>OZ037995.1:11399508-11687008 GCA_964035705.1 Porites rus
CAAAACACCCAGAAAAAGCTGTTGGAGTGACAAAATGTCTTTTCTTTACTCACCCACACTTAGCTTTAACAGTAACTGACACTTTTTCTGGTGCTTTGTACTCAAGGCGGACTGTAGACACAATTTCCTGCACAGGGAAATAAAAAATAATATTATTCCCATGGTTTGTGGTTCATTTTATCTCACACTATTCAAATTACAGATGACTGAAAATCGCATGACGCTGCAGAGGTCGACCTAATTGCTCTTCAATTTCATTTTCTTCCTCCACTGAATCGGAGCCGCACAAAGATCCAGCTTCATTAATCAATTTGTTGTTGTTTTTGTTGTTGTTGTTCAATGGAAAGCTGCGCCGCGTTGTAGCCGGATTCACTTGAGGTTCGTTATGTTCCGTTATGGACTTACGAAAGTTTTAGCAGGTGTAAAAGCTCTTCAAACACGACAAAAAAACTGCTAATGGTTTTGAAAACTTACTCCTGCAAGGACATACCAGCCATTCTGCAAATTCTTTTGGTAAACTTTGTTATTGTTGTTGTTACATAATCAGCTCGACGTACAGAAGAATTAGGCTTATATAAAATTTCTTTACATAATGTAAATTTGGAAGGAAACTTTGGAGTACCATGAAATAATTTCAAACCAAAGTTTGTGGCGGTAGAAAGCTCGCAAAATCTACTTTTTTCTGCTGCTTTGCCCGAGAGAAATTTTGTTGTTTTCCATATAAGGACAAACTAAGGTACATGAGCTGATAACCGAGATTGAGTGAACCAATCAGAGTGCTAGAAATGCATTATCCGAGGTTGAAAATGTAATAAAACTCATTAAATTATTATTAATATTATTAATATTATTATTATTATAATATTATTTCCAAGCTCGGTGGCCCAGCTGTTTATTCACGAGGAAACTGAAAAAATGGCATGTGGCTGTCCGAAGACACAATAGCCGAACCTCTGACTAAAACTGAACGGAAGGAAAGAGGCAGGTACAAAAGTTGGACCGGATCAACTCGGATCGACTCGGACCAACTCGGATCGAATAAAAAACTAAAAATAAAACAAAATTGGACTCGGATCACCTCGGAGCAATCAAAAAAATTAAATTAAATCAGCAAAACTGAAAGTTTAACCCATTTGGAGGGTAAAAAAGGCCAGATCATCCTTTTTTTCTCCGTGGCTTTCAGGTGCCATTTTGTTTTACTAATGCCAGTTCCTCTTGGATCATGTTATAAACTCGTGGTTGTGGTTGCGTTACACGACGCGCTCTGCTTCACAGATATGGATGACCTCGAGGAAGGTAAAATCTCGACCAACTTTTCTCAATGAATTTGCTTCATTCCAAGAAAATGATAGTTTCAGTCGCCTAGAATACATATTTGCTTATTTTTTATTTTATTGCAGCTAAAGAAGTTGAGGTGAGCGTGATCATAAGTTATGCGCAAAATTTTTGATTAATAAGTGTACCGAATTATTTATGAGAAAAGCATCAAAAGCCTGGTCTGTTGATCGCATTTAGATAGTTACCGAAGAGTGTTTGTTTGTTTGTTCCTGTTTGTTTTTTTTTTGCAGGACTTCTGAAACTTAATTTTAATGATAAACTAGTGAGCAGCACACATACATTTCCAGTGAACATTTCCAACTTGGAAGGAGGAGAAACCATGCTCGCCCGGGACAAAGGAAATTTCCATGCCCCGGGCAAGAATCGAACTCGCGACTCTCCGGTTCAGTGGTTGGAACGTCCGATAAACATGTATCATTCATTCAAAATATTTCCCTGATTCTGATTGGCTAAAAGCACACGTTTAATTCACCATAACCAGTTACTGATGACCAAATTTGGAAGAATTTTGACTTAAACGAGGAAATGACGTCAAAAATGTAGCGTTTTTGCAGGTTAAGGCACCGTTAACCGAGAAGACCTGGGGATGAGGTTGAGTTTTTTTGGTTGTGAACTTGAACTTGAACTTTCAAGAGTAAGAACTAGGCGAAAAAATGGCTAAAAACATGGCAAGAACAGCAAGAAGACATCTCAAAGGGCGCCATCTGCTATTGGGAGAATATTTGCGTAGCTGGACAAACCTAAACGTACACTATCGAAGATGAACTGAACATCGATGGATCGATGGAGGTAAGCATGCTTTAGCTATGTTTTTAAACTAGGAATTATTTTGAATGAATAATAAAACAGTTATTGAATTCGGCTTTCGTATCATATGAAGAATTATGGAGATCTCGGAGGGTGTTATCCGCCTTGGCCTACGGCCTCGACGGATAACACCCTCCTCGATCTCCATAATTCTTCATAAGATACTCAGCCTCATTCATTAACTGTTAAATAATTTTGGGGGAATTTATGTCGCGTTGATCAAGTTAAACAACAGCTGGAAGTTTATCAAGTACCATACCTCATATTTACTTGCAATAAGAGAAACAACATTTCCAGAATCGTCATCAAGTTTTCCAGCCACAGCTCCCACATCACTCCACATAGTGCTCAAACTCTACACAATTAAAAACCAACTTGAATAAAATATTATCCACCAAGACGATTCCAAGAACAGCAAGTTGTGTCCCACACCCAGCCACCACACAAAAGGTGGAGATAAAGAAATTGAAAAGAAATTAAGATAATTGAGTGTGTTAACAAACATACACAGTCACAGTGAAAGGCAGTGTAATAATTATTGGTTTGTGAATTTGCTATGTTGTTTAGGGGTTCTAAAAAGGAACCCATCCTTAAATACTGTTTTTTCTTCATTAAATGTCACGGTTTTATTAAGTTTTTAGCATTTCTGATGCCGTGTTTATTCAAGGGTGGCATTTATTAAAAAAAAAACATGTTTTTTGAATAACTGACAACAATGACAGTAAATCACTTGTTTGTTAATATTATGTTAAGTAGCAATATAGTCAAAGTTTCAAACCGTAAATAATCAAAAGCACAACATTCTAAACATAATAAACATAACACAACATAATAAATTATTAAAATATAAATAAAATATAAATGAAAATAAAATAAATAATAAGATGGCTACCTGATAAAGACCACTAACGCTATCTGTAACTGCAAATATTGGTAGAATATTGCTATCCCGAAGTTTCTCATGAAGTTGTGCAAGGGAGGGATAATCCTGCAAGAGGGACAAAGCAATATCAAGTCACATACATATCAGTCATGCACCGGGTGTCTTACATTGTGATTTAGCTACAACGCCATCAATAATTTCTTCATGAGGAGCTCTTCAACAAAACTCTCAGCATCTTTCTCAGAGGCTAAATAAATTATGAATACATGCAACCATAACAAATTACTGCTACTCCATCCATCCAAAGCAGATACCTTGAGAAAAATTTTTTACAGCAGGCAAAAAAATAGCTTGGCAGGATTTACAAACACGGCAGATAAAAATAATCATGATTTCATATTGTTAAGGTAGATATGAACTGTCTAACATCTCTTCATATTAAATTAATGCTTTTTTTTGTTAGTGTGGTTTAACCATACCTGCTCATTGGATTTGTCATATTCATTATTTGAATTAAGGTGGCATTTTCCATCATTTGGAGTGACAATACCCCCAAGCTAATAAAAGGATATAACAAGAATATCATGAATAACAAGACAATGTTGATCGCAATCACTCTGATCATGGCTGAAGACAGACCGGCAATGGCTGCCCAACTAAAGATTTGACTTCACTTTTTTCACTATGTAGATTTGACATTCAACACAACTGGTGCAGCACTCTTCAGATAAAATTCCCCAATGCTTAATTACATATTATCTTTTACAGCAAGTTGATTATAACAGCAAAACGAAAATGTGGTTACCATAGAACAGGGATGAAAATTAACTTTAGTGCTCGGTGGCCAGCCAGGCCAGTTAATTTGATTTCTTAGTTGCCCAGGTCAAAATTAAGTGGCCCTCAACTTCCACTATATTTCCAGGAATGTATGTTTGACGGACTTTAACGGTAAAAGAACTAAAAAAAAAATAATGTGCACTGAAATTTATTACAGTGGAACCTTGATTTAACGAACCTCTAAAAAATGAAGTCCTCAGTATAACGGACGATTTTCTTCAGCCTGGCCGAAATTACAATAAAATGTATGGAAGAGAACCTCAATATAATGAACCTCAATTTAATAAAATCCTCATCATAACGAACACATTCCAGAAATGCAAACGTACAATATATCTCGATTGATATAACGAATAAATGTCAACATGTGACCGAAAGACGGCTAAAGATGAATGTGAAACAGACTTACAAGGATAAAATTTATGTGTATAGTACTTTTAAGCAAGTTTGTTTGCCTGTTCTTGTGTTTCTAGTGCCATAGCTATGTACAGCTCGGAACTGAGACAATAGCTTCAAATACACATGTTTATTACAGAAATTGTTCAGATCCAAAAATGCTGGGTGTTGGAAATTAACATACATTTTACTTTTTTTCACAAAAATTTGTTAAATCGAGGTTTTAGATATAACAAACCCTCCATATCACCGACAAATTTTCCCGGTAGGTAAATACTGTATACAGCGTTCTCCATAAAAAAGAGCAGCGACATTGACAATGAAATTTAGCTTGCTAATCCAAACAAGTTTTACTGGTATTTGTGGACTAGCATATCAACCAAATATTATTCTAGCTGCTTTGAAATGTTCATGACCTTTTGTTTTTTCATAATTTCTGTTGGATTCTGGCTCATCTTCATTATTCCTTGTTTTCTTTCTTGGAGGCAGTTCACAACCAGGGAGAAAAGTCCACAATGTCGTCCTTTCCAAGCAGAAAATATACATATAAATGCCACTGGTGACTTGGCTACCACCATGATGCAGCCCCTCATAGAATCAGTGCTGTTTCTGTGGATTGTATTGCATGAGAGTGGATTTGGAACATGCTTTATGGACTCTGCCCAGTCTGCCCGGAGGACCGCAAACTACTTGGCATCCACTTGGCAGGGCAACTTTCACATCGATCACCGCCTCCCCTTCGGTTTGCAATCCTCCCCTTCCTCTTCAATCGCTTAGCGGATGCCTTTCAGTAGCTCCTGAAAACCAACTATCACATTCAGGACCTCATGCATTATCTCGATGACTAATTTATGGTTGGCCCTTCCAAATTTATGCCGTCTAATAAAAATTATTGATCTCTCTACCACCGTACACCTCCCACACCACCATGTCACCATGAACTGCGAAGACCATAGCGACATTGATTGGTGGCTACGGTTTCTTCTCCCTTGGAACCGGCATGCCATCATACCAGACCCCCATAGGACGAGAGCACCAAATTTGGAGCTTTTCACTGATGCTTCTGGAAGTATTGGCTATGGCATCTTCTATGCAGGCCATTGGATTGCTGACCCCTGGCCTCCAGAATCAACCAATCCAATGGAAAGAGCTTTACCCCACTGTTCTCTCATGTCTCCTCTGGGGTGATCAGTGGTCTGGAGTGAAGCTCCTCTTTCACTGCGACAATCAAGCGGTAGTGGACATTTGGGCATCAGGCTCTTCCCGAGACCCCCTTACCATGCACCTTGCAGACTCAACCTGCCGCTCCTACCAGGCTGGCATGCGGAGATACTCTGGCTTCTGTGCCTCCAGAGGATGGCAAAGTTTCCCCGCCACTTAGACCACACTACACTTCTTTGCCCCCTTCTTGGCTGACCAAGACTTCTACAAGACCATAAAGTTATACATGAGGGGCCTCTGTTTTATATATACTGAAAACAGCATACTGAACTCCTTCTCCTCAGCACCGCACCTTCATCTCTTTCTGCATGGAATCAAGCACACCATGGGGCTCTCATCTCATCAGCACCTCCCTGTAACCATGTCCCTTCTTCAGCAGATTAAGGAGGAGGTATCTCATGCACCTGATTTCTTGCCATCTGATAAACTGATGCTATGGTCTGCGTTTACATTAGCCTTCTACAACTTCCAGCGGTCTAGTGAATTCACCTCACCTTCAGCATCACAATTCAATCCCCTAGTGCACCTTTGCGCCAATGACTTCTCCCTCACTTCAAATGGGTGCCTTGGATTACATCTCAAGTAAACCACGACTGACCCTTATCATTCGGGCTGTTCATTATTGACTGCCCCCTCACATTGTTCAGTCTGTGCTGTCCGTGCACTCAGAAAGTACCTTGCTTTGCATCCAACCAGCAGTGCATCTCCTCTTTACGTCTGGCAGCCACCTTACCAGAGCCAAAGTTACTAGCATCTTGGTTTCCCAACAGAACTGTATGTGTCCCACAGTTTTAGAATCAATACAGCCACCTCAGCAGCTGAAGCTGGCCTTCCCCCTTGGCTGATCCAAACACTCCGACGGTGGTCAAGCAACTGCTTCACTATTTATATTAGAACTCTGCCTTCTGTTCTCCAGAAGGTTCCAAGTCGCTCGGCTGCCACAAACACCTCAGGTCAATGAGCCTGGACCCCTCTACAAGGACATTGCACTCCTGCCACTCTTACCACTGCATAGCAGGCTGGGTGGGGCCCCCACCCCACCTTAGGTTACTCACTTGCATTGCCTCCTTTATTACTAGGTAGGGTGTGTCGCTGCCACCCTCATTCCATTGTATATTATTGCAAGGGTGTCACTGCCACCCTCATTGCATTACCCAGTTTAGGGTGTGTTGCTGCCACCTTTATTGCGTGCACCAATGGGTGCCACCCTCACTTTACCTCATGTTGCACTCAACAACCTTTAGTCCTATTTACTACCAAAGATTTGTAGTTGCATATTTTCTTTGTTAAAGTTTTAAGTTTGTGACATATGTTGTTTCTGATGTCTCTGTTCTTCCTGACAATTTTAATTCAGATCCTCTTCTGGTATCTTTTCTATCAAACATCAAAAGAAAGTGAATAGGGAAGTCTTAAATGTTACAAGAAAGCAGACTTTGATGGTCTCAGGAGTACATTAAACCATATCCCCTGGGACTCTGTGATTTTACTCAGTCTTACATTGGTGAGATCGCAAGTGGAATATGGATCAGTTGTGTGGTCACCATATGGCGCAAGAAACATTGACAAGCTTGAGCGCATACAGCGGAGGGGAACAAAATTTATTCTCAGAAAAAGGAATTTTACCTGTGACAAGTGCCTAAAATGTCTTAGTTTGCTTTTGCTTGAAAAGAGACACTATATTTTTGATGTCACATTTTTGTATAAGCCTTTAAATGGATACTTGAATGTGGATGTATCTGAACTTTTATTCTCAGCATGATCCATACAGGTTTAGACATGTTGATGACTATTCCTCGAAGACGAATTTTGCTAGAACGACCAACTTTAAATACACTTACTTTAATAGAATTATTGTTGAAATGTGGAATTCAATACCCTTAGATATTAGATTATCTCCTAGTCTTGCAGTTTCTGTGTCAGGAATGAAGACAGTTTTTAATGTTTTTATTTTGATTTAATATTTTTCTGACTGTTAAATTTATTTAGATTAGCTACATGGTGATCTGTCTCACATGGAGTGTTCCACTCTTTTACAGATTATCCTTATGGCTTTGTTTGTGTGTACATTTAGATTTATTTGCCATTATGTCAAGAGTGACTCATTCTACTTACAGATACTTTTCCCTCAAGCACGCATAAATTGCACCCATTTGAAAAGAGGTTATATACAATAGCCTGCTGATCAAAATCTTCAAAATTTATCCAAAAATTTGTTTCAGTATCTTTCAGATTTCATTATGTTTGCTGAGCTGTGTGTTTACTGAGGAGGTTTACTCTACCAAGTAAAATGATAGTTTCTATTGACATTATTCCTGTTGAAACATATTTTCAAATCCACTATTGACACAAAAATAGAATCTATGGAGACAGCATTAAATCTATACAGCCTGGACAAAAAAATAAATTTAAGGCAACAAATATGTACACTTTATCAAAACAATGACTTCTGATTTTGGTGCATAACCTTTACTAAGTAAAAGCAGGGTCCCGAAATTTACACACTGGATACAGCACATCATGTCACAAGTTTCTAGTTGATCTTTTCCACACTATACATTGCATAATCATACTCTGTATATAATCTAGAAAAAATACTAACCTTTCCATCTCCAGCAATGTGGAATGTTTCATCAGAAACAAAAACAACAAGCCGGCGTGAGGTTTCACGTTGACGCCAGCCAATTTCCTGCAGGACCACAAAACTAACTCAGGTTTATGGTAAAATTAAATATTGCTTAATATTTTACATATTATCCTGTCAATGTAACCAGATCTCAAGTCACTATAGCAGAGACCTACTTAAATACAACTTTGATTCTCAACACATTTGTGACACACTCTGCCTCACTTTCATGCAGTTTAACAACAGAACTGGCCATATATAAATGCTACACTGGCTCAGCAATGTGCTCTTAATAACAAGATCAAGCTTCTCACTATATTAACAGCAGAGTATTTTTCTCTAACCATTTTTGCTACCTTATTAGAGGGTTTCTCAAAACATTGGGATGTTTAGATTGATTATGACGACTGTTCCTAAAGCAAGTAATTTACTTAGGAAGATTAAAAGCTGCTAGAAGCTACTAGTTCAAAGCTAATAGTTTAAGGGAAAGCCAGTAACAGACTTCACTCAGAAATCATTAATAATTTGGCGCAACACTGATTTGCCAGGATTAAATTATGTCAATTTATCAGATGTTAGTATATGCTTGAATTTGAAAAGTGAGGGCCTAACTCAAGAAAATCTGACCAAATCATATTTCATGCTGAAAAGTTGTTTTATATTTCAGGTGTCCACATTTGAGGCAATATTTTGTTAGGCCAACAGCCACTTTGCCTTTAGTCTTTACGTACTTTGATCTTATTGTCCATATTCAAAATATTCAAGTATATAACCAGCGGTTAATTAAAGTGATCAAGTCATCGTTTCTACTGATAGTGAAGGAAAAGTACATCAGTCGGTTAAGACAGGAGTGAATACAGTGCACCCCTACATCCACACTTGTTAATGTTTCCTTATTTAATAACACAGAGACAAAGTTAAATGACTGTAAAGCTGGCATTTGCAGTACAAGTAAGTTGAGAGTAATAGTGTCTAAAACTCAGTCACACTATACACATCATAAGCATTACAATTTGATGTGTTTCCCACATTTTACATTCAACACAGGACTCATCACTCACTCATATCATGCACTCACATTTTCACAGACTGCCACTTGCATTAAAGCATCAAATCCTCCTTCAGGTACATCAAGGTTACCAGAAATGTTCTGTTCCTTAACTCTATCCTGTAGATAAAGCACCCAAAGTCATTGCAAGATTTAACAGCAAATTCAAAAAGAATATTAACCAAATGCCTCCCTCAAATATAGAAGGTGAGTGTCTGGGGTATCCCACGGCTTCCAGTCTGTCCAGCCAACCTCTAGAAAAAGAACAGTACCCACAGTTGGCAAATCCCCATAACCCAGCCACGAGCCCCATTCCAGGAACAAGCGTTAAGTCAAGCTTTCTTGGAGAGTAGAAAAGAAATGATGAGGCAATTAATTTTACACGAAACAGGACTTCCTTACAAAAAGGTTTTCACTTCCTACTTTATCGACTGTTGAGTATTCTTCAGGATATTTACTTTTACTATTGTATTCCACGATTTGCTTCTGAATTGATTGAGTATGCATGTATAAACATATATGCATTTAGTGACAATTATTATACAAAAATGAAAAATTTTACAGGATTACAGTAAAGGTTGATTTTCATTTTGATTCCAACTTGAACAATAAAGAAAATCAGAACAGACCAAATTAGTATTACCCCACAATGATTGGACTCCATTACCCCTACTTCAATCAACATGTTCTATTTATTATGGACATCCCAAATTAATGCTTCACACAATTAGCAGATCCAGTCGACTCTTTTATTGCCTTTTGGACACCTCGCTATAATGGACACCATATGAAAACAGATAGCAGCTAAATCCCAGGCAAAAATAAATTAGAGAAGTTGACTGAAATAAACACCCGCTATTATGGACTCTTGCTAATGAGTTGATTGTATTACACCATGACCTCTCTACGACAAAAAGCAAAGAGAAAACAGCAAGCATGTCTACAATGAAGCTTAAAGGAATGGTTTGACTGTAATCTGGTGATTTGGGCACTAACACTTCATGGTTTCTCAGTAATGTTTAGTAGATAGGTACTGAGTCATTTAGAAAACTTAATTCCATTCATAGTTAAAAAAAAACAAAGAAAAGAAAAGAAAACAATATATTGAATCATTACTGTAAAGTCGAGAAAAATCAAGTTACCTCAAATATCTTAGGATCTTTCACAAGTTTGAGAACATTCCTGAAGCCATAGGCAGGGATACATTTCTGATCATCATCACATGGCTTACTTGCTCTACAAATTAAAATACAACACCCTGCCAGTTGAAGGGAAAACTCAACTCTATTTTCATTAACGCCTCAAAGAAATCTTAAGGAGAAGTTTATTATTAAAGAGAGCTATTCTAGCAAGCCAAGGTAAAATATTAGAAGAAAAGGAGGTCCATGAAAACACAACCTAATTGACTCTCATACCAAGTTAAATGTCAATTTATTATATACCGAATTAATACCGATTTAGGTCAACCAAAATGATTCAAGTTTGACGGTTGATTCAGACGTCAAACTTAGTTAGCCAGACTCAATTCATTTCCACGATGTTCAATGGTCTACAATGCTCACAAGTGAAAAAAGTTTTTAGTGAATTACATATTAGGTTTGGTACATGAGAAGTTCGACGTTGAAATGAAGTCGCTCCACAGACAAAATTCCCTTGCATGTGGCCCACTCTATCTTAATTCATGGGTCAACCCAAAAGACATGTCAGACTTAATTGATTCAAATGTCAATCTCTTAATTAATGCACTAAATTGAAGAAATTAGGTTCTGTAAATCGAAAGTTTGACGTTTAAACTGGGCCTTACTTCAGATTATTATCCCAGCCTTTTCTTCAAGTACACTAAATAAGTATTATGGGGGTCTATCAGGAATTTTTGTTGTTACTGAAATGAAACTGGTACTAACTTATTGCCCAGGCTGCAGAGGCTGGAACCCAAGGAGGCACCCTAAATTCCCCCGCATAGAGAAGTATCGTTTATCAATCATTGAGGCAGATGTAGTGAGATGTAATCAGTTTTTTCTTTAACTACAATTCACTTGATTTTATGTCGTCCTTCTGCCTCAATACATTGTAAATAATGGTTAAATTCTTAGCATAAAACTGTCCGCTAGTACAATGAAATGTTAATCTGTGTCAAGTGTACCAAACATTGAACCAGACTATCCCACATTTTGTGTAAAATAAAGTTGCAGTATTAAGCAGACACTAATACTCAGAGCAAGCTGGGTTCCACCATGAACACCAACAGAGCAAAATTTGCAAGTAAAAAGTTACTCGTTTTGCAGCCGGAGTTAGTCCAGTGGCTTAGCTAGGAAATCATGCAATTTTTGATACAAGCGCCAAACTTTGTAGGAATATTTACATTCCCAGGCTGGTCATTTCCTGATATAGTGCCAAGCTTACTTTTCCAAATCCAGCTAGTTAGCAGCCAATGAAATTTTCAGACCCAAGACCCTCCCCCCCCCCCCTTGCCTCAAAGTTATTTTTCTTGCTCTTTTTTTAGATTTACAGTGCCCATAACAAAATTTTTTATTTTCTCATCTGAATCAAGCAATGACATTTCCCGAAAAAATATTTTGATTCCCACCAAAAGCGATTTTTTTAACGATTATTTTAAGTCTTCAAAATTTGCCGCCATTTTGTCCCACCATTTGCATTAGTCTCCTGTCGGTTGGACTGGAGCCGTGAAGTAGGGTCAAGAACTCTTATTCCTCTCAAGCTAAGTGATTTGGTTATATCTTTCTTGATCATGGAAAATTACCGTGGAAAATGCCTGAGAGATGTGTTGCAGCACGTTTCAAAAGGTAGCTCCCCCTAACAAGAATATTTTGATGCATAAGATTCCATTCTATGGCAAGGAATGCCTGATATAAAAGAAAGAAAAGAAGAAAGAGGTGGATCAACTTAGTCTTGGAGAGGAGAAAGATGTAGGTGCTGGGAAAGACATTGTATTTCAAATTCAGGTACAGCAATACAGATGTTTAAATTTGGATGCTAATTGCTGTTGTTATTTTCCTCTCTTCATATACATAAAAATGCAGGCCATATTTTGGAATTTATCTGCACATGCCAGCTTTTTCTCTCTTCTCTCTTGGTTGGGTTGGTTCGGATGGTAACAGTTTGTGCTGTCTCATTCTAAATATGCATGCGACTCAGTTTAGCTAGGAAAAAATAACCTATTCTAGTCATATAAAAGAGGAAACCATTGGTTTTAAAAAAATGTAGTAAGAAATAGGTTAATTTGAAGACAAAGGAAACAGGTTGCTGCCTTAAGCTGGTTTCAATGTGTTATTTGCCAGAAAGAAACAAATGAAAACACTAAGTGTCCTGTTAACTGTACAGGAAATGGCTCTACTCTTGCCTGTACTGAATACCTTATTTTTGAACAAGACTTAACTTCATTTTATGAGACAGGAAAATTAAATTTAGCAGTTGACTGCCGGGGAAATGTTTTGACATGGAATGGAATTCAGCTTCCATATTATCAAGTAGTTTACTATGTGGCAAAAATCTCATTGCGATGATTTCAATGGGACCAAACTGGTCGCATGATGGAACGAAAAATTTCTGTAACTAATCCACAGCATCAAACGTACATGGTCAAGAATGCGTCTGTTTGCAAGGAGAAGAAGCAGACATTAAAATGATAGTCCATGTAGCCGATGCAGTAGAAAATGTTCACTAGTCAACCATGATTCGAAACTTAATGCTTTTTTTTGCTCCGTTTACCCCACTATCTTGGAGCCTAACACAGACTTATTAATACTTTAAGGAATTTTGAGTGTCCTATTGGACAGGAAATATTCTACCCACACTCTCTCTAATTAAAAGCCTTATTTGGTTCATCTAACTTGGCATTTCTCCTTGTCTTCCATGCCCCAACAGTTTGTGATACAGCTTCCCTCTCCACCGGTCATAGAATTGCCATTAAAAAAAGACAGCGAATAATAATATGAAAGTGGGAGCTTTACCAGCAACCACCCTAACTTAATTAAACATTGGTGAAATGGAAGGTACTTGTTTTGAAGTGAGCATTTACTGACTGTGGATAAGAAACATCGTGAATAGTTTGACTAAAGTCACAAACCTCCAGGTTGCAAATTATGTTCCTTTAATTTCCCTTGCGCTAATAGAAATTAAATGGGGATTCTCTTTTGGTATAACAGGAAAATAAAAAATCGCTACTGATAGTCCATTACTTAAAATCAAATGCCTTCTCTGGCTGTCCAATTTCTTGCTCTTTTTCGCAGGTAACCTTGTACACTGCACATATCTTCACTGTAGGAAGCAAAGAAAACTGCCAAGAAGAAAAAGCGGCCATTTTTTTCACAACACCAAGGGGAAACCATGGAGAAACAGTTCACGAAGCATCAATAAATCACTGAAGACAAGCGAGTGGAACTGACCTCAGAATTTAGCCTAACAGAAATGCAAGTGAAGACATGGTTCCAAATCAGGCAAACTAAGTGGAGAAAAGAACTGACAGACAAAAAATAAAGGTCACTGTGCTTGTTTTTGCAGTAAAGCTGCAGATAGTGCGTACCACCTGCATTTCTTGCGATTTTTAACTTGTGGATTACGTGCAGCGTAAGGAACAAGTTACTGTGGGCACTGCAATATGCAAATTTGTCCGTCAAGTGTAGACACCTTTCATAAATCAGTCGGTTCCACACGGAAGTGCCAGATGTCAAAACGACAACTGTCGCAGATCCTTCCTGTTCTGTGATGTGCTGATTTTGTACATTTCACAGGAGTTACAGGACGATTGTCTTCATGTGGACTTTTAATGTTTCAAATTAGAACTATGGCCAACTTTGAGACAGAAGTTTATGAACTTTTGAAGCTTTTTGACTCGTCTAGGCGATAACATGACACTGAAAAGATCAGCAATTGCTCTTTGACTCCCAAACGAAGCTGGTCCAAGCTCACAATTCTGCCGTGAGTCTCACGATGTGTTAACTTTTCTCACGACAAGACTTCCAATCTCATGGTTGAAATGAAATGTTTCTTTGTTCAATAAAAACAGAAAAGTTTACTGTTGCAGAAAAGTAAGTGATTCTCCTCATGTAAACCCCAAGAATTGCTATCTGCAAGAGACTTTGCGACAGTATTGCAAGACACTTGTCGGCCTATGTTCTTCAAAGGCAATGAAATTAGTTAAAGTACATCTTTAACTGTAAAAACTATGCCTATTTTCCTTGAATATATCCCTCGATTGTTCATAAATAACACTCTACCGGCTTCAAACAGCGTCGACCGGCAGAATTCCATGGGCAAAAGTGTTCAGCATGATTATTTTAATGAAAATACTCAATGTTAGCTGTCGTGGCACATTAGATAATGCATTCACTTTAGACGTCAATGGTCCTGGGTTTGACTCTCACCCTTGGAAACTTTCTTTTCTTTTTGGTCCTTTTGTTTTGTTTTGTTTTGTTTTTGGTAAAACATATTTTCATTTTTTGACAAACTTAAAATATACTGGTAGACTAATTGCAGGTTCATTATCAGCTTTTATTTCTAAAATACAGTAATGTAATAATACACAAGTTAGCCTTAGGCACCCTTTGATTAAGGGAGGATTAGGGCGAGTCTCAAAGCGGCACGAACATGGAAGGTGGAAGAAGGCATTGAAAAATTGGATTTTATGGAATTTAAATCGACTGCTACAGAAAATTCCAATAACGTTTCCTTTCGATCAATGTCATTTCAATCATGTTTCTGCAGAGGCGTCCATCTTGTTATGCACAGTGAGGGAGGTGGCAAACCTAGAGAATCACCTTAAGTTTATTCCATAACAAAAATGTTAAATCTATTAGGTAATAAAGCTATGTGCAAATATTCTATTAGTTGTATTACATATAATAATCAAACAAACTGAAGGCACATTAATTTTAATCAGTTGTTGTAGTTTTAGTTTTCCCTTGCTTACCGTTGCCATGGCAACACATAGTTAAGGTTAAATGGCATGTTATAAACAAGATGTACATGGTAAACAGGTTGGATGACTGATTAATTTTTTATTGAATTTTAATAAATTGTGGTTACTATAGAAACCAACATAATTCGGGCTTGTCACTATATCTGAAAATGCTTGTATTCGTGACGACTATGAGTGTGCCAAATTTCATGCTTGTATCTAAAAGTGCACAGTTCACTTAAAATTTCCAGCTAAGCCGCCGGACTATAAATTTTGAAAGGTTTTATCGTAGTTATTTGAATAAGTGCCCACCTTGAACAAGCGCTCAGTGTCGAATAAGTGCCCACCCCTTCTCCTCCCAATCAAACTCAACTAAGCGCTTGCCCCCACCTCACCCACTTGAGTGAATAAATTCTAATAAGAGACTTCCCTGAGGATGGAGTTTTCTTCAGGGTATTTTACAGAAACCTTGCTTTGTTACTTCTCCGCGTTTTGTTATTAGCATTTATTATTTTGTTGCAAAATAAACATACTTCACTTGCTGAAAATGGTGAAAATTTAATAAGCGCCCAGCCTCTAATAAGCACCCACCAAGAATAAGTGCCCACTCTAAAGGTCCGAAAATTGAATAAGCGCCCAGGATGGTTAACTGAATAAATACGGTATGTCCTGTAAAAGTTTATCTTCTCACACACTGAATGCCATCTACACATCTGCCACAAGACAAACTACAAACTACAAACACTGCCGGCAAACTAACACAACATTTTTTTGAACTGGAAAAGGGCAGGATAATAGGAAAAGCTGTTGTACTGTACAGCAAGAAAAAAAACTGCATCATGTCATGAGTGTGAAAACTGATACCTTAAAATGTACCTTGTACCAAGACTCCATTCAGTGTGAGAGAACTTCTTTTCTTGCCTCTTTCGCAAGCTCAGCCCGCAAGAAAAACATAACGTGTAAAGACTGTGGCTTCAGTATGCATGGATATATACAAATTCTCCAGCCTCATCTCCATACATTTCCTTAAAGAATTATCTGTTTAAGGTGATAATTTTGATAATTCTTACAGTCTTTTCTCTTGTATTGAAATTATGACGAGAGAATTGATGTCAATATGTAAAGTTGTATATTACTTGTAACTACCACATATACATACTCAGTTCTGATGAATGGAGATACTGTCTTGTCCACAAAAGAACCAAATCCAAGTTGATAGTCTTTGGTGATGTTTTTCATGGCAGTAGCTGTGTAAACGAACTCACATTTAATTTTCTGATAAAATATCAAATTAACAGTCATCATCAAACCAAAACATTTAAATTCTTGAGGTTTAACTTGAAACGAGAGAAACTTTTAATATTATAAAACCTTTTGTAAGAAGAATAAGATTGAAATAACAAAATGATTCTTTTACTTGAATGACTAACTAGCTAGCTCCATTATCGTAAATTCAGAAAAGTACATTTTCATAATAGCCCAGCTAAAAAGGACTGGATGCAGCGTGGCTAAGCAGTTAGAGCACTAAATATTTCAAAGCAAAGAATTGTCCAAACTTGTGGCATAACTGTGAGAGAGGATGATGACATGAAAGAAATTACGAACTATACTGCCCAAATACGGTCGAACCTGCACCAACCGCCACCTCTCTACAACAGCGATAGCCACTAAAGCATGTTTCCATGAAAAAACTGCCAAAATAACCTCTCCACAATGGCCAGATTTTTCAGCGACTGATGAGAGTCAAGAATGGTCATGAAATTTGACCCGTATGATGCATTGATGAGTAATCGCAGCAATCGTATTTTGATTCCATTTAAAATGCTGCAGTAATTAAGCATAAATAAATTGTCTATGATACTTATGGCGAATTTTGAGAACCTTACTTGTTTTGTCACATTAACATTTTGGTTCCAAACATTATTCAAGTTTTTTTGTGTATAATTTTCATCCCTATATAATTATTATATACGATTGGATTACCATTATGAGATACAGTAAGCATGAACTTAGCAAAAAAGTTGTACTCCCTAAAAAAATTGTCATATTACCTCCCTACCTACCCATAATGGCCACCTTCCTGGGGGGGGGGGTACTTTAGGAATTTCTGGGTGGAGATGTGCCCCTGGGACCCTGGAACCCTTAACCTATACCAGAGCTAGTTCAGCTGAATTTTGCTACCCTATACTAGAGTAAACTCCCCAAATCCCCCCTATCCTAGAGTAGCTGTTTCCCTAGTCTAGATAAATCCTCAACCAACTGATCAGTTTCCTGAAAAATGATACCCTATTCTAGACCCAAACGCTCTGATTTATATACCCTATCCTAGAGTAAATTGCTTGAAAACCATACCCTTCACAGCAGCACATACCTATATAGCCCATATATGGCAGTACCCCCCCCCCCCCCCCCCGCCGGGGCCACCTTCTTCTGTCACCAAGGTGGTTGTTGTGGAAAGGTTCAACTGTATCAAATTTTACTTACAAAAGTAAATCGGAGATGTTAAATAAATGTTTTTGGCAGCTCTTTTATACCACAATAAGATAACTTAAGCTTTATTAAGTCACTTATTAACCAGGCTAACAACTAAGATTGCCATGATTCAATTCCAATTCAGGTGAGATAAACAACACCTATTAACTTATATGCTGCTATTGAACACTGTCTTACCAATTTTCCCAGCTAATTGTTTTAAGTTGTCCAAGTCATCACGCATAGAATGTGACATATCCATGAGATAATAAAGATCTACAGGGTAGTCCTCTGCGGGTCGCACTGTCAGGGTAAATTTTGCAGGTTCCCCTGAATAAAATTAATGAACAACAATTTGATTTTGAATGCCTACACCTAGATCTATTATGTACAATGTACCTTAAAATATATTTTTGTCTGGATTTGCAAAAACATGGCTTCAGAAATCTCTCTTATATACCCTCTGACTGAGTCTTGTAGTGGCGCATATTTTTTCATTATTATTATTACTACTAATTTTTTTTCAATAGTTACTTTTTATTATTTAATCAGTACTGGATAGGCCACAGTAGATAGACGTTGATGAGTTTCTCACTGGCTATTAACCTATTACCCCCCCCCCCCCTCTCCCCCCAAAAAAGTTTTTCATAACTTCCCATAATTCTCTTGGTATGTCAGTTTGGAGTCAGCGCGCGTATTAGACTGAACTCGGCTCTCATAGTGGGTTAATTGTCTTTTTTTGGCTGCCTTGAGCCAAGTTTTCCAGAAGGTATCATTAAGCCTTATAAAGGAACAATTCTCACGTCTGGCAAAGTCTGCTGCGTCCAATATCTTCTGGTATTTCGTCTCATTTCAGGCTACACGGGTGAAAGACTGATCCCGGGCTTGAGACGGAAAGATTGGATATTGCGAGCTTTGTTGTTGGCAGTAACAAGTCTTTGGCAGCACAAAGTAGGTTCTAGGGTTGAAATCTATTCAGCAAGATGGAAATTCATGCTGATTTCTGACCAGGCCAAAGGCTTAATCAAAAAATGTGTGGAAGGCGGGGGCTGTATGTCTCCTTTTTAACCGCTGGTTTACATCCGGGATGTTGAATAAATCGACTGTCAGTGAGTCGAGAAAAGTTCCATTTATGTGGAGAAAGCTAACGTTTTAATTTAACAAAGTAATTTGACGATGTTTCGCCATGTTAAGTGTGGAAGTATTATGAGTGGTTTTCAGAAGTGTTGTGATTGCCACGAAATCTATTTATTGTGTGATTTACCGAAAGTGTTGACAGACAAATCTCACGTATGTGCAGTTGAGCTCGTGTTACCAGAATACTTTGTGCCAAGCATAAAAATGCTTTGTAAGTGTTTAGTTTAGGTGATTTTCTCTTAGAAAGCCTATTCTGTGCTCAAAGATTGTGGATTCTTAATCTGTTTTTGGCCGACACTGAGCTATGAGCCTGACGGTTTGACTGACTAAACGAGAGATTAGTCTGTCAACACTTTCCGTAAATCACATAATAAATGACTTTCATGCCAATCACAACACTTCCGAAAACAACTCATAATACTTCCACACTTAACACGGGCAAAACGTCGTCAAATTACTCGGTTAAACTCTCATGTTCTCCACATAAATCGTCACATGGAACTTTTCTGGACTCACTAACAGTTGATTTATTCAAGACCCCGCATGTAAACTAGCGGTTGAAAAGGAGACATACAGCCCCAGCCCTCCAAACAATTTTTTAACTAAGTCTTTGGCCTGGTCAGAAATCAGCGTCAATTTCCATCTTGGCAAATAGATTTCATCCCTAGAACCTACTTAGTGAGGCCAAAGACTTGTTACTGCCAACAACAAAGCTCGCAATATCCAATCTTTCCGTCTCAAGCCCGGGATCAGTCCTCCACCCGTGTAGCCTGAAATGAGATGAAATACCAGAAGATATTGGATGCAGCAGACGTGAGAATTGTTCCTTCATAAGGCTTAATGATACCTTCTGGAAAACTTTGCTTAAGGCAGCCAAAAAAACTCTAAGACAATTAACCCACTATGACAGCCGAGTTCAGTCTAATACGCACACTGACTTCAAAGTGACATACCGAGAGAATTATGGGAAGTTATGAAAAACTTTCTTCTGGCTGGGGGGGGCGGGGGTGGTAGGTTAGTAGCCAGTGAAAACCTCATCAAAGTTTATCTACTGCAGCTTATTCAGTATCGATTAAATAAATAAAAAGTGACTGAAAAAAAAATGCTCCACTACAAGACTCAGTCACAAGGTAAATAGGAGAGATTTCTATAGCCATGTTTTTGCAAATCCAGTTAGATATATATCTGTCTTATTTCATTAAAACGTGGCCACGCTTTTCGCCTGGCACCAGGCACAGCCCACAGTCTGGTGTCCAAAAAAGTAGGGGGGTTGCCGTCTTGCTCAGTACAGCTGGATAGCCCAGGGACTGGCCTAACAGTGGGTGGGTGGATCAAGCCTGGGGGTCAAAACTAGTGGGGTAGGGCAGGGGTTGTTTTGACACAAACCCTTCAATAAACAGCTGTGTTCAGCAGAGGCTTTGACTGGCAAGTACGTTGTCCTTAATTTTCCCCTTGGTACCAAGGACACCCTTAGCATAGGACCTGTAGACACTCACTGAAGCCATGTTTTATATATATATATATATATATATATATATATATATATATATATATATATATTCTGTCTGGATTTGATAAAAGGTACCTCTAGAAATTTCAAGTGCGTTTTAACAATTTGACCCTTGAGGTCAATAAAAGCAGTTGGAAGTCGCTAGTTAGGGCTTAAAAGGGACGAATTAATCGCTGGCAACACACCAAAAGTTGCTGTTGGCAAAAATGACAGATTTGTACCGAAGTGAACAACATTTTAAAGCACAGAAATAATGACCTTTCAGTCTGTTAAACTATGAGGCTCATAGCGAGATGCCCGACTAAAACAGACCTAGAATCCACCTTTCTTGACCCCACAATTGGTTGTCTAAGACAAAATCACTTCAACTAAAAACTTACAAAGCGTTTTCATGCTTGTACACAATATTCTTATAACACGAGCGCTATGACATACCTGAAATCTGTCTGTCAACAACTTCAGGAAATCACACAATTAACCACGTTTGCGGCACTGATAAAACTATCCACAACCAACCAGACACAATGTTTCCACACTTCATACGGGTGAAATATCATCACATTACTCTCTCTCTCAATAACTCTTGCTTTCTCCACATAAATCATCACATGTAAACTTTGCTGACACAGTCAATTTATTCGAGATCCCGCATGTAGACGAGCCATTTTGAAAGGGACACATAGACGCCGGCCTTCAAAACAAATTTTTACTAAGTCTCTGGCCTGGTCAGAAATCAGCATGAATTTTGCTCTCCCCGAATAGTTTTGACTCCTAAAAGCTACTTTTTGAGGCCAGAGACTCGTCACCGCCCACATCAAAGCTCGCAATATGATGCCTTTCCATCTGAAACCCGAGATCAGTGTTTCATCCGTCTAGCCAAAATCAGACGAAATACAGTAACAAATTGGACAACAGCAGACTTTGCCAATCGTGAGACTTGTTCCTTCATAAGGCTTAATGATGCCTTCCAGAAAACTTTGCTGCAGGCAGCCAAAAAGAAACCTAGAAATTAACCGACCACGGAAAACAACTTCTACCCCGTGCGCTGATTTCAAATGTCATAGTGTAGAAAATTATGCGAAATGATAGGTAGAGAAGAGCTAAGGGGGGGGGGGGGGTGGTGGGGAAGATGTAAACAGCATATTAAACACATGTTTTTTGATCTACTGCAGCTTTTAAGAGGATTTTTGAACTGAAAGGATCATTTAAAAAATAAATTAAAATAAAAAAAACAAGAATGGTCACGTACCGAACAAGCCTCAAATGAGACTGTTGCTAAAAATTTCTGGAAGTACGTTTTATCAAATCCAGACAGATATAATATATATACACTTGTTTACAAAAACGCGGCATTTCAGAAATATATATAAATATATATACCTTTTGTTTTTTCTTTTGTTTCGCCCAAAGAAACAAAAGATATATATATATTTGAAATGTCAACCTTTTTGAAAACGAGTGTATATGTATATATATATACAACACCTGTTTACATTCTTATAGCTCAGTTAATATTTTATATAATTTGTATCTCACCAAACATTGTATTTCAGCCTACATTAAAGGGTCCAGGTCTTAGAAGCAATCACAGAACCCATCAGAGTGAAATATCAAAATAACTACTTCAAACTGTAGAAGAAATTATGCAGCCAAGAAAAACAGTGGGTGAAACACTGTTATTCTCAATTCTGAATGACACGTAGCAAATGTGCAAGATTCCACGTTTCACCGTAACAACTGTCATTACCCATGTTCTCCAAGAATGAAGAATGGTTTGGAAGATGTTTCTTGTGGATTTTCAGAATTGAATTACATCTTCTCTTCCTATATACCAACCAGTATGTACTTGTCTAAACAAAAGAGCAATTATTGCAGCAATCTAGAAACACAATTTAGCTTAACTGTACCTGCTCTAAGATCCAGTTTAATTTTCTGTGGTTTTACTTGGACTCCAGCACCAAGAGCATTATTCTGCAATTACAATTTCAGAGAAATTTTCATTTTTTAAAGGTCAATCACTTAGCTTTCCACTTGTCAAAAAGAACTGAGGTTTTTACTCATATGATGGGAACCACACTGAGCTTAACTCACATATTATAGAGCAGGGTGAAAGCACCAATAACAATGCAATGTACGTATGTCATTTTTGTTTTCCAGTCATTATCCTGGACAAATTTCAAGTCCAAAGGATTATAAGTGCAAATTTAATATTTACAAAACCACTAAATGGGAAAACATGTTTCCCCAGATACAACTGTTCAGAAATTTTTCACACACGTGATGTCATATAAACAGTTGGTTTTCCTGTACTCCACAGTTGCATTTGTTCTCTGCCTTCATAAGTCTTTTTAATTCAAAGCTGTGAGGCTTTTGCAGTGTCTAACGAAGTTAGAAGTTTCCTTTGACTTGGTAAAACCTATCAATAAATTTTTGGAATTAAGGATTCTGCCTTGTATAAAATGCACCATCTAGTGAAGAAAAATACAAAAAGAAGCTTTCTGTGGTGCCTTTTGAAAAATATGCAAACAAAAATTTTACGTCAAATCTCATCCTCCTCAAATCTAAGTCTCTATGAGCTAAAGCTTAACAACAAGTTAGTACCTGTGTGGGTGTGCTCTTGCTTGAAGGGTTCGAAAGATTTTTGCACTTTAGAGCTTGTAAGCGGTTCAATGTGTCACACCGATCACCTGAAAAATTCTGATCAGAAAGAAAACACAACATTAACCAAAAGCAGAATAGCAAGATGTACAAACTTCAGAGCAGCATTCTTTGATAAACCAGTATGAAAAGACAGGTTAACCTGGGCTGTCAAAAAGTTTTTAAGTAGCTGGCTGATAATGAAAAGTAGGCGGCTTTAGAACTCGCACCAAAGGCACAAGTTCTTGAGGGTCGAGGCAACTAGGGACATTTTGAAATTTTGAGTCACAGAAATGGCATTTCCAGGGGTTTTCAAGAGGCATTTTCCACCTTGGATGCCATGTGGTTTCGTCAGAATACACACAAGACTGGGAACAATGCCGTCAAAATGTCCCAGGTGTTCCAAGACATCGCATGGTTCACACATTTCACAGATCTAAACCTTTGAATGTGTATTCAATGTCATTCAAAACTGGGAAACAGATGCTTTGCAATTTTATTTGATGGTGGAGATGAAGGATAGCTAACTAGCCAGCGATTTTGGCCAGCTACTGGCTCTTATTGACAACCCTGGTTAACCTTGCCATTGTCACTGCTGCTAAGCACAACAGAAGATTCAGATCAATTATTAGAAAGTGTTGAGGAAATGCATTTCAAAACGAGAGATCGAGGAAGAAGATAAAGAGGATGATTATTCAGACTCTAACAGCAGTTCTGATGACAAAGGCAATGACGCTGATCAAGATGAAGCTATTGAGAACATGGAAATATACAAAACGGAATGTTCCAAATCGAGGGAAAATCGACTTTGGTTTGAGTTAGCGCAGGTTCAAGTCATTGGGAGTCACCTGTATTTCGCTGAAGTATAGTCAGGAGCGATTTGGTTAGCCGTCGAAATTTGATTCCTTTCCCCCTGGATCTCAACATTCAGCCCCCAACGGAATGATTGAAGCAGGATTAAAGCAGAAAGCCTTCGGCTTTCAACAGATACTGTACAGCAGGAAAAAAGTAAATCCCCTCAAAAATACACAATTAATTTATCACAAAGTACAATTCAAATCACTACTGTTACCTCATCAGAACACCATGAACATGTTGCTGTTCCTATACATGTATTACACTTTGTTAAACTTCCACAGCTAGCTACTCCTGTAAATGTACAAAGACAGTTGGTGTATTAACTACAGTCTTGTCAGACCTCTTATATGCATTAGTAATAAAAAATCTTAATATTCAGGGACTAAGTAATCCCTGGAGATCACCAGTAGCTTGTATGTTTTGTTTTCCCACCACAGGCCACCTGATAATAGTTTAGAGAACTATTTCTTTCAAATTTAGCCTTATACCCTTGCATATGTACATATAATTTATAAGACAAAGGAGCAAATTCCTCTCAGACACTCATTGGGAAAATAAAACATACAAACCAAAGAGTTTTATTGGTTAAACTTCAAAAATGCGACTTTCCCTCTTCATCAATCAATCAACACTTTTATTGGAGCTTTCTACGTGGTATGAGGAGAGTGCAAACTGACCACCGAAACAACTTAACCCACATTTATTGGTTATCACTTATCCAAGTTATTTCCAGGAAACTAATTTATAATAACCAATTCTATGGAGAGGGGGGTCCTTAACCAATTACATATTTTGTTAAGAAAATTAGCTAGAACAATAGATCTACTTAAACAGGTTAGTAGTTTTTAAACCATCTTGTGAGGTAGTTCGATCAACCCAGCTTAAGGATATTAATCAGTCAATCAATCATCTCACTTATTTAAATCAGGAGACGCTCTACTACACATGCAAGCACTACATTTTTCAACAATTACTTTTTTCAAGTTGCACCAAGCCCAGGGCCCAGTTGCTCGAAGCATGGTTAGCGTTAACCAGCGTTTAATACCTTCACAACGTATTGGTTTTGATACTGCTTAACCAATGGTTAAAGCTAACCATGCTTTGAGCAACTCAGCCCAGAAGGGGTTACTTCCAAAAATTTCGGGTTGGAGTATGCCACTCTGGGTCTTAAACCCTGACCCTATCTAAGGACGAGACAAACAAAAACTGATATCCTGTGAGACCCACTTTAAGGAAAATACAAAAACTAAGAATTTAACAGAAACACACAAGTGTCCAATAAATTGCTTTCCTAATACTCAACAGTACAGTTCAGTTTTAACAGATGATTTGTCTCTTTTGTAGCTGGGCATTCAGGCACTTGAAAGGGCACTGAGTTACCCTATCTAAGGATCAAACCAGGATACAAGGCCAAAAATGATACCCTATTTAAGGATGGAGGCCCTCAAAACCCTATCCTATCAGGTGGCACAAACCTATCTAGTCCATCACAGGAAAAAATAACCGATTCCCATTTTTGCATATTTTAGGGTATTTAAAGAATACCCACAAAAATCCCAAATTTGGAAGAGTGAGACAAGTCCCAATCAGGGAACTTGGTTGGGAATTCCCTGGTTGGGACTTGTCTCACTTTGCCAAATTTGGGATTTTTATGGGTATTATTTACATACCCTAAAATATCCAAAAATGGGAATCCGTTATTTTTTCCTGTGCATGTATGGGAGTGCACCTCCCTGGGTATCCAAGTTTAAAAGTGAAAACAATGTAAACATGCAAGTTAGTTTTCAGATTTGGATTCAGCTCATCACAATAACTTTTCATTATAATGTTCAGATAGAAGCATGTTTTGTTCTACTCACATTCATAACAGAGATTTTAAAGATGTTTTCTTCTTAAATAACCACCAATGAATTGTGGTTGTTTTGCCCAAAACTCAATTTGCCCAAGATTATTTTACCCGGAAGTAAGTTGGTTAGCCTGCTGAGAAACAACATTCCACAACACTATACAACAGGGCTTATCGGAAATGTGTTTTAGTTAAGCTTGGATTCTGTTGCTGCAATTGCTAAAAAAGGTCCAGTGATCTAAATGGTAAACCATCTGAATGATCTGAGTGATCTCAATAATCACATTCCAGATACTAAAAGACATAATACTGAAGTACCCTAGCGATCTCAATGTTCGTAACATTGATTTTTGATATGTTTTGTGTGAAGTTTCTACCGGAAAAAGTTGTTGATCCATGTGTGCAGTAACTGTTTTCATGTTTATTCCTTTTTTCAGGCTTAAAGAATGACAAATAAACATCAGGTGAATCAACTTATGGGCAAAACAACCTGTTACCCCACTAACAAGGATGTCAACCCCCCATGTCATCAAACATTGAGAATTGATAAGGAAGGAATAATAGATAATGTCATATCGCATGACAAATGACGTCATTTTTGCCAAAAATGTCCGTTGATTCCAATCAACGTATATAGCACATTCACGGTTCATATTTAGCCACATTATTGCTTAAATTACGGTGGCATACCAGAATTTATGAGGAAATGTTCCATGTTAACAGAAGCACAAACAACACAAACTATTTGAAATTTTACAGTGGGAAAGTCGAGTCCACAGCAATAGCAACTTTGGCAATTATCCGGGAGATATCAGACTCTAATCTGGAGACCAGAAGATACAGTCCAAAATCTGGAGTCTCCGGGATTATCCGGGAGAGTTGACAGCACTGCACTCATGACCGTAACAGGTTTTCTTGAAGTATAAAAAATATTTTAAAAAGACAAGTAGACCAACTATCAACTCACCTTGACTATTACAATACCCAAGGAAGGCAAAAATGAGCAGCAAACAATAAAAGAGAACTTGCCGTTCCATTTCAATTTCCTGACTGAAAAAACAAACAAACCTAAGACCTGATTCAAATGTAGTACTACTGCCATGCTGAACTCAATTTTATGTCAAATTGAATTTGAATTTAGCACAGAAGAAGAACAATATTTGAAACCAAATTGTGCCACTGCTGTGTAGCCCCAGGGGGGGTACTCGGGATTTAAAGTGATGGGAATGATTGAAGGATTTTTTTTGGGTTTGAAATTTTTGATTCCGGGATTTTTTTGGGTACGAAAATTTGGCAAGTATTTTTTTGGGTAGCTTGATTTGAGTAGGGATTTTTTGGGGGTATTAAAAAGAATCGGTAGTGCCCTGGCTGCGTAGTTCTGCGAATAAAGTACAAACAAACGTGTTTCATAATGTTACTGTTGAAACAAAACAGTTCTTGGGTGTCTCTAGCACCCGCTCTAACTTGTTAAAATGACTGGCAGATGAGGGAAAGGATATATTCAGATGGTATGATGGATAAACAAACACGAGTGTTCAATTTCCAATGTTTTTCTTTGTGTTATAGCATTACCCCTTTCTGAAACTTAAAAGGGCCACAAAATCGACATGGGATTTTTTGGGGGTTAATTTTTGGTCCAGGGATTTTTTTGGGTCTTGACTTTTGGCTCCATTCAATCATCCCGGTCACTTGAAATCCCGAGTACCCCCCCTGGGTGTGTAGCATGGCAAGCTTTGTTGTGCTAAACAAATGTTGTGCTACTGTGGTGCTGAACTCAATTCATAACTTACAAATACATAAGAATACATTTTCAGAGTTCATTAAACCACTTTTTCTTGTTTTAGTTTTATTTGCTGCAATGATTTGTAATAGCTATTTTTTTTGACTGAGTTTAAATTTGAAATTTGAAACCAAGTCGTGCTACAGTCATGCTTGAGTTGTTCTGAAGTCGAGTCAGACCAACAGTGGCGCTAGCACGTCGTTTGAAACAGCTCCTAGTATCGAAACACTAAAAGCAAGCTTGAACAATGCTAACATATCATCACAGGATTCTCATAAAATAAACAACCTCAACCTCATTCAAGTGTAACAACTATTTAAAGTTTGAGTTAAAGACAATAAAGGAAGGCTTTATTTACAGTATTTTTTTTTCTTAGCATTAGCTGTTCTAGCTACTCTTGAATTTCAGGAAAATAAGGTTTATTTACATAATGTATGTAAAATGAAAGTATTTTAGCACAGGATCGAGCATGATAAGACGGAGATAAGCGATTTAGCACTTTCTTGTTTATGATATACTGCCTTCAGCTACAATTGTTAGGAGAGTTAACGATGAAATCAGTTGACACTGTTGACTCTAGAACTTGGTTTGAGACCCATGTCATCGATAAAAGCAGAATTTTCTCAAATGGGCATGTCTTCTAAAACTTGTAAAGGAACAGTCGCTGAATTGCGGTACATCTTATTTGTACGCTGATATTTCCTTACCATTATATCAAAACTAACACTTTCTTTCATGTTAAGAATAGGAAAAGTTTAATGATCTGCCTTACCTAGAATGTTATTGTCCCTTCCCAGAAGAAACTTTGTATTTTCAGGGTAGTATGAAGATACGAATTGTCAAGAAATGACAATCTCTTCTGCCTCTTTGGAACGGAGGAAGTGGCATTCAAATTCTTCACACCAAATTTGGGCATACTTACCATATTTAGGATGCGAGGTGTGCTGGTATTTGTTCGGATGCGCGTGTTGGCTCATTTGGGTGGAGTAGGCATTTTCATTTTTGCACTTCCTGCTCAGTGACATTTTTCCGGTAATCATTAATAACTCTTACGCAGCCGTTCTTTAGCCTGGTCACCACTGTGTAAAAATGTATATTGACATATATTTTTTCTAATAGCTAGGAGCTAACACGAACACTTGTACGCTCCTGCTCCTGTTAGTCTCATCATTAAAATATAAATTTCTGAAGTATGGAATGTAAATATTAAAAGGTTATTGATGCAACGATCAAGCCACTTCCTTTTCTTCCAAAAGCGACAATTACGTACAATTATCACCATTGTAATAATAGAGAGATTTTTAGAGTCCTTTTACGGCAGAAGGCAAACGTCTTTTTGTACCACCTAACCAATTTTAGTGCTGATTATACCTGCACTAAAATTAAAATTTTCATTGATGACCAGGATCATCAGTAAGAATGATGTTGAACAGTTTTTCATCCTGTCAGTTCTAAATTTGAGAAATTGCCAATTTGAATCATAGTGACGTTTGCCGTTTACCATAAACCTGATTTGTAAATCTTTCTAATATCTTAATTAGTGACGTCATAGGTACATACATACATAGCTAACTTTATTTATATTCCGATTTTAGAGTAGCCAAAGGCTAGTATCTCCGATTAATATACATATACAACATCACACTTAATAAAAACATATTAGGTGTATAACATATATGTAAAATGTGTGTATAGCGTATAACACAGTGGCGGATCCAGAACTACAGTTATTAGGGGGGGAGGGGCGGTCTCCAAAAGGTTTTTTTTCGGGCCTTCGGGCCTCAGTTTGGTCTAAAAATAAGGGGGCTGGCTCCCCGGGCCCCTCTCCTGGATCCGCCACTATAACATCAATGCCCCACGAGAGACAAGCGCGCCTTCGAATGGTAAAAGTTAAAATATCCAGTCATACGCTATAAATTCAGGAATATATTACTATTTTATCAAAGAAAAATAAAATTATGTGTATTCTACATGGAGGAGAAACAAAACAAAACGCAGAGGTTCACACACTTTTCCAAATGCTTCTTAAACTTGTGAACTAAACTACAGAATACAGAGCCAATTTTCTAGGTATATATTTGTTGGGTGGCTCGGTTAAAAGGCATGTTTCTTAAGCCCGACTGAAAAACTCCAAAATCACAGTAACGAAGGAAAAAGAAAGAGCGAGAAGAAGGAAAAAAAAGCAATGGGAGAGAGTTTTGGCAGAAAAAAACCGTTGGACGCAAAAGGTCCATTTGGCGATGACGTTTTCGAAAAATCCGGCTAGATATTTATAATATATGACTTCAAAGATTAATCGTATGGAAATAGTTTGACAATTCGTGTGTTTAAGATGTTAACAGAGGAGTCATCTGTAATGAGTCTAGTCAAATTGTGGTTTAACATCAAAGTAATTGCAACAGAATTTTTTTCAACGCCATTTAATTGTTGGAAGACTACTTAACATCATGCTAAAAATCCGCCAAAATCCGTTTGGTAAAACTTGAAAAAAATTGGCAATAAAGATTTTCAACTTTCTCCACAGGACACCCAATTTCAGCAAAATAACAAATTCAGACAAAAGAACTAATAATTGTGCTTTTTTCTTAAGAATCTTAGATACAGCATCGCTAATGTATTTTGTGTAGTTTTGTTTTAAAAAAAACGCCGACTAAATGTGTGAGAAGGCATCTGGGTCACAGGGTCAGTGTTTCTTTTGAGCGCTTTGCACAGGTTACCCAGCAATGCATATGTCCAGGAGCCGATTACTGGTCTGTCTTCACATTCTATTTTCCAAGCTTGAGTTTTTTTTCCTATGACGGTATTGGAGCTTAACCTGCTTAAAACTTTGCATTGCTATGAGTCGTAAAGAACTGGTAAAAGTATTCCCTCCACTCCAATTCACTTTTAACAACAAGGAGAAAACGAAAAGCTTCAAAAAAGGGAAACTTGTATATTTGAGGATTAGTGTTGGTCCGTTAACGAAAATTAACGGATAGGTTACAAAAGCCAAACATTATCTAGTCGGATTTTTGAAAACGTACCAAATGAAAATTACAGCCGTTTGACTGACGAAAAAAAACAAAAACCGGCGGCGCAAGTTTTTTTTTGCCTCCGATGAGCCCGAAAATCACACTAGAAAAGGAAAAGAAACAAACATGGAAACAGCGAGCAGAAAGAAAGGAGGCGAAGAAAAAAGCAATGGCTGGACTGTTAGTTAGTTTCTGTTGCGTTCTTTTAAGATAGCATTTGAACGCGAAAAAGCTATTTGATGGAAGAGGTCTGTTTTGGCTGTAAAGTTATAGTACAAAAATCCAACTAGATACTATTTTTTTCACTTACATGCACGCAGCTAACAGAAATCCGATAAAAAGAGGGTTCTATTTTAAAAGCTAATAATTAAGTAACGGCTTCTCGTTTCTTTTAGATTTAAAGCCTTACCTCTAAACTTGTGGTAATGTTAAAACTAACAGCTCACTCTATAACTTTGTTAGCCCCCTGTTACTTTGGTGTCCCTTGAGTGGAGTATGGTCTTCCTATGCAGCCAACTGTGTTTAATATTTATACTTTATGTCACCGAAAACTAGGTAACAATTATTATTTTTTCTTTAAGTTTTCTGCAAAAGTGACAAAGACATTTTGCGCATTTTTCGTTTGAACGTATGACGTCAACTACCGTGGGTGTCCTGTGTTAAAAGTTCACCACCGAACGGAATTTGGCGAATTTTTAGTATGTTGCTAGATAGTCCACCAGTACTTAAATGGTGTTGAAAACAATTCTGTTGCAATTAGTTTGATGTTGAGCCTCTAAAATGCCTAGATTGACTGGACTATAAGCTCTTTCCAAATGTGTGAAGGACCGCTGACCGGTGGTTCGACGGCATCACAGGCCGGGATGTTCAGCTGACTTACACTGTGGAATGCGTGGAATGCAGGCTAAATTTCTCGGCCAACTGTAAATTGGAAACAAAATTACGTATTCTTTTGTTTAATTATCATTACAGCGTCTTTCAAGTAAAGTCTATCTTCAAGTGGACAGTTAGGATTATATTCCTTGCAAAATGTGACCAAATCTGCTCGAACTAATTGGCAAAGTAAGACTCGCGCAGCAAAGTTCTGGACTAATTATAGTTTCTTGACGTTGCGTTTACCAGTATTTGACCTGCAGGCCTCTTTTGCCCGCGGTACTCGGCGGGCGAAAGGAAAAAATACCAGGAGCCATAAACGGAGTTAACTGTCGCTTTCACCATAAACGTTTTGCAAATGGCCATTTTCCAGATGACCACAACTACCAAGCTTCATTTATTTTCGTTTTTGCTCTGTTATTTCAATTTATCGTTCAACCCTTCAAAGATGTAACTAAAAATAGCCCTTATTTGCACAAGGAAACAACAAACTAAAAGTATTCTGGTGGTTGTGGTGGCCTGAGAAAACGGCCGACATTTGGCGACGCTACCACTGGTTTCGTCATTTGGCGGGGAAACCTGAGGTAGCGTTGCCAAATGTCGGCTGTTTTCTCAGGCTAGTGGTTGTAGTCGCCATCGTACATTCGCCATCCTTTTCGGGGTATGTCAATGTTCTCTTAATTTTAGTGGTTGGGTGTTTTTTTAATTTATAAACAGTATATTTTTTCATTATATCTGGCAAATTTCCATACTGATTGAACCTTGCAGAGCGTGCATAGCAAGCATTTCACGCCCGATTTAATGCGCGAAAGCTGGAACAAGAGCAATTTTTGCTCTCGCTTTAACTTCTCCGCCATCAATTCGAGTGGAAACGCTTGCTAATCAGGCTAACCTTTGCATGGTACCGTAAACACGATCTGGCAAAACGTATCAAAAAACTGAACAATCTGAAGATTGATGTAGTACCACGCCGAGTATGCCTGCCAGGTAGTTCTGCCTGATAAAGTAAAACCACAACTGTTTTGCGTTTAATTGAATATTTAATGTACTCCCGGTTATATAATATGAACATGAGTTTGGGAGAAGGTTAATGTTTGGTCAAGAGTGTTTTGGGGTTTCGTTGGGATCTCAGTTTTGGAATGATTTTTTACTTCTTTCGATCAGCTGCGTCACTTTAACGCTGGGATACCCCTAGCCCCACCCCCAGCCCACCACCACCACCTCAGGTTCTCATCCTTCTCAGTCGCTGAGGACGTTTTGTTTTCTGTAAAACACAACCCCCCCCCCACCCCCACTCCCTCCCCTTGGCACAGAACGATGAGGGGTAGTCTGCGAGAACAGCCGTCTCTCCTCACTCCTTGCCGCCTGAGGACAGACGGCTGTTTTCCCAGGCTAATGAAGGGCGGCTGTATTCACGGTCTGCAATGTGGTAGAATGGTGCTATGTGTACACCCTCTTATTACGCCAAAAAGTAATTCAAACAGTTGTCAAGACTGTTATTGTTGTCGGACGCAAATGAAGTAGAGAGCTCCTAATTAGGAAGCTAACCAATCTCCAAATTGTAAAGGAAAGTTTAAGGAAGAACATAGGCCCTGTTCGCACAACAACAAAAAACAGAGTTTGGCGTTTTATTCTTTTTTTGAAAATTTTGTAATCACCAATTTTTCGTTTAATTGGTCATCATGGTCATGTTCGCGAGGTAAGATGACCCGACGATGGAGAGCTATCAGGGAACTACGGATTTATGCCTCCTGACCAAAAATGGGTCACCCCCGGTGTAATATAATTTATTAGTTTTCTTCGTTTTACGTACTATTGTCAGGGTTAGGCTCATAGTTAAGCTTGTTTTATTTACTTTGTTTTACGTCAGCTGTGAGTAATAAATTATATTACGCCGGAGATGAGCCCAAAAAATTGTAGGCCTCCAAATATTCTCGATGGCACAATTGAAGTTTGGTGACAGTTCAGAAAATTTTGGTAGGTAAAAAAGACTCGTTCGCACTGAGAATGGCTTTTTCGCAAAACAAACAAAATTTTGCGTAATGTGAACAGGGTCATAGTCAGCTTTGGGTAGAAAAAACTGCTTATTTGAGGGAAATATTCATATTTCGATTTCAATCACAATCAAGTCGCGCATGCTCTGATAGACGTTCTATCCATAATGACTGTTGGTTTGAATAAAATAATGTATCAAAGATTTAAACAAAGGATCAGAGAAATCAGAGAGGTAGATTTCTTTCACGCATAAATACTCTTACACTTATATATTTTTTTACTCTCGGCCTTAAAAATATTCAGTTTGAAGAAGTCTTTTTGGCTGATCGCGTTTCTTGTCTACACAGTGACTCATGTTCTAGACCGATCGTCATGATGGGCACTTTATTTTGTACATCAGTGGCTCTTTTAGTGAAAAGGCGGGAAAATTATCATTCCCCTACCCCCCCCCCCCCCCCCCCGCGAAAAAAAAGCGAATTGGTGTGTTAAGAAATGTGCTAAAATGCGCAATTCACAGATTATAACATAAGTGTTTTGAATACATCTTCAATCTGATAACATGTATTATTTATTTTTCGATAGAAGACCCGTTATCACCATTGAATACCTCGATGCAATACCCTGATCATCGCCTGATTGAAAAGGGGCGATTTCTAAAGTTACCTGCAAACGGAGGCAACACTGACTCCCAACATTGTTGTACCAACAATAATGACAACACAGCTGTTGCGTGTTGCAGTGGAGTGCAAACGGATGCAGTTACTCTCAACAACATGGAACAGGGTGTGCAAACGGACGCAAATTAAATGTAACACCCAACAATGTTGCGTTCGTTTACACGGGGCTTGAAACTTTTTGTTAATTAAAAAAATCCTGTAGTATTGAACAATAAAATCAGGGCATACATTATCTTCTTGCGCTTGAGTCCTCATTTCCTGATCCTGGCAAATTAAATCAAATATATTTTGTCGTGACATCAGTTCTTGCCGGAGAGGGATGCATAAAATCATCAAAAAGTTTTCATTGTTAACGGTCAGCAGATGTTGACGTTGGTCTTGATTAATGATCTTCCTTACATTCCTTATTTTTTTAAAAAAGGGAATTAATTATTTCAAGAAGTATTCACAGTATGAAATTTTTTCTTCGTGCTTCTCCTTATACCACGAACAGACCATTGTTGCTTATTGCGAATGACGTATCAGTTGTTTGACAGCTTTTGTGTCGCGGAGACGATGGTCATTAAATATTCGATGCTTCATATGCAAATTTAAAAGAGCACCATGTACGTATTTCTAATCACTTCAGCAAATGAATATATCACTACTCTTAAAATGATCGTTATTGTTTTCATTTTAGGGGGATTCCCTGGCTCGCTCTCTGATTGGTTAATGTAATAGACTTACTTCTGGAACATTTCATTGCGTGTGCGCACTTGAAATAAGAAGTCAGATCATTTGTGTTGAAAGGGATCGTCTGTCATACTTGGTCTCAGCAATGTTATTCTTCACTTGGACAATGTTATAATCACGTCATGAACCAATTTGAAATGAGGTTAGTTTTCATCAAACATTTCGATTGGATGAGTAGCGGAATACCCCAGCCGACATTTATTATCTTATACTTATCCATGATTGTTACATTCTCCATAGAAACATCTCTTAAGAAGTCGGTCTTCCGGTGTTTGGTTCGAAAGTAACATATTATTGACGTCATTGTGTTGTTTCTGCACATCCTTGGTACGTGTGCAGCGTAAAAATCCTCAGTACAAGCGACTAGGCCAGACAGTTTATTATTTGAAGGTGGTCGCCAATTTGACTGTTCGCAATCATGGCCAGATAGATGGTTTTACATTTTACACTGTAATCAAATAATTATTACCATATAAACTTGCATGAATATTAAATTATTAAAGCGAAACTGGTGTTAAGACAGTATATTATTTATAGCTGAACCCTTTTTTTCATTTACGTAACGCCGAAACACTGTTTTCTACTTTTCTTCTCTTTCTGGATTGATATCTTAATTAAGTACTCCTCACCGGCCTTGAGGACTCAATAGTGCACAGCTGAGTGTAAAGCTGAGTGTTTCACATATCAAAAAGGTCTAGCTTCACATGTAGATACATTGTACTCTATTAAGTAGCCAGTGACCCCCTTCTTTAGAAAAACTTTTTTCTACTTTTCAGCACTTTAGAACAACGTGTTATTCAGTTCAAATTTTTCGACCCATGAAGCCCACCTACCCTGCGACTGTCAGAGCTTCACAACTGCTGAATACATAAAGGAACTATGAACGATCCCATGGACAAGAAGCTTTTAATTCTCGTGCAATACTTTGGAGCTGGTAAGCAGACATACATGAGAAACTGAGGAAACCGATTCACTTTTTGAGGTCAAGGTTGTCTCGGCTCAGGGAGTTCAGAAGTAGAGCTTCCGTATGTTTAGCAATTTCTAACGTGTGTTGCCGTTCATGAGATGTTAGTGCAAAACTCCTAAAACATAGCCTGTCTTTAATCGCTGGGGAGCGGATGATAATATCGAGTTAAAGTGTGGAATATCGTGTAGTGGATAAGCTAACTACAGAAGACTGCACTCTTCAGTCATTGAACAAGATGGTAGTTTTGACGGCATTTGCTGAGTGCAGGCTGTCAGATAAAGCCCTTTACTTACCAAACCTCAGATTTGTCATATTATTGGAGAAGGAAAAGAAATTCCTTGTTTTTTTTTATGAAAGTCCGTTTTTCTGACAATTTTTTTTCAATGAACTTTTTTCAAATAAATTTATACTTCAGAAAAAAAGTAACTCGAAGTTACTTTATTTGACGATTTTACCTTTCCTCTCGAAAGTTAAGATCCTCTGAAGGCTGCTAATTCCGAAAGTGACAAGGGTATTCAAAAATTTACGGTATTTCATAACAAAGATAAGGGGAGTTCTATATATTTATCACATTAATTTTAATGTAACCACCAAATTTCCACCCAATAAAAAATAAATTATTTGCATTACATCAACTCATATTTTACACTAGCTCTTACACTTGAGACATATACGGAGTCTATATACTGAGGCCGAAAGAAGCGCTTGCAGTCAGCAGACATAGCTGATACTCAGCAAGCTGGCTAAAAAGATCTTTGAAATAATCGATAATAGCAAGAGAGAATGAAATGATCGATAATAGCCCAACTCTGAACCTTTTTGGTACATATCTTTCACGTGAAAATCAATGCAATGAAAAAATCAAACTCACTAAGACTTGTAAGCAGAGAAAGCCGGTAGGAAAACATCCAAGCAATCATGTCAATTTCTTGGTGATTTTTCAATGTCTTGAAGAAAAGATCAGTAAGTAAAAGAGTTAGGAAGTTCAAATAATTTTAGTCTTCAGGGTATTGTTCGTGGACGAGCTTTAATATTCACAACAGCTTCTCTGGCTTCTGAGAACTTTAATACAATCCCCTTCACGGCATCTGACACTTGGAGATTACAATGACTCTCTGTTTATTTATTTTTTTACTAAAGGCGGGATAAGTACGGGAACATTCAATCTGACTAACGGTCAGGTGCAGAATATCTCGCCAAAATCACGAGGTATACCAACTACCGCTGTAAATAGTCTGGGTGCATAAAACAAAGAAAGCGGTAAATCCCGCTATGTCCATAAAAGTAGCTAGCGGTGACAAAGAAGAAGCCAATGGGGTACGGGGTGGGAGCTTTCACGGTTGACGGGTGTACAGTTTATAGGAGATGAGAGAGAAGGCGGTCTTAGGGGAGTTACATTTGTGTGGTAACTTTAGATGCTATTAGTTTTGAGTTCAGTGTTGCAGTTATAATCAAAGTGAAAGCAAGATCAATCACAGCGTAGAATACTGTATTTACTGTTGTACAAAGCAACAAACAAATACAGTAAATTACATAAATAACAGGCTTTTTTGAAGCAAGCCGGCGTAGCATTGGTCTTAATGGTCAATCAGATGTCATGAATCCAGTGACGTCTGTACCGTTAAGAGAGAAATTATTTCGATTACCATCCGATCAACCTCATCGGCATACATTGAAACAAAACAAAAGAAAAAGAAAACGTTTATCAGCCAATCAAGTATATTTACTTTCGACTGCTTATTGAACCATGACCTACTCAATGAAATAATATTCTTCATCCAACCAACAACGGATAAGTCGATAAAAATACGAGACACCTTTTTCGTATGATGACTTAGTTAAGACTTAGCAAATGTTTTTGAAAAAGAAAGCAACAATAATTGTTCAGGAAATGATGGAAAATTTCTCGTACGAAACGATATCGTATTTCTTTTTCCCGTTACTATAAATAGACCTGCGGCGATTGCCAAATCCTGATTGTCTGAAATAAGAGCGCGTCAGGGGTATTCCCCTATTTTGGCGCCAAATTTTGCCTACCGTACCGTCAAAGCATAGCATGGATCGGAATTACGATTTTTCGCTAAGAAAATTGCTCACTTTCCATTGGCATATAAAAGTAGTGTAAGCGTTAGTGCAAGGTTTTTACGTCGATAAATCCTCCAAGCATTCCTTGAGGAGATCGAAACTGTGCGAAAGGCAATGATCATCCGGAGAGAGAGCAAGCCAATTCAGTGACAATAATTAAAGCGAATTTATCACAAGTTTCATGATCTCAAGTTAGTGGTGTGTTTGCCTGTCATTTTATTTCTTCCGACCCATTTTTTCACTTGACATCCCATCAGCCGATATTCCATTTTATATCGAGTTTGGTGTACAGATTTGATTGGATTAAAAAAAGGAAAACACAAATCAAAACAAAACAAAATAAAAAAACAAGAATGAAAGCTTGTATTGATTATTTCTGTAAAAACATCATAAAATGGTAATATTATTCATTACCCTGGCCGTTGATGGTGATCTTGAGAAGAAAAAATCTGATACAAATCATAACACATTTTATTACCAAAAGGGGAAAAAATCGTCATACAAACGGCAAACCGGAGAACAAAAGAGAAAGAAACTTGGCTAGAGCTCACGGAAACAACGAGCAGTTGACGACAATTGAAAATAGCGCTTAATCTCAATCGAGCCGATACAATTGTTTTTTAAAGTTATTAATTGTTAGTTGAGATCTTTTCGAACTCGGTAGACTCGTGTCGCGACATGAAAATGCGGCATGCAAATGCTCACATTCTTTTTTTAAAAAAACTTATTTGATACAGTGCATCTAAATCTAAATTCAGTAAATTAACAATCTCCAAAGAGGATTGTCCAATCGCCATGGAAAAATGAAATGCAGAATCAGCTCAGAAAATAACAATAAACAACAAAAACATACACCAAAGCATTTATGGGTCTTCTGTGCATTTCTCGTAAAATTAAGATTAATCCAACAACTGATCACTTAATACATTTTTTCAAGCATTTACTCTCTTTCCATCATGATAAATCAAAACATTAGCTGGGACGACCTATGATCTTATAGTAATGTTTTGATTCGCGTGCTTTCAACATCATCCATACAAAGACGTTAAGGAAGACATGATCACGAAGAAGTCTGGAGCGTGGGTGAAACGTAAAACAAATGGAAGATTCCCTCGCTGTATCGTTCACGAACGTTTTTTCTTTCATCCAGTAGCTGTTTTTCCATATATACGAACGAACAATCAAAGGCAAGAGAAAGCATCCTTTTTTAGAACTTTCCTAAATTTCATCAAGAGTGCCCTTTGAAGCTAAAAAAAACTATTTTCGTGACAAAAGAACGTTACTTTAGAATGCCATGGCGAAGTTCGTGGTGCGGTAATAATTCAATCAGCTGACGAAAATTCTTTCACTTTACCGCCGCGTCACTTATCACTAGCCAATCAGCGCTCGTCTATAGTGGAAGAGAGGGCTGATTTGATTGGCGTGGCTAGTGCATGGGGGGTCGTGTTGTCCGCGCAAGGCTATTGCATATCTCTAGCATGGCGGCATGCTACGGGCTCAGAGAGTACTGAAATTCCCCTTCTCAGAGACTTTTAAACACTTGCATGAAGAAACAAAATTGTGTTGACTCTGAGACAAAGTTATCAACTTTCGATGAAAATCGTTCCCGAAGTCGAGATCGTTTCAGGGAATTGGTTATGTGCGATGAATTCAATTGTCGTTTTGCGTTTGTAGCTTCTTGACTGCGTTCGACCTGACGCGTTAGTGAGTTGCAAAGGCGGAGCATATCTGTTCTGGAAAGTGTAGTGGATTGCGTCGGACTAAATTTACCACAACCTCCTGGAATCTTAACGGTGTTTGCAGGACTGCTATCTAAAAGACATGTCCGGTGAGTGAAAGTTGTTGTGTTGTAGACTTGCATACGATGACGTGCTGTACTGTAAGTCTGCGTATGAACTTCAATTGTATTTTTACTCCCTCATATTCGTGCTCTAAAGTTACCCTCCTCATGAACTGCAAAAGCCCCCTTTACCGTTGACTTTTGTCCCAGATTGCTGCTTTTTGAGCCCGAGAATTTTTTTTCTTCCATGTTTTGCATTCGTATGTACCAGTCTAAGGGACGCCATTTTGTGATGAAGTCCAAAGATTGTGGCGCGTTCCATCTGAAACTCTAAATTCTCTCCCACACTATACGAGGACACGCGAGTTAACGGTGAAGAAATAAAGTGTTGGTCTCTTCTTTATTATCGAAATGATGAAAGGCTTTCTCGCCGTACCTTTAAATTCGAAAAACTACTGTCGCTTCGTTATCTTTCCTTTTAACCCAACCGCGGCCATTCATCTGTTATGTTGCCAATAACAGTTGATTTTTTATTCGATGGGCGTAACATACTGTTCAGGATTGGAACATGTGTAGAAGAAAAAAGTGCTTCTAGTCAAGTACTCCAGGCTAACGTTTTTCATGGATGAAATACACGAGAAACTTACGATTCTTCAAATGTGAACAAAGGCACGAACCAATAGTTCTAGCGATATGAATAATTACTGCCAATGACATAAGATGGCCGATGCACGGTCGGTGAAAAATCGAAAAAGATGATATCATTTTAGTGCGCGAATTTTATTTTGCATTAGGAACTGGTCAGTTTTAGGTTAATGTCTACTGCATTGCGTGTATCCGCATAGATATGCACTTCGTTGAAATGTTCTTCATCCATTTACCGAGAGAAACATCTGCGTTCTTAGCGATTTTGTATTATTTATGAATGTTCATTTGTTGTTCTATCGGAGTTCCCCCAGCCACGGTTGAAATCTACAACCCCAGGATTTAGTGTCAGTTTCAAATTGGAAATCTACCAATAATGATATGCATTTCTCCGTGCTTGCTTGTAAATTGTCGGCGAGGCTTCAGTTCATATGATTCGTAGTATTTACCATGACGCATGCAAGCCATCAGCTGAGGCCATCGTTCGATGAGCGAAAACAACAGAAACAGTCTTAATCGTAAAAAAGTTGGAAGTGGTTAATTTTGCTCAAAAGTTATCCATCAGGTCGACAACGCCTTGCAAGCGCTGGGTCACTATGGAGGTGAAATGATCGCCACATGTGCTGTAAAATATAACTTCCCCCAATTCAAGTTCCGAAGAAGATCTCCGTTTGTTAATTTGTTGTCTTCGATTTTCAGGACGAACCAAAAGAGGCCCTGGTAGACCTAGAACCTCAGACAGCGCGGTGAGTCATTTGACATTTTAGGAATTTTTAGAAAGATACAGTGGTCCATCCGACAACTAACCTTTGAGATATTTTACCATGATTTGTATTTCATATAATGGATCTTTTGTTGCCCTCCAAACGTTGCCTTAGTGAGTCTCTTCCTGCTTGCATTTCAATTTTTTGGGATAATTGCCAGTGCTAGTGAATTTGTTATGCTTTTTAGAGCCTTGATTACAGCTGTAGATTCCAGATTCTATCATTGTTAGAAAAGCAATGTAATGAGCTCCTGTAGAAAATAGCTCATATATATATATATATAGCTGGTACATGATCCTCGACTTTCTAGCTGCATGGAAGGTGATGTTATGCTTTCAGGTAGTTTGGAGAAACTTTTCTTATTTGCTTGTTAAATTTGCTGCTAATTTTCAGTCAGCCATTTCAAGAATCAGATATTTTTTTATATCCATGCTGGTGTTTGCAGCTGTTTTTTCTTTTTAGGCTTCTATTTCATAGGTTATATTGCTACTCCCAGTAAATTAGGGGAAATAGGCTTAAAGCATTTCCTGTTGAGGTTTCATAGGTGACTGCAAGTACGTTGTTAGGAGATAACACACATATAAGAAAAATTACGAGTTTCCATACTCAGCATGGAATTTACCTCAAAATTTATTGATGTTCATCGGTTTATAAGCCAACGTATGGCATTCTTTCTCATGAAAGATCATAACAATCCAATACTTGTTCAAGACAACAGGGTTGTGAAAAATATTATTGTCAGCTTGATAATCTTTTTGTTGTGTTTGGTAATTAAAAAAGAAATAGCTTTAAATATTTTTTGTTCGGTAGTCACAGATGTCTGTTTCCATTATGATTTGAAGATTTCCTTGTCATTGTTAGACCAGACCATTTAAATTACTGTCAGACCAAATTAGTGGGCAGGCAGCAATTTGCTGCCTGTTACTCTATTTATCCTGTTAACTGTTGTGGAACATTTTGACTGAGGTGTATTGTACGGGAAGCATAGAGGAAGTAATAATTGGTAGTGCTTTTTAGAGGTGTATTGATTTTAGCTCAGGAAATTGAGGATGTTTTCCCAAAAAATGTTATACACATGTATTGAAATTCCCCTGTACATCTGCACTACAATTTTGAAAGGACTAAGGTAATTTTTCAGAGAAAGGTTTCACTATGAGATAGATACTGTTCAATTGATAATTTTATACAGTGTAGTTATTTCCTGTTGCTTACATCCCATCCACTGAATTAGGGCCAAAAGCATGCCAGCCTAAGCTTGCGATTAATTACCTGTACAAGTGGTTTAAAATCTCAGAAATAAACAGTGTCGTTCTCCTTGTTATTTGCAATTTTATTTACTTATGTTACGTTACTGAAGTTTTGTCTAAATTGATTTTAAATTAAAAGCTGGTTTCAATTCTTGAGATGCCCTTTTTCATTTCTTAATTTTATGTTTTTTAAAGGTATTGTCATAATACATTTTTTCTGGACACATGATTTTCTTCACCTTTGTTTAGTGTTTGTTTAGTCTTGAGACAGGGACAAAAGCAATATTTATGTACTTAATTTAAGGTTCTTCAGCCATTACATAAGTGCATTATATTTCTATCTCTTTTATGACTCTTAAGCCTTTTTTTAGTAGCAATGTGTTCTTAATATGCACTAACAACATTATAAAAAGATTTCTGCTTTGTCTATTCTATTTTCTTGGACTCTTTCCCACAGTGTATCACCTACATCGTAAACTGCTTTAAGCCTGTGTTCTGTGTTCTGCTACCCTTACTAACAGCATGTATTACATTTGAAGATAGTAAATGATAAGTAGTCAATGCAAGGGGACAAAAGTGTCTGAACCTTGCCAGAATGAGACTGGTTCCATGGAATAAAGTATGCACAGTAAAAAAAGAGATGTTTAGAAATTGAAAAGGAGAAAAAGGCAAAAAATGTCAATTTGGGTGTATCTAATATTTGTTCCAAAATATTTTTGCTCCAAAACACCAAAATTTTCCAATACAAATTACTGTACTGTAGTTTGGAGCCTCTCATAAGTGACTGTGACTACTTTTTGGAGAGACTATTTTAAAATTTTCCACTGTTTTTAACCTCCTGTTGGCACCCACTTGAGTCAAGGTCCAATCTGTGTGTAATGACGTGTTATTTACTACACTATGTGAAGAACTTTTAGTGATAGCTTGTAGCTAAAATATTGTAATGTAGAAATTGCATGGAGTAAATTCTCCTTCAAAAAGTATAGTTTCTGGTCGGAGCCTCCACTCAGAAAAGGCCACCTGTAATTTTATTCTTGGATTGGACCAGCTCCTGTAAGTGACGACTGAATCTTGGCATTTTAGGTGGTTGTAGTTGGGGAGGTTGGTGTGTATTTTTGCAGAAAGGAAGCAGTACACTTTTCAAGCTGGGAATAAGATTATGAATTGTTTGACTTCAATTTATGTAGAGATTTGCCAGAAAATGGTTCCAAAACTTTCAAATGGAGCCTTTTGTGTAAAAGTTGTTTATCTCCAGATTTCCCGATTCTGGCTTTTGTCATGTTTCAGTTGTAGTTACACAGTGTATAGATGATTAATACTGCCTTGCTTAACATGTTATAACTCTCCTCTTTTTTTGTTGTTACCTTTATAAAACAGCAATCACTGAGTCCTTATCCAAACTCGCCATTAACACCAGACTCTGAAGAAAGTTTCATCATGAGTATCAGAGAGGGGGGACGTTCCACTAGAGTGCGAAACAGAACAAAACCTCAGCCAGCCAAAAAGACCAGGGTCAATGCTCAGAGGTATGTAGTCTACAACAAAAACATCATCATCAACTACAACAGTCTTCATTTTCTTAATTTCTCGCTGGACTGACCCACAATGCAAGTGCGAGTTCACTACATTCAACTGTACTGTGTGCACTTACTTGAAGTACATGTAGACCCCCCCTTAGGGGGGGGAAGGGGAAATTTGGTAAATTGGGTAAATTTTTGCTGGGTATGTACTGCTGGCATCTCAGAGCCCCTACTCCATTATAGTTTATTCTGCGACCAATTATAGACCCCATCTTAGTCACTTTTGGGCAAATATGTAATTTTTGCGATCCCAACTTAGTCACTTTCTATTGTTATGAATTGGCCCATTTTTTAAACCAAATGAAGAACACTTTACTTCCCACCTACAGCCAAACATTCCAGTACGGTTGCTAACCATAAATATGAGGTACTGTCTTACCCCGAAAAATCAAAAAATGTGTAACCCCATTCTAGTAACTGTAGTGTATACGATGCTAATGCAAGCGCGTAGAAGCGAGAGAATGAATGTGATGTGATACACACGGAAATTACGTAATTTGCATGTACCATAGATAGCGTGTGTTGTAATTTATTCGAGTCTGTTAGCGTTCTGAGTTCGGAGTGTAACGGTCGTGAATAAAGTGTGTTTTAACCTAACCGCGGTACTACATTGGCGACGAGGATATTTCGAGGATATTTCGAGGATTTCGCTGAGGGTTTCAAGTGTTTCGTTGAAAATCTCGCTGTGGATTTCGTCGAGGATTTCGTCAAGGATTTATTTCAGCGATGCTGGGAGGCGGTGGATCGGGCGAAACTAACGCGACAAGCGGTACTACGAGCGGTGCTGTTGGCGGTTCTGGGATGACTTCTGTTACTTTAGATGTCAGTGGATTGGAACCATTTAATCCAAAAGGAGAGGCGCACAATTTAAGTCAGCGATGGAAGAAGTGGAAGCGAGCGTTCAGTTTGTATGTGACCGGGAAAGGTGTATCGAACGGCGCTCAAAAACGTGCTTTGCTGTTGCATGTCGCTGGTATGGATGTGCAAGAAATTTATTTCACACTAGCTGGTGAGGGTGGAGATGCAAGTTTTGAAGCAACGTTAAAGGTGTTGGACGACCATTTCGTGCCAAAGGCGAACATTCCCTTTGAGAGACATTTGTTTCGACAAATTTCGCAAGGGATCGGAGAGACAGTTGATCAGTTCGTTTGTAGATTGCGTCAGCGAGCAGCGACTTGTGATTTTGGCGCCGGCGAGGATGACTACATTCGCGATCAGCTCATAGACAAGTGTTATTCGAGCCATTTACGCCGGAAATTTCTGGAAAAGGAAGGAACTGTTACGTTAGATGAATTGTTGCGTGTTGCAAGATCCCAAGAAGCGGTTGATCGACAACTGAAGCAATACAGTACCGACCAAGCAGATAACCAGGTCAATGCAGTGGGTGGCAGGCTGTATGGAAACAAAAATCCCAGGAAAGCAAAGACGTGCTTTAGCTGCGGACAAGAAGGACACTTCAGTCAAGACAAAAAGTGCCCGGCGCGTGGTCAAACTTGCAGGAAGTGCGGCGAAACAGGCCATTTTAAAGTTAAATGCCCTCGACTCCATCAGCTAAGCAGGACCCATTCGGGATCTAGAGGACCTGAGAGTAGCAGAGGCGGACGCGGCAGAGGAGGCAGGAGTGCTGGTGGACTGGGTCGAGGTGGACGCGGACGCGGAGGGCGAGAGACGAACCTCGTGACTGGAAGACCTAGCCCTGGAGAGGAAGACAAAGGAGATTTCGCTGCATCAGGTCATTTGCAAAGACCCGATTATGCCTTTTCAGTGGAACAGGTGAATGATCGCAAGGAACAAAGGGGCGCTTTGGTAACGCTGGTCATTGGTGGTGTAGACGTACCCAATGTTCTCATTGATTCGGGAGCTTCATGTAATGTTATGGGCCAGCAGACCTGGGAGTTGTTAAAGCAAAAGGGGATTAACTGTGAATCTCGCAAATGTGCAAAGGAACTTTTTGCTTATGGTGGTACAGAACCTTTACCGACCCTAGGAACGTTCACGGCAGATGTCACGCTGGCTGGGTTTGAAAACGGAAGTAATGCTGATTTTGTGGTGGTTGAAGGCGATGGTCACACGCTGTTGGGCCGAGAGACTGCCGAGGCGCTAAACCTGTTGCGTATTGGTCCTTTTCAGACAAACAGTGTTGACGGTGGGCGATCGGACGGGGATGTCAGAGAGAAGTACAAGCACTTGTTTAGTGGTGTTGGTCTTTTGAAGGGCTACGAGCTTAAGCTACACATTGATGAGTCGGTGAAGCCTGTAGCGCAGCATGTACGTAGGATACCGTTCGGGTTACGCGAGAAGGTGGATGCAAAGCTGGATGAACTTTTGGAGCTTGACATTATAGAGGAAGTGCCGGAGGGGCCGTCAGGATGGATTTCGCCGTTGGTGGTGGTTCCCAAAAGCGATGGCGACGTAAGAGTCTGTGTTGATATGCGTCGTGCAAATGAAGCAATCGTCCGAGAGCGTCACCCAATTCCAACCGTTGAGGAGCTGTTACACGACTTGAATGGCAGTACGGTGTTCAGCAAGATAGATCTCAAGTGGGGTTTTCACCAGATTTTACTCAGTGAGGGAAGTCGCCACATCACTACCTTTGCCACGCATCGAGGGCTTTATCGTTACAAGCGGTTGATGTTTGGCGTAACGTCGGCGCCGGAGAAATATCAGCAGATCATTAGAGATGTGTTAAGGGGTTGTGCTGGGGTTACGAACATTGCGGACGATCTCATTGTTCATGGGTGTGACGTGGAGGAACATGACAAGCGTCTTTTTGCGGTGTTAGATAGGCTGAGTGAAGTGGGGTTGACGGTGAACGGAGACAAGTGCGAGTTTAGATTGTCAAGGCTTACGTTCTTTGGTCACGAGCTGACTAGTGACGGCATAAACCCATCCGAAGAGAAGATTGCTGCTATAAGAGATGCTAGATCTCCCAAAGACGCAAGTGAAGTGCGATCGTTTATGGGTCTTGTCCAATATTCCGCTAAGTTCATGCCTGACGTGGCGTCCGTGGCCAAGCCTATTCAAGAGTTAACCAGGAAGGGCATCGTGTTTCACTGGGGTAAAGAGCAACAAACAGCCTTTGAGGAACTGAAGCGTCTAATCACCCAGGCAGAGACACTGGCTTATTTTAAGGTTGGCTGCAGAACGCGAATCATTGCCAATGCATCTCCAGTTGGATTAGGAGCGGTTCTCACCCAGCAGCAGGGGGGAATGTGGAGAGTTGTCTCCTACGCGTCGAGGAGCCTAACTGACGTGGAACGACGCTACAGCCAAACAGAGAAAGAGGCACTTGCCTTGGTTTGGGCGTGTGAACGGTTCAACATGTACGTTTCCGGACAGAGCTTCGAGTTGGAAACAGATCACAAGCCCTTAGAGCGTGTCTACTCGCGCACTTCAAAGCCTTGCGCCCGAATAGAGAGATGGGTCTTAAGACTACAAGGGTACGATTTTAAAGTGGTGTACCGCCCAGGGAAGACAAATATAGCCGACGCGTTGTCCCGTTTGAACTCCTTGGATCAAGTGGACCATGGAGAAGACTACGACTTTGTCAGAGCCATTGCTATAAGCTGTATACCCGTTGCTCTATCACCTACAGAAATTGAAGAAGCTTCCTATTTTGACGAAGAATTGACGATAGTAAAGAGTTGCGTGAGGTCAGGGGACTGGGACCGGTGTACGCTTCCCTCGTATGCACAAGTCAAGGACGAATTATGCGTCTATGGTGAGCTATTGCTTCGCGGCACAAGGATTGTGGTTCCCATCTCCTGCGCGACAGGGTGGTGCGGTTGGCACACGAAGGGCACCAGGGTATAGTGAAGACGAAGTATCGGCTCCGTAGTAAAGTTTGGTGGCCGGGAATGGACAAGGAAGTTGAGAAATTTTGCAAAGTTTGTCATGGCTGCCAGGTCACTTCTGGATTTAACCCTCCTGAGCCGATGTCCCGCGTTCTTCCTCCGAGTGCTCCTTGGCAGGATTGTGGAGCGGACCTGCTGGGACCCCTACCCACAGGAAAGAGTATTTTGGTGGTCATCGATTACTACAGTCGTTTCTTAGAAGTTGCTATTCTGAAGTCTACTACAAGTGCCAAGGTCATCGAAGCACTTGCACCCATGTTTGCCAGATTCGGCTTTCCGTTCTCTTTAAGGACAGATAATGGGCCCCAGTTCGTATCCGAAGAATTTGAAGCATATTTACGCGCAAATGGTATTGAGCACAGGAAAACGACGCCGTTGTGGCCTCAAGCTAATGGAGAGGTGGAACGCCAAAATCGCTCGTTACTTAAATGTCTACAGATTGCATATTTAGAAGGAAAGAACTGGAGAACTGAATTGCTTGTATGGTTGATGGCGTACAGATCCACTCCGCAAACGTCGACGGGGACTACCCCCTGTTACATGATGTTTGGCCACGAGGTTAGGTCCAAATTGCCAGAGTTAAGGAGAGAGACGGTCGGAGTGCCAGACGAAGAAGTGTGAGAGCGGGATTGGTCAAGTAAATTAAAGGGCAAAGCTTATGCAGATCTCAAGAGAGGTGCCACGCCCAAGAGCATACGTGTGGGTGACACAGTACTTTTGAAAGCCGAAAAAACGAACAAGCTGTCTACCAACTTCAACCCTGCTCCTTTTAAGGTGGTTCAGAGGAGAGGAACAGAGGTAACGCTTAGGAACGAAGCTGGTGTGCAACTGAAAAGGAACACTGCATTCGTAAAGAAGTACAACGATGGTGTATCCAATGGCAACGGAGACCAAGTGGTACAAGCAAGTTCTACAGTACAGACAGATGAGCCAGGGCCAAGCAGAGTTCCGGAGACGACAGAGGTATCAGGGCCAAGCAGAATTCCAGGGACTACAGGAGTATCTGAAAATTCCCAAGTACAAGCTGGGCATTCTACCGAAAAGGAAGATAACGCAGCGGAAAGGCCTGTGCGGAGGTCGACCCGAACTATAAGACAGCCTGCGCGCTATAAAGACTTTGTCCTGGATGTTTAGGACTTCTTTTCCTGTTTTGTCTAGTTTAATTCAAAGACTTTGTTTTGCTGAACGTTTAGGGTTTTGCAGCCTTTTAAAACTGCCTTCCTGCTAAATTTGATCAAAGAAGGGAATGTAGTGTATACGATGCTAATGCAAGCGCGTAGAAGCGAGAGAATGAATGTGATGTGATACACACGGAAATTACGTAATTTGCATGTACTATAGATAGCGTGTGTTGTAATTTATTCGAGTCTGTTAGCGTTCTGAGTTCGGAGTGTAACGGTTGTGAATAAAGTGTGTTTTAACCTAACCGCGGTACTACAGTAACTCTATTGAAAATGCAACCCCATTATAGCCAATCCAGTCGTGAATATGTGACCCCATCCAGCGGAAGAAACACAGGCAGAGTCATCTAAACTTGACATTGTTATTGTCTAAACTTAAATTGGTTCAGTTGATTAAAGTGACGGTTTATCCGAACAAACTTGAATGTTTCATATTGGTTGAATTCATATTAGAAGACAGGAAACTCGTCACAGACAGAATTCTGTCAGAGAAAATACTGACTGATAAGAATTTAAGGATGGAAACCATCTTAGAGTCGTGACCTATCCCTGCTTTTTCAACCCATAGTTTTCCAGCTGATACAGCTAAAAGCAATCTAAATTGTCAGTGCTCCAAAAAAACATCAGTTTATTAATTAGAGGGGCGGATCCAGAAAATTGAGAAAGGTGTGGCTGGGACACTTGCCAGCTATATGAATACTATTTATTTTATTAGAATTCTTTAAAACTAATACAAAATTTCATGACCCTCTTCTTGGGTGCCTTTTTTTACCCAGTAACAGTAGCTAACTTTCTAGTTCCAGTCTTTTCCTTGGGTGCAAGTGTAAAAACTTGGTCTTGATTTTTATGTCTCTATATTATGACTTTGGCCAATTATGTACTTGATTTTGTGTGGAAAAAAAAATGGAAAAAAGACTTCTTGGTCATTGAACTTCCTTTCTTCCACAGTGGAGTTTTTTTGCTTTACGAACCATTGTGTCTTTTTTTAATTTCTGTGTCTCTTATTTCACTTTAGTTTGCTTTGTATTTTTTTTGTAGTAAGTTGAAATCTCCTATCAAATCCTCACCCATTGGTTCATGCACTGGGCGCACTCATGAGAATCATGACATCAGTATGGAACATGGAAATTTGATGGTAAGGAAAGTTTACTGTGATACAATTCTTGTGAGCTTGCCAGTGATAAACGTAAAAGATTTTCTGTAGAATCCCATGAACAATTTTTTATATAACCTATATCTTGTCAGAATATTAAAATTGTGTTGATTTTTTTGTGTACCACAGGACATGTCACCTTACTCTGTGACTTTACATGGATCAGGACAATTGCTTTTTGAAAATTTAACATCTGATGCTGTTAGCCAAAAAACAACAGGCATAGAGGATGAACTGTAAGAGCTTCTACTTTAATATTAAGTTTTTGCTATCTTCATTATTAAAAAAGGCTTGTCCTTGTACAAGTACACTATAAGACTTGTTTTGCTAAGATTTTTGGATGGCTAATTTTCAGACATTTATTCTTGTCTGAAACCCAAGGTTGTGCTTTAAGAAAAATTGAAGGATAACACAATTTCTTTGAAAACATTAAGATTTCCTTGTTGCACAAGAGAGGCTTGCATATGCTTCTTGGATGACAGTGGTCAACTTGACTATTTAACTGTTCTTTTTTTTTTGTTTTAGAGCAAGGAGCAAAGTTTGTTCATTCTGCAATTGTGGTGTGGAGATGCGTATGTTTCATGGGAAGCTCCAGAGATATGCACCAACTCCAGGCTTCAATCCCAGCAAGAGACTTCAAAGCAGACACCAGCGACAAAATAGTGGCTGCGAACCCTTTAGAGACAAGCTAGACTTAGATCCTTTTGATAACAGACCTTGTGTTGAAGAGCAGCGGGAGCCTCAGCCTATTATAACACGACGTGGTCCTGGGAGACCCCCTGGGCGGGGCAGAAGGAAGGGAATTGTTGTAGTTGGTTTACCTCTAAGATCTGCTAATCAGGAATTAACAGTTGATAAGAGCTCTTTTGGTACTGTCAAAGAAAAAGATCTGAGCGATATTTTTGAGGAGGACGGCTACACATGGGCTCATCATTGTTGTGCAGCTTGGTCTGAAGGAGTTAGCCAGACAGATTCTTATGATTTAATAAATGTTGATAAGGCTGTTGTTAATGCTTTGTCAGAGGTAAGAAATTATCTTACCTACTTTCTTTAATACGTCCTTTTCAAGTTGGGTTCTTGCTGATACTCTGACATTTTCAGTTGTGGAATTTACATGTAGATCTTGCAACAGTGTATTATTGTGTGGAGTGCTCTTACCTGCAGTCCTGATAAGACTTGGTGGAAGTTTGGGTTATTTGTGGCTATAAATGTTATTGCCTAGTCTTTTGTACTGATCTATTGTACATGAGGATTCAAATGCAAATGTGTTCAATTTTACATTTCCCCTGGTCGATTTTGGTAAAGTGTTGTGTTCATTTGCAAACAAGCTCCAGCAAAACTCAAATCCTTTTTTAGAGAAATATATATACCACAAATTTTGACTGTTTTATTACAGATTCATTGCGTTTATATTTGAAATTAGGGACCTTAAGCAAGGACGACGACAACGGCAGTGAAAGCGTCAGTAAAAAATTAATTTACGTTCTTTCAAACTTAATCGAATCTATTTGGACCCGCTTAATATGTCAAATGCAGGTGACTTTTCCGGGAGTTGAATTCTTAAGGATTTTATTCAGGTTAAAAAAGATGACGGAAAATTTGTCGTCGTATGTCCACGTCCTCCATAAAACGGCAAATTGGGAGGTTTCATGTCATAGTCGTGCAGTGGACATCAAAGAAATGTACTAGAAAGCGTGATGCACGTGCAGAGCTGTTGTTTTGACCATTAAACCTATTGTTTTTTTTAAGTCGTTGTTGTGGTCGTCGTCGTAGTTGCTTAAGCTCCCTATTATCTCTGTCATTCATAAACAATGGCTAGTACAATATAACTACTCCAACATCCAGTCAGTGCTTATGACCGGATTCTGGACAGATTTTATGTCATCAGTATGGAATTTCTGTCGCTGAGCCGCAGACGTTCCTCCTTGTGAAATGTCCCCCAGCGGCGATGAGGGAGGAGAAATGTCTGTTTTTGCAGGCCATTGTTGGCCATGTTTTTTACTTTTTAACAAATGGGAGTTTGCACTCTCATAGTGCAAGATTGCTGTCTGATACCCCATAAGGGCTACAGAACAGGACTTTGATTTTGATCTATGCTCAAACATACAAAATGGAATTCTTTTGAAAAAAATTATTTACTAATAAAAAAAATTATCTACTTACTAATTAATTGTTGACCTTGTTGTATTTGTTCTTTCTGCAGCAATGTAATCATTGCAATCGATTTGGTGCAAGTGTTGTTTGTCAAATTCCACGGTGCGGCAAAACATATCACTATCCCTGTGCAGCTAGCAGTGGCTCCTTTCAGGTTTGTCTAATTTACTCATTTTGTATATGTGCATATATTATTATCCTTAATCTGACTTAATAGATCAATAGGTGTTTTTTCATTCGCATTCATGTAACAATTAATAATAAAATTATTGTTTTGTACATACTTTCTAGGACATTAAATCCATGACAATGCTGTGTCCAGATCACTTGGAAGATGCAGGACGTCTTGGTAAGACCACTCTGGGTTGCCTCTGTTTCTAGAGAATTGAATTGAATTAATGGTTTCAAACCTTTGTAAGTTCGTAAATAGAGTTTTCAAAACAGGATATTTCATAATATTCATATCATAGGTTCCTTTCATCTTTTAGAATAGCCTATTGCCTTTATTTCATTAGTTGTTTTTTCTATGTGCTCCTCTACATAAAGAACCACATTAAGTTGGTTTACTTTTCTTTTTTAATGATCTTGCAACAATTTTTTTTTCAGCGGGTAGTGAAGCAGAGTGTGTCCTTTGTGGCGAGGCTAAAGATTTTGCGGAGCTAATTTTTTGCACAAGCTGTGGCCGTCATTATCATGGTCGCTGCTTGGAACCATCCGTCGATTTGACATCTGTTATCAGGATGGGATGGCAGTGCCCGGATTGTAAAGTTTGTCAGGGTTGCAGGTTTGTTTCTACATTGTATTTTTGCAAACCCAAATTAAGTATGTTTTAGAAAATGCAGAATTTTTCCCAGAAGAGAAAAAAACTGACCTAAACTTATGAAGGAAGCTCGGCAATCAATTAGCACCACGGCCAACAAAATGTTATAACATACAGCTTTACTCTAAAGGGTGCCAGTTTCTAATTAGCACTACTGCCCCTGAATAAGTGCTGCATCCCCCTGGTAACGATGCAGCATTACTCTTGACATGATTAATGTTCAATTGGTAAATGTAGGCCACTGTGAAAATAACATATTACTCTCAGATAACTGTTGATAATATTACAGTCAACTCCCAATAACTCGAACCTTCAAGGGAAATTGAAAAAAGTTCGAGTTATTGGGAAATTAAAGCAAAAAACATTGAATAAGAAAACAAGCAAATGGGATGGTGAAGGAATGCAAGTATCATGCACACTTCATCTCATGGACCCTCAACAAAGCTTGAGTAATTAATATACAGGGCTGGACACTAATTGAACTGGACTGAAAAAAGGTAAAGACAAAGAAAGCGCAGTTGTTTTGAAATAAATTCAATTTTTTGGACTGTGGTACCCTTTTTTTTTTACTTTTTCGCATGTTTAAAACATGGTTTGAGTTACTGAGGGTAAAATTGTATAGAAATGATCTGAAGGGAAACAAAAATTACTTCAAGTTAGGAGAAGGTTTGAGTTATCAAGGGTTCAAGTTACGTTCATTTTTGGAACAAGACAAAGCAAACAAAAGAAAGATTATGTAGTATTGAATTATTCACAAATAGAAAGACTTAGTAAGTGTTCAATTTCAAGTTGGACAGTAAGACCCTTAATAATTTTTAAGTAAATGTCTTCTTAAAATGACAGTGATATCTGTATTGAGTTCACATGAATGAAATTCATACCAGTGTCTGCTTCGTACGGGACCCTGCAAAGTGAATATAGTGTAGTATGGGTTTTTTTCAAAGACTTGGTAAATTAACTTTGAACATGAACTTTGCAGGCAACCTGGTGATGACAATAGGATGTTAGTTTGTGACTTGTGTGACACTGGGTATCATACGTACTGTCTTGATCCACCCATGAGCACTATACCTAAGACAGGATGGAAGTGTCTGGTTAGTACCTATTATTACCATTCTTTCATTAAAATCATGATTTTCAAACCTTGTTGAAAAGTGGAAATTTGGATTGTATTCTTGTGAGGGTTTGAAGGTTAAGGTAAAATTTGATTGTTTTACCAGGGGGAGGAAAGTCCGTTTTTTTCAAATAATCATTAGATTTGAGAAGCAGAGGAATAAAGGGGTTAGTATCTAAAGAATCTGTGGTGGTGCATCAGTAGGGGAATGGAAATATACAAAGATTTGGTTTTATTACTGAGTTGGTAGGGCAGAATTGCCAAAGCAGACAAGCTGATGTTTCAGTGCTAGCCCCTTCATAAGAGCCATTTTGCTCTGAGAAAGGGTTTGTGCTTAAAACGTCAACTTCTCTACCTACCCATGGTGGCCAATCTGCCTTATCAACTCTGTTGAGAAAACCAAATCTTTGACAAACAGAGGGCTTGATAGGTCAGTATTGAAATGTTTTTGTGAAGATTGTCATACTAAGATTATTGCGGTAGTTGACATAACTGCGACACGATTCTGTTTATTTCCTTAACAGAGTTGTCGTCGATGTGAGGACTGTGGGTCAAATACCCCTGGAGGAGGACCTACATCACGTTGGCATCATAACTTCTCTGTCTGCGACAGTTGTTATCAACAGCGTAACAAGGGCCTGTTTTGCCCACTGTGTGGGAGAGCCTATAGACAGTTCACTGATGTTGCTATGGTACAGTGCCTTTCCTGTGAAAAGTGGATTCATGCCAGCTGTGATGATATTGACAAAGATGATTATCAAAAGTATAATAGCAAAGATCTTCCTTACTTCTGCCCTTCCTGCAAACCAAAGAAAGGTTCTCTACAGCTATTGGTAAGCAAGGGTTTTGTTGGTATAGAGTCCATTGGGCAACATTAGGGAACTTAAGAACCATGAAGTTCACGACGACAATGTCTGTTGACTGGGAAAAGACTGGAACGAGAACATCAGTTTCGGCGGGAAAAAGGAAACTTAAGATGCAGTCGGTCGGAAGGTCGACGATGACGACACTGAATGTAAACACAAAAGTAAAACTGTGATGTTTGTTCGCAACAAAGTTATTCGCAATGGCGTCTTTTAAAACAATGCAAGATCTTATTTTTTAAGCCTTATGTCTAATATTTCATTGCCAATGAAGATTTTTTTGTGCACCTGCTTTCCGTACGAAGATTATTCAACTTTCAACCTGAATGAGATGACTGAGCCCGAGTGTCTGTCAGAGTTTAGATTTGGAAAAAGAGACATTCTGATGTGATAGCTGTTTTCCATATAAAGTTTATTTCCTTTATAAACAGTGGATTTACACCTGCTGAAACTTGTGGATTGCAGGACGACGTGATTCTACTTTGTTTGGCGTCGCCAACGACACCACAATGACAAATGTACTGGTCGCGCTTGGGCAGTACACTGTAACTCACTTCCGGTCGTCGTCATGGTTCTTAAGTTCCCTATTGTCATTATTGTCTTTGACTGTTTCTCGATAGTCCGAGTAATTACTAGGCCTAGAAAGCTGTTTGTTCACATTCAAGTTCAAGGTTTTAATAATTTGAAAGTTATGTAATAAAACTATCAGCATGCAAAACAAACTGGAGTGGTGGGGAGATTGGAACTGGCAGTACCTTATTTTAGATTTTGGGCCCCATAAAGTGAACAATTCTTTGAGAACAGGGCCTTTGGGCTGAAAATAAAGAATTTTAGCAAAACATGGCTATCACCAAATGTGCTGATACTTAAAAAAAGGTGGTGAGTCCGAGAGTCTTTTTTCATGGCCATTTATTATTTTCATGAAATGTTAGAATAACATTAATCCAACAAAGCTTTTTCTTGCTTTGAGTAATAATACATTCTTTGTTGTTGTTGGTGGCTTTAGGACAGGAATCATGGAATTGAGCTTGGGTTTAATGATCAGCAGCCAACTGATGTAGACATGTCATTTGACAACAATCCTGAAGAAGACAAACGCACATTGACGATTGCAGCTGGGTGTATGAGCCCCGTTAACATGGACGATGACCTCCTGCTATCTTCCAGTCTGGATGACTTAAATCCGTTACGACACTTTGATCCTGTGCTGGATGTCACTGACACAGAAACCATTCCAATTCCCAACCTCGATAACATTGAACCAGAGAAAGTTCAGTTAAGTGAGAAACTCCCTGTGCCACTGGATGAAGAAATGGAAGTAGTCGTAAAGCCAGACCATGAACTGGACATGTTAGCAACATCTGCTGATCTTTCAGACTCCTGCTCATTGCCTTCATTTTCAGTGGTTGACAGACATTTGTCAGAACCTAAAGCACCCGCTGCCAGCCACTATCAACATCACAACTCATTTGTCACCCCACCTAAGATATTAGGAAAAAGAAAGCTGGCTCCTGGCAAAGTCAAGGTTTGTCATTATAATGTGTCACAAAGTTGGAAGTGGGTGTTTATTCAATTTAGTTAGTGCTGCTTATTTCACAGAATAAATTTTTTATATTTTTCTGTAGTCTAAGACTGGTGGAACTCCTGCACGGAAAAAGTCAAAACATGGTAAACCAGGTCGACCACCAAGCAAACTGAAAAGTAAAGCTGCACCTCAGACATCACCTGGCAAGGAAAATGTGGTGAGTATAGTCTCAGTCTCTGTTTGATTCAAGCACCCAGGAGAGGTCTGCAGTGAAAAATTACATGTAAGAATGAATAGAATGCATAGAATGTAATTTGATCACTCACATTTGGAGCTTCAGTCACTTGTAATTTGATCATGGGCATTTTGACCTTCTACCATGTGAAACTTGGGCAAATCTCGGCATGGGAGCAAGAGCCTCTTGACTTTTGATTGATCTCGCCCATGCTCCCTAACTTTTGGTTATCACTAGTTTGTCAAAATAAATTACGTGCTATAGTCATGTGCATATGTTAGCATTGGAATTTGTAATTGGTTGTCTTGTGTAATTTTATTCTTAGTACAATTTTATCTCTTTTTACAGGCAAGTGCTTCAAATGCTGTAGAACAGAACAACAAGGAAGAGGAATCAGAGAGCCTTCACACCACCCTGGTGCTGTTCTCTGCAGATGATGAATTTACCTCCAGACAGGACATGTGTCTGTGCTGTGGCAGTTTTGGTAAAGATGCTGAGGGACAGCTAATCATGTGTTCCCAGTGTGGCCAGTCATACCATCCTTACTGTGTTAATGTTAAGGTAGTTACAAACATTTACATTTACATTGAGATTTTCTGATCTGTGGATCATTGTTATTTTTGTTCTTTAGAAATGAGAAGGGAACTGGGACAAGTTAACTTTTGCAATGACCTCTGGGACTGTTATATACTAGAGATAGGAAAAAAAATGGGCCAAATAGCCAACCGGTCGGTATGTCCCCAATAACGATCCCAGAAAAAATTGTGGGACACATTTTAGCTCCAGATCCCTTCTTGTTTCCGTTTTCATTTCTTTTAAGTAATAATCAAAGATTACTTTGATCTGTTGACATTATATTTTCAATGTATCTTATATTTAATATATATTGTTTGTATTTAATCTTATGTGAAGTGGTAAGGAAGGCTATTTTTCACACCTGAAACGGAGTCTAAAGGGTCGGAGTTATGCAAATTATTGGTTTAAGCCTGAAATGAAACTGCCTTTTTTATAGATCAACAAAGTCATCTTGACCAAGGGCTGGCGTTGTTTAGATTGCACTCTTTGTGAGGGATGTGGAAAGGGAAGTGACGAGGCTCGTCTTCTGCTGTGTGACAGCTGTGATATCTCTTATCACACATACTGTCTTGATCCTCCACTGGGGCATGTACCTCAGGGGGGATGGAAGTGCAAATGGTGAGTGACAGGGCTGTCAATAAGGGCCAGTAGCCGGCCAAACCACCGGCTAGTTTGCTCTCCTTAGCCGGCTACTTTCATCTCCTTCCACCATAACTGCTAACAAAAAATAATCACCATCGAATAAAATTGTTAAGCATCCGTTTCCCAGTTTTGAATGACATTGAACACATATTCTAACAGGTTTTGATCTGTGAAACATTCAAACCGTGCGATACATTTGGGACATTTTGACGGCATTGTTCCCGGTCTTGTGTTTATTCTGACCAAACAAATACCTTGTGAAAACCTGTGGAAACGCCATTTCCAAGACTCTAATTTTCAACATGTCCCTAGCTGCCTTGACCCTCAAGAACTTGTGCCTTTGGTGCGATTTCCAAAGCCACCTGCTATTCATTATCAGCCTGCTACTTGAAAACTTTTTGACAGCCCTGAAGTAAATTTGGAGGTTTCCCTTGAAAATGTAAAGTAGGTGGCAATAGATTTGAACAAAAGAAGTCGAATGTCATTCACACAGTTTAGACCTGCACGTGGGTATTGGATGGGGATTGGCCACCTACCCTTGGGAAAATATTTATTTTAGGGGCTCTGAAAAATGCATTTTAAGTGACCAGTTGAAAGAATTTCAGCCTTAGTAGTGGCATCTTTATTCACCTTTATTCACGTTATCTTTTATCATCTGTTTAAGTGTAATACAGAAGATTTATTCCCCTCTTAAAAAATATTTTGTGTGAGTAACCGGCACTTCTGTGGTGACTATATATGGCAATTTTTGCTGGCTGCCAGACCCCGGATCTTTTGGGGAACACATCTGAATGAATGACATTTCACAAGCTTTGCTTTTTTATCAAGTGTTTTGGAAATGTGACAATTATAGAAATTTCTGCACCTCCTGCTGATCTATCCTTTCTTTTTGTCAGGTGTGTGAATTGTTCTGACTGTGGAGCTACAACACCAGGGCTGGGGTGTCAGTGGATGTCAAATTACACTCAGTGTGGTCCATGTGCCAGTAAAACAACATGCCCTGTCTGCAAGATCAAGTACAACACCAATGATCTCATGATGCAGTGTTCACATTGTGAAAGGTATGTTCCAGATTTACTGAGAGGATGCTACCATAATCATTTATGCTCATAAGGATTATTTGTCAGTTCTTTGTGTGGTAGCAGGCACTATTGATGTAAGCTGTCCTGGTGCTGGACTTGCTTCAGGGACAAGCTGAGGATTTTGCCTGGAAAATACTTCTGTGAGCCATGGCTGCTTTGGCAGAAACATGATGAATTACATGCACCTTGATGACACAGGAAAACTTTATTTCCCTAGTTTTCTTTGTCACTGTGAATATGTGTTAGATTTGCAACAGAAGTAGCGAAATTTTCAATGTTATTTTTCTTCAACATTTAGGCATACATTCCTTATTAATACATGCAGTTAAAGCAGTGTTCGCCCTAGGTACTTAAGGCTAAGCGGACTGCCTGGCTTAATTCACCAGAAAATTATGGCCTCCTTGCTTAAAAACCAAAGATTTAACCGAATGGAGGCTTATGTCGACATATGTCGGAATGAACCATTGTCTGGTCTATTTATTTGTGTATTTTCTCGCAAAGTATTGATTGTAAAAGTGGTTTCCCGTTGGATGAATTTGTTCAAACCTGTGATGCATTCATTTTGTTGAGCAACAGCCATCTTGAAATTGTTCCAGAAACACAATGGCCCTTCAAAGAGCTTGAAACGTGGAGTACGAAGGGAAGTTCCTTCACTTGCAGTCAGTACAAGATGAGCGGAAGAAAAATGAGAAGCTTGTCAAAGCAAATTGAGTTTTTTTTACAACTCAAACTAAGTTCCCAAGTTGATAAATTTTTATTCAGCCTACAGCAGGTTTTGTGCAAACACTGTTTAAAATCACAGTCAGAGTACCCTCTGGCCTTCCCAAAATCCTGGGGAGAACACTGAAAAGACAGTGTCTGTTAAAGGGGTGTCTGTAGTAGTAAGCCAGTGATGTTAATTATGTCAAAATCCTAAGAGTAATCTCACAGGTATGCTATATTGAAATCTGTAAATCTAACCTATATATTTTGTATAGATGGCTTCATGGCTCCTGTGATGGTCTTGTCAATGAGGAAGAACTGGATTGCGCAGCAGATTATGGATATCACTGTTTGTATTGTCGACCTAAAACCAAGAGAGCACTTGTTGGTGTTAGTGGTATGTCTTATAGAACAACTCCACCTGCTTCAAATCCTTTCCTCTCCTTCTTATCTTCTGCTGGAACTAACTTATTGCGTGGTTAGTAAATGTATCACTGTGCATCTCATTAAGATACCCTCCGCCAGCATTCCAGACCTTATGCCTTAGATTGTGTCAATAAATTCTAACAAAAAAGATTGCTTAGCCCTTGAATTTGTTCTAGCTTGGAATTCAGTAATTGTGAAATTAGCCAGCCTTCACCTACTCATTTCCGTTGGAATACTGCTATAGTAATTCGTTAAAGGGTTTGTAGTTATATAAACCTTCTTAATGTTAGAGTAGAGGGTTTTTAATCTCCAATTAAACTTTTCTTGTTTTTTTTTTGTTTTTCCCTTATTCCTTTGCCTGGTATTGTATAGCTAGCAAAATATAAGTTACACTGTAGGTAAAAAGCTGGGCCCAGTTGTTCAGGTGGGCAGTGTTATTCACAGGATGATTGCTTTTCGCTTAGTTCATTTGTAAAGCTTATGTCCTGTTAACATCCCAAATTGTTGGGTTTGTTTAAGGAAGTTAGGGACTGTCGGTACTTTCTTTCTTTTGTTCAAAGGTCCCCCATCCCCGAAGGCCACAGTCTTGCATCATTACCGACCTCAGTCCTCACTGGATAGTGACACTCCTGTTCCCTCCTGCAAACCTCTACATCCTTGTCAGAGGCGAAACAACAATTTAGTGGAACTGAAGTTATCTAGCCACTTCAATAAAATACACATGTCAGAACCCTTTGTTGGTAACAATATTGAACTGACAGAATCTGGTGTACGGCACATGAACAAGCTGAAGCTACCACCTGGAGGCGCCAGGAGACGAGTGATCAAGAACAAGGTCAAACCTAAGAGGTTTGGATTACCAGTTAGCCCTGTTAAAAAGAACAGTTTTACCACAGGACACATTCCAGAGAAAGAGGCCATTTTTAACAGAACTTTCACTGAAGATGGTGACACACTCATGGCTAATGAAATGGAAAGCCTTGGACATCAACCTTCTTTAGTTCCTACTAAAGTCAGTAGACCTAGGCAATCTGGTGTTGGTAGACCAGGTGTTGGTGGCTTTGTGTTACGTGGTCGTGGTTCAGGAGGGAGGCGGCTTGTTGGCCGAGGTACTCGAGGAACTAACAAGAGGAAAGTTCCTGTTCTGTCTATGCCAGCCTCACGTGGACAGTCCCATTTTAACAATCAAGGAAACCATTTGCCACGGGTATGTTTCATTTTGCGCAACTCCATTTTTAGATATACGACTGTTTTATTACGTAGAGTGTATAGAGCGCAAATGTTGAATAATCAGAAAAACGTACCTTGAAATAAAATTCATTAGCTCATGCTGTGTATCGAAAAGTGCTGAAAACTGAACCTAAAAGTTAACATCCTATAAAATTCACCGACATTCGCAGATTTGATGCCAGTAATGTGAGAAGCATTAAATTCAACTTGGATGCTGTTGTCTGTTGTAACAACAGACTGAGAAATTATTCCTTGAAAAATTTTTATTTGATTCATTTATAAACCCATACATTAATCCTTAAAAGCAATTCGCTTTGCTCAAACTTGGCTTGTGGATCCATTCACTCAATTAAAATCGACTGGGCACATATCGGCACATATAATTAGTCATCTCAAATCAGGGCGCTCAAGACAATCTCAAAGTGTATAAAATGTATAGGATGAAATATTTACAAAAACATATATTTCCATTTAAACATGATTGACTGTAGAGTACAGAATGTACCTGAAAATTCTTCAAAAACTTCGCTGCTTGGTTCTGTTGCCAGTTGTGTTTCAAAACAGGCTAAGCACTCCAATCGGCTGCAATGAAAATTTCATGAATTTTGAGTTCCTCAAAGGACAATTTTGCAAAGAAGAACCTTCCCCTGTCCACTAAAAGAAAACTAACGGTAAGCGTTCTTTTGAACTTTTCCTTCCCATCTGTGTCTTTTAGCGGTGTATTTTTAACCTTGAAAGGTGAAACACTGGTCTTACAAACCACCGCCATTGAACTGTCCCACTTTTGTCTCACTTTTGAAGATTTTTGTTTAGGCCTCAAATTTTCCCTTGGACTGCGTGACCGGAAACACTTGGGCTGCGCAGAATAATGAGGCCTAGGGACTAGGCAAGGTCGGTAGGCACTTTCCCCTCAGGCCAAAATGCTGCTTGTTCCAATGAATTTCGTTTCTGAATTTTGTTTTTGTTTTATGTGTTGTCAGAGCAAATGTGATTTTGGCGCTTGTTTCAAACTGAGAAGTCGTGACACACATATTGATTTTCTGCAGTTATTGTTTCCAGTTGGCATGATTTGCCCTCTGATGCAAGAAAAGCTCTTCATTGTGGCTAAATAAGGGTTTAAGATTGTTCAATTTTCTCCAAAGTGCCTCCTGGATAGACTGAATAACTAAAAGCGATTTTCTTTTGTCTGTGAATGTGGTGGTTTCTGGCCATGTTTTGTCACACTTGTTAGTGTTTATTGCAGGATGTTTTAAAAAATTCTCTCAGATAGTGAATCACAGTTCCAAATTTTGAAGAATGAATTGCAGCTTAAACTGAAGCAACCTGTTTACAAGCAATTATTCAAATCGCGTGCTATTGCCAACCAAAAAGGTGATGTCAATCAAACCTGTCAACAGTTGGTGTTCTGGCCAATAGGAGCTTGCATCAGAATCTGGTGTACAGTGGGTGCCCTGGAACAGTGGTCCCAAAGGGTGTTCTTCAGCCCTTCCCGGTTTTCCCTCTCGCCAGTTCCCCACTCGACCCAGGTTGTGGGTTTGTACCCTAGCCTTTGAGGGAATGTGAGGCTGATCTTGGCCTTGTTTTGATGTAAATCTACTTTGTTTTCTTATGGAAATTATGTTTGAAAAATTGTAGTTAGCATAAGAACAACATAGTTTACACAAGAAAGCAGGAATGTTTGTATCAAAGCAAGATCAACTCCAGCCTTGTTTATATCTGGAATTATAACTATAAAAACTATAAAATGGCCCAATTCAAATGCTTTGTTTTCTTTTCATCAGTCATTTACAAGTGGATTAAACAGTCCAACCAAACAGCCTTCTTTCAACCACTTAGAGGCCTCATTTAATCATGGCAGTAATGACAGCTGGGCAGCTGACAGTAGTGATGAAAATGGTCTGCAAGATGCATATCCTAAGTGGATGCAGGTAATCTACTTTCATGAAGTTAGAGAATTCCATTCATCACTTTACATTCATCTCAGAGCATGTTATGAGAAATATTCCTTTCTCAATTCAACTGTTTTTGCTTGTTTAAGGAGGCTTTTTTTGGCAAAGACTTGTTGGACACATTGGGCAAAGATAAGAGAGTGAAGCCTACTGGCAAAGCAGTGCTTACCCCTGACCAAGGGACAAATAAAGACCCATTTGCACCAAGACAGGGCTTTGTGCACCAAGAGCAACAAGGCAACTCAGGCCAAGTCCCATATCCACTGGTGACTAGTGAAGAGCAGCAACAGACACTTTATCAGCCAGGATACCAGAGAACCAGTAGTCACTCTACAGTGCCACAGAAACAACACACAAGCTTGGGCTTAAGTGAACATGAGATGTAAGAATGTTGTAATTAATTGGCTTTTATAAAGCACTCTCTTGAAGTTAAGGTGTCCATACATCTATTTCACATGTGGGCATAGTTATTTTTGTGCTTATATGATGGCTGTAATAAGCCAGCAGATGCCATCAGTGTGTTAGTAGCCATTGATTAATAAATTTCACATAGGAATTTTTTTCTGGTGAGTTATTTTCAATATTTCCATTGTCAAAAAGCTATTTGATAGATGTACATGAGACCTGCAGACACAAAATCAAATGAAGAACGATCCTTGCAGTTTTAAACACAATTTATGCAGTTGCAGAAGAATCCTGAAGAAAATTCAGGACTTAAACAGGATTTGAACCCGTGACCTCGCGATACTGGTGCGACGCTCTAACCAACTGAGCTATGAAACTCAACATCAGTGGCTTCATAGCTCAGTTGGTTAGAACATCTCACCGGTGTCACAAGGTCAGAGGTTGAAATCCCATTGAAGTCCTGAATTTTTTTCAGGCGTCTTACGCAATTGCATAAATTGCGTTCATAACTGCAAGGATCACTCTTTATTTGATTAAAAAGCTTTTTATGATCCAGGGCAATTCTTACTTTCAGTGAATGTTGTTATGGAAATTAAGAGAAACTTGTTATGCATACAATCTTGCATGTATTGTTTGCAGCTGGTCTCCATCTCATGCCCTTAATCTGCCTGAAGAGGTTCCCAATCCTGATGCACTGTACAGGTCACTGGATATGCTGACGGATGATTTACCACCAGCAACACAGAATGATTCTCACTCTGCAGCAACCAGAGGTTTGTGTTGCTTATCCTTTTTTGTTTTTTCAGCATTGTACAGGACCTCTTTTTTGCTGTGATTTGTCACTCTTTTCATGTCTTTTACCATAACTGTAAGCAACAATGCAATCCGCGGCTACTCTCACTTGGAGATCGTATTCAATTTACTTATGTCATATCTTCTGGGTTCAAGCTATTTACTTTCTGTAGGATAATTGTTGCTGTTGAGTTTCTTTTAATTTGAGCAAGCAATTGCTTTGACGCTAGAGTAGGTTGATATGCTTTCTTATCTCATCTGTTACAGGACTTTCTCATACAACCTCCCAACCTCTGCCATCAACAGCTACTTCCCAACAACATGTAGTTCCAGCAGCGGCAGCATCTACTTGGAATCAAGCACAAACCCGGTCCCAGGGAAATGACCTGGATATTCTGGACACTGGAGACATACTACCTCATGTTGATGGCCAAGAGGTTGAAGAAATTTTTGCTGGTATAGAAAGAGAGATGACAAACAGAGTGTTTAATTTTTTGGATACTGACATAAATGACAGTGTTGTGGTCAGCAACCAAGAACAGTTTGCACCTTCAGTTTCTAACTCTGCTGTAGCACACCATGGTGTAAGTCTTCAGTCTGGTCAACACCCTGTGGCTACCTATGGCCAAGGTGTCACCAATCATGCCTACAATACTGGTTCTGCCCATTTCCAAGGTGTTCCTGGAGGGCCAGGATATCAACATGGAACACACAATCAAATTGATGGCTTTCCCAGTTCTGTTGTTTCAGGCCAACTTGGATTTGGCCAAAGCAGTACCTTTCCAAGACCAGGTGACCTCGATGACTTACCAAGGGAACGACGCAGACCGCCCAGTCCTAGAACAGACCCGCTAAAACAACAGCAGAAATGGGAAGAGGATGAGAAGCTTGGGGCCATGGCAACTATATCACCAGTTCTATACGCTAACCTTGAACATGCCAACTTGAAGCAAGAGTATCCTGGTAAGTCAGTGGAAATTGGCAGGAAACAAATGTGACCATAGTTAGTGTGCACATAATGTAAGTGTCTTTGTAGCTCACTGAAATGTAGCATTAAAATGGTAACTCTGAGGTCATTAGTCCTTAATGTTTGTTGTGTGCAAAGCTGTAACAATCAGTTCTTCATTTAACTTTGTACGTGATCACGTGTTAACCTTGTGTGATCTTTTCCTTAACTATCTGACTACTTATTTTTGTAGTACATTGTTGTAACAAGGAGAAATGCAGTGTTTATCACTCTTTGGGCATTAAGGTCTAAGCCGTGCCCCACCTTCACCCAACCACCACCCCTCCCCCCAACCCCACCTATACCTGTAGTCCTTAATATGAAATGAGCACCCAGAGTACCTATACAAGTACGCGTATTAGTTTGATGTTATTTAAGAGGTTATTGCAGTGGAGTTAGTGTGAATCAAGTTACTTGGCTATTTCACCAGATTAACTGATTTTGAAACTTGTTATTTAAGAATGGGCTAACAGGTACAGAGCCATCGCAAGATTGTGGAGAAAATTGTCAGTGGAGCAAAGGGATCCTTATCGGGTAAGGTTACTTAACCCAAACAGTCAGAGTTTGTTCTCTTGTGCTAAGTTAGTAGTAGCAAGAGTTGATGATACCATACTGACAGTATGTTTGGTCCATTAAGCATTTCTTTTTTAATTGTTTTTTTTTTTTAGCTGAAGGCAAGGGACAACCGTGTGCGGTTAAAAGATCAGGGGAAAAAGGTAAATTTTACTAATTCAACGAACAATAAAGAACAAGTTACCCACCTGTTTGTAGGGTTTCTTCTTAAATAGTGTCCTCGGCGTAAATAGCCTGTTCACATACCTTTTATTTTCTCTTAACGTCCATCGAGCGTGCGTGATAAAAATAAGACAACGTCTGTGTACAGGCTACGGCTTAAAAGGTAAAGACATTCGGATGGTGAGGATAAAGGTTGAAATTTTGAAACGAAACATCCAACGTTTGTTTAGACATCATGCCATTAGAGGCTGCTAAAATCATGTCAGTGATTCTGTATACAGTTTCCGTTAATAGTTTGCAAATAGCCCACGTTCGATATATTAAAATTCTAACTTGACACGGAGGCTTTAGGGACAAAATTGCAATTTTCAGGGCTCCATTGTCCCGCAATTCCGAGAATTGACTTAGACACAAAGAAAACCAAACCAAATATACAATAATGACCAGAAAGCCTCGGAGTAACGTTACAATTTTAATACATTGAACGTGGGTAATAAACTATGGTAAAGGGTGAGCAGGGCTTTCACAATGTTGCAAAATCATACGTTCTCTCCAAGGTAAGATCAAGTGTATTCTTGCAAGAGTTGCAGCAGTATTGTTGGATGAATATGTGCTTAAAATGTGGTACACCACTTACATTATTTTGCTGTATTGGAAATTGTGTTGCTATCGTACCGTCCGTATGGTCTTAAGCTTACTTAGTAATTCCACGAACTGACATCCATGCCTTTTTAAATATCGATACCTAGTTCTTTTTATTGGCGCCATTGAAATGTCACAAAATTACTTGTTCATTTATTTTAGTTCGAATTATGTTTTACATATGGGCTCCTAGGTAATTCTTTCTGGTGAAAAGCTAGCTGGCTAGATCGGTGTTTGAAGAATCGTAATTCAATAGGTTTTATGGCGACTTCAAAGGCAGTTTGATGTTTTTTAGCACGGCAGATTTGTTGACCTAGTTGTCTTTTCTTTCCCAGTTAATTGCAAGAAATGATGAAAACTCAAAAGCAGAAGGACAGAAGCCAGCTCAAAATAACCCTCAGCAGCAGCAACAACAACTTCCTTCACAAGAGCAGCAGCAGACCCAGCTGCCACAACAGGAACTGCAGCAAACACAACCGACACAACAGCAAGTGCAGCAGGTACCGCAGCAAATGCAGCAGTCGCAGGAGCTCTCACAACAAATGCTACAGCAGGTACCCCACCCCTCACAAGACCCACGTCAAAGCCATCAATACGAGCAGTATGTACCCATGCAAACAAATGCAGACGGCTCCCTGTTTCCAGTTAGTTCTGTTATGCCGGTGCCACTCACACCTACCACACCAGCAAGGTCAACTACTCCGGTGACTCCAGGCACTCCTGGAGCCATGACACCTACCACCCCCACAACACCAACTCCTACCCATGGTCAAGTGTTGAGCCATTCACAGATCGCACTAAGCCATCCAGCAGCTGCAGTGAACCATCCCCAGGGAGGAAAAACCGTCAGTTCCAAAGGTAAAAAAACTAAGGAGGAGAAGGAGAGGGAAAAGGAACTCAGAAAGCAACGGCTACGAATTCAACAGGAACAAGAACGCCAGTGGAAAATTCTCCAGCAAAGGAGAGCTTTGGAGCAGCAGCGTCAACAACAGCAACAGCAACAGGAAAACACCCTGCTAAGACAGGAGCTCCGGAAACAACAGCAGGCAAAAGGCACTAAAGGAACTGATGAGCAGAAGAAAAAACGTTTACCAAAGGGTAACAAGCGAGCTTCCTGTCAGGCGTCAAAGGGACAACGACATGCTGATCCAACAGTTTCAAACCTAGGTCTTCACGGAGAAAACTCTGAGAGATCATTTCAAGGCACTCAAGGCGTACAACAACAAGTGCTACCGGTTGAATCTTCGTTTTCTGCTGCACCGAGAGCGAATGCTAATGCTCTTGCATCATCTACCACACAACTTCAAAATGAATCGTCACATGATTTTTTGGCTCATTATGATGGGCAAAGGGATAAACCGTTCAAAGAAGGAGAAATTGACACAAGAGAAAGTAATTGCAGACCTGAAATCTCTACCCCAGTCACAGATGAATTACGTTCAGTGAATGCAGATGCTAGTCAGCGATATCAGGGACCATTCAATTGGCATAAGGAGACCATAGAAGAAACAGTACAGCATACAGATAGAGCTATCTGGGAACATCCTCAAGGTCACCACCAACTGGAACAACCAAGAAGACCTAGTGACCACGCGCGTCAACCACAGGAAGCTGCAAGACAAAGTGTGTGGGGCTGTGAAGATCTACAGCCTGAAGCCAGTCGGGATCATATGGGCAGCACCAACCTTCAGAACGGCACTACTCTTATTGAACAACACATAAGACCCTCTCAAGAATCTCTTCAAGAGCAGGAACAGGTCGCTCATGGCAACTTCAGTTCTCACGAGCAATTAGCGTTTCAAGGTGAAAAACAGCAATCTTGGTTATCTGTGTCTCATGGTAATCCTACGGGGATACCTGTAACACAGTCATCGATGCAAGGTCAACAGGTTGGTGGGGAAAATGAGCAAATAGGACAGCAACCTTCTATCCCTGATTCCATTCAAGGTCTGCCTTATCCAGTACAACAGGAAGTGGCGTTGAATTCTTCAGAACAGCACCACCAACAACCAAGTGTGGACCTTCAGCAGTCTTCTCAGCAAATTGCAGTGATGCACTGGCAACAAGAACTGTCTCAAGTTCGAGCACAGGTAGCAGCTGCTGATCTCCTTCCACCTCAATCCATCGCCCCTCATTCAGCCCCAGCCCCTCCCCCTCCCCCTCCGCCGCCACCCTTGCCGGCGTCCCAACAGCAGCAACAACAAACCGGACCGTTACAAGCCTATGAAATCAACACAGGGTGGCCCTCGCAGCAGGGACAAGTACCACCACCACCACCACCACCACCACCACATGTACATCCACAGTCAACTACACCTTTTTCTCAGCAACCTCAGCAACTACATAGTGCTTCAAATGTACAACCTGGAATTTCACAGATGCCGTTTCAACCTGTTCAGCAGCCTCCAATCCAGATAGCACCAAATCAACTTCCTGCCCTACCGATAACTGTCCAGTCTCAAGAAAACCAACTGCATCAACCCCAGCAAGACGTGGCTCAGAGACAGCAGCGGGAACAACTCATCCGAGCTCAACAGCAGCAATTTTTCCAGATGCTTCAACAACAACAAGTGTTGCAACAGCAACAGCAGCAGCAGCAGCAACAACAACAGAGCACTGCAATTCAGCCAGGATTTGTGCGAGCTCGATTTAATCAAGTCGCAAACACAAAAGATTTGCCTGAAATTGATACAGAGGAAGAACATCAAGAAAGGTTGCGATTCCTTTATCGTCAACGCCAAGCACAGAAACAACAGCAAATGCAGATGCACGCGCAGCTGATGCAGCAGGCTTGGATCCAGCAGCAGCTAACAACTGCAAATGGTCAAGGAGTTGTGCCTTCAGGGGTGATATCAGTGGACACTTCCAACCCTCAGTTAATGCAACAGTTTGCCCAGCAGATGCATCCTCAGATGTCTGACGTAACACAACAGCAGCTATTTGCTGAATATCAACGACGAATACAACAGCGCCAAGACTTAGGCAAACAAACGGTTCAGTATGACAAGGTATTGCAAGAATTTCAGCAACAGCAAGGAATAGCGGTAGGTGGTGCCCACCCTACAGCTCCCTTTATCGAGGTTCCACAACAGAGATTTGCTGTAAGACAGCCTACTCCAATGGTTCAGCCTGGTTTGAAACCTATTATCCCTTACGGACTTGATGGCCAGTTTGTGGGTCAACAGCAGCAATTTTACAAGATGCAACTACAGCAACAGATGATGATGCAACAACCAAAAAGTGAACTTCTCCAAAACAATACTTCCCAGGCTAGTCCCTCAACAGGAAAGGTTGATACACCGAAAAGTAATGTTGAAGCCAAGGATGACTCCGGTGAGTCACTTAACAGGTCTGGCTCTGTAGTTCAGAGTGATGCCATTAATGATTCCCAAGAAAATGTACAGTCTTCCGAGGATCACTCACGCCAAAGATGTGAAAAGACGGAAACAGAAACTGCGGAACACCAAGACAACCTGAAGAGCATGGGTGACTCAACAACTGCAATGGTTCCTGTTGCCACTTTTGAAGAAGAAGCGTCTGTATCTCATTGCAAGAAAGATAATCTTGGTGATGAAGGTAGCGGTGGGCATGACATGGCTGAGAGCAAGGAAGGCACCAGTGGCATAGAAAAAGAAACCTTGAATTCCTCAACGGGTACTGCATTTGGAGAGGGATGTGGTAAAAGAACCGGTGAAATTGGTAACGATAATGGTAAGAAAAAAGGTGATGAGGATGTTGAACATACGAAGGTTGAAGAGAATGATAATAGTCACGTTGACGAAGAAGTTGTTGAAAAGGAACCTTCTAAGGCGAGTAATAGCAGAGATGACCTTCCAAATGATACATCCTCTGATGTGGGGTGCAAAGAAGTTGCCAACACAAGGAGTTCTTCAGTGGAAGTAAATCAAAGTAGCGATGAAGCGCAAACATCAAGGTCAGACGTTGAAGAAATACAGAAGAACAAACTGGAGGAAGGTGAGGACGTAAAACCGCTGCGTCACCAAGAGTCAAAACTTTTATCTGGAGCAGAAACAATTCATGATACTAACCAAGCCCCTGCTCAGGCACTCCATGTACCCAGCCAGGGACTGCCAGTACCTCCTCCTCAACCCCAGCATTTCATTGTTCAGCAACAGTTCTTAGCATTTCAGCAGCAGTTTCTACAAATGCAACAGCAAAGGCAGGTTCTTGTCCAGCAGTACCAACAACTGCAACAACAACTGCACCAGGCAGGCGGGCAGGATCCAGTGCTAGCAGCACAGGTTATGACTGTGCAGTCCCAAGGACAAGTTCTTCAACAGCAAATGGTCCAGGCCTGGCAACAGATTCAGCTGATCCAACATCAACTGCAGCTCGCAGGTGCACCGAACCAACAGCAGTATTCTGTCCAACAGCAGCAACCACAGGCTTCGCAGTCTCAGTTAGGTTCACAGTGGCCACAGGGAGTTATTCAAGGTCATCAGATAGCAGCGCAGCCTGGCGTTATCGCTGCCAGACCAGGGGCGATGGCAATGCAGCATCCTTTGCAAGCTCGTGGATCACTGACTGACAAGGTAGGATATCTTTGATGATATACCATCTTATAGTCCATTTTTGCCGGACGTTAGCCCTTTCTTTTACTGAACTGATGACTCTCTATGTCGTGGCTTTCTTGCTTTCAGGTTCTTGATGAAACACCAAAACAAGGTAGAGGAAGAAGCAAGAGTAAAGACACGCCACTTCAGCCTTCTCCCCATGGTCCGCCAAACCCAGGCATGGACTGGCCCCCTCCCAAAGCAAAACAGACTAAACCACGGCAGAGGAGAAGCAAGAAAGCAGGACCAAAAGCTGATCCTGATCTTGAGCTACAACAACAGATGCTTCAGCAACAGTTATACCAACAAATGGAGCAAAGGCACCGTCTTATGCAACAAAAGCAAGGGCTGTATGTTGAACAGGGAAAACATCCCGGGCAACAACCTTCACCTTCATTAAATCAACATGTAGTTGATAACCCCGGTGTACTTGCTCAAACATCTATGGATATGCCGCACCCAACGCGACCTTTATCACACACGCCAGAACTGCAACAAGGGCTGCCATCAAGACCAGATTCTCAAATCGGCTTACCCCCTGGAACTCCAGGTCCTCAGATGCCCTCGGGTCCTCAAGTGCCCCTTCCTCCTAACATGCAAATTCCTCAAGGTCATCCACAAAAAAATGATCAAGGCTCCTTTTCTCAGAGATTCCCAACACCGGAAGATTATCTTAAGCAATTTGGCCAAAACCAGATGCATCAGAGGCAACCAACCGTGCGGTATGTAGCAGAAGCAAACAATCCCTTCAGCGATCAGTTTCAAGGTTTGGAAAACAAAGGAAGAGGGCGAGGAACAGAAAAGAAGAAACCTGGTCCCAGGAAACCGGGGAAGCCTCGCGGCAAAAAGGCAAAAGAAGCAGTACTTCCAGATGTCGACCCTCTACAACAGCAGCAAACGAGTTCTGCTGTTCGGGAGCTTGTTTCTCCATGGCATGCTGCCACACCATCACCGCTTGCACGGGACGTAATGCAAGAAAAATCAGAAGGCACAGGAGTTCCCCAGTCCCCGCAAGTGCAGATTAATACCGTGCCTGCTGATCGTCATGAGTCAATAAAACAAGAGAATCCCGATGGAAGTAAAGACGACAAAGATCAGGAGAATACAAAGCAGGACATTCCAGCAGAGCAGCCCACCGAGGCTGGCTACAGCGCGTCGTGCGAAGGAGAAGCAAAAAAGGACATCAATGTTGCTGAGAAGGAGAGTAGAGGTGACGCACGTGGTGTTACAAAAGAGGGGTCTGAGTCTGCTGAGAAGAGTAAAGGGGCATGCAAAGGTACGGGGCTAGAAGCACTGCAAAGGTTGGAGTCTATGGTTGCACACATGGCAAATGAGGAAGAAGCATGTAAAGAGCTGGAGAAGCAGTCTGAATTGGAAAGACTGCTGGATGAGAATGAATATGATCCTGAAATGGACAAGATATACGAAAGAGATTTTATAGAAGACACTCCGTTCGAAAGAAGCTTACTCTCACCTAATAAAACGGTGGGCAATGGATCTCAGGCCAACTCTGTGGCCTCTCTTGAGTGTCATGAAGAGAGTCTCATTTCGCCGTTGTTTGAGGAGCCTGAAAAAAGAAAAGAGCGGCAGAAGTTTTTCGCGGACGTTTCGTGTAGCGAAACACCTCAAGTAGAAAAGAAATGTAGTGACGCGTCTATGGGCAGAACTGAAAGCGAAGAGCGAAGTAAAAAAGAGATTTTGCTGACACCTTCTATCGAACCATCTCTAACTCCTGATGTTGCTACTCCTGTTATTGATTCTAAAGAAGATGCTATCGAGGTGGTTGATCATGGTAGAAACGTCAGCGATCAAAGTAGAGATCAGTGTAAGCAAGAAGCTATCGAGGATACTGTAGCAATTAGGAATGAAGGTTCAATGCCAGAATTAGGTTCACTTGATGCAGTTGGTAATCAAGGACCTCATGAAAATACAGGCACTCACAGAGAACTAGAGCAAAGTATTGGAACAACAGAATCTGTGTCAATTGGGAGTGCTGCCTCCGAAGGCATCCGTCCTTCGGAAAGTGCCGTCCCTGTATCTATTACATCAAGTGTTGGACCTTCAGTAAACGAGCTGCTAAATAGCGTAAATGGCAAAGACTTGATTGTTCAAGAATGTAAAAACCATCAGCAGACGCCAGGCGAAGCTCCTTTTGGAAGCGGCAGGGATGTATGTGTAGCTTTTCCTCAGCAAAATGCTACAAATATGAGTAGTTGTATTGTACCAGAAGCTGTACATGAAACTGTGGATCAAATCTCCGACACTAAGAAATACTACACGGCTGATCCAGTACAAGAACCAACAGCAACTCTTTCTGCCCGTCCAGTTCAGCGTGAGAAGCCTGCTAAGGCATCAAAACAATCGAGTCGACCGAAAAACCAGCATGGATTATCAGATGCAGTAGCAAAGAAGAAAACCTCTACAAAGGAGGAAGACCCCATTAAAAAGCAGTGGCAGGAGCTGCGAAGGCAGGAGTACGAGCGAAAGAAGCGCGAGTACGAGGAACAACAGAAGAAAAAACGAGCACTTCAGCAACAACTTCGCATAGAAAAACAAATTATCAGAGAGCAGAGGAAACGGCAACGTATTTATATGAATCCCAGCAGCCGGAGCAAGCAGAAAACAGAAGTTGCGAACACTGCTATATCCTTGACGATCTCCACTGTTAACAACTCTCACAAAGAAGTCAAGCCGGGGACTCCTCTTTCTCTCTGCGAACCCAAGTTGCTTTTGACTCATGCCTTGACACATCCGTACGGAAGCAGGCCTTTTAACGGGCAGTGTCCTTTGAAAGGAAACTTTGGTTCAGCAAAAATAGATGGAATGGTTGACTTTTATTCACAGTTTCCAATATCTGGGGTGGATGTTCTGTTGGGACATCCGCCGACCCCACCCTCGTCTCTGCCACCCTCCCCAGGGGTGCATCAGCATAAGAACGATTCCAATGAAAAGCCTCTTGTAAATGGCGACGTTTCGCCTGAGCATTCTGAACGCGCTGAACTGCTTGCTTCTAACAAGGCACACGGTTCGGATAGTGAGCGGCCATCCAAACGGGCGCGGTACATGGCAGTTTTGGATTCTGCCAGAGGGGGCGTTAGTGTTCCTCCATCAATGCCTACTCCTCCTTTGTCCGATTCGGCAGCGTCGTCTGTGAACGATCGAATCGCTGACGCACAATCTTCTGGGAAACAACTTCTCCTTATAAGGTCTCAATCAAACGGTAAAGAATCCAATAGTAATTCTTCGTCTTCGTCACCTGAAACAGTTCAGTACATTGCTTCTTCATCTCCGGAGTCCGATGCACTCAATAGAATGCAGACTCCTAAGTTCTCAGCTTTATTACATCGTGACAGTACAGACTCGCCAACGTTTCCAGCAGTGACAATAAAACGCGAGAAAGTGGAACACGTCTTACAAAATGGTATATGCCCGTCTTTTAACGATTCCTGTAGGAGTATTTCGGATACTCATTTTGGTGAGACTACTTGCTGTGGGCCTAGAGCGGAGAGCGATGCTGATGATTTGGACAATATTCACGTGTCATTGACATTGTCGCCAACATCAGACCAAAGGGTCACAGACACTGTGGCGTCAGTCGCTGCATTGATAGGCTGTTCTCCTCCCCGACGCTCGGACATTGTTATCGAGCCGGCTGGAAATACTGTACCTTCCAGTGGTTACTTAAAACCTACTAACAAACTCGGCAGCAGTTCAATAGCAGCTCCTATGGCTCACACTTCATCGGATATTTATCAGAAATCACCTTTTCCAAGTTCTCAAGTAAACCTCTCATCTAGCGAGCAAAAATGCTCGGTCAAAAGGCCAGAAGGTCCGTACTGTCGCCACTGTGATGTTTTAGTAATAGGTATTGGTATGAAACGTAAACCAGACGATGAAGAAACGGTACAGGGACTAGACACAGTGAATTCAAATGAAACAGCCAAGGACAACGCAGATTATAAAATCTACAGAGTTAGTGTGGAAGCAGGGGACTGTACAGGGGACATATTTTGCTCGGAAGCTTGCTTGAAGCAATATTTCGCGCATGTTGTTTCTGAATGTTCGTCACTAACGCAAGACTGTAAATCAGGGCTCAGGGCCTTGCCGTCTCATTCGGATCTGTCTGTTACATCTGTGGGTCAAACGAGTGTCGGATCCGGTAACGTGACAACAGTTAATGGAGTTGATTGTCGGGGAGGAGTCGTAGCGGATGGATTATCGCCGACATCTTTACGGAAACTGCGAAGTCCTTCTTGGAAGGAAGAAGACCGAGATGACAAGGTTAGTTTGTTTGTTTTTTCCACTTTACTCTGTTTCGTTTTTAGTTGATCTACCATGATCAAGAACATTTTTGTTTTCCCTTTATCCATGTATACCGTGTACAACATTTATTTAGTGAAAACACTACTCATTACGATGGACAATTTGAAGCTTCTGTAAAAAAGAATGATTCAAGACGTTGTGAGAGGTATAGCAGAAAGGATGATCCGAATTTCTATAGTGAAATACACCAAGAGATCAGATCACAAGTATTTGAAAGATGTTGCTTTTCTTTAAACCATCATCAGGCCACCAAATAACAAGGAGAAAGTGCTTGGTTTTATGATGGGCGGGGTGGGGGCTCTCATATGAATAAGGACCCGACATGTTGCCAACAATTTTAATCTGATGTCATTTTGTACTTCACCATGAAGTTGTGAGAAGTGCTTGGCTGTCTTTTAGATTATCTGACATGTCTTTGTCAAGGTGCACTATGTTTGGTACCTGCCTTCTTCAGTCATTTTCTTTGACTGTTTGTGAGGCAGACACCTTTGTAGCCTCTCTAGCTTTTCTTTTTGTGTGTAAACTCTAGAAATTCGTTAATAAAAATTTCTAAAATACACTACCAAAAAAACAAACAAACTGTTAGACCAAGTCTGTCGTAGAGGCGTACTTGAGGGATGCTTTTTGCATCTGGAGAAACCCACATTGGCATGTTCTACACTTGGGGACATTTACATTTTCGTGTAGCCTGAGAAAACAGCCGACATTTGGCGACGCTACCACTGGTTACCCCGCCAAATGACGTCTTGAGAAACGAGCGCAGAAATTCCATACTTAAGACGCGTCTCTACCCAGATCTGGGTAGTGCTTGTGATTGGTTGAATCAAATTTCCCACGCGGCACGACCAATCAGAAGCACTACCCAGATCTGGGTAGTGACGTGTCATCAGTATGGAATTTCTGCGCTCGTTTCTCAGACGTCATTTGGCGGGAAAACCAGTGGTAGCGTCGCCAAATGTCGGCTGTTTTCTCAGGCTACATTTTCTTTTTGTCGTTGGTCTCGTTAACTCTTTAAGACCTTTATTTTAAGGGACTTTGCAATTAAAGGGATTGTGTGTGTTGTTTGAACGACGTTTTGCACTCGCTTCGAGACTTTCCACAATAACTGAAGCATATTTAGTATCTTATATCTTACTTTTATTATCTAGGGATGTTTTCATTTCTAGCGTTAATGTGTCAAGTTGAACAGATGTTAGAACAGCGTTACTCTCTGTCTTTAGGGAAATAGTTGCAAACGTCAGCGTCGGTTACAATGGAAAAGATGGCAGCAGAATGAAGCGGCAAAAGGTGGCAACAAGCAACGATTAGAACTTTCAGCTGAAGAGATAACGGAGGTACGTGAAGCTAATACAGTGTTAGCGGTGTGTAACAACATGAGCTAAGAACTGGAACAGCCCAGAGTTCCGGTATTCTAAGGTTTGGTATTCCGCACAGTGGTGTGTAATCGCCATTCTGATTTCTAGACATCTGAGTAAATGCTGCAGTCAAAGGGGTGGGTTTAAGGCTGGAAGGACGAAGTGGACGTTAGAGGAGAGGAAGTTGTCCTTCTGTTTTTGACGTTTCCTAACCCCTCCCTCCCTTGCGTTTTTTAAGCAAATTCTAACTAGAAGCATTTAAAAGTAATTTGACACGATGTGTAATTCTTTGAAGCAAGCCGTCCGCTTTTGGTTGCTAGTGACCTTTTTTCGTTCCTGTTGACGTACAATCATCAGAGATTGATTTGTAACTGTCACGTCTTTTCTTAGCTTCTAGGAAAACATGGCGCGTTGAAGCCCTGTGCTGATCTGCCAGATGACAAGAGGTCTTGTACTTTGTGTGGTGAGACAGGCGATGGAGACAACAACGCTTCAGCTCGGTCAGTACAACATCTATCCTGGGAAAAGGACTCCTACACGAGCTATCTCGTATACTGTAAACTACTACTAAACAAAAAAATACATCCAATTATAGACTCCTAGCTTTTAAGCTTGATTAAAAATCAGTAAATGAAAAACGTGTTTTTATCAGCACTGCAATAGCTTGTTTCGAAGCGATTTTTCTTATCTGGTTTATATAAGCCCCCTCAGTTTTAAGGACCTCCTATTAACCCAGGGCTAGTAAGCGGCAATTTACGGTATTTGACTAACTTGTCTTTGCATTATTTACTTTGAAATTCTAGAGCAGAATCTCAGGTTCACTGATCTGTACCAAGACCCTGTACAACATTTCGTTAGCCTTTTCAGCCGGTTCAACTATCCATTAACCTACTGTTTTCAACTCGCTACTTCCCTTTGACAGTAACAGTACTTGGTACTCGGAAGGGTTATCCTGGATAAATATTCGATTATTATTATTATTATTATTATTATTATTATTATTATTATTATTATTATTGATTAACTACTGTTTCAACTTATAGCTGTTTACCCACAATAGCACACTAGGATAAATACTTAAATTATAGCCTGTTTGGAACACATGCCGTGCAAAAAAAGAAGAATCCAGACATTGCTCAACTCAGAAAACCAAAACACACCCCCTTGATCACATAAACAAATATTAAACTTCCGATGAAGATAGTAAGGTGGATAGTAGCCAAAACAAGGCTAATTTAATGCCATAGGGAAGAGTTCCAAGCCAAGGTCAGGAGCCAAGGTAACAAAAAGACATTGTATCGATAGAAGCCGCTAATTAAAAAGTATCCGCTATGCAGACGATGCTCAAAAAAAAATTACGAAGGAAAATGTCTTGGCCGAAGGAATTTTTGATCACGAGTTTAAAAAGAGTGTGGCAAAAATCACGTTACCCATCTACAAACTTCGGAACGCTTGGGCAGTCCGGCAATCCATTTTGCTTGGGTTGTCCAGTTACTTGTTTTTACTAGCCTGCGCCATTTTTTGTGCTGAAGGAAAAAATTCCAGGACGCGCGCGCACGCGGAAGAAGAGGCGTGTTCCCCTCGCGCGCCCGATTGAAATAGCCCAAAAAATAACCGGCGCCAACCACGTAGGCTAGCCCTTACTTGTTATTATGACACCTATCACTGAAGAAAAACAAACAAAAACCCATCATAGTGTAGTGAATGTTAGCTCCAATATAAAGTCCTTATCAACTCTTGTGGTTTCAATCTTGTTATTGTTTGTGGTTGGTTTATTTGCAGTCTGCTGAATCTCGATGTGGATGTTTGGGTTCATCTCAACTGTGCGCTTTGGTCACTGGAAGTTTACGAAACGTTAAACGGCGCTCTCATGAACGTGGATGTAGCTGTTAAAAGAGGAACTGTAACGGTAGGCTAAGGACCTGTGATGAAACTATATATCTGATGAACTCTTTTCTCTACACCAAGTGAATTTACCCATAAAGTTAATCAGTTTTTTCAAATTGTTTCCTTCTCGCAGAACTGTGTGGTGTGTTTGAAAAGAGGTGCTACCGTGTCATGTAATCAGAAGATCGGCTTGTCCAAGATTGGCTGTCCAAACAATTTTCACTTTAATTGTGCGATCACTCATGGCTGTGTGTTCTTCAAGGACAAGGTAAACTTTGTCACAAACCGCGTCGACTTTGCATAATTACAGGACTAAAATAATTTGCTGGCAAAATCTGAACTGTTGGTGTTCCTTGTTTTTTCAGACGATGTTGTGTCATGAGCACAGACCAGATACCCCTGGAATGACGGATCTGATTCTATCATCGTATGCTGTTTATCGGAAGGTTTATGTCAACAGAGACGAGATTCAGCAGATCGCAAGGTTAATAACTTTTTTTCACTTTCTTTCTTTCTTTCGCTGTGTCACGTTTTTGTTGCTAACCACTGAACATTTTTCCGCCGCCAGTATGTTACGTCACAATCAGGAAACCAACGATAAACCTCAGACGTTACGAGTTGGAAGCCTGGTAGTGAGGTCCTTGGGACAGCTTCTGCCACATCAACTGCAGTCATTTCACAGCAGAGACTCCGTCTATCCGGTAATCTCCCATGCGTGCAGTCGTTTTGTTTAAGTCACTGGTTTCATCCAAGCTGACTGCGCTTAGTGAGCGATATTAGGGAAACACGGGTGTCGAAGGCGTTAACCTGTGTATATGTTTTCGGCTAGACATGCATTCCAATGCACACATGTATTTTAGAAACTAAATAAGAACATGAGTAACGGATAATAGAACCCAGCGTGTAATCTTGGACAGTCTTTCTCTGAGTGATAAACGAGAAACTATAGCTAAGTTTTATTTCAATTGTCTATTCAAGAACAGCGCAACTCGCTCTCGAAGACCCAGGGACAGCTAAGCAAGACGGGATACTATAAGATCAACGGAAGAGCATTTTGGCACCAAGAAACATTTGAATACTTCCCTTTTGACTCTTTGGCCAATCAGAAGTGATTGGCTGCCTCTGGGTCACCAAGAATAAACAGAACTATTCATAAATGTTTCCAGATATGAATGTTCGAGTCGGGCAAAAGTTTACAAGCTCTTCTCATGTGGTTTACATCAAACTTGTACTAATTTATTACACGACATCCATTCTTTAAACATCGACGTGACGTCATCTCATTTGTTTTAGAAACAATTTGTCCTTGCAAGGTGCATTTTAAAGTTTTTTAAAATTATTTTTTGAAGACACGGTTTTCTTCTTTACTGGATTGTTTCTTGGTGTATCAGGTTGGCTTCAAGACAATCCGTTTCTACTGGAGTATGCACTCTGTGAACCGCCGCTGTAAATATCATTGTATGGTTGAGGATGCAGAGGGTATCCCGAGTTTTACCATCAGAGTGGAGGACGACGAGCAAAAAGAACAACTCATCTTTCGGGGAAAATCGCCAAGAGGTAAGCAGAGCGTGCTATGAAGAAGTTAGAAGTGACTTGTGTCAGATAATGCAACTGACACAACGAAATGCGATTTTCAGTTATTACTTAAATTTAGACGCTGAATATAACCACGTCCCTTTCTTTCTTAGAACAGTATTTTGAGGGGTGGGGGCTGCGTTGATAATGAAGAATGAGGGAGAAAAGGAAAAAAACACGAATGAAGAACAAACAAACAAAAAAACACTTGCAACAAGCACTCTACCTTGTATCTACTATAAAGATTTATTATCATGCCAAAAGTTGTAATAATAGTGTTAAAAAAAATCAGACAAGGCTAACGGCTTGATGTTACCGCCCAATGACAAGATCATTTGAAATACGACAAGGTCTTCATCCAAGCCGGCATGATCTGACCAGTTTTTTGTAAAATACCCTGGTTAATGGTCTCGGCGCCAGGGTTCGAAATGGGGACCTTCCAGTCCACAGATCTACGCTCATCCAGCGAGTTAACATGTTATTTTTTCAGTTGCTAGTATACTGAATTCTCTCCAAGATCCCGTCCGTTTAAGGGATATATACGTTAAATAGGTGTGCGACTGTAATATCCATGGCAGTGTTAAAATGGATGGGTTACATTAAAGGAGTTATATATAGTTAGGGTCGATTAACAATTTTATTACACTTTTTCATTTCTTCTCAACAGATGTCTGGCAACAGATTCTCATTCCCATTTTGAAAATGAGGAAGGAGAAGGGGCTCGTCAACTTGTTCCCAGAATACATCTCAGGAGAGGTAAGTGGAAGAGTTCTTACGTTTCATCACTGATGGGTTAACTACTTGTTGTTCTTGTAATCTGGTTCAGATCTCGACCTGGCCAGAGGCTCTACCAGAAATTGTCCCTCGCTTGTCCTGAATTTTATCCCTCAACCGTGCTTTTTCTATCCCGCCTTGGGGATTTTTAACCTGTTCTTTTGAATTAAACCTGCTGTTTCAATTATTGTTCAACCCCATTAGGTTTGTACTTTAACATTTTGCAGTGTTGTGGGAGAGGTCATTTACTGTTATTAAATATTTTGTCTTATTTCGCAGGATTTGTTTGGGTTGTCAGAGCAATTTGTACTGAGGATTATCGAGTCGGTACGTGTCTTGCTGGTCGTTCACTACTGCTAGATTCTTAGTTAGTGCCAAGCCTGCTGTGAACCGCTTATTTGTTTTTTTTCTTGTTTTAGATGCCTGGTGTAGACCAAATGCAAGGATACAATATGCGTTATGGCCCGTCACCCATAATGGAGCTGCCGTTAGCGGTAAATCCAACTGGTAGTGCCAGGTCAGAGCCGCTATTGAGAACACATTTCAGGAGTGGAAGGTGTGTGTCGCAAGCTTTGTTATTCGTGTTCTGTACAACTTTATTAGGAATATCGTACCCGGCGTCGCTTTTTTTTTTTGCCTCAAGTCTGACCTTTTGAAGACAAAATCGCCATCTCGGCGTTAGATTATTAAGTCGATGAAAGTAATACAAGGCTTAGGTAACTTGATTTGTCGCGCTTCATCGTAACCCTCATCGCACTTCGTACAGTAGGTACTTGGACTGCTAAGGCATTGTGAGACGAGCAAGCTGTCGCTGAATTTTTCCATCCCGTAACAGTCTGGCAGGCCAACCGGCCAATGTTGGTTGCCCGCCGGTTGTGCCCATGGGAAAACCTGCGGGAAAGTCGCACCTCTCCCCCACCCTCTTCAGCGAGAACTAGTGTATGGAAGGTTATAATCAATGTTATCATTACTTTTGTCCACAGAGCTCGCGCCCTTCGGTCTGCTACCAGTTCTGGCTCCGTCGTATCCCCCGCAGCCACGGTCAGTTCCGGAATCGCCGACGAGTCATCTGGTCTGTATCTTAAACAGTTCGTATTCTCCAAAGCTGCGCAATACCGCAAGCTAAAAACCGAGTGGAAAAACAACGTCTTCTTGGGAAGATCCAACATTCAAGTAAGTGCTTTGATATTCCGAATCGCTGTTAATGAAAGTTTGTTTGCTAGTTTGGGGCGGATACCTTCACAGAATATTATGTTGGACCCATTAGAAAACAAGGGAACTGCTTGCTTATTGGGAGTTATCTTCAAACACAGCAGATCTTCAGTCTAAATGTTTTATTCCTCACGGGGGCATTTTCTTGTGAGGGCAAGTTTTAAGATGGTTTGAAATAAAAATCGGCGTAGTAATGTCGCGTCTTTGAATATTAAGTTTCGTTTGTTTGCAGGGCTTGGGACTTTTTGCGAACAAGGACATGGAAGGGGTGAGTTAAGATGTTTTTTCGTCATAGCGATTTAGGTACTTTGCAGCCCTTGACTTGCGATCCTTATTAGCACCTGTTAACGTGGAAGGAAGGCAACCCTCCCAGAACGTGAAAAGAATGTCTTATGCGCTTTTCACCCAATCACAAGTGAGACAACTTGAGGACATGAAAAGTCATCTTGCTCAGTGTAACCAGACAGTCTAGGGTCTAGTGTAGTGTGATCCTCTCCTCAGGGTAACTCGATCTACGTCGTGTAAACCCGCGGGCAATCCCGGAAAATCTGTGGGTACCCTCTTTCCTTGTAAACAGACCATAACACAACTTACACTAGTACACTGTTGTTGTGGCTGTTTGTTAATAGCGACCTTTAGGTTAGTCGTCGAATACAAGTAAGAGTTAAGAACTTCGAGCTAATTTTATCTCGTGAACTATAACTATATGACAAGCACAAAAATGAACGTGCAGGATGAGATTGAGGCACACGAATTTGGTTTGACAACTGCTACTTGTGCTAAATCCAATGTTAAGGTCGCTTATGTCGATGTTGTTCCTTTTTTGGTCGTGTCAACAGGGAAGTATGGTCATCGAGTACATTGGCTCTATCATACGAAACGAAGTGGCCAACAGAAGAGAGCAAATCTACGAGAAGCAGGTAACGTTTGCGCGAATACGTTTTTAATTCCAATGTTTGTGAGTGTGTCATTTTGCCATCAAGATTTTATGGTCATTGCGCAAATGGTAAATCTCAAACGTGAGTTCATGGCAAACTCAGTCAAGAAACTCGCCAAGAAAAAGCAAAAGAATCAAGCGTTTAATGAGTATCTTTATATCTGATACAGAGAAGCCTAAACTTAACATCCAGTCTCCTAGCCAGATTTGTGTGTTTATCGATACATATGCTGTGTATGTTCAGTTGTTGTTATGTTACATGTTAATCTTTTTTTTTTCGGTCATTTTATGGGTATTAAATTTAGCGAGGATTTTTATTCGCGTACCTTTAATTTCGCGATTTTTTTACAATCAAGGAACGTGAAATTGAAGACCCTGCGAAAATTAGTACCAGTAAGATATTTGTACCAGTGACTAGCAATAAGGTATTCGTGCAGGACTGAAAAGATCAAGCTAATGTCGAAAGTATAAGATTCTTGATATAAAACCGAAACCACGATCTTCTTAAAAGGATTTAGAGTAAGGCGCCTTTAATACGACCACTCTCCGCCGGACAGTAAGTTCCCCTTCTATTAACGAGGTGATTGAGCAAAAAACTGAGTGTTCATATGCAAGCCCCGGCGCCTGACAAGAACTCCGTTATTACGACCTTTACTATTATTTAGTCCCAATCATACCAACACTCGGTTGTTTTCTTTTCTGAAAACTTTTTGAACACGCGACCACCTCGTTAAAGCGATTGGGTTTTTATAGTCTGTTGATGGCGGTGTATTGCACTACTGACGTGTTGAGCAGTCGGCCGCAAGGAAACTTGAGATGGAAATACTGACCAGTTTTTCGTTTTTCTTTGTTGTAGAATCGCGGCGTGTACATGTTTAGAATTGACTCTGATGCCGTTATTGATGCCACAATGGCCGGAGGACCAGCGCGATATATTAACCATTCATGTAGTGTAAGTATTCCGCGACAATTCGTACTTGTTCCCGTGAGGTCAGGTGGTCTTTGCAGTCGCACGTGAAAAGGCGCTGTGTTGGGGGCTCGAAGTTTATAGAAACTAGTACAGCCTTTTGTGGCCTGGCCACAGTTGTTCAAAAGGTGGATTATGCTATCCACTGGATGAATCTCTGTCCAGTGGACGACGCAGTTGGTTTCCTTAAGGGTTGATTTCCAGTGTCGCGTAATTTTTATGTGCGTACGTGCGTAAAATTTACGGTCACAAATAAAATAGAGGCAATGCATGAAAGATCTCTCGTAAGCGTAAAAGTTGAACCTCGCTCAACGTCTCGTTTAAGCTCACCACTTTTTATCTTGCTTTTATTTTATTTACGTGATTAAAATTTACGTGCGTTAACGTGTGTAGCTAAAAACGCGTCAGTGGAAATCAACCTTAACACTTATCAGCTCGATAGTGATTTATCCAGTGGGTATAGTGCTATCCAACGTTTGAACAACCGGGGCCTGGTGCAGCGGAAAAAGGGGTGACGAAGGTCTTTTCGCCCCTCTCTCCCCTCCCCCCAGTCTTTATCGCACCCTCCTTTGTGTTATGTTCCAACACTGTTAAGTGACAAAATTTGCCTTCATGAATTCTACATTTATTGGTTTGCTGTTTTGCTTTTTTAGCCAAACTGCGTTGCTGAGGTGGTGACCTTCGAGAAGGAGCAGAAAATTATTATTATTTCCAACAGAAAGGTTGAAAAAGGAGAAGAGGTAAAGTTCAGTTTATTCCTCAGGAGTGGGTATTATGGAGGAAAAGATGAAAAACTTCTTCCAAAGAAGCATCTCACTTGCGGACAGCGCTAAACTCTTGGTTCGTGTCCGTATATTGGTCCTCTTTTCTTTCTTTGTTCAAGCGGTTTTTACAATCGGGAATTCCAGTTTTTCTCGCTCTTCAAAAACCAGCACCTTACTACCCACTTTACTGGCTCCAAATGTCGAAATTACTGCTAGTTAGGTATTGTAATTTGATGTGCGTATTATGCGGTGTTTTTTTTTTTGAAAAAAAAAAAAATCTTTTGTTACATCACTTGTCCTATGGAACCTTTCACAATACCAACAAACTACAAATTTTCAAATTCCAATTCGATCTGGACGTTTAAAAGGTTGTTAAAGGCGTTCTTGAGAACTGCTGTATTAGGACGGTCGATAAACAAATTACATTGTTTGAACAAGACTGAAGAGCCTTTAAATCTCTTAGGCATCGATCCGGTCAAAAAAGATTATTCTCTCTTGATCCGGCTTACTACCTCCGCCATGTTTCAACCCGTTCCATATCATATGAAGCCAAAACTTACACATCTTCATTTTCTTACAGCTCACTTATGACTACAAGTTCGACTTTGAGGATGAAGAAAATAAAATTCCATGTTTGTGTGGTGCTCCTAACTGCCGAAAATGGATGAACTGAGGAACTGAATGTGGAGCAATTTTCATCGAAATTTATTTAATCGTTATTTATTTAACGTGAATGTTCTACAACTTTTGGCAGGTACAAATCCAGAATTTTCTTTATACACATAAGGACAACGGAAAATATAATATTGTATGATATATAATTAATCATGTTTTAGTTCGCTTTTTCAATTCGCAGAAGTGAATTTGTCATGTCAGACATTTCATGCAGGAATAGCTATATGCCATCCGAAATACAGGAATCGCTAGGTTTGTTTGTTTTTTTTTTCCCTGTGCATTTTTGTTTATTTAGGTTCACAGTCAAAAGTCCGAATAATCCCAAATCGATCCATAATTTTTACAAATTTTACACGCCCTTGTAATATTAAGTGCGTGGCTCATCAAATGTAGTGTATATACTAATGCTTTATTGCTTGAAGTGAGGTTTTATCATTGAATATGGAGAATAAATAAAATTTGCTTGGAGAGCGTATTTTGTGTGTTTTGTGTAATACGGAAAAACCTTGCTTTCATATATCGTGATGTTAGCGGCTTTGCAAAGCGTTTTGTTTACTCTAACTTGATTTGGGCTTTTGGTGATGTTATATATGGAAAATCTTGCTGTGTTTTCCCCTTGCATTTTGCCACGGCAATTTGTTATGTCCTGTACTGACACCGGCGTTGAATCTCTTTTACATAATATGAAAAACTAAATTCACTAGGGCTTGAAACGATGTTTAGGTACATAATGCGCTTTCCGCTATTGTGAAATGGCTTGTTATCTCAAGACCACAAAATTGTTTCTAATAAGAGGAATAAAATCGTCCGTGCGCGAAGTTAACCATGAAAAAGTGCTAAAATATTCTGTTCATTTGAAAAGCGTAATCGAGGATATCAACTGTCATGCTGTATTGGGTGCCAAAAAAGAATGCACAGTAGCTTGTAAAAGCGTCCAACATCAATAAAGAGCGGATGCTTGAATGCTCGCTCAAGCAATACATGTCCCTTATTTAGTTACCTGGCGCCATACAAGTTGTCGCGATATAATCTATTTTGAAAGCGGAGAGGAGCAAAACACCCATCTTATTTGTGCTAATTTTTGGACCAACGAAAAAACTATTAAAGATTAGCTACTTAGCACATATTTCGCCGTACGTTATCTCCATACGTTTTCATGGCGGTAGTAACACTTTAAATGAATGCATTGGGCTTTTCAAACGGAGAGGAGCCGGCCGGCCAAATTAACCTCGTACAGAATGCGAAACGGATTTAAATAAGAAGGGAGGATGTATCAACTCTCTGGATACATATCAACAGCTTTCCCGTACTGACTATGGACGGCATTGTGCTTAAAATGAAATAATTTTGGTCCTCGTTGTTTCAATTCAGTTTAAACTTTTACATAACGTGTCCATGGCCTTACCCACCCATCAAACTTTTATCGTGGCTCTTCAAACCCTCTTTGATTGTTTTGTATCGTGGCACCTGCACACGGGACATTGAGCAAAAACACGCAAGAATCTCTCCAATATTGTAAAGCACTTAGGAAATACATCTAGAAATTGGAATGCGAAGAAGAAGGAGGAAAAAATTCTATTTCAGTGATTTTTTTTACAAAAATCGGGCGAAGTGGAAAACTGTTATTTCAATTGTAGGCGTTATTATGTGTATATTTGAGTACGTAGCTTGAAGCCAGCTGGTTGTAAAATATGTTCTTTTGCGAAGTTCTCACCCGTGTCACAATCTGACGCAGGTTTCTCATGCGTCGGACGCATTTCTCTAAATTGAGTAGTTATTCTTCAAAGAATCGAAAATTGGTTCGCGGAATGTCAGAATTAACCGTCCGTGAGATTAAATTAATTTACTATTGCTTCGGCTATTGGTTGTTACAATTGTTCTGAGCTATTGTTGCTGTGTTCTGTTTATTGCTTGAGTGAAATATTTACGGCAGGTTTTCATTTTTCTTTTGGTGTTGCTTTTTTCAAGTCACGAAAGATACCAGCTCTTGAAACGGGTTTTACCGACAACAGTCCTCGTTTTTCAGAAACAATGCTGGGCAAACTTGGGACCTGTTTTTCTTTCTTGTTTCAGTTTCGGTTGTTTTTGTTTTTCATTGTGAAGAAGCAAAATGCAACAAAAAAACCCTTCTATATTGATAGTTCTGCCTTCTGGTGCTAGCCCTCCGTTTCCCTAGAAAAATCGAGGACTTAATACTGAACCAAACGGATAAGTAGCTCCATAATATGATCTGCTTTCTGAAAGGTCTTATTTAATAGGTTAGGGTTATATTCATGCAGCTTGGACTTTTTTTTTCTCTTTCTTATCAAAGAAAATCCCAAGCATTTGCAAATGGTGATTTGTTTTGTCTTAGAAACAAAGCGAAGTTTGGAAACATTAACATACAAGAGGTGACCAGAGACCACCAGTTGATTCCTTGTGGATTGTCTTCAATGGACAAAGCTATGTGAGCGGAAATGCTTACTTCCGGTGTACGTGGTTAAAACAGTACAATTTAGTCCCCATATTTGTGGACTGCTCGTCAAAGTAAAATGCATATGCTTGCGTGGAGCATTTTGTTGAGAACAAATTCATTATAATGCTTGTAGAAATAGTTGCTAGTGGGTGAGCCATGTAAATGTTAATTCCAAAAATACGAAAAATATACTTTATAATATATGAGTGAAAACGTCGACTTTTCACGGTAAATGCCTTCCGCAATCATCCCCAGTTGCGTCCGCTAACAATTTTCCTTCACTCAACCAAGCTGTTTTTGGCAAAATTAAGAAGAGAAAATGCATCAAGATATCCCACAGAGCCCGACGAAACAACATGGCCGATTCGATTACAGACATCCTCGAACTCCAGACAGACAAAAAATTCGCCGGCTAGACGTTACAAACGGAAGCGTAAAAAACCTAAAAGAAGTCAACGACTGATTTCAGACAACATCTGGGGACACTACTTGTCGTCGCGTGACCGTCGAGGGTGCAGGCGCTATGTTCCTCTGTTTTATCATTCTACCAAAAATAGTGCTTTTAATTAATTGCGTGAAGGTCTGCCTTATTTTTATTTTGTTCCAAAAGAGGAAATAATCTAGAAAGTTTGGCGCGTGATGACTGAAATGTGCAGGGAAAGTTGCGAATTGCTTTTTTTTTTTTTGCTTTATGTAAATACAGCAATGGCACCTATTAAAATATATGGAAATCAAGTAATTGTTTTATTTGGTATGTATTCTATTTAGTTCTTCTCTGCTAAGTTACATAATTTTGCAATGTGTAAATTTTAACTGCACGTTCAGCTTTTCATGAATTCAGTTTTGTTTCCTAGGGATGCGTGGGTGTGCTTATACGTGCTCTTTGATGTGACAGGTTGATGATCTCTTAAGTGAAAAAAATGATCGATGTATTTCTTCTGGCTTTTTATGAGCGCTTTGAAAACGTTATTCTTGGCGAAACTTAATATGTTTAAAGAGAGTACAATTTCCACTTTTTACATCTTTCTGAAGGGAAAGTTAACTATTATATAGAGATCTTGGGCCGGAACTTAAGCGACGTAATCTTTCGTAAAACGTGTCTTAGCTCATAAAAGACGGAAGATGGACAGAAAAGCACATAACCTGTACAAATGTTCATCACCATTTAGTTCTGGCAAGGGCTTTTCGTGTCTTTAGCCATTGTTTATCTTGTCGTGTCAATCAAAGTGATTGACAAGAACGCGTGTTTTAGGATTAATTGCTATCGTTTTTTGTGAGTTGCTATTGGACGAGGTACTTGCTATGACATGACACTACTGGTTGAATCTTCACACTGTTCTGCGCATATGGAGTTTGTTTGGGAAGGAACATAGATGGTTGTTTGGCGGAGCAATCCTTCTTGAAATTTTGAACTATCGATGATGAAATGAGGACTAAAGAAGGTCTGCGGAATGGAAAAAAGCTTAGTGCAATCGGCTTCCCCGAAACGAGGACCGAGCTCTGCCGATGCAAACCTAAGCATCGTTTTGAACTTAATGTGTCATACAACTTGCCATCGCCAGGGAGGCGAAACTGAGAAATTCGCAAAGAGAGCCATTGAATCGTTAGTAAAGAAGCTGAGAAAAAAATCCGAAGAGCTAGACTCCTTGATCACTGCCATTACGACCAAAGGCTCTAAATCATCGAAATGTGTCACGATTCAGAGAACTTTGGACGGTAGACTTCAAGTGTGCGAGCGCAAGGGCTTTCCACATGTGATTTACGCTCGACTGTGGCGATGGCCCGACATTCAAAAAATGGAGATGAAACATTTGGACTTTTGCCGATACGGCTATGACCTTAAGTACGAAAGTGTTTGTGTCAATCCGTACCATTATGAAAGAATCCGCAGTCCGGCAGGTAAGCTTTTTAGTTTTGTTTCAGAAGGTTTGTGCGCTGGGTCAATTTGTGTGATGATGTCATGTAGCTGGCCTAAGGGACTAAGTGAACGCACGCATTTCGTGTACGTGCTCCTATAGCAGACGTGATGACAAAGTGCACCGGAGCTTTGATATGTGACAAGGATTGAGGCTTGCTTTAATCCTTCTTACCATGGAATTGTCTATCATGAGTTTGTTTTCATGCTTGTGTCACAAGGGAAGCTAAAAAGCTCGATCGGGGGTGATATTTTCGTAATTCACTCACGGACATTTTTTTCGAGCGGCACCGTCTCACTCTAGCTTTTTGCCTAAAACGTTATCATCCCTACTTCGACCAGAGCCCTTTACGAAAAATGTCTTTGCGATCAATTCCCTGTGTTAAAGCATTTCGTTTATTCGATGGTACAGACTTCGCCTCACGAATTCATTAGCGATAAACATGTCAAAAAGCGAAATGCTAATTTCTTTCATGGGAGTGGGCACGTCAGTGCTTTCCTAAGCTTGGCCATTGTTTGGATAACGAGCAAGCGCCTATTTTGCATTTTTAATATCTAGATGAATTTTTGGCCGGAATTTTTGCGCGATTTTGTTGGGAACGTTTTCCAGACTTGGTTTCAGACGTGTCGAGCGTCGAATCACGTCAAATGACTGGCGATCATTTCGTGTGGGGCGAGAGAATTATTTTGTCTGGGTTTTGTTTAAGTATTATTGTTGGTTAGTGGTCATTGTCTGGCTGGAACGTTTCTTGTCTGAAAACGTCTGAAATGTCGTCTGCTTCGGCTCTAATTTATTTTGGGACGTGAAATTGTTTTTCTCGGAGGTCAGAGTACACGCGCGCGCCATTTGGAAGAAGTTTTTTGAATAAAAACGCTCTTAGAACAGTGAATGTGCATTAGCCAGAAAGTAAACAGGCTGCCTTATTAGTATTCAAAAACACCTCATTTGAATATATTTTTTATTTCAGTCTGCTTGGCTGTCTAGACGATAGCGTGAATTTTTCAGCCTTTATGCGATCTCTTTAGTGCCTTTTATTTTTCGGGCTACGCGCACGCTATCTCGATCTTTGCGAAACAGGTTTTGTTGCGTGAAAGTCTTTTGAAATTTTGAATGCCATTTCTGACAACCTTTATTGTTTGTAATTGTATGACAGTTCGAGGATAATAAATTCGCTTCAGCGGCGAATTCTGTTGTTTCAATCGTTATTAATTCCCACCTTAACGTTTTCAAAATTTGATTTTTTAAGGACAGAAGCTTTGGAAATATCACATGTATAGTTTGTGATAATCTTTCCGCCCATTAATATTTTCTCATCTCTTAACAAGCAAAACCACAAAAGCCACGCAGATGCATTTAAATTGCTTGTTGTAATACTGTCACGTAATTAAAATTTCGTCTTTGGTCGAGCTATACGAAACGTCGCCATTACGTGTTGGAAGCTCAGTTAACTTGTTTTAGGCAGATGTACTTTCCATTGTGTTTCGTGATGTTAAAGCCCAGCTAATTGTTAAAAGGATTTGATCTGTCGGTTTCTTTTGTGTACATCGTTCCACTTAAAACCCCAGGGGATCAGAAAAAGCTCAGAAAACAGAAGAACTGAAATGAAAATTTTGACTTCATTGTATCAATTCTAATATTTTACAGTTTTTGGTACATCGAAGTTAAGTTTTCAGCTCACTGGCAAGGGTAGTGAATTCATTTATTGGTGATATTGGTTGGTTGAAGGTCAGGATATCATGTTGTTTACTTACCTGCAGGCAGGCACTGTGGCAGATAGAGTCATGAATATTTTTACCCAGAGCATTTTTACCTTTGTTTTTATCTTTTTTTGCAATAAATACTGACAGGTATTCCAATCTCTACTGGCTCATTGTGCTTTTCTAGATAGAGAAAAATATGAGGGAGTTGGTTCTTGAGAAGATTATAATGACTGAGTATGTCATTCTCACATGTTATTTTGTAAATGGTGTCTCTACACAGACTCCATGATACTGTGAAATCATTCAGTCCTTAAATATATTCGATTTGTATTTTTCTTATTAAGGTTTGCAATATCTGATCTTGCCTCCTAGTACTGAGTTGTTTAGTCAATATTTTATATGAAGTTCCATGTTTTTGTGACTAAGTGACAAGTGACCTGTCCTTTCTTAAGATTTTACTGGTAGTTTGGTAATTTTTGCAATAGTATCATTTTTTATGATTGTTTAGGCAGTTCCTTTGTTTCCTTGTCACATAAATAGTTAAGCTTTGTCAAGTGTAGTCTATAGCTCCCATTAACTCCCTTACCCAGCCAGTTTTATTAGTGGATGTCCGTGCAGTTTTTTTATTTCTCATTGACACTGTTTCAATATGACTCTTAAATCTGAGGCAGACATATCAGAGTTAAGGCACAATTCTTGCAAAGATCTGATGAGCAGTTAGTATATGCTTAAAAAGTAAAGAAGGAAATTGTATAAGCAACATAAAGCTGATGCTAGCTTGTTACAACATGTTGTTTAACAGTGGCCACGTCAAGAAATAAGTTAGTTGTTTTAAAAAAGGCTAGGAGTGAAGCTTGATTAACATCCGAATTATAGGTCATGTTTGAGTAGTGCTTTACACTTGATGAAATACCACTAATGTCTTTTTGACAGTAGTAGGTTTATCTCGATCTTTTTACACTTCCATGTGTGTTGATTTGAAGCACAGGAATCCTGTGAAAGTTGTGGCTTTCAAAACTTTGGGAATCCAAATTAAAAACTTGCAGTGTAACACAATTAATGGAATATATCTTATGCCAGTGTTAATGTAAATCTAGCGTCCCTTGGAAGCAGTCCTGACTTCTTGTGGTCACGGCAAGTGTTAAACATTCATGTAAATATTCCGCAATAATTATTGCCTACTTTCTTTGATTTTTTATTTCCGTGGATTGCATATTTCCAGTACAAGAATATGTTGTTTCTGTAACAGGGAAAGTCAAAGCTTTTTCTGTTCACTTGATTTTAAAATCGTCAGCGTACATCCTGCTGGCTGCTTTTGCTCATCGGCAAGCTAAAGACAGCCAGACAGCAGTTACATGACTGTGACTAGACATGCACGTGTTTAGGAGTCCGACAATCAAAATTATGTATGATGATGTCATTCTTGTGAGCTTATTCATAATTTATTGGGCATTCTTAATACAAAACATGCATGCATGCAAATAATAGTCTTCGAAACAACTCTCTTATTACTATTCAAGGGAAAACAATCCCTTTGCTAAGCTTACAGTGTCTAATTATGAATGAATAAAAATGATATTGGACATGTACCGACAAGGAAAAAAGGTTAAAACAAATGGTAAGAGTGTTTTTCTGACTGGTTAAGAATCATTATGAAATCTTAAACAAAAGTAAGCAAAATCTAGAATAAAATAAACTTAGTTGGTGTGTCCATTTTAGGCAGTGTCATAGCAAGTCGTATTCCTATAATGCAATTTAATGACCTTTGTCTTATAGCGGAAATGAAGAGAATGATGGATGGTACGGTGATGAGTGAAGTTTCAATGAATACCTCTGTCAAAAAATGAAACCTATACTGTCAATACTTTGATAAATTTTTGGAATCAGTATAATATTATTTACAGTATTGGAGGGAGAATGGATGTGTGTCTTTCGTTTCTGTATTTGATGCCTAAAATAGAAATTAAGTGATACAATCTATCAACACAAGCTTGCAACCACTGATCCGTGAAAATTATGATTTGTGAACCAGACAATCCAGTATCAATGAAATAAAGTGATTATCAGTAATGTTAGTACTGATAATCTAGTCGCCTGGTGCAACTAAGTGAGTCATTATTCTCACAGAACATGTATCTTTAGGGTTCAAGTATGGCTAAAAGAACATCATCAGTGAATATTTTCAAAGTTTTGTAAACAATGATTAAGCAGTAATGACTAAGCAGTAATTTTTGATGAATTTTGCAAATTATCTTCTTTGAAATCACGAAAAGCGCCCTATCTTAAATTGCAGTAACACTTCTCTCTTCTCTCTATATATTTGCGGCCAGTTTTATTTCAGATAATCTGCATGGGAGACTAATAATTTACTTTATAGTTTTTGGAACAGATGATATTGAAATTGTATAAGTGTAAGTGCTGACTGCATGTTGCCTTACGTATTGCTGATTTAGGGCATCACTCTCCATTAAGAAAGTTATATAGTTCAGTTTATCATTCTTGTACACCAAAAATACATGGCCACAATAACTTTTTATCCTGTGTTAAGTCCGGTCCCCTAGTACAGGTGAGTGCAACCAGTATTAATATGCTGCTTTATTTGTCATAATAACATTTTTAATTTTATTTTTTTATTCAGCTGCAACTCTTTCAGTGAAAACAACATCACCAAATTGTGACAAGTGTGCATTATCTGTTTTGAAAGAAAGTCCTCCCCAACCAACATCTACATATGATCAACCAAAATATTTAGAAGCGGGACCCAGTAACACTCTACCGGGACCCAGCAATATTCCTTGTTCTGCTGATCCCTGTCCAATCATTGTGCGTAATTTACTCTGGCATGCTGTCTTTAGACATCAGGGTGCTGATGCTGAGAGCTTTTGTCGCAGGGCCATTGAGTCCCTGGTGAAAAAGTTAAAGAAAAAATTTTATGAGCTGGACTCTTTGATAGTAGCTATTACTTCCAAAGGACGGCAGCCATCAAAATGTGTCACTGTTCAAAGGACAATGGATGGGAGGTTACAAGTTGGGGACAAGAAGGACTTCCCACATGTTATATACGCACGGCTGTGGAGATGGCCAGATGTGCATAAAATGGAAATGCGACATAAAGAATTTTGTCAGAATGGTTATGACACAAAACATGAAAAAGTCTGTGTTAATCCTTACCATTATGAGAGAGTTCAACCACCAGGTATGATGAAACTAAGCATTGTGTTTATAACTTTGTAAACTACTGGTTAGTGAGAAATCTGGTTACTTATTTGTCTCAGTAACTGTTGTAGTGGGCAGGGTATTGAGAGCTGCAGGGGTCACGGTCAAAGTTGCAGAAGGAACCCCTTGCCCCCCCCCCCCCCCCCCCCGACCCACTCTTTATTGTCAACCCTGGATTTTACCCACAACTTACAGAAATACTGTTATTCATGACCGACCTCCCCCGCCCCCTCCAGTTAAAAGAACTAGCACATAATAATGATAGTATGGTACTTTAGTGTGAAAGCTATTTTTTTAATTGAAATATGTGAATATTTCAGATTGGTTTAGAGCTTCATTGTATGGTAGTGCACACAAGTCACATAGCATTTCAGGTTTGTTTATTTTTTGGTTTTTTATCTAGTCCATACAGCACTTTGGATATGATAAATAACAGCTCTGTATTCAAACATACTATCCTGTAATGAGCAGTGATTGCATTGGAACAAAATGTGAGGTGCAAAATTAGATGACAAATTTTCCAGATACACTTGTAATCTCAAAGTTACTTGTTGTAAAGCTGTACTTAAAAAGTCTGTTCTTTTGAGGGGAAATATTACAGCCAGCCTTGCAGCTGGTTTTAATTACTGGTACAATAATATTTATACTTTTTTCCTTCACAGAAGGTGATAATAACCTTAAAAGTGATGAGGTGAGTTAGTTGTTTATGCAAAATTTTTTTTAAATGAAATGATATGTGTGGAGAGAAGAACACAGAAAAAAATTCTGACTTCCAGATGGGAATTAAACCTGCAACCTTCTGTACACTAGTTGTATCCTCTAACCACTGAGCTACTGAGAAGTCAGTGGTGAGCAGGTCAATGGTGGGCTGACATAACTAACACATCGCTCAGTCACAATTTGCAAGGTTTTAAAAACAAGTACAGTCACCTTATGGACCACACCCATTTGTGTGAAAGAAAAAGGGCAGAGGGTAGGATTGCTGTTAAACCTTTCTTGGAGGGGATGGGAGGCTAACAAAACATAGAAGTTTCCATTATTTTAATGTTTGATTCTGTGATGAAAGGTTTGGGTGATCAGTACTGAGGCCTGGGTGTTGTAATTCAACCTGCTGGGACTTCTAAAAAGTGGCTTTACGTTGGGCCTCATCCTCCTCTGGCCATTGCTTAGTTATCTGCTGAGAGTCATTTTTTTTCTAAGTACGTTACTGTGCACACTTTCTCACAGGATACGAATGGCAGCTCATTCTCAAATGGAAGTGATGCCACTGAGAAAAACAGTAGTTGTTACTGTACACACACCAGTTCTCCACCATCAGGGAAGAAGACAGAAGCCCAAGATGCAAACATCTTAAACTCCAGGGCAAAAAGAAAGCCTGCAGATTTTACTCAAGACAGGTACATTGTACTACCAAAAGTAAAACGTTGTCATTTTGATCATTAATATTATAAGGAGATGGTCTAGTTTAATTTTATCCTTGGTGCAAAGTATAGTTTCCTCCACGTCAAACCCATTACCAGCATTACCATCCCTAAAAAAAACCTCAATTCCCGATAATAACATTTAAAGCAAGCATAAAATTAAACAACAGGGGAAAAATGGGTGGGATTTTTTTAATGACCAATGCCTTTCCTTAAATTGTCTCTCCTTGTTTTGCAATGTAATTCTTATATGTACGGTACATTTTTGGGATTTATAACAGTTACTATAGTTACCTTCCTGTGAAGTGACAATATTATGGATATTTTTAATGGATATTTTTAAAACGTCGATTTGGTTCCCATTGTTGACTTATTCTAAGGAGGCAAATTTGTTATTTTATGGCGACAATATAACCAACATGAAGGCTCTTTGAATACAAAGAACCAATTTTACCCAACTCATCATCTTATTGTAGTGACAGTGATGAAGATATTGATATTGAAGCAGAATCACCCAAGAGGACTAAGGTACCCTACTCGCTCACTTTATATAATAAATAATTGTATCAATAATAAATTTCATCACACCCAGCCTACCTACCAGAAAAGATACTGTATTTCCTCAAATAATAGTCGGCAGCGATTAATATTATTGCTTTTTCAAAACAAATTAAAAGGGGGGCGATTATTCGAGGTAAAGCGATTATTTCAGATATTGCTCATTGGAATTGAAGTCGTGCCCTAAATATTTTATTTTTTTATCCCATTAATTCAAACAAGAATAGAATCATATATACTGAACTTGGGCTTTTTATAATTCAAGTGTTCCAAATTTGATTCCTTGATTAATTTTCAATGTCAATATCCTTGCCCTCAGCAGCTGAATTGTCACTGATCAGTTTTGCTTGTTAAAGGAAAGAGAATTAGGTGGCCGGCACGAGGGGTGAAGTAGTGGAGGGGGGCGGGAGGTGATAATTTGAGGGAGGCAGTTACTTTAAATATTTTCGTCAAAGGGGGGGACAATTATTGGAGGGAGGCAATTAGTCGAGGGATGGTTATTATTCGAGGAAATACTGCAAATTTGTGAGTTTTTTGGTTGCTTAATTTTATCTTTTAAGCTTTCTCCAACTGAAAGTGTATCAAGACGACTAGTCAAAAGAGATGAGAGATCCAGCAATTTTGACAGCAAATCAGGAAGGTAAGTAACAAAGCTGATGGATATTAATCTAATGACAGAGCCATGTGCTCCCAGTGGGGTGTGGGGTGGAGGGCGGGATGGGGGCACTTAAGGAAAGTTCAGCGAGAGATGCATCACGTGCTGCTGAGGCCCTCAAACCCTGATCCACTTTAACCCATTCACTCCTGGAGATTTTGCAGAAAAACGGGATTGAAGCTAGTCAAGTGGTTTTCTGGTCACTGTCATGCTATAAAGAGCTAAAACTTACCCCAAATCCGTTCACAGGTCGTACACTTCACGGTCTTCTGATCCAGATGCAAAATATCAGCTTGCATAGTTCGGGCATGCGCAGAAAGCAAAAATTGGGTTTAAAAGTGACACAGCAGTCTTGACTTTTACTTTTTCGCTTTCTCCCCTTCCCTCTCTTTTCACTTTTCTTGCCTCATTTTTTTTTCTCTTGCTGGGCATTTAGTAGGCTTCATTTTGGTGGGAAGAGTTTTTAGGAAAGTTTTTAGGATCTTAGGATTAGGTGAAAGGAAAGGTAGGTGGCAATGGAACAAGATTTTCATGGAGATTTACAGGTCAATCTTACATGGTTTTTTGCCTTTTTCTCCGGTGTCCTTGACTGAATTGTGCTCATTCTGGTATGGTTTGAAAGGTCTCTTCACTCTGCACAAGTTAGCTTACAAAGTTGTTCTTGACCATTAAAACTGATGACATCACAAGGGGTAGAAAGGACGTGTATCCACACAGCGGTTACGAGCGGTTCACGGGCGAATGGGTTAAAACAAATATTTTTCATTTCACTACCCTGTTTAAGACAGGAGACCTTATTTTATGACACTGATTCATACAGAATTAAGTAATTTTTGGAACTAACATCATGGAATTAGATTTTATTGGAAAAAATCTGGTACCGTAAATGTAGACTGCTCATCTCCAACCTTCCCACTCTCTTAAAAGCTTCCGGTTGGCCAGCAAAATAGACACCTTGTTCAAGTCTCTAAATAGTGAAATTGTACACCCTGTGTACGTACTTGTAAGAGTCAGCAAGAACCTGAAAAGTATACCCTCTTTTTCTGGCAGCACATACTTTTTTAGGTCTAAAAAAGGTCCCCCCTTACCCAGCCATGACCAAAATAATAATATTGCCATCAGTTTCTTCTTGTCTAGATTGTTATAAATATCAAATTGAGTTTGTTATTGTCTTTGTACAATTCCTGATCACCATCTGAAGATATCTCCATGAAACTAACAAAATTAGAACTATCCCATAATGTTCTAATGAGAAATTTTAAAATGTTTTAAATTATTAAGTTTTAATGTATTTTTATTTCAGAGTACGCTGTGCTCTGTGCAACTGTGTGAATAACAGTTTATTGGGACAAGGTGAATTTATTTGTTTTGGAAGAATATCTGGGTTTCCAAAGCACTCTCCAGTCACTTCTCAGTCACACATGCAGCATTCAGCATCTGCGGCTTATTCAAATCTACATAACCACGCTGTTGGTGGAGGTTCACTTGCTTCCTATGGAAGAAGAAGTTCCCCTGAGTATGACTATGAAGAGCATGGGTCTTACTGGAGATACAGGACTGATGCCACTAATTCAACACTTCATCATCAAAGTCATGGTGACATTCCCGTCAGGTAATTCACTGATTGAGGGTAAATACATGAACGGTAAATAAAGTATGTTCAACCAGTCTTTGTCTGTGGTATTAGTAATTAGTTTACCAATTAAGGGGTGACATTCTCAAAATCTTGGAAGCATTGTAAAAGTCTAGTTTCTTCCCATCTCACACTGTGGAATTTTTGGCTGTGATATCTCCGATTTAAAAACACTGATGAGTCTTGATGAGTGGTGGATTCTACCATAACCACTCCTCATTTGAAATGTGACAAGGGCCGAAGGTGTCAACAATATCAGTGCATTATTTCCGGTCTCAATGAGCATTTTTGTGTCATTTTGTTATTATTACATGTTAAGTTAAATTTTCGTTTACTGTATTTTTTCTGCTTCAACTTTAGAACAAGAAGCCCAGATGGGAAATCACATTTAGTAAATAGTTCAAGTAGTGGCAGACTCTCACCATTTCCTCAAGAAGATCTTTCCAGTGTTGGATTTGTAGAAGAACCTGACCTAGTTGATCTGTGTGACATGTCAGGTCACATATGGGTGCATGAGAGATGTGCAGCATGGACTTTGGCCTCCATAGCAACCAAATCTTCAGCTGATTACACAGTGGATTTAACAAACCAGATTCTTTCAAAGGTAAATTCTTCTACCTTGTTGTTTGTGATGTCTGTTAATTTATAGCAACTGCTTTTGAGAAACGGAGTGTAAATAAACCAACTACTCAACAAAAAAGCCACGCGAACAACTTCCTAAACACTAAAAGCCATGCGAGAGAGAAACCTTTGCTTGCAGGGTATTCTTTGGTGGAATTTCCATACATCAAGGTTACACTTAACTGTTAACTCATTTGGACTTTGCATGCTTATTGTCAATCAAGATGTACTAGTGGTTTATAATTACTTCACCTTCAGCACTATATCACAAAGCAAATCAGTGACTGAAACTAATCTAACTCAAACATAACTGCTGGGTTCAAGAATGCCAACTGGTCAAAGCTGAACTAGTTGGGGACTACCGTAAAACAAATTCAGCTAGCAGTTAGGTGGGACTTAAAACTCGGGACCCAAGGCTCGCCATTACAGGTCCCTAGCTCTGACTGTTCAGCCAGGCTGTCTCCTAAAAAGTATTCAATGAATAAAATAATAAATAAAATAAAGGCCTTGAGTGGCTTTGGACTGTTTCCTTGTTTATATCTGTTGCACTGTAATGAGTTGTGTACTTTAAAGTATTTTAATTTCAATTTTTTAGTATTTATTTATTTATACATTTACTTATTTGGGCAGAAATGTTGTTTTTGTGGTCGCTTTGGTGCAAGTATTGTCTGTGAAATGCCAGATTGTGGTAGAATATACCACTACCCCTGTGCAATGGCTGCAAGAACCTATCAGGTGAGAGCTGAGAACATATCATTAACAATATTATTTGACAAGGTTGAGCAGAAATATCGTGATTTGTCAGTGGCAAGTGAGATACTGATAAATCTTGATAACCAAGTTCAATAATTGTTTTGTCATTCCATCACCGAGTTTATTTTTGGATGAATATCTTTGCGAAGCGTTGCAAAGTGTAGCGATTTTGCCATTTTTACGCAATAGCAATTGCAAGAAGGAGAAAAGCGGGGTTTCATTTGCACTTGAGCAGAATATTATTTGCTGCCAAACACAGTTGGATGACATTCAGCATGAGTAGACCATTATTTGTAGGTAGTTTTTTACAGGTCACATGGTGGGCTCTTGGTCAGTGAAAAGGAAAAAAAAATTGCATTGAATTATAAATATAATACGGTAACCATGTTGACATTCTTGAACACATGTCATTTCTAATGCCAATACGCTTTTTATACAGAGTGAATCTTGCTTTTTCCTGCAGTGGTGACCAGTATATATAGATGTCCTGGAAAAATATAAATTTCCATGTTTTTATACATAAGGTGATTAATATTATTTCAATCCCAAATTATTCTGGACTCTCCACAAGGTAGAAATATCAAACATCATTGGGAATTATAAAGTACATAAATGTGTCATATCTTTTTTACAGGACATAAAAACATTGAAACTTTACTGTTCAAGTCATGAGGACATCATACAAAGAGTAGGTAAGTATCTGGTTCTAACAATGGTAGAAATAAAACTGGTTCAAACAACAGACAAAAACAAAATCAACTATGCAAATAAAACAGTATTAAATATTATACCGTTAATCTGTAAAATGATTGCAGCCACTTTAAAGATCTTAAATATGATGAGAAAAATAAGAAAAAATTAAAGAAAAATAATTATTTTCCATAAGATTTGTCTTTATTTAGAAAAAGTGGTTTAATAAGGAGAGAGATTTAATGTAATGTTTTGATTTGCAGCATTTTGTGACAGATGTCATCAAGGAGGGGAGTTGTCACAGTTGCTACTCTGCAGCCGATGTAACTGTCATTATCACAGCTACTGCTGTTCACCCCCGGTGCGTGCTACTGAAACTGTTAGAGTTGGCTGGCAATGTGCTCAGTGTAAATCCTGCCAGTCTTGTAGGTAAGATCCTCAACTTTGTCATTAAACAAGCAGCCATTAGTAGATATCAATAGATGTTGATTGTGTTGACATTCAAGTGCACGTAAGTCATTAGTTGAGGTTCCTCTTTCCTAATTTTTTTTCACTTATTTCTAACCTGATGGATTTCTTCAAGAGTTGTGCAGGTTATACATTAGCTATGTACAACATACCTGATTAAAGGATTATAATGTCAAGTAATGGTCCAGATAAGAAGGAAAGAACCAAACCGCAATGAGCACGTCAAAGTGCAAAAAGGTGCTAACATTACTATTGTAATGAACTTCTGATTGAATCAAACATCAAATTTTAATAAATCTTCACAAAGCAACTTGTATATTAATCCCTTGTTTTCTAAACAGCTTCCTTGTTACAAAATTTTGTGAGTCTAACAAATACAGAAATCGTACATGAGGATGTACAATTGTAAACTTTTCGTGGCTGTTGTTTGCAACTCTTACGATTGGTCAAAATCTTTTTACGCAAAAAATATCCTTTGGAAATGAAGTTTTGTTTCATAAATTGCCTTTTTGTAGGTTCATGCATTCTCTGTGTGAAAATGAAAACTTTCTATGTGAGGAAAGCATATAATGTGCCGTAACAAAAGAAGGGGTATAAACTGCAGGTTCCTCAATAATGGGGGTCTTGAAAAATTTTGGCCCAATCTTGAAATCTCAAAAGCGTTTGAGATGGGTCTCGAAGTGTCGTTTTCTGGTGATTTTGCCTCCTGCTGTGATCCTGTTCCAAATAGTTATGGTGAGTCCTGGGACTCATCTTGTGAAAAGTTATGAGTCCCAGTCCAGAACCAATGAGTCCAAGTTAAAAAAACAAGTCCGAAATTGAAAATGCTCGGGCCTTTATGTAACCGAACAGTCTGAAGACAGACTCCAAAACTCTGTATTACAGTATACTGAAATTAAAATATAGTCCTTCTATTCTAAAGTACAACAAATGCTAAAAAAAATGTGCATCGTTAAACAACAGCCATTATACTACCTCAGAAATTACATGAACGGGCTATTTCTACAAATACACATGTTCAGATCAATCAATCCCTCTTTGCATCCTACAGGATGCATGCCATGAGGATGCATGCCATGAATTATTTTGCGTCTTTGGAGATTTTTATGTGTCAGGGACACAGGATACAGAGATAACAAAATCACTGCTCTTGGAGTCTCAATTTTTTTTTAGTCTCAGTCTCGAATCTTGGTCTCGCAGTCTCACAAAGACTTGAGCTTCAGCGGTATTTCCAGTTGAAGTATTCCCATAGAGGCCGTAGAGTTTCCTCGTTGCTGTCATTTGCCGCAAAACATCTGAAAACATTAGAAGATTGTTCCTGGTACTTTAAAATATCCATATACTAACCATTTGTCTCTAAAGATTGCTTGAAATCAGAAATAAGTAGTAACAAATGAACTGCTATCTAACTACAAACTCGCTTGTAGATGCGACAGGCACTCGATCGTGTTACATAAAAAAATCTGAGCTATGGAACTGGATCAAACTGGCCGATATTCTTTAGATAATTTTCAATTTTAATGTGCTTCTTTCTTTGTCTGTTTTGTATGTTCCATCGTCGCTATTCGAACTGCCGACCGCTAAATTCTGCACGGTATAATCGCATAATTTGTCAAACAGTAGAAAACACGTCATTTTTTGAGAGGCTGTCGTGCATAATTGCACGCGTTGGCGAAAGGTTACCAAGGTTACAAATCCAATTTCGGATTTCACGTTCCTTTCGACCGCGAAATCTGGTAAATCTAGGATCAAAAATCCGTTTTTGGATTCGCCGAAAGGAACACACCCTAATAATGATGATGATGATGATGATGATAAAAATAAATTACAACGACAACAATAATGATGATGATGATTATGATGATCATGTTAATAATGATGATGATGATAACAGTGAAGATGATGATGATGACAATTCTCATGTTAATAACATTATTGAGGCTTTGTTATTTTATTGAACACAAACTCATGGAATTTAAAATCATGGCTGTTCTACATTTCACAGACTTCCTTCCCCAAAGGATAAGCTGCTAATATGTCGCAGCTGTGACAAAGGTTACCATCCCTTGTGTACAGCACCGGTGGTGAACCCTACAGAAAAATTGGGCTGGAAGTGTGAGGTTAGTTGTTAGCTTTGTTTGAAGCAGAAATTTTTACAAGCCAATGCAACCTCTCAGGAGCCATGCTATTTGTCTTGACCATAATGTCATTTCCTTCATTTTAGTCAGATTGTCCCTGTCTCCTTCAGTTATTTATTTAGGCTTATTGGCCTTTTGGAAAAGCCTCTCTAACTGAGAAAGGCACTTAACTGCTGGTCAAAGCTTTGTCATACTTAGATTGTGTCAACTAAAAGAGACATGTCTTCATGCTCAGGTTTCTGACTTTGTGTCTGTCTCAAATGTCTATTAATATAATATCCAGTAACATGACTGTTTGTGAGGAACCATACTTTTTCCTGCTAAACTTGATACACATTTTTCAACTATCTTCCAAACAGAGATGTAGGCAATGCAGGATTTGCAGAACTAAGAAGACATCACGGTGGCACATTGACTATACATTGTGTGACAAGTGCTACCAAAACAAACACAAGACAAATCACTGTCCAATTTGTAACACCGAGCAGGGTAACCACAGAGTGGTGCAGTGTGATTCATGCAGCAGGTAACTACATCAGTACCTTTTTTGTGACAAAACTTTTACATTTTGGAGAAGATAGAAACCTTTCATTATATGACAATCCTTTAATGAATCAACTTTTTCATAGGTGGATTCATACGATGTGTGACAACATAACTGATGAGATTTACAGGAAACTTGAGAGAGATCGCAGCATTATTTATGTGTGCAAAATATGCAGAGATGAAGTTGAGAAGATTAAAAGGGAATGCAGAAGAGAGGTAAGGGGTCACGTTATGATAGCAGTGGGGGGAAGGGGAGTGGGTGAGTCAAGCCCATTGACCTATGAAACTTACATCTTAATGAATACAATCAATACAAAGAAAACTCCTAGTGCAAAATACTTTCAAGAAAAAACTGTTTGGAAAAGATTAGTCTTAATTTTGCTATATAGTGACTGAATGTATCACAATTTATTTGGCAAATTATTCCATAAACAGGATGGCAGCTAGTAACGGTGTTATTACTTGAACAAGGTTTATTTTTGCATTACTCTTGCAGTGTTTGAATTCAGCCTGATCTGCCTTAAGTCCTTTTCTAACACTGTTATTTTCCTGTGCAGATCAAAGCAGACCCTGTAGAGCTGGAAGAGTTATCTCCAGTTACTTCCATGATATTAGCTCAGGAAATGTACAAAGGAGAGAACACAAAATACAACTCTGATGTTACAACCAGCATGGCCACAACGCCATGTTCAATGACGTGGATGACCTCTGAGCCTGTACAGTGGTCCAGATTAAGGATGACCTACTCTTTTGAATATTTTATCATGAAGCAGTATGGAAAAGTGCTACTTTAAGAGTAATACTTTGTGTATCGGTAATCTTGTAAAGTAGTCTTTATTTGATTACACAGCCCTTGATCTGATTGAGCGATTTAAAAATTGTTTTTTGGACTGTATAGGTATAAATTGTTATACAATCTAAGGAACCTCAATCCGTTTTATCTGCCAAATGTCACAACTTGAATAGTTATGACGTCTGGTGGGAGTTTGAATTTGTTTCCTGGAGAATCTCACCCTTAAATGTTATGCATACCATAGTTTATTCAGTGTATCGGAACTTTCTTTTAGTGGACATGGAAAGAAGCGTGATATGAATTACATCTGACATGCCAGCCAAGAAAGAAAGTGGTTTCAATACTTTTAGGTTATGAGGTATTTGTTCTGATGCCTCATACCAAGGTACCACTATTGCTCTATGTGTGCTGCATCATAAGCAGTGAAAATTTTCAAAGATGCCAGATGAAACATGGAAGGGCTACAGTAGATTGCATAGTACCTAGCAGCTAATGGCATGCTGTTCACAACCTCTTCACTTTCTCAGGGCACAATTTTGCCAAAAATTTTGTAATTTGAAAATATCATTAACTCACTGGAAATTGCTGGTCATTTTCTTTAAGTCACTGAAAAAAAAATTGCCCTCGGAAGGTATTTGTATTACTCGTAACATTGTTTTTTGGTTTGTGCTCTTGTCAAACTTTTTCATTAAGTATCTGGGTATACAGCAGTGCAAGGTTGTACTTAATGCCCCTAATTTTCCATGTTCACTCTTTCTTTTAACTGCTTACTATAATGTGTGTTTTTTTGGCGCTTATTGTGTGACATAATCATGGCCTTTTTTTATCATTTTTTAAATTGTTTTACTTTAAGAATTTGTTACAACTGTAACTCTATGACCGCCACAACTACACTTACTATTGATGATTTTCAGATTGAAATGTTGTGGTAACAATTTTTAACCTATAGAACATTTATATTGATGCTTCAAACTTGTATGTTGTATATAGTAAATTATTGACATGTCAGTATTTAAATTAGGCGCATGTAACACAATACCCCTTGACCTTTGTGTTGTTAATTACTTTAACATCAACTGTTCTTCTAGAACACACACATTGCCATAGAGCAAGTCAGGAAAAATACGTATATACCTCAAACATTTAAAGAACTGAATTGATATAATTTATAATATTGTTATATTATTTCCCAATACTAATGCCAAATCCTCACAACTTGCAGAAAATTGGATATTTATTAATTATTGTCTGTCAGTGAAGTATTTGGAATTGTCTGATGAATAAACATTGCAGACATCGTTTTTAATAATGGTGCACATTTTTTTCTTTCAAAAAAATGAAAATACAGTTTTTGAATAATACATTTCATCTGAAGTTATGACAAGCACAGTTGTTTGGCTGAATATCTACTGTCTACTGAATGAATATGAACCTTTTAAATATTATGTGGAAGTTAGCAGTAGAAATATTATATATTATGTATATCATGCCAAGTTTTAGCTGTAATAATCATAAGACATAGTTGTTAGGTGCTGGTTTAATATTCTTGCGCTGGTATTCTTGGTTAAAGACAGAAAATTACCAGTCAGTTGCATTTTTTTGTGCTTGTTTTCAGTAAAAAAAAAAAACAGTAACATTGCGCTTGTCACATCTGACCTGTTAGAGTCATGAACTGAAATTTGTTTCTCAAAATAATGTCTTATTTGTTATTGAAATGTTAATTTTATAATAGGAGTAATTCTGGTAATCAAAAAAATTTTTTCCATCATTTAGGGCTGGAACCCAGTATTGATCTTTCTAATATTATAACAACTGGATCTTATTAATAATTAATTTACAAAACTAAAATCAATTTACTCTCTGGAAGAAGATAATTAGGCCCAAACAACATCTAGTATCCTCTACATAAAACACTGTCTGTGACAAAAGTCTACTTAGCAATTTAACTGAATTATAAAGAAATGATGCTATTTTAGTTCTGTTAAATCATATTTTATTTTATTCTTTTAAGGTGAAAAAAGAATGATATTTTATTGATGTTTTGTACACTGATTTCATTTTACAGTGAGTAAGACGATGAAATTTTCCGCAATTGTTTCTATTAGATCTGGAACTGGGTTCATGAAGACCTTCTCAGTTAGGATACATCATACATTTTGTCTTATAAACAACAGATAGGATATATCTTAACTTATCAAGCTTTCAAGAATCCGGTTGCTGTTCCAGTAAAAAGGTACAAGTTGTTGGCTTGTTAGCTTGAACAGTCCAATCTCCTGAAGGCCAACAACACTCATTTGTATGTCACAGGGACCATTTTGAATGATAAGATGTTTCCATTAGTTGAGGTTAAAGCTGTATTTTAGACACTGTATATCTAGAGAACATGCTGGCTCTGGTAAGCCAGTTTATTTCTGGAATCTTAGAATTGTCTGGAAAACAAAGCTCAAAAAATTTAATGACACATGGACTACAAGCTTCTTTCACAAATTATAGTTATTATAACTACTTAATAAAATCCAACTAGTATTTAAGACTTCTTATACTGATAATGTTCTCTGGCTGGTTGATCTCTACCTTAAGCTTTCAGTTCAAAACGTTGAACCAAAAATGTTTCAGTGAATTTAATATTGACTGCCTCTGGGCCTGCCTCCTCTTCAGGCGCTTTGTACTTCACCCAGAGGAGAGCGCGAAACGTGAGTGACAGGCAAGTGACTAGTGATGAAGTGTAAGGAATAGTTGGAAGGAGAAAAATGAGAGGTGCAGACATCTCGCCCATTTTGTTCATCCTGCCTTCCTTTGCACCCAAATTTTCAGCGAGGGAGAGAGAGAGAGATCTGGATACGAGGCAGCCTCTGGGCAGTAACAAGTTTAAGACATATTTCATGAGGTGTTTTTAGTTTTTTACAGAAGTACAATTTCGTGCGATTTGCAGTCAAGGTAGGCCCTGTTTTGCCTCACAGTTAAAGAAAAACCGTTTATGCAAATAGTATTCAAGGAATTGTAGTGTTGCAACCAGTCAGATTTCATTTAAGTGAAATTTGATTGCTAACATTGTCAGATCATCCCAGTCTGAGGTGTTAATGATCCTTTTGTCATTTATTTAATACTATTAATTGTATCAAATCTACCTTGCAATAAGAGCATAATAAAAAACCTACATAAACTGGATCTTTATAACACAACCTACAACTTTATATTTATATCTGAAATTTTCAAACGTATTAGAAACCTATTAAAACTATCTGATCAACTTGAAAACAGAAGATAATTATTTTTATGAAACTGATGCAGGACCTTTATACTTAATATTTTAAAACCTGATAATGCATTTGATGATCTGTTTGATATTGATGTAATATATATTGAAATACTTAATATTAAGTGTATGTGTTACTGCAGTGAGTACTGCTTCTTAAATAATGGTTTTCACATAAATAACTTTCGTACCTGCTTACTTTTTTGTCTGGGTGATAATTAATCAGGGCTTGAAAAAAAATCCCATCCAGTCATCTAAGAGAACTATATTTTCTTGCCAGGCAAGTAGGTTACATGCTCACTTACCCACTGGCCAAGGGCCAAGCAAGCCATCTTCTAACTCACAATGATAAACACACGTTAATCACCTTGGGCAAGCAAAATGAGAGAACAGATTGTCCTAATGACAAGCTTGAATACAAGGTTTTTTTTTTCAAGCCCTGATACTGGTCCTTTTCAAGTACAGCCAACCCAAGCAGTATTATTTTGTGATTTTCCATGGGAGCAGCTCTTGGGATTCTGTGGTATGAAATATACCCTGCAAGTTCGTATCTACCTGGTAAAGTGGGTTCCATCTGTAAAGGAGCTCCATAAATTGCTACTGCCTACTGATATTTTGTAATGTATCATAACATCATTATTTCAGTTGGAGTGAAATAAACCACCTTAAGTACTAAGTGGCAAAGTATTTAAAGAAGCCATTTGTCATTTTATTGTCAGTAGCATGTAGTGTATCATATTTATTACTTTAAGTGTAGTAAAGCTAAAGAATCAGTCACATTATAAGTGATGAGCTTAAATAATTCCATTTTTAAGTATCAATGGAAAAAGTAAATTTTAATTTTTGCATTAATAAATAAGTATTAATAAATTTTGAAAAACTGCTGAAAGTTTTATTTGTCTTAAAGTGCAATAATGCTATTTAAGATGCAGGACAAAAATACAACTCAAGATACAAAAAAAAACAAGGCAGTCAAAACGTAAACAAAATGTTAACTTGTTTATTCATCACAGCTCATTGTTAACGCATTCCAAATTGTTAAAACTCAGCAGTTCCTCTGCTCACAATCATTCATGTTTTTCGAAAACTATATTTAAGAATGTAGTTTTTTGGAGAGCCAGTTAAAATCAAATTATGAGGATGTAAAATTAAGCTGAAAGGTAAAAATGATTATTAGTTCACAGAACTGTAGTCTGCATAAGAGGCATTATTTTTCACATTTTTCAGGCAAGTGAAGGAAAGCACCAAACCAGCAACAAGCGCCAGACGTGCACATGCCTTCCCCAATTGCATTTACTTGCCTGAAAAAATGCATTTATAAGCATAAATTTATTAGAACTTACACTAGCTTTTCACAGTTCATAAGACGTTCAAGGTGTGCATTTAAATAACATATTCATATTTATTCCATAATAAAATCATGCTGGGGTCCTAAGGCTGAAATATTCCAAGATCAAAGTATTGCATATTTTGTTTTCTTCAACCACATTTTAAGTCATTAATTATCTGCACTAACATTGCCCTTTATTGGTTTTTGAAATAACTAAAGACGTATTGTACAGTACAGCTGTACTTGCTTTACCCACAGGCTATGGTACCCCAGTATGTTATTGACTATATTAATATTATGCTTTGGGCTGCTAAAATTGCTTAGAAAGTGTTGATTAAATTAATGATTTTTGTTCATCAGTGTATAAGTAATTAAATTTTATAAAAATACAATAAAAAAATGCTGTGCTATTGAAACAGACTATGACTGATATATTGTAAGATAAACACCCCCTTAAGACTTGTCAATTTAAACAAAATTATAATCTAAAGAAATTGAAAGCAAGCTATAATTCTGTAAAGCATTCTCAACTAACTTCTGACTTGACCCAAGCATGATACTCTGGCTGACACTGAAGAAAAGTATTTGATTTCTCAAGCATAATCAGTCAAACCTTAGACTTGTACAGATAAACTTATCCCATATAATGTGATTATTCTGTATAAAGTGCAGGAAATGGAAGTTCCGCTGTAGGTTGCAACCTAAAAAAAAAGAGACAAGAAGATGAACTTTAGCATATTGTTCACATAAACCCAGCTGTGAGACATTCATAATTCAGAGGGGAAGACAATGGGGCTTGCAAGAAGCATGAAGGCACTCAGAACATTTGTCAGTTGCTAAAATTTTGGGCCGTTTGAAATACTTCCTTTTATACTTCTTTACTAATATTTTAATACTACTTTATCAATGCCTCTGGATTCTCCACCAGTTTCCAGAGGAAATGTGAATGTACATGTATGGGTAAAATTAAATTCAGGTTAAAATTTTTTAACCTAGGTTAATTCTCAACCTCCTTTATCTCTTAGCCCTAATTCATAAATAATTAGGGTTGGGGGATAAAGAAAATTGAGAATCAACCAAGGTTAAAAAAACTATCACCTGAATTTAACTTTGACCTGTAAAACCAAAAATTCTGCCGTATTTTTTAGTGGGGAGAAGGGGTGGTTTAGTATCATGTGTGGAGTGGGTTGATAGGAGGGTGGAGATGGGGCCCAGTGCAGGGCAAAAAACTCCAGATTTCACCTCTACAGGAGTTGGCTACCCTGCCTAACATTAGGGAAAACATACTGTAAACTGTTGCTTATCATCTTCAAAAGGGGTTTTAGGAAAGCTTATATCTGGGGGACTTAAAAAGACAATAAAAAATCGTGGATCAAAACAAGCTATAGCAGTGTTGATCAAAAGGCGTTTTGCATTTACTGGTTGTTAATGAAGTTTCAAAATGCCAAAATAAATCAAACTCATTTTAATACAAGCTAGCTAGGTACCGGGTGGGGGCTTATAATCAAATGTAGTTTTTTGTTTGCAGGTACATGGGCAAAAAACTAGGAGCTGGGTTTATAAGCAGCAGTTTATGGTTCCAAGAAGAGCCAAAAAAAAACAGAGCTTGAAAAACTGAACTCAACAAGAAAAAATGGGTCCTCTGGTTTTCCTTACTCCACACAAACGTTTCTAAACTATTACCAAGTCATGCCCAACATTCTCAAGTAGAGTTATTAAGCATGCATAAGTAAAAACAGCCAAAACTCAAGTTGAACTATGAGCTACAAAACTGAAATAAAGTATGTTTTAAAAAAACTTGCTAACTTAGAGTTCACAATAACATCTTACCAGTTCTGTTTGCTCCACTCTGTATTTTCTTGTTCAACAATATGGAATGTATATGCATGTCGGGATTTCTCTGACTTGTTCTCAGAACTTCTATGTAGCACTGTTCCATGAATCAGCACCAATGAACCTATAATAAAATTAATATCAATAACTGATACATTCACTAGCTTTACTCTTCATTTGCACCAATGACCCATGATTGCTTCTAAACCATAAGATGCCACCAAATACCCAAGACTCGAGTTGCTGCTGATCAGCCCTTATTATTTTCATAAAAGGATTTTACTGGAAAAACAAGCAGATTGGCTCATTTGTCAATGACGGGAAAAAACTGAAGAGGTTTTTAAAGGCATGTTCTCGATTTTATGCATGCATTTCTTCATTGCTTAACAAGCCAGACTTACATAGCGAAACTCGGGAGCTATTGACATGAATCAACGTTTTTCTGGTTATTGAATCAAGTTTCTCTTGATATTATTTGAAGAATATCCTTTCATATTTATAAAACAATTTCAAGCAGTTAACTTTACAGTGCACTGTTAATTTTAATGTCAATAATGTCATAGCAATACTAAAACCATAAACTGTTGTCATCCGGCATGAAGTCATATTAGAATAGCACTATTTCAATACAAAAGCTTCGTCTACTTTGGTCACTGTGCACAAAGTTCAACAAACTTTTATATATTTATTTTTCATTATTTCTTAACCTACTGATTCTGTAAGCCATCTTATAATGTATCAACTTGAATAGTGTGAAATAAACTTGAACCTTGAACCTCAAAGGAAGACATTAATTGAAACAAAAAAATCGCACATTAAAATGCTTAAAATGGCACTACTTGACTGTGCAATCAATGAAAAATATGGTAGTGTTAGCGGAGGACAGGCCATTTGCCCTCGTTTTTAGTCCCCACCCCGGGGTGCAGGTGGAATTGACTGATGCATAAATGGTGTCACCAGTGTGAAGAAACACATCACTCCTCTAGCCACTGATTCTTAATTTGATCAATAATACTTAGCCATAGTCACTGGGAACAAAGAGATACAAGAGTGTACAAAACCACAAAAAAGTTTTCTTGACATGATCTACTTGCTGTTAAAAAACTTTGAGTACAGCTGGAATTTCCTGACCTTTTTTTGTGAGTTGAGGAATGTAATCATTTTCATGACCAGCTTCTTCACTATCCGCTCCAGTAAAAGTGGTAGGTGTCCCCCCAGGCTGGGGGTTACGAATGAACCGTCGCTTTAATTCATCTGTTGAAAAAGATAATTGAATAAAAATTTATCAGTTGAGTATTTCCTTATTCTTATTCTATAGAAATAATGTTTAAATATGTTTTATGGCTAAGTTCATGTAATGGTACCAGACAAATTTTAACTTATTAAAAAAATTTTACAGGACATGAAGACAAGTTCACATTGAACTGCTTAACAGGGAACTGAAGGACCAGGTTGAATTTTAACATTTTTTCAGTAGTTTTACTATCTGCTATGTACAGAGTGCTACTTAAGCAAATCCAAAATGGCCTCTTCTTGCCCAGTGACCATGCATTCGATCACCATGCAACTAGTACATCTTTGCTGTACAAGAGGGTCAAGCAGTTCTCACAATGCTGGTCAATATTTGAACCTTAAAATTTGACTGATTTTGGTACTTAAATTTTTGAGGGGCTAAGCATCTAAATTGATCATTTTTTGTATGGTTAGCATAGCTCGCTGCTGTGAGTGGAATGGAATGCAGAGATTTTCAGGCAGTCAAAAATTCATCTGGTACCACATGAACAAAGCCTTAGATATTCTCAGCAGATGTCATGGTCAATGAAACATGGACAAAAATTAGGCTGTGTATAAAAGTGTGATGGGGACAAGGGGACGGGGACATCGGGACGCGTCTGTGGGGACTTGGGACTTGGGGACACAAGACGAGGAACTTGAGGACATCAACTATGGGATGCGGGGACGGGGACGCGGGGACGTCAAAAACCGGGATGCAGGGGACGCGGAATGTGATTGATTATCGCAAAAGTCGGAGGTAAATGTGATATCTCTTTCTTCGTGAAAATGTGTTATTTATGGTCAACATTAGATTCCATCTTCCAAAACCACTTTGGACACCTTATGATGTTTACACAAAATATTTCTTTGCAAATAGGAGTAAGCGCACTGACTATCGTGATTAGGGTTAGGGTTGATTTCCACTGTCGCGTTATTTTTCCATGCGTACGTGTGTAAAATTTACGTTTGCAAATAAAATAGAGGCAATGTATAAAAGCTCGCACGTAAGCATAAAAATAGAATCTCGCTCAACTTCACGTTTAATGTCAACAATTTACATCGTGCCTCTATCTTATTTACATGATTAAAATTTACTGTGTTAACGTGCACAGCCAAAAACGCGTCGGTGGAAATCAACCTTTAAGAACTGTTAGCAAGCATTTACTTTTAGGTTTGCCACTAAAAATATATGTAGAACAAAATAAATATTGCCCCCGTTGTTTAGTGGTACAGGCGATGGATTTCGGAGCTAGCACTTCAGGGTTTGAAGCTCGCTTATGCCACTTAATGTTTTATTTATTTGGAATCGAATGCTGTTATTCTACATAAATTTTGGCAACCGCAACCCACCCAATATTCCATCAGCAAGAAGACGAGGACAACGGTTTCACTTTCTTCAATGCAGGGGGTCTTCGCCGAGGCTTCACTTCGTAAACAGGCATGGAGGAACCCTAAAGAGATCAGGGTGGGTTGCCTTCACCAAAACATATTCTCGAGGAAAGTGACTGATATCGCATTTACCTCCGACTTTTGTGATAATCATTCACATCCTGCGTCCCCTGCATCCCGGTTTTTGACGTCTCTGCATCCCCGTCCCACACGTCCCCGCGTCCCATAGTTGATGTCCTTTAGTCCCTCGTCTTGCGTCCCCAAGTCCCATGTCCCCACACACGTGTCCCGATGTCCCTGTCCCCTTGTCCCCTTGTCCCCATCCCACTTTTATACACAGCCCAAAAATTATTTCAATCCTTATATTTATCAACTTTGTTGATACACACCTACCACTTTGTGACTAGTTTCTTAATGCGTAAAAATTTTCATGACAAATGAAATGTCTATTTCAAATTAGCTGACGGGCATGACATAAGTAAGCCATTTGCTTAAATGCCAGGACTAAATAAACAGTGCCTAATATAACAAGGAAATGCGTCAAGTTGTATTCCATTTGTTTGGAAGAGTTTCAACAGCTGAATTACAAGAAATAAGGATTATCTAGTTTGAAACTTGTTAAGGGCAAACATAGACTGATACTAGTGAATCACCATTCACATGATAATTATTGCGGGTGAGAAGAGGAGCCCGCAATCCTAATCTCCAGGTTGTTAGTACACATGCGTCGCATGTATGTAGCCAGCATTCGTTTGGAATTTCACTAAGAATGAATGGAATGCAGAGAACACAATTTGATCACGCACGTGTGGACCTTCTATAACTCGTAATCTGACCGCGCGTGTTTTGACTATCTGTCATGTGAAATTTATGCAAAGCACAGTGGTCATAGAGCAAAGTGTTTTGACCTTCCATTGTTGTTGCCCGCACTGCGTAACCTTTGGTTAAGTTATTACTAGTTATAATGACATTTATTTAATAGCTTATACCATTCTGAGTTTTGGGTACAAACTGCAAACAGCCATTTTCCAGAGTGCAATCTTCTAAAGGTATCCACACTCCCATAGCACTAAGAGGTTCAGTGAACAAAAATGTGGAGTCACGATGAGGAGTCACTATCAAAGGAAAAAAAATGTACTTCAACTAAAAATGAATCACTTTTAATTTAAAAAAAATTGAAGGGCTCCATGCAGAAACATCCCCTAATAATATTTTGTGAATTTTTCCACGCATGCAGAACTTTACAAAGTTTTCAAAGCATGCAGAACTTACGAAATTATTCTCACTGGCATTTTTTTCTGGTAGGGAAACATACTGTTGCATGAACATTTTCCCAATGATTTCCACCGCATTTTAGTAGTACCTTCTCCTTCCATAATAATAATATCATTCAATTTCTTCTAAGGAAGTTGAAATAATACTATTCAGTCAAAATAAGGAAGTTCACACCTTCACCACCAATCCTTGGTTGCTGAAAAGTACGGAAAAAAAGGATAATAGTTTAAAAGTGAGGTCAAACAGTATTTATTGTAAGTAAATTAACAATGAATGGAGATATATTGTTTGCTATAAAACCAAATACACAGGTTAAAACTAAACTAATCCTGCAACTAATGAAACACCAGAAACATATGACAATAAAGAAGTGACCAGTAACTTAAGAAAATTTTATTTGAATTCAGCAGTGCACAAGAAAAAGTCCGATCTACATGAAATATTTTTTTCATGCAAACAACAGAAGAAATCAAGTTCACACTTAAGAAGCTGGATATAACTAGGACAGTCATAAAAAAGTGGAAAAAGTGGAAATTAACTTCTAACAACTAAACCAAAATCCCTTGATCATGATCTACCACGAAATAGAGCTAGTGCTCAAAACATTCATGATGGTGCAATTATTTTTATCCAACACTCAGGGTTCTCAGTAAATTTTAAAGTAAAGAGCTAGGATGTCAAAGAAGGTGGCTTGGCAGTCATTATACTGAAGGCAATTCACTCTCTCACCCTTTTTCCCCCAAAATGAGACAGCACTATACAAATTAAGATTATTATAATAATAAATTATTATAACTATAATAATTATTATTATTATTATTATTATTATTATTATTATTATTATTATTATTATTATTATTATTATTATTATTATTATTATTATTATTATTGTTATCATTATTATTCTGTCACAGTCTTTGCTGGTGTTTTTTTTTATGCATCAGCAGGGTGCAAACCATGCACCTGGAACATCAGTCACTCAAGTCAATCATTCTGTCCATACACCAAGCACCTTCCTGAGGATTGATGCAGATCTAAGCATGTAGATCTTTTGGGTCTCTGTCACAGTAGCTCTCTCTGATACTTTGTTGATGTTTTCTACCATCCCCTTACTTCTTTACTGACCAAGCACCGCAACAACAACCTCAGGGATCACTTCGGTTTTATTATTATAATTAGTATTAGGTATTAGTATTATTATTAGCCAGTTGATGGTATTTAATGAGAACTCTGGTTATTGACCCTGCAACATGGTCTCTCCTTGAACTAACAACTTCATTACAGAGCATATTAAAATTACCTTAAAGATGTACATGCTTTGAGGAACAGCTGGATGTTTATAACCAACTGATTTGGCAATGGCCTGAAATGAAGAAAAAATAGATAACTAACAAGAAGGTGATCACCATCAAAAACAAAGCAGTATCAGTGATTACCTGAATTCTCTTGTTAAATGTAAATTTCTTAAAGACAGGATTTAAGCAATGCAGAGCTGAAAGGAAAAACTGAGATACTTCAAAAATACATCCAAAAGAAATGTGACAGTACAACCCTCCAAGTTAAAGTTTTTGCTCCGTCACCATTTGGCAACCAACTCTGTTGGCTTAGGGACACTTTTTACAAATCAAGTTACCGGCTGCAAAATTTTAGGCGCCTTGGCGACCAAAATGGTCGTAACTTGGAGGGTTGCAGTATGCTAGGCTAGAGTTAAAACAACCCTATAACATGAACATTTATATGCTATAACTTGTAACTGGGTAGTTGCTTTCGGTAAATTTTCTGTCACTCAATAAATAATTATGAATTCAGAAATGATGTCTTAATTAAAAAATGAGAACAATATTTTAAACTGAACTTTAGTGTTTTGAAAATTTCATACAATAACATTAAAAAATGAAATTATTTAATAATACTATTAATATTACCATTACTATTATTATTATTATTATCATTTTATTAACAGCACATAACAATGGAGGTCACTCACCATGACCAACTTTGTTGATAGCTCTGTCTTTCTCTGTAATAAGTTCACCTTCAAATAAGATCATCACATCAGTCTGATTTATTCGTTGTTTGGAAAAAACAACTAACCTTTAACTGTGGGGTTGGGTATTTTAATCTGACAGGACAAATGACTGTTGAGGACCAAATGATTGATGAATGGGTATACATGGAAAAGAAGTACTATGACTGGCTTATTGTTCAATAAGCCTTTAATAAGCCTTTCCATGGTTTTTCAACTTTTTTGACATGGACCAGTTAGGGAAAATCTGTCGACACCACTGAGAGTGCCATAAAATTAGTGAAAACGTGAAAGTAATAAGGTCTTAAGTGAGCTCAGATATAGCTCCCCAAAGTTGCGAAAATATACAGACATTTGTATGGTGGGGGGGGGGGGTCAATTTTGTTCCCCCCCACCATAAAAACATCTGCAAAATTTCTCAACTTTGAGGAGCAATATCTTCATAGCTTTTGACAAATCACTTTCAAACTTGGCAATATAACTAATTTTAAGACACTCTTTCCAGTATGATCAATTGATTTTCACTGACTTGTCCAAAGTCAAAAGCTGAAAAAATCCTTGGAAGGATCCATTTCTAGATTCCTTGTAAATAGTTTGTTCTGTATACTTGAGAGGCAAGCTGATCCAGTACCACCTAGTGGATTTCTTTCCATGCATCTATTGGTTTATTTTTTTTAGGCTTAAAATTCAGCCCAGTATAGTACTTAAAAGTTACATGTACATTTCAATTATTTTATAGTTATTTATTGGTCAGAAGATAATTAACAATTATTCCTCAATTATTCCCCGAATGGTCTCTGAGTCAATAGCCCATGAGGCTGAAGGCCAAATGGGCTACTGAGTCAGAGGCCATGAGGGCGAGAGGAATAATTGTTTTAGAAAAAATCCAACTAGTTGGTCGAAAATATCAAGACAAAGCAACTTCAGCTAGAAAAACATGATTCAGCCACTCACACGGCATTGATAATAAACCACTAGTTGGATTTTACTAAAGTGGTTTATACCAGTCATGTAAAACACTACTGTAGTAAAGTTGAACCCCTCTACAACAGCCACCTTGGGGACAGAAGTAAGCCGTCATTGTAGAGAGGTTGACGGGGGTTGAAACAAGAGTGAATGTATAGACTGTCCACCCCCCAAAAATGGTCGTTGTAGAGAGGTGGCCATTAGTGGAGGATTGACTGTATATTCCTTATCCCTAGAAAAGTTATAATACAGATTATGCAATATACAAACCTTTGTCATTAAAAGCTCCCTTTTCAAAGAAAAATCTGATCTTATCTCCACTTGTCATAAAATAATCATCTCTAAACTGTTGGTAAATCAAACAAATCAACCTTTAAAAAGTAGACCTGTAAAAAAAACATAACTTAAAGATTTTTCACCCAAACCAACAAAACTGTTAAAACTTTACAGTCAAGCCAGGACAAGCGTACCCCCCTCCCCTCCCTAGATTCAATTCTGAATTTATTATTCGAAAGTTGAATCCGTTGGCGGTTGTAGATTTCAGATTCATCTCTGCATTCTTGCATGTGTAATGAGCCGTAAATTCATACGCAAGGCAGTTATGAAATTTTCACCAGCTCAGTTTCCCAGAATTTGAAAGGGTAGGGATTTCAGGTGTTTAAATATATGAAAGGATAGGGAAATCTGCCATTTTAGTCTGTAAAAAGGCCCAAAGGGGCTGGTAGATGCATTTTATGGCTGTGAAAAAGTTGAGAAAATATCTAAGTTTGTGATTTATCCGTATTCAAAAGTCAATGCATTAACTGCAGTTGAAAGGGATGCAAAGTTCTAAGCTAGGTATATGACAGGGGTACCATTTGTCAATGGAGGGTACACAAAATGGGCTACCTTTTCTGTCAAAAAGGTATATAAAGGGGTAAAGGGTTGGACCTCAGAGCGGAGTCTCCCCGTATACAGGGTGGTAAAGGGTATTTTTGTGACTTGTGATCGGCCCTTAGTTTTTTGTAAAACATGAAATAGCTAGATTTTTCCTTGTGAATCAAGATTTTCATAGTAGCTGTGAAATGTAATTTTGCAAAATTGTTTTGAAAAGAGAAATAAACGTTTAATTGGTCATGAACCGTGATTTTCTTTGAGTCTGAATTGCCTTTTTTATTTTTTGCAAATTGTAAAAAGACCATTTTATTTCCCAGGAAACGTGATCTAGATGCCCCTTAACCACCCCCCTTAAACTTTCTTGAGTACCCCCAAGGGATATCCCACACCCTAAGGATGCAAATACCTTATCTGTAGGAAAACACTTTGTACAGTCAGCTTTCTCCTAAGAGACATCTCCAAAAAAATACAACCTTAAGGGTCCCTGCCTCTCCCTAGTCATTTTTTCTAATTCGCTTTAAGGTAGAAACCTCCTTAAAATGGACACTTAACATTGGCTGTCCCAATGAGTATGAATGATAGCTTAATATCAAATTGGAGAACAATGAGGTCAAATTAAGGCCACAGGTTTCTGAGCTGGGTAAAGATAATAATAATTTCCTACCTTTGTCTGTGAAACATCAGTTGTAAAAATACTTTTGGGATGCTCATCTAGGTTCATTTCTTGCACAATTCTGTGCATCTCTTGTCTCATTTCCTCCACCTCATCAAGCGAGAAGAAGCCTTCGATGACAAGGAAGCCATCTGTTTTGTACTAGAGAAGATTCAATTGCTATGAAACATGCGCTTAAGGATGCATACAAAAAAATATTACCCAAAAAATTTACCTTCTCAACTTGCGCCGAAGAAAGACCTGGACAATCCTCCATTTTTAAGTTCAATCTAAATTCCGCGCGAGAAACTGGGATCTAATCGAACCAACAGCATTGAGGGTGGAGGGGTGGGTAGTCAAATTGAAGTCGCAAACGTGATAGCTTTAGTTCTTATCTTTTCCACCACGTTTCCATTAAAAATGAAAAATTAAAAAAAATTATCCTGATTCTGGTATTTTTCTGGACAATTTTATGCCTCTTTGGAAAATATATGTAGCTTGTATACAATGTATTTCAACTCCCCACCACCACTCCCTCAACCTCTTAGGAAGAGCCCAGTCTCTTTGGCGGCTGGTCCTGGCTTCTGGCTGGCTGCATCTCGAAGTTCATCGAAAATGCTTTCTCGGGGTTGTCTAAGTGTTATGTCCGTGAAAAAGCTCGTTCCTGTAGTTCTTGCAGGAGTAGCTAGAGCTAAGCACACTCTTCCAGACTTGCCTTACGATTACAACGCCTTGGAACCAACAATCAGCGTGGAAATCATGCAACTTCACCACCAAAAGCACCATGCTACTTACGTAAATAACTTAAATGTGGCAGAAGAGAAGCTTGCTGAGGCACAAGCTAAAGGTGGGACGAAACTAAAAATAATCTCTTAAAAACAGCGTAAAAAGACTTAAGTTTTGGTATCGGTGGAATGTGATGCCTCATTTACGCTTCCTTTATGTAATTCATGATCGTCAAGCCTTCGGATAATCTTCGTAAATATTCTTAAGCCATCGGATAAACTTCGGAATCCAGATTTGGTACGGTCGAATTCAGAAATCATGCCTTCCTAAAACCGATGATGGAATTCAATGCCCTCCAGGTTTAGTGTATCGTTTCTTTGACTTACAGTTTTTAAAGACGAAGATATTAAACAAGGAAGAATTGGTTTGCTTTGAATTCTTATATGAGGGTCTTTCAGTGGGGTCCTTGTTCCCTTCCAAAATTGCTCTATGTTCCCTTGTTCCCACTTGTTTTCATTATTTGTTCCCCTGTAAATAAATTTGCTTACCACTTGTCACTGCCATCAATTCCCTCCCGCAAAAAAAAAGAAAGAAATAATACACCAAAAACAAATCTTACAAAAGGAGGAAATAGATTGTATGTGACGTTCAATTTGTGTGACACATCATCTCAGACATTTGAGCGAAATTCACAATCCATCAGAGTGGAATGAGCATTAGAACTAACCTTAACTGGTTAAAAATAAGCGGCGTGCATGACATGACTCCTGCACTTAGTCGTATTTGAAGTTATGTGGCCTTCAGAGCTTCGCTCCAACTAAAAGGTTATGAATTAAGAGATTTTCCCCTATGACAAGAAATGAGGAGAGGCTCCTTAAAGATTTTCCTTAGCCCTTTGGCTTTGTATAAGGTGCCATTTCCCATTAATATTTTCTTCAGGTTAGGTAAAGCCGGGTTGCATTGTGTAACAAAAGGTAGAAGTTTTTTACGTGCAGATTTGTTTCTCTGTGGTAGGGCTGTTTTCTTGTTGGCAAATTTTACTTCAGAGAGGTACTTTCTTAAAATAGCAGCAGGGTAGCCCCTTTCTGATATTCCTGAAATGTGATCCGCAAGGAAGTAGTCCTTAGTCCTTTCTTCACTCCTGGTGGGTGACACAAGTAGAAGTTCATGTACTGGAATGTTTCTGTTGGCATGTTTAGCTGGCAACACCAATTTACGATTCCAAATCCTTATCCAACTCAACATCAACAACATCTTGTCACTTTCGCCCCCTATTTCCCATTTCAAAGGACCAATGCACGGCTGGTTTTTCTTCGCCATTTCTAGAAATCGAAGCAGTGACAGGTAGCACAACACGATCGTTAAATGATCTATCCGCCATCTCGGTCATATGTGACAACAGATCCCGAGTTTTTGTGAGAGTGCCAGGATTTTAATAGAGGACCCAATCATATCAGGGCCAGAAGATTTCCAACAACATTCTGAAGACTTCTAGAGTTCTCAAGAAAATGACTGTGCTTCATTGATCCATTCTCTTTGACTTCTCTCACATTGGTTCTTGTTTATCGGTTGTCACGCTAATGATGTGATTCAGTTTTTGTTTCTTGCCAAATGGTGCAACAGTGTCTGTGAAGCAGTGCCCTTTGCCAGTTGAAAAAAAATGTGAGGTATATTGACTACAGTGCATTAAGTTCAGGAAGAGTTTTTTCTCTTTCTCCTTCTTTTTTTTTTGTGAGATTTTTGTTATGGTTGTGATTAAAGTGCTGTTGCATTGTTGTGTGGCAGACAAATGGCATTCAGTGTGTGAGAAAATGTGTATCTTATTTAAGATTTTAATAGTTCAGCTTTTTGCTAGACATAAAAAAAACGGTCAATGGTCTACAGGCTTAGGGCATGATAGTAAAGTTACCTATGAGCAGGTGTGACTCATGCTTTAGGAATGGGAAGTAGTAGGTATAAGTGAAGCCATGATGATTGGATTCCTTGGAAACGTCTCTTTTCCTAGTCATCCGTTGAAAGACTTTTAAGATGTCATTCCAGGGACATACTATAATACTAAGTATTGTCAACTGAGCTCAATAAATGTTACAAGTTGTAAAATGGGTGGCCAAACAAAACACCATCATCACTTTTTGAGATTTTGCTGGGGACATTCGCTTCAGCCCTTGAGTTCCTTATGTGGCTTAAGCGTTATTGTGTTATGTACATTGAGTACTTTTTTGAATTGTGTGATTTCTCTCTAGGTGATATCAGTTCCATAATATCTCTACAACCAGCACTTAAATTCAATGGTGGAGGGCACATCAATCACAGTATATTTTGGACAAATCTTTCTCCTGATGGTGGTGGAGAACCAACAGGTGCATATTTATACAAAAAGAAATGAAAAGAAAGACACTGAGGATAATTGTCCATGGGCAAGTTTCAAGCCATAAGTTGAAAACCAGATTTCATATAAGGCTTTCTCTTCATATTTTTTATGAGGAATTCACAGTTAAATGAACTGTTCACCCAGAAAGTTGCATAATTTTACTTAAAATCGTTTGTATATAAGTCAGGTTTTGACAAGACACAGTCAGGACCACAAGTTAAAAGTAGTGAGATAGAATAATAGCAGAGTTTGGGAAGAAATTTCATTGAAAACTTGCTTTGTAAAGATAGCATGTGTTTTAAGGTTGAATCAGCCCCAGGATAGAATGTTTGGACAAACTGGATATACAGTACCTATTTCTGGCATTGAGGCAACAAAGTCAGTCTTAAGAGGTGGTGAAGAAGGAATTTAAATTGACATGCAGCAGAAAAAATGCGAACCTAACTAACCACTAAAGACTAGTCACCTGCTAGAGCGATTCTCATTAATAACCAGAGCTCTCTAATTCTGACCTCTTTAATTGATTCTGAAGGTGGTCCCTTACGAGAGCTGTGAATTTAATAGGTTTGTGGTGAACCTTCACAGAAAACTGTGTAAAATGTTTTCTACACCAGGTGACCTGCTGGAAGCTATCAAGCGAGACTTTGGCTCCTTTGAGAATTTCAAAGAAAGATTCAACACAGCATCAGTGGCAGTGCAGGGTTCAGGTTGGGGTTGGTTGGTAAGTCATGGATTTTTGTTAGAAACTTGTAATAACCAATTTCATGTGTAATCATTTCCCTTGCCCAGGTAACCAATGCACAATTTACTAATTAGTCTTTCTCTGCATGGCACAGGTAGCCCAACCTTGATATCTGAGCTCTGAATAATTCAATACTGTTTGTGAACTGCAAATGACGCTCAGTCATTGGATGTTGCTTAACTAAAATAGCACTTTTCACTGATGACATCACAAATTTCTGATCCCTGCTGTGACTCAGACATTGAACCTGATCCTTTTAAGAGGATTGTATGGGAGAATCATGCGCGCCTACAAATAACATCGTCTTTAAAGATTTTTATTGTTGGAAAAAAAAAATCGGGCTGGTTTTGATAATGTATATATCCTGAATAAAAATTAACGTGTGCCAACACTTTCTTAACAAATGAAATAACTGTATGGATGAATGATTTTATTCTGAATGCAGTTTCATTACCCTGGCTAAAATATGTTATGACATTTCACTTAGAAATGTACAAAGGGCAAGGCAGCAAAGCTGTTCATAAAAAGGTGCATTTGGGGCAAAGGATGCTTTTTTTTTCTGAGTGCAAAGACAATGTTCAATATGCTACTATGAGATATAAAATACTGCATGGTACCTACCTGGTTTCAAAACCAAAGGTAACAAACTTATACAATTTCCGGTTTGTGCTTATGTTAGGGTGCTTTAAGGCTGGTTTTCACTAGCGAGGGAGTCAGAGTCGAAGTCGAATGCTTATGACTCAGTGAAAATCAAAAATTTATTGGAGTTGTAAGCAGAGTTGTGAGTGTGACGGAATCAGAGTTGGAAGAATCAGAACGTTTCCATTTTCTTCCGACTTCGCATATGACTCCATTGCTAACAATCTAGTGAAAAGCAGATTGTCGGCGTTAGAAGCAGAAGCGCAAGGATAAACCAATCACAATGCACGTTCTCATGCTTTGTGATTGGTTAAGTTCTTCCGCTTCTGCTTGCGACTCTGATAACCTAGTTTTCACTTGATCATAAACAACGGAGTCATAAGCATAATCAGAAAGCTGTTTTCACTAGATCACAAAGTTCTATGCTTCTGATTACCGCTCCGACTCCAACTCAATCTGTTACTAGTGAAAACCAGCCCTTGAAGTTAAGAAATTCTGCTACAGACTTGCAAAAACACATACAAACTCAATTTTCACTTCAGCATGTTTGCTTTTGGAGTATTACACAACCAGAAATATTATGTCATGTTTCAGTGTTATGACTAAGATAGAGCTACGGATCTGATTTTAGTAGCCTTACTTTGACCAGGTTGCTTTACTTTCTAATTTTGAACATTTAATTTAGTTACTTGGGCTAGCGTTTACTCCCTATAGCAGTAATGTCTTTTATATATTAGAATAAAGCTTAAAAAACATTTTAAAAACATTGGGTGTGAATTTTATGAACAATTTTCATGTTGGAAAAGCATGTTGCTCATGGAGTTAGATAGATACAAAATAGATACATAGTTTTTAAAATTTATAATCACATCACAACCAAGAGGTTGAATTAGGCAATTATTTACAAATAATTATGATTACTTAAAAATACTACCACTAATAAGCTAATTTCTAAAAAAATTAAAGAAAAGAATAACAGAAACAATACATGAATACATTACAGTAAAATTGAGATTTGTTAAAAAAAAAAAAAAAAAGAATCGACATAATAAAAAGCAATCGAAACTTCTAGAGCTATGGATCAGGAACACAGTTTAAGCTTTGGGGGCGTTGGACATAATAAAACTATTACGGAATCTGTTCTTCTTGAAAATGGGCTTAAATTTCCGTTGCCTTCGAGTAGAATGCAAAGTTTGCCTGCGTCATGTGAAGTGGGTCCACTGTTACAAAACCTATTTTTAGTGATAGCGCAAAGTGCTATTAACTTGTGTGTGACAAATCCTACTGAGATGGACATAATGACTGGACAGATCAAACACTTTTGAGTATCATTTTTTAGCTGAAAATTTGCACAGTAATTAAAGAAATTAAAATTCAGCATTGTAACATATTTTAAGAAATAATGCCTGCGTGGGCGGGACTCCCTTCATGAAGAGATAAAGATGCTTGATGTCTCGCTTTGTTGTGTAAATTGGACATTCATTTCACCAGTTATGTTACCATGGAAAAGCTGATATTCTAGCCCAAATAGATGTCGCATGCGATGAGGGGAAAAGAATTTACAGCGGTTACAACTAACACACACCCTGAAAGGGTTTTTCTTCGGTTCAAACCTGCGTTTTGGTGGACGTCAATCAACCGTTACCATGGTTTTTCATGCGTTGGCCTAGAGAAGATTCTTTCTCCGTTTCTTGAGCATTCGGAGGAATATATCGGCCTTTTCAGCCGGCTGCAGGATCTGACACCACTTCATGTCAAGATTACGAGGAGAAAGAATTTGTTGAGTGTTTCTCGGAGGAAACTCAAATTATCGACATATTTACACACTGTAAGTTACAACCACATAAGCAAGCTTTCTCAATCGCTCGCAACTCGTCTCAGTTCTTGATAGTTTTGGTTTCTATTCGATAACATGAGGAATGATAAGTAGTAAAATTCATTTTCAAAAACAGCCACCACTGAGAGGAAACTTTTTCCCTTTTTGGTGTGATATCTTTTGTTTCTTTGAATTTATACTAGCTTCTTGGCAATTCAGTCCTCCACGGCTCCCGTGTTTTCATACATCAAATAAATAAACAACCTGAAAACCGTTATGTAAACTATAGAGAATGTTTCGGCTATTTCACTCAGCTCGCAGAGACCTCGTTGTTTTAACAATGTAATCCTTCATCTTAATAAAATAATTTTAAAAAGCTGTCGTCGTTCGAAATTATTCACCCTTCATTCAGCGATGAGGGAACCTTCTCTGTCAGAGCGCGTGGAAAACCATGGAAACAGTTGATTGACGTCCACGAAAAATCAGGTTTAAACAGACAGAAAAAACCCTGCAAAGGCGCGTTTTAGTGGTAACCGCTGTAATATATACAAAGACATCAAATGTCAGTCATAATATTCTTACAATAATAAAATTTTATGTAGCTCTTGGTTTTGGGAAGCAGCCTGTTTTTTATTACTTTAGTCTTTGTTAGAAGCTTAATTCTATGCTTCTGTTTGAGCATCCCCATATCTGTCATATGGGAATCACCACCCCAGACCAACAATTTTTCTAGTTTTTTTGACAGAAATAGTGACCTGTGTGAACACGTGTCCTTCTAAAAAGAATATTTTTTCAGGCCTGATACTGTATGCTTTTATTATGTTGTACAGTAAATGATTTGTGGACTACATATTGCATTTATGGGAAATTCACTTCACTTACCTCTATATGGGCTTGTTGTCACATTGTTTTATGTAAGAGCTTTGTAGTTTGCTGTTTGGTTTAGTGCTGCTGTTTGCTTGTCCTTAGGGTGGGGAAGGTGGTGTCTTGTAGACTATGGCATGTCAAAAGGAAACTTGCCCACAAAAATGGGAACGAGAATAATGTGTTCTGAAGAAGGCTAGTATCGACTGGTATTTATATTGAACCCTTATTGAATGTTGAAAATGGTATTATAAGTTAATGGATCCACTGCATGTTTTTTGTAGGGGTACAACAAGGTAGATAAACATCTTGTGATTGCTACCTGTGCCAACCAAGATCCACTTCAAGCCACAACAGGTAATTTTTTGGTCATCTATAAAGTTGCAGATACTCTGAACTACACTTACTTTGGTGTGGATCTAACTCAATGCTGTTAACATGGATAATATATGATCATATCAAAGGCAGTTCAATTTCATCCAGAACTGTAACATGTCACCAACGATTTCCCCGTAAATGACATACAGATGATATGTCACTACATGATCTGGGTCATGTGCTTCTGAAAGGTTGAAGCAAATTTTCATCCATTCAGAAGCACAACCCAGTTCAAGGTAGTAACACATCATCACTATGGAATTTCTGCAGGTCGTTCCACAGATGTCCTTTGGTGGGAAGTAGTAGTGTCACAGAATGTCAGACTGCTGTTTTCCCGGGCTCTACACCTGTACATACTTTCTCCTTAAATTTTCTTAACAAAGCAGCTTTGGAACTCCTGTAGCTTTTTCACCTTTTTTGTGTTAAACTGGGGTGATCCGTCCAAACAAAGTCTGCATAATCAACACAACTGCGAAGGTACATGTATATCAACACATTTTGCAATTTTTGCTAACGTTATGATATGTTTTCTTCACAGGTCTTGTTCCCCTTCTTGGAATTGATATGTGGGAACATGCATACTACCTTCAGTATAAGAACCTGCGTCCTGATTACATGAAGGCTATTTATAATGTTATCAACTGGGCCAATGTAGCTGAAAGATATGACGCAGCCAAATCGTAACCTTCAATTTTTCTTGTTGAACACTGAAGTTTGCTGTTTGTCTCATACGCTCATGACAAAATCAAATTTTTATTTTCACTTCTGATGAAAGAGAAGTTCTGTTTTGAGCTTTTTTTTGTGAGTTTCCAAAAAAAGTTATATGTAACCTTACACAGCTTTGGGATAAAATCTTTTAAAATTTAACTCAGTATAACTGTGAAACTGTGGAAGGTTTGGATGCAGGATTCATTTCATAAGTAGGTTGAACATGATTGTCCAGGTTATGGAGACTCGAAATGCCATTGCTGCGTTTCAATTCGTCTATTATCACAGTTTACCACTCGTTGATTGTTAGTCAAATGATATTTTCAGTATACTGTCCTTGTGAGTTACTGCAAATAATTTTGGCACAAGTAATCATATGGAGAAAACTATGATGAACCCAGTCTAATGAGATATGTTTCAGTGAAGTTGAATGTGATAGTCCAAGAGCCAGATTCTTACTGAAGAACAGTCCTGTGAGTTTAGATATTGTATGTACTATGTAGCCTGTAAAGAGGCTGTTGGAGCTGAGAGGGTGGAGAGACCCATCAGAGTTTCACTTTCCTTGGTACACCAAAGTCCTTTTTCAGGACTGCGCATGCGTGGATGATAACTCTTCACCTGCTTCAAATAACTGTTAGTTGTTATGATTGATAAGCCACGTAGGGTATTAAAGAGCTGCAAAAAAAAGTTTGATGTGTCTTGAGCGTTGGAAATACTCAGAAAGTTATTTTAAAAGCTTTAAAACTTTGTAGACAAACAGCAAACAAAGTTGTGTTTCTTCAAAGAAAAATAAGTTGTTTAGTCGTAACGGAAAGTGTTGTGAAAAACTGTGTTTTCAGATTTTCTAGTTTTAATAGTGTGAACTGTGGAAATTTCTAAACATTAATAAGAATAAAGAGAGTTAAGGTGTTTCGATTCAGTTTTTGGGAGACCATACCGATGTCTTTCTCATCTTAAAAGTGATTTTATCCTTGTCCGATCGCAACAACATTTTCACCAGTGATCGACTATAAATTGAAGTTTGTCAAAATACAGAGTTTTAAGTAGAATCGGTATCACTATGACAACAATAAACAAAAAACTTTGAAATCGATAAAATCCGAATTTTGAGCGATCTAGACCTGCTACTGAAAGTCCGACACTAGGAGCTTTAACTGTGGTGTTTAGCAAATAACCTCTGTGAGAAGTAAAAAATTCTGTATGTTTGAATTCAAATAAAACACAAATATATTTCAAAACTATATTTTCAATAGCCGGATAAAATGCTTAATAAAAAAGTTCTAAATAACTCACATTAATCTTAAGTAGCGTCAATATCATGTTTTGATGCTAGGAAATTTTGGTGTATTTTCTTTCTTGCGATTCTGAGAACTAACCTGAGTTCTTAACATCTGTCTAAGTGCAGCTTTATTCTAAATTTTGACTTTTAGCATTTTTCTGTATTATCTCTAAAACGGCTCGGCTCGGCTCGACAGAATTCTTTTTAAACCTCATCACATAATCTTCATGATGTTTATAACAATGTCTGAAACTTTCATTAAGATTGATTCACGTCAACACCTTGAAATTTCAAGAGAAACCTAGCCTATTATCCTTGTATTTCCCCCCAATAAAATGCTCCACCTTCATTCTCCAATCAGCCTCCAAATTAAATGCTTGTCCTCCAAAAAAAAGTCACTTAAATGCTCGGATGATGCTCATTATAGAGAGTCCATTTTATTCGTTCTAAGCGATTTAAATCAAAACAAAATCATTCAAGTGGCACACGTATACAAGCTAATAGTTTTAAAACAGCAAAAAACATAATCCTATGGTTGTAGGGAGTAGGGTCTGAGTGTATTTGGGTGACACTTTCGAATTTTTTTTTGAAGTCTTTTTTTTCTTAAAAGATAAATTCATCATTTTATCTTAAAAATATTTTTATTTTCTCTGAAAAGAAATTGTTTCCCAGAAAAATGCCACCAAAATGCTTTAATGCTTAATGCGTTTGCCTCACTAAAATGAACAAAAACAAAAAAGCAGGCATAAATGCAACAAGTCTTTTGCGTGTTGGTTAACACTCTTCTTGAAGCAGTTTTTCCGAGCCGGCCGGCCGGCTCTCTCAGTCCCTTGCGGCTTCTTCAGCTTCAAGGAAATCTACCACAAGGTTAGTTTTGATTAATCTTAAAATCTGGAGGTCTCTCTCTAATTTAGTTCGGCTCTCACGGAATTGGTTACGTACTTCAAATGTTGTCGCTAAACCTGTGACATTTCCTGCATGTTTTTTCTGCCGCATTGCCTCCTGTACCCTTGTTCCAGTGAGTTGCTGATATGTTTCGTTTATCGCGCAGATCGCGTAGCCGCCCCCCCCCCGCCCCCTTCAAATTCAAGCAAAAAATAAACATTTAAAAATAAATAAGAAACTAAGAATAATTAAAAAGCCCATAAAACATAAAAAAAGAAAAGTAACAGTAGTTTAGGGCGCACCGGTTACTCCACTTTTTTGCGCAGGAATTTCATTAATTTGTGCAGGAAAACATTAACATCAGTGACGTTATAACCTTTTGTCTTTATCTCATGAGTAAAATGCGCAAGAATCTCATTAAGATAAGGTCGTGTGCTATTTTTAGTTGGTTTAGGTTTTCTAGTTACTTTATGGTCGATAAACGTCTTCGTTTTCGATTGGTTAGTTAGAAAATAAGAAACGTTTTCATTGGTCAATTCATAGAGGAGTAAAGTCAAACTTGTCTGTGACTTAGAATCACTGAGACGTAACGTAACTGTGCGCAAGTCCTATTTCCTGCTCCTGTGATTGTCCTAGTTCCGGTTCTCTGATTTTTGGCGATTTTGGCCTGGGGTTGGCCTTTTTGGCCAATTTGGTAGGAAAACATCAGGAGGAGTGAAAACAATAGAAATGTGGTGGTGGTGGTGGAGGAGGAGGAGGAAAAACAATAGAAATGCAGTGGCGGTGTTGGTGGTGGTGGAGGAAAACAATAGAAATGTGGTGGTGGTGGTGGTGGAGGAAAAACAATAGAAATGCGGTGGTGGTGGTGGAGGAAAAACAATAGAAATGTGGTGGTGGTGGTTGTGGTGGAGGAAAAACAGAAATGTGGTGGCGGTGGTGGTGGTGGTGGTGGTGGAGGGAAAACAATTTAAATGTGGTGGTGGTGGAGGAAAAACAAAAGATGTATGGTGGTGGTGGTGGTGGTGGGTGAAAACCATAGAAATATGGTGGTGGTGGAGGAGGAGGAGGAGGAGGGAAACAATAGAAATGTGGTGGAGGAGGAGGGGGGGAAATTATAGAATTGTGGAGAAGGTGGGAATTCAAGAATGAGGAGGGAAAATAATAAAATTGTGAAGGAGGGAAAAAAACGGAGGAGGGAAATTAAAAATAAAAGTAAAATCAAAAAGGGAAAATAAATCAATTGCGGAGGAGTAGTAGGGGTGTGGGGTAAGCAAAACATTGTCTTTCGTGCTAAAAAGAGCTAGTTTGCCTTTGCCTTCATTATGCACGATTTGCCCGCCAAAAATCAGTGAACCGGAACTAGGACAATCACAGCTGCAGGAAATAGGACTTGCATAATAACGTTCCGTATCAGTGATTCTAAGTCACAGACAAGTTTGACTTCACTCCTCAGACACTATGAATTGACCAATTAAAATGTTTCTTATTTTCTATTTAACCAATCGAAAACGAAGACGTTTATCGACCTCAAGTAACTAGAAAACCTAAACCAACTAAAAATAACACACGACCTTATCTTAATGAGATTCCTGCGCATTTTACTCATGAGATAAAGACAAAAGGTTATGACGGCATTGGAGTTAATTCATTCCTGCGCGAGTAAATGACATTCCTGCGCAAAAAAGTGGAGTAACCGGTGCGTCCTATACTACTACTAACAGAAGGAAAAACAAAACAAAAGCACGGCTCAACCATTTCGCGATTTTGAACACACGTAAAGATAGATTTGATAAGCTTTGTTTAGTTTCTGTGGCAAATTCATTTGTATCCCTGAACGAAAATCGTGAAAGGAATTTCGGCAAATTTACTACTGCTGACTTCAGCCGTAGAACTTGTTGTTTTCCCTTGCCTGTTACTGTACGTGCATTGTTCAAGGAAATTGACTTCAGCCTATCAACTTGTTCTTTTCCCTTAGTACTCTCACGATTCAGCTTGTGAATAAAGACGAGAGGCGACTAGGGACGCGTTAGGAAAATCTTATCGCCCTTCCTCGCAGGCGATTTTGCATTAGCCCTTTACTCTCCGGTTAGTCAAAACTTTGCAATTTGTTCTATAGTTGAAATTAGTCATATGCTGTCAAGATTAGCATCTTAATGTAACACAAGTGATTTTAAACCACTAATTTTGAACATTCTCCGTCTTGCTACACATGTCGAGCGTTTGTAATAAAACAATTTAGTGTACGCACTAAGGCCGGAATATACGTAAAGCGGGGATATATGTATTAAGTTACATATGTATCAAGTAACAATAAGAAGTAAAACATCTGTCATTTCATTTCTGATATCTCGTCGAGAATGCTGAAAGTAGCATTTCCGACCTTCAAGATTTCAAGCGGAGAATTCCCCCAGAACCTCCTACAAGTTAGCGTCTCCGGCGCTTGCTTATTAGCGCTCCCAATACAAAATACGCTCCGCCGTCCCTGACTCTGATAGTTCAACTCTTTCTTCATAGAGTCTATGGGACACAATACTCCCCTGCCAAACGCTTTCTTTGATCTCCATTTTTTTCTTATCCAAGATCCATTTGGCCACCATCTTTTTCGCGCTGTTTAGGTCTGAGGCATTGTAAGCGCGACCTTGTGTTGTTTCAAATGAAAGTTTGGGATCATCGGTCAGCTCTGACTTCATCTTTATGTCCATAGCGCTTTTCTTAGCATCTTTACGAATGTAAGCATTGATCTTTTACCTTTTACCTCCTTAGCTTGTTGGAATTGCGTAACGGCCAGCAATTTGGAATGGCTTTACATGTCGTTCTTTCTTTCTTTCCCTCTTGCATTTCAGTCTTTTTCACTTCAGCCGCTTTTGCAAATTTCAGGGCAATCAATAACCTATATCAGTGTAAATCATTTCAGATGATCTCACTTGATGTTGCAAGTGTAGGTATATGTGGCTAGCCAAAGAAATAAGACTATAAACACTGTTTGAGATATTACCGGGAACACAGTACACCTGCTTCAAGACGTAACTGGCAAAAGCCTTGAAGTTCCCCCCACAGATGGTTAAAGCATTACTGTGTTACGCACCTGGTTTTTATTAAATCATGCGATTTCTTTTTAGGTGATTCCAGTGCCATGGAAGCTCTAGCATCAGACCTTTAGTTTAACTTTGAGGGCTCATCAATCACAATTACTTTTGGATGTGTCTTACTCTTAATGGTGGACGTGAACCAACAGGTATAATAAGAAAAAATTAACTGTTTGCTTACTTTTTCATTTCCTCACTACCAGACTAATGGGTTTATAAAAACCAGTTGTGAATAGACTCTATCTTGAACAGAGATGAACAAAAAAGTCATCGATCATTATTATATGGAAGGATATTTTTCATCCATTTAGCTAAACTAAAAAGTAAGAATATTAATCCGCTGGACTGAATATTCTCAGAAACGTACGTGTCAAAAAGTGGATGAGAAAAACTGTTAGTCATTTATACATCGAGTATACACTTTCACTTCTCACAAAAAAGCAGAAAAAATCAATCTTTGCAGCTTCTTCGTGTAAATGAAGAATGAGGGTTGTGGTGAACCTTCACAGTAAACTGAGTAAAATGTTTTCTGACACCAGGTGACCTGATGGAAGCTATCAAGCGAGACTTTGGCTCCTTTGAGAATTTTAAAGAAAGATTCAACACAGCATCAGTGGCAGTGCAGGGTTCAGGGTGGGGTTGGTTGGTAAGTCATGGATTTTTATTTAAGAGAAAGTTGAATCAAGTAATTCCATATCTGATGATTTCCATCACCCACGAAACGAAAAAAAGGGTTTTAACCAGACTATCCCCTTAAGTGCACACTTACGAAAATTGTGAGTGTAGCTACTTACAACGTGGTCTTCGTAAATAGATTAAATGCAGGACGTCTTTGGTTTCATAAATTCAGAGTTCCTTGCTGACAAAAGATGTTATGCAGTGTATGTGTTACGTCACTTACGACATTTTAAACTGTTGACCATGTGCCCGCCATGTTCAGTTGTGAAGACATAACAAGTATATTGAACCCTTTGCTTAGTTTGGGGGTATAACAAGGTGGAAAAACGTGTCGTGATTGCTACAACTGCCAACGAAGATCTGCTTGAGCCCACAACAGGTAACTAATGATTGTTTTTTTTTATGTTAGTACTGATTTGACAGCGAGGCCAATTCTTTTTAGCCTGGGCCACCACCAGTTTTCCTTTGTTCCTCGGGGAACTTTTACAGCACGTGCTTTGCAGTTCTCTGCACGTTCGTCCACTTCTTGCACTTCTCTTTAAGTACTAGGTTTATAGGTAGTCTCTTATTATAAAACTGTGAGGACAAATGATGTAAAAGAACTCAAATCGCGCTGAGACTTCGTAAAAACAAAGACAACGGCACCAAGTAACAATATTTACATATCATTGATAACTTTTACCGCTTTTAGTTCATTTATTTCATCTAAGTTTCATTTCCCATACAAACTCTCATATTACGCTTGGGCCCCCTCTGGCCTCATTTGCCACTGGACCTCGAGCTGTGCGGATCACGAGAGCGTGTAATTTTATTCAAACGGGAGTGAAAGGGCTTTTGAATCTGCTTAAGGTGGCTCGACTGGATTTTTTGGGGTTGATACCTCCCAAGTTTGAGCATTAACTACGTCGGCATGAGTAAAGATAAGGAAAAAAGGCTACCACAACTGTATTATATAAAGATGAAAATTTTTTATGATCTGGGTTTTATTGCAATCGGAGTCGCCATGGCAACGTAATGACACCATTACGTTTTTCATTTATTGTTGTGTTTCCCTGTACCAGGAGTTTTTTGAAGAAATCGCTTAAGGGAGTATGTACCTGCCATAATTGCCTCCATTATGGCAAAGTTTGAAGAAATTCTATGGGAGCGTTTTCGAGATATTTCGAAATGCAGTTTTAAGAATCATCAAAGCAGTGAAATAGCATGCTAGCCGCTCAATTCGCTGATATTTTAAGAAAATGATAAGCTTTGGGAACGCGGCTTCATCTCATAGTGGTTTGATTCCAATGAAAACTGCATACAAAAAAAGAGGGGAATTGCTCTGGGCGATCGCGAGTAAGAAGAATTTTATTAACTTGCATTCAGCTGCTTTTGATACAGTTTTTGGAGGTAATTTGGTCCATGCCTTAAAATTTCGCATTTTTCCAAAAACCGCTCGATAAATTTTTTTATAAATTCGACAATCCCGAGATCAGTCGTCAAGAAATATTCCCTGCAAGTTTCAAGAACATTGAAAACAGGGAAGGCTTTTATGTAGGGACTCAAACATAACCAATTTTCCCCCCAGATTTTGTGTTTACAAGTGAGCGTCCTTATTATTCACTGGCATTGTTTTCAAGTTTCATATGCACGTGCACAAGAAGCAAAAGATATAAATTTGGATCAAAAGTTACTTTCCGAAGAAATATCCGGTATATGCTAATAATTGGCTTGTAGTCACAGACAGCAATGAGAGCCGAAACGGTGAACGTCACGGCTCATCGTGTAGGAAGCAATACTTAATTATCTTAACCGGGTTATAACATCACAGAAACTCTCACAAAGAATTGCTCTGATGTTATAATGTATCACTAACCTCTTTACCCGGTAATTAGCATATCCCGGACCTTTAACCGAGGGTCCTTTTTGATGCAAATTCTATCTTTTTGCTAAATGTGCACGTGTATATGAAACTTGAAAACAATGCCAGTGAATAATGAGGTCGCTCGCTTGTAAACACAAAATCTGGGGCGAAAATTGGCTATATTTAAGGCCCTATTTAAAAGCCTTCCTCGTTTTCAATGTTCTTAAAACTTGCAGAGAATATTTTTTGACGTTTGATCTCGGAATTGTCGAATTTATAAAAAAATTTATCGAGCGGTTTTTGGAAAAATGCGAAATTTTTAGGCGTGGACCAAATTACCTCCAAAAACTGTATCAAAAGCATCTGAATGCAAGTTAATAAAATCCTTCTTACTCGCGATCGCCCAGAGCAGTTCCCCTCTTTTTTTGTATGCAGTTTTCAATGGAATCAATCCACTATGAGATGAAGCCGCGTTCCCAAAGCTTATCATTTTCTTAAAATATTAGCGAATTGTTCGGCTAGCATGCTATTTCACTGTTTTTATGATTCTTAAAACTGCATTTCAAAATATTTCGAAAACGCTCTCATAGAATTTCTTCAAACTTTGCCATAATGGAGGCAATTATGGCAGGTACATACTCCCTTAAGCGATTTCTTCAAAAAACTCCTGGTACAGAGAAACAAAAAGATAAATGAAAAACGAAATGGCGTCATTACGTTGCCATGGCGACTCCGATTGCAATAAAACCTAGATCATAAAAAATTTTCATCTTTACGTAATACAGTTATGGTAACCTTTTTTCCATATTTTTACTCATGCCAACGTAGTTAAGGCTCAAACTTGGGAGGTATCCCCCTAAAAAAATCCAGTCGAGCCACCTTAAGCCCATTCAAGAGCGTATTCATGAGAGGAATTTTAGTCATAAGGCGGAAGGAATAGATGCATGCTGTATTCTACGTCTAAGTATCTGGACTTGTGCCCAAGATTTAGCCCTGTAAAAACCGACAAGAAGGTAAGATGTCGAAAGTGGTTTTCTCGTGTATGTGGTTCTACGAGTCGCATGCTTTGTTTCCCTTTTTGTCATTGTAGATATGTGCAGTTCTTCACTGAATACTTCCAGATGCTTTTAGATAACAATACTTTTTGTGTAGTTCAATAAAGACACCATAGTTCAAGAACAGCTACATGAGTTCAGACAACACCACAAGTATCAATGCATGTCAAGAGACTATAAAGGGGACAGAGAGGGCATCCCCCATATACACCCTATTCCATAGGTAATTCGTCTCGAGTTATTTTTAGAATCGGGATAAAGTTACCTCGCGCGAGGCGTGGATGTTTCGTGGAGGTTTCGCATGACAAAACGCCGTGCAAAACATGTCGGGCGAGAGGCAATGAAAGCGTAAAAAGATCGAGAGCATTCCTGAATATTGAAGCGAAATGAGTCGGTGCTCACCTGGGAAAAAGGAATCGCTGGACTCTTTGACAACCCGTGAAATCAGTTTAACTCGAAGTTGTCGTAACCTCAGTGCTTTAATAAAATGAGAAATTTCGCCGGTCTATTGAAACCGGTCGTTTGTATAATTTAGGGAGTTTAAGATCCAACGACGCGGACGACAACTAGAACGTCAAAAAAACAATAGGTTTTAATTAGCAAAACAACAACTTCGCACGTGCAACACACTTTTTTGTTCATTTCTTTCCCGTTTTTGCACGACTACGACGTGAAAATGCCTAATTTCGCGTTTTATGGAGGACGTAAATAAGCAACGACGAAATTTTATTTCTCTTTTTGAGCTTGAATATGGTCCCTTGAAATTCTGCTTTAGGAGGGTTCGCCTACAATTGACTAGCCTGTTTCAGGCTCCGAGATGGTGGTGGAAAGTCGTTCAGTAATAAGAAATGCGAAAAACGCGCGGGGGCTGGGGAGCCACCGGCCCCTTTCCCAAGTCGTGCGCGTCTTATTTTCGCTTTGCTCGTTTTAATACGTTCCCACCAAGAGACTATAAAGGGGACAGAGAGGGCATCCCCCATATACACCCTATTCCATAGGTAATTCGTCTCGAGTTATTTTTAGAATCGGGATAAAGTTACCTCGCGCGAGGCGTGGATGTTTCGTGGAGGTTTCGCATGACAAAACGCCGTGCAAAACATGTCGGGCGAGAGGCAATGAAAGCGTAAAAAGATCGAGAGCATTCCTGAATATTGAAGCGAAATGAGTCGGTGCTCACCTGGGAAAAAGGAATCGCTGGACTCTTTGACAACCCGTGAAATCAGTTTAACTCGAAGTTGTCGTAACCTCAGTGCTTTAATAAAATGAGAAATTTCGCCGGTCTATTGAAACCGGTCGTTTGTACAATTTAGGGAGTTTAAGATCCAACGACGCGGACGACAACTAGAGCGTCAGAAAAACAATAGGTTTAATTAGCAAAACAACAACTTCGCACGTGCAACACACTTTTTTGTTCATTTCTTTCCCGTTTTTGCACGACTACGACGTGAAAATGCCTAATTTCGCGTTTTATGGAGGATGTGAATAAGCAACGACGAAATTTTATTTCTCTTTTTGAGCTTGAATATGGTTCCTTGAAATTCAGCTTTAGGAGGGTTCCCCTACAATTGACAAAGTAAGTGGGTAGGAGTAATCGCTATAAAGATTGAGAAAAATAAACATCAAACCAGAAATTGCTCTCTTCAAATTGTAAATTATAAATGATCCTGAGAGAATATTCAGTGTGTTAAGGATTTCCCTGCTCTACTGTTAGCTCTATACAAGAGAGGAAGGGCGATTCTTTTTTAATTTCGGTTTCGCTGACACAGCTTTCGCAGAAATCTCGCTGTAGTCGTTTTCGTCGACAAAAGGAATAGCAAAATCGCTCTCCGCGTCTTCCCCCATTTTGTTCTGCGTCATTACGTGAAGGACGCGTGGCTCTCAGCGTGGGTCATCCACGCGGAACACGTTCGCGCTATGTGATTGGCTGTTGTCTAATCCCCCTGGAGATCTGTGGTGTTAAAAATAACTCGAGACGAATTACCTATGGAAAAGGGTGTATATGGGGGATGCCCTCTCTGTCCCCTTTATAGTCTCTTGTGCATGTTTATTAGGTTAAGGTATAATAATAAGTACTAAGGAAGCGGATCTTTTGGGAGTGGGAGTGTACTGAGGGGCATCAGTTAAATCCATTACCATCTATGCTTTTGATTTAATTTTGTCTTTGACTCTATGCTATTGTTAGTTATATTAAGTGACAATGTTCAAATCCATCGTTCTTCGAGGCCCTGTCAGTTCTGTGGTTATTTCTCGGTATGCGTAGCTCAATAAAGAAACAATTGCTACAAGACTAGAAGGTGGTTAATTAGCCTTTGTAACAGTTCTAAGGCCCCCGCATAGTTGCCTTTTTTTGATTCTGCTGTTGTATTGTTTTTATTAATGTACATTTTTTATAGCCTTGTCATTGTTATGGTATGATTAAAACAGGTAAACAGGTGGATCATTTAGATATTGATTTTAAGATCAAAAATCAATTGTGTGAATATTTTGACACGTGACTTAGAATTTATTCTATTATTTTAATTTAGGAAATACATTTTATCCTATTTATAGGGGTAAGGGGTTTAATCTTTTTACTCTTAGTAATGTTTAATTCAAATCAGGTGCTTCTTTATTTGGAAATAACACATGGCGCAAGAGGTGCTTCTTTAGGCAATAACTCTTAACCTATAATTAGGGGTATGAAGAGATAAGGGGTTTTAATGCCTTTACTAATAATTATTGATTAATTCAAAATTAGGTGCTTCCTTACTTGGGAATACTTGAGAGATGAAGAGGAAATTCATATGTGTATGATACAGGTGGTGCTGTTTTGAAAAAGGATGCCTGCCCTGACCTAGCATAGTAGTAGATTGTTTCATGCAGAGATTAGTGTGGGAAGTGGAGGATAATAGAGATGGAGTGGATACAATGGAGTAAGAAGAGACTATACACAATAAGAGAAATTTGATGAATTGTTTTTTCTTTTATATTGACCATATGTACATTAATAAATCTTACACTGACTTTGTTAAAAAAAAAAAAAAAAAATACAAACATTTATATTTACTTAATAAACTTTTCTTTTCAATGAATGTTCTTTTTCATTTTTGGGCCTCAGCCAGAATGTGGTTGGCCAAGTGGTCTAGCTGCCCAGCCATAAGTTGCAATGGGGCAGCCACCCACTTGCCCTTGAGAACTGTTTTTATTTTTATTTTTAATTTCTTTCGCCTTTTGTCGCAGTTGTTCTTTTTTTGTCTTCCACTTGTCGTTCATCTCTCTCGGCAATTCACTTTTTCTTTCTTCAATCATTATCGCTACCAGGAAGCTCTTAATCTCTATTTGTTCCCCCGGGGATAGCTGTAAGATTGAGCAGTGCTGGAAAATCTGAGACTGGACACATCCTCCAAAAAGCTCATTTCATATTCCTCTTCTGCCTCATCTGTAGCTTTAAATTTAGTTTTTTGGTTCTTGACTGCAGAGAAACAAAATATGGGAGACTCAGGTTAGAAGAAAACTGTCACTGTATGAACAATTAGTCCTAATGAGGGTCTTGCAAGGCTGTCAATAACAACTTAAACTAGCAAGGTTGGGATATTCAAAGAAAATGGAAAATGGGATCTATGCCAAGAAGAAGGGAATAGAAGGACAAGAAAGAGAAAAAATAAAAATTAATGAAGCTATAATACATATAAGAATTGTGCCTACTACGAGATCCAGTAAAAAGGATGCTTGCGAAAAAATTTAACTGCCAAATCGCGTTTTTCGAGCCAATTTTCACACTGTTTCCTCCTCGCATTTACCGTCGAAAAAGGTCAAACTTCCTCCGCAAATAACAGAAAAACGGTAACTCGTCTAAGGAGTGCGATGGGGTGCAATACCATAGAATGAAAGAATAACGGTTGTTCTAACACATGGCATTATTTAGTTAGTTATAGCGGACACATTATAGATTCGAGAAACGAACACGTTTGTTGACTACATAACGTTTACAATACAGTATGTGGTCCCTGGTCCGCGCAAGTCCCCGATGCCCTTGGTCCGCGTCTTTTCCGAAAATGATAAAATGTTTCGTCAAGAAAAAAAAATACGTTGAATAATGAAAGATATCGTGATTTACTGATTAGCATTTTTTCATATGACGAAGTTTCAGCCTTCTAACTGCGGGTGAAGACGCAAAAGTTTGTTGACAGGTAGGTCAATTTGTCTTTCTTGATGTTTGGATTTTTGCGGCACCGTAAATTACGTGGTCATGTTTACTTAGCCTACGAATAATTAAAACGCAACGGAAAGACTTGCCTTTTTGCAGAACAGGTTTTCAGATCAACTTATTTCTGCTGTTGGAAGCATATTGCTGTAGACGCTGAATTTTTGGTTTAGCGACTCTTGAAAAATATCACCAAATTTCGCTAATTATTTTCGACCGCGCCAAAAACCGCTCGTCGACGCTCGTGTGGGAGACTCGTGGAGACTGTTGTCAGAAGTCTTTGAAAGAAAAGCGGATTATTTTATGCTCACAGCATCTTCCGAAAAAAACTTTAGCTTAATTGCATCAAGAAAAGAAAAAAATACAAGAAATACTGTGAAAATCACGTTTTCGTGTGGAAACTATAACATTTTTACGTTTTTATCGTGCTGCTTACCTGAGACGCGGACCAAGGACCAGATTCGCGGACCAAGGACCATCGAAAACGGTCGCCTTTTTGCCTTTTTGTAAATCTTTCTTTTAGCAGTGGAACACCAAAATAGCGCTAACTCGCCGAAAACGCTTCAAAACGGCCTGAGACGCGGGTAAACAACAAAGAATACAACAAGGCAATAAGGTACGTCGATTTTATTTAAAAACATAACATTTTTTATCTCTTTTAAGAAAAACCGATCGATCCCATACAAGCCTTTGTAAATAACCGTTTGTAACACAACACCGCTCGCAAGCAATAGTCACGTCCGCGTTCATGTAATGAGTTTGGGCCACCTGTGTTTGAAGAGGCTCGCGAGTATCTAAATCTAAATCTAAATGTCTGATCTGAAAAGGGCAGTACAGCCCATCGTCTGCAACTAGTTTGCTTTCAAAGGCCAAAGCTCAACCAAATATCTGCCATGGAAAACTAAAAGAGCTTACCTGTCATTAGAAGTCCTCTTGGAGGGTAAAAACAGGGCGATATAAATTCGAGATAATGTTTGCGTGGAGTTCTGCGTGATAAATCCAGCGATGCGATTGGCCGACCCACACCACGTGGTCAGTGATCAACCTCAACATTGTGGCGTACAGTCGCTGCTCAGTAATAAAGCCACAAAAAGTGAACAATTCGGCTCCAAATCTGCACGTATCTGTCCCACTGCGAGACACTGGAAAAACTTGTAAGCGAGGCCTGCTTAGCTGGTAGGTTCTTTTAAGTATTTGTTGGCCGAAAATGTAGTAATCTGTGCCTCGGTACCCAGAGAAGGAACCCAAATTAATTTAGCAGTATTCAGTTGTGTTACCTTATTCATGGTTGTTTAGGCTTATGTATAAATCAACAGAATTCTGGATATCTGCAGCCAAGTTAATCGGAACGCGCTACATCGCTTGAACATGAACGGGACGGTCTCTGCTATTGTACCAGTAGTCGCTATCTTGGATTGAATTTCGGGGCTAGATCGCTGTCTGGTATGCGTCGCTAGCGGGAGGGGTTATGACCAAGGGAACGCTAATTTTGAGTCAAAAACCCAGCAGTGTATGGCAAGCCAAATATAACAATATTCAATTCGAATATTTGATATTAATCGAATTGTATATTGTTATATTTGGCTGAGCTTTGTATTTCAGCGTACCAGACTGATGTCGGCTTGAGCAAAATTCAAGTAAACTGATGAAGCTGGACTAAAATTTATTGCTACTCAGAGTTTCATGCTTCTTGCGAAGCAATCATGAGGCAACTTGCAAAAGGAAAGGCTGGTTTTCACTAGCGACAGGGTCGGAATCGTAAGTGGCATCATATTAAAGAGCGCTTATGACCTTGTGAATGTCAAAAATCGGAGTTGTTAACATTAAAGCAGAATCATGAGTGCAACGGAGTCAGAAGAATCTGAATGTCTCCATTTTCTTCTGACTCCTTATGACTCTGTTGTTTAAGATCAAGTGAAAACTGGATTGTCGGAGTCAGAAGCAGAAGTGGAAGGATAATCCCAATGTAGTTCCCACGCTTTGTGATTGGTTTAGTTCTTCCGCTTCTGCTTGTGACTCTGACAACCCAGTTTTCACTTAATTGTAAATGACGGAGTTGTAAACGGAATCAGAATGCTGTTTTCACTAGATCATTAAGTCCTACGCTTTTGATTATGACTCCGACTCTGACTCTATCGCTATTGAAACCAGCCTTAACAGTTACAATCACAGGCAGCCCAATCTCAGTGTGAGAGTTAATGTATCAATCAATTCCAGCTGCACCCCCCCTCCCGGCTACTGTGGGGCATTTGCCCACCTGATCAGTTCCAAGGGTGGGGCATTAGCAATTTTGCGCAGCCCAGGGGTCTGGCATTTGCCAATCCCAGGGCCACCCCTGACCTTTTGACATGCCAGGGCTTCCTATCCAGATCTATCCCAATCTTGTACCCAGAGTCTCCTGGCTTTTTGGTCAGTGGGGGAACGCCGCTGGGAAAATGGAAATTTGCATTACCAGAAAACTTGGGAATCTGGTCTTAGTGCACATGCCTCAGTTCAAAATGGAAGTGAAAATGACAGTTCTCAAGAAAGCCTAAAGTTGATTCTTTCAGTAACAATTGTACACACGATTTTTTTCAATGATAATTGATATTCATTGGTTTCCAGTGAGACTGAGCGTTGATTTGAGTGTCTCTGGGCCCTTTGGTTTAAATTTTTGTTTTGTGTGCATGATTTTTGTCCAATTTTCTCTGCGTTGTGATTCAAAATGTTTATACTCCGGTTGAGATGCTCAGGGTGCAAAGAAAGTATTTTTACAGCTTGCCATTCGGGCAAGCTGAAGCTAGCATTTACTAGCCCAAACGGCATTTCAATTAGCCCCCCAAATTGTTTAATGAGCAGAATTGATTTCACAGTTCTTCTGTAAGATGAATTCCTCAAAATACTTCACTTGCCCATCGGGCAAGTAAAGAACAGAATTCATTAGCCCGATGGTAAAATCCACTAGCCCTGGGCTATCGGACACTACTTTCTTTGTATGCTGGATGCTGTCGTTTTGATCAAATTGGCTTTCAATGAAGCGGAGAAAGAATGCAGATCATGAACAATGCGCAAGGCAAGGAAGGAGGCTATTTCTGACTTGTAATTTTGCATGAAAGCGGGTATTTGCAAAGATTGCGACCATGGAAACATATCGACTGAAGTCCTCTTATAGGCTCAGCTGGCAAGGAGGGCAACACAAGCTGGCACAAACAACTGACTCAAAAAGTACATGCTGGGCAAAATACTTTTTAGGGAATCGTTCTGGGTGTTCCAGCCTTTCATCAATACTGTCATTGAAAGGGATTCTCCACCCTGGCATTTGTTGATGTTTAGCTGAATTTTACAAAATAAAAACATTGCTAGCTTTAATTCTTGTTGTCCTTGATTTCACCTATCAGGGGCCTAGCCAGCCCATTGACCTGTAGGCCTGGGCCTACAAAATTTTTGGTTTGAGCACTCTACCACTTGTAATTAATCATGCATTGTTAGGGTGAGCTAGAAAGCTTTAGAGGTCAGAGTGCTGGTGAGGTCAGCGTGTACTAGTGATGCGTGCAATTTTCAGGATATGTGGAAATGAAAGTCAGCCAGGCCTACAAAAGTCACAAAGCTGGCTATGCCCCTGCCTAGCGATTTCCACTTTATAAAGCTCTTTTAGGTTATCTTAGTTTTGAGCGATGTTCATCCCGAGGTTCCTTATACTTCTGTGCATCATGTAAACTAGTCTCAGAGACCGTAGAATTTATTTGCTATAAAATGTTACTAACCTACATGGCTATAATTACTATTGAATTATTAAAAAAGTGTCATACTGCAATGTTTTTCATGTGCTTTTGACCTTTTATATTACTTTGTCACACAAGACAGTTTCTGTTATTTGAAGGTTTTGCTCTGTTGCATTGATGTTATTTTTTGCTGCACCTGAAGACAGACATTAAAGGACCCTTGCTATTTTTACTCAAGAAACTAACATATCCACTGCAGACAATTTTTGAATCATTGTTTTGGATGTACTTGTTACACCTGATACTTAGACCCCCCTCCCTCCTGCTCACTTCTCATTGGGCCTTCCCTACCGATGTAAATGCCTCCATGAAACAGGTTAAAATCACTGTAAAAAATCTCTTAAGATATTTTCTGTACAGTGCTATAATATTGGGAAGAGGGAGAGATTGTATTTTTTCAAGAGATCGAGAGGGGGAAGCTGGGTGTTGTATGGCAACATCGTATTGACTTCATGTGAAGGTGCGAGGGAGCCAATTTAGATTGAAGGTGACAAATACCCTACTAACCCCTGACAAAAAAAAACCAAATAAGCCCTAGTTAATCTGTCTACTCTGTGGCAAGTCAGTTGAGAACATGGAACATTTGAGTGGGTTACCCTTTCCTGCTCTGTGTTGACAATAGTGAAGTGGAACATATCGGACCAAGGAAGAAGGACATTACAAAGGCTGGATGGTAAATTATCTCATCCGGTATAATAACAACAGATACTGCAAATCCTTTATTTTAAGTAAAGTCCCCCCCCCCCTGTGGACGTATTTATTGCAAGCAGGTTTGATTGGGAGGGGGGGGGGGGCTTAATAGAAAGGGGGGTCTAATTTAATACAGAGAAGGGTGTTGTCAATGCTTCATTAGTACTAGAGCACAAAGTGGAAAAGATCAGGCACACAGCCCGCAGCCAAAGATGAAAAACAAATCTAAAGTTCCAGCACGTGAAAAACCATACTGGATCAGTCCACATGTCACATGAAGTGTTGCAGTCGTGGTTGATTATTCTATCCTTTATGGATGAGGGAGGAGGGGAGGGAGGGTTTAAAAGAGAGGGAGTTATAAATACACCTGTAACTTTCTTCTCCTGAAAAGCTGGGGGGGGGGGGGTGCGATGGCTTATCAAAATAACTGAGTCTAAAGAAAATAAATCCATCCGCAGACTTTATTGTCTGGTTCAACAGGTCCCGGGGAGGGGGGGGGGGGGCAGCCGCCCCACCTGCTCCCCCATATCACGAGGCCCTTTGACTTCTTCAGTTGATCTCACCCTAGGGGTTCTCAGTTATCATTTAGAGATTGGTGACCAAGAGAGACTGCGATATTTTTGAATGGTTGTCCATTGTCTGAGTTAGCAATAGGAATGGATGAATTGGTTTTCAGGTTCCAGTTGTTCATCAAAAGGTGATTTATCCGATGGATAGCGCTATCTATTGGATCGTTATCTAGTGGATAACGCAATATTATTGCTTTCCCTTACACCTCTCTTGATAGTGATTTATCCGTTAGATAGGGCTATCCAGCGTTTGTACAACGGGGGCCGTGATGGTCGTTTCAATTGGTCGTGGTAAGGGCGAAGAGAAATTATCACATTCATGGTTACTTCGAGGTTAATGAAGTATGTGATACTGACGAAAACCAAGGGGCTTCTTTCACTCCCATCTCCTTAAAGTGTACCATGACGAGGGAAGAGTTAACTTTGCCCACCGGTGTGAGCTCATCTGTAACAAATGGCAAAGCAAATAAAAGTTGCGGAGCAGATTTTTTCCTGAAAAAAGACCGGACCTCCCTCCATATTTAACTTTCCAAGGTGGGAAGGAGGGGAGGGGTGGGGGGGAGGCACTCGTCATAAAGGTTGGTTTTTGAGTTTTTTCGATCTTCAAGTGGGGTCTACATACAGCTATTTCGAGAAAGGTTGTCGGAAAAGATGTGCACGCGACAATCCCGAAAGGTAATATGGGATATGATCAATACACTGTTCGTGACACTGTAGCTGTCGAACCTACTTTTGTTGCTTTCTTTTAGCACTCGCAAACATAAGTCCATGGCCTCTCGTGTCATTCTTTCAAACTTCTTTGAAAAACAGGGAATTCAAAACCACCCACAATACCTTTCGGGATTGTTGCGTTCACTTTTTCCGACAACCTTTTTCGAAATAGCTGTATATTTTTAGCGTTTTTCCTGCTGCCGATGTTTTGAACACACAATTTAGTTAAACTAATTTCGATCTTGCGAGGACGTTTTTACATCAACGATTTAGCAGTCTCGCATTGTTTAACCACTAAAAATTGTCTTGCAGAATGTGCCTCACTGTAATACTTGAAAGAAACCATAGGACAAAGCAGAAAATTATACGGGTTAATGGCAAAGTCTTTCAGTAGCAGTGCAGCTGACGGTTACAAACAAGCTTCGTTTTCCTATCAAAAAAAATACGGCGAGGCGTTCATCCAAACCGATGTTTGCCCTCAGGTCGGAAATGTAATCTTGGATTTAGGCTGCGGTACAGGAGAGCTGTCCGTATACCTAGCTGAGCTGGTAGGGCCCGAAGGAAGGGTTATTGGTGTCGATCCTGACAAGGAACGAATTCAGCTGGCCCGGCAATCGCATGGTCATATAAAAAATCTATCATTTGCTGAAGGAAGTGCTTCGAGCTTTCTCGGAATGGCTTCAAATACATACGACATTGTTTTCTGCAACGCTGCTCTCCACTGGATGCCTGAAAAACAGCAAGTCTTTAAAGACATGTTTTCAAGTCTTAAAGTTGGCGGGAAAATAGCTATACGCTACAATGACCATATGCCCCCCTTTATGCTGAATGCATACAAAGAACTCAATCCTGAAAACGTAGAGTGTATCCTCCAGATGTTTCATTGTGAACCGAAATCCAGGATCGAGCAGTATTGTTTATTCGCGGGCTTCAAAATTATCAAGAGTGACGAAAGTTGCAGTAGAGAACTTGTCTTTGAGACCATCGAAAGCCTTCTTAATTGGCACTGGTCGACAACGCACGGGGTGTTTGATTTATCGCTTGTAACGGAGGAACGTTTGCAAAGGTATTTAGCAATGTTTGGTAACAACAGTTGCCAACAGCCAAAATTTCAGTTTGGCAAATTTCCAGTGTGCAAACTGATAGCTGTAAAGCAGAGTTAAATGATGCGAGCATTCGTTCCACCGTGGGATATCAATACTGATGAGGCATTCTTAGTGGGGGTACGCATATTCCTAGTCTGGATTTCAAAAGCGGTAGTTTGGCGTATTGAACAGGAGGCCATGTCGTTGTGTCGGTATTTTACTATTGTACTGACGATTTTCCTCGTCCCTGTCGCAGTTTCAACCCATCGTCATGTCGTTTGTCGCCATTTTATCTAGTCTTATGTCGCTGTTTCAAGGCCATGATGCTTGTCGGAATTTTACCCTAACAGGGTATCACTGATCGTTTTACATTTCTCTTCCATGAGTGCCTTACCGCAGAAACGCGCTGGGGCTAGAAAAGGGTACAAGGGGAAAGCTCCCGGGAACCACGAGGCCCCCACCTTTACCCCATTCGCCACTTGCACATCTCCCATAATACACCTTGTTTGCCCCCAAAATTTTGCATAAGCTTTGTCTTAAATTTCTCTTCGGATCACTGTAATACCCAGAAAAAAAATTAAAAACGATGGTTATGCAAACGTTTGGAGCGCAAAAAGGGGGGATTTTGGGAGATATGCGAATGCCGAATTCTTGTTTTCCTTACTAAACTAAACATAGGCACGTTTAACGTGCATGAGCTATTTTGAATGCTTCATTGTAACCGTACCCAGAATCTACTTTTTTAATCCTAAATTTAGACTATTTTTTGTGCGAAATTGGGTATTGCTGTACATTAATGAAATCGCGAAACAATGTGCATAGCTGAATCGATCCTCGTACTATAGATTCACTTTTCTTTGTCTTTCCTTCGGACATCTGGTGCAAAATAAACGAATTGTTAAAGTACTAGGAATATCAACTCACTAAACGTTGCTTCAGTTACTGGCTGGTACTTAAAATATCACATCAAACTGTTCACCATCGGTTAAATACTAAATTTGCATCCATGCTGCGGGATACGTGCGACTAAATGTGCGCAACGGACGATAGCTTTGTATCAGTACAAACTGTTTAACCTGTTGCAGTTTTCTGTAATCGAGTTTTGTGAAGTAGGTACGTTCAAAACTTAGACACAATTTCTGTGATCGAAAACTGAGATTCTTTTTGTGAAACGCGCAACCTCCTTTCGGATTATTATACCTTACAATATGAGTGAATGAATATTCTGCTTAGGACTCCGTTTATATGATCTTTGCTTAATCGTTTTGCTGTATCTGTGTGTATCACGTGTAGTGACATTATATCTGATAAACTAAAGGGAGGTTTTATCAGTTATATCACTGCTCGTGATGTATTATCGACCATTTGATAGGTTAATGGGCTCATGAATTATTAATGATTTTGAAGAATTGATGGAAGTTTGTAGATCGCACTCTACGGCAATCCTTTAAGCCAGGTGATTTTGCGTCCAAGTTTGCGGATCGAAAAGAAGACAGCACTCTGTGATTTTATTAAAACCTCTAGAACAAATAAAATACAAATGACTTTATTGATTCTCCCACAAAGGGGTTTTCAGAAACAATTTACAACTATAAGATCATTAAAATTACAAAAAAAAGTCCACAAACGTACAATGTTGTTGAACAAGAGATAGAGTGATTTTAGTTAAATGGGCTGTGTCACGGCAGTCCAGTTCATTTTGTTTTAATTACTCGCCCTCAATCGCTATGGAACTTAAAGTAGGCAAAGAAATTACATGTAAATGACAAAATCAGAGATTAGACACAAACAGAAACCCATAAGGGGTTGTTCAACCCCTTATGAGTTTCTGACACAAACAAATATGTCCCCTGGGCATTATTTTTGAAGTTGCAAACAGCAGAGATAAACTTTGAAAAACTGTCAGGCTGAACAGTTTTCAAAAACCCTAATTTCAATCCGTTTCAATCTTCTTCAGTTTTGCCCATCCTTGGCATCTGTTGTGTTATATTTCCTTTAATGTTTTAAGCGGTTATTTTTACGTTTCTTTTAATTTAACGGGCATTAACCTAATTTGGCTGAATTTCGTGACACAGCTCCTTTAACCCCTGAAATAGGTACTAGAATACTACGCACTATTATGCACTAATTTAATTATCTTCTTTTGCTTACTAGTAGCTATTTTGCAGTAGTTATTAGTATCTGTTTCACGGGTCAAGTAAGATCACTCTAAGAAATAAGAATATCCAGCTAAAAATAGAATAAAAACATATTAACCCTCGAGCCACTTTTCCAGCAAAAAGTGTTTTATTGACGATGTAAACTGGGAAAGGGAGGGCGAGTCACGAATGTTGCTAGGCAATGAGTTCTAAAAGATAGTAGATCTATACATAAAAGAGTTCTGAGCAAAGGTGGTACGGCATTTCGGAACTTGGAGCTGGACACTGTTACGTGTATGTCTGTTGTAAGGTCGCTAAACGAAAGGTGCTTATCGATTAACACACCCAGGTCTTTAACTATATCTACTGGGGCAAGGTCTTTAACTAGGAAAGCAAGAGAGGGTACTGGCGTTCTTCTTAGCTGTAAGGTGAGGCGGTGCCAAAAACACAGAACTTCGTTTTATCCGGATTTATCAACAGATGGTTAGGCTACGCGTTGCAGATGACGTTGAAGAGCCTCGAGGCCGGAATCAGTATCTTTGTTAGAAAATGCTAAGAAGAGCTCAGAATCATCCACGTAAGACTCGATTTTGCTAGTGTGTCGCGACAGAAGCAGACTTTACAATTTAAAGTTTGCCAGCAAGTTGCAATCGTTAAATGTGCAAAATCTGTCATCCCCGAAAGTAACGCCTTAAATTTTTCTATAAAAGCGCTCTTTTAGAATTCAGCTCTATACATGACACACTACAATCTACTAAGTTTACGCCAGTGCAGTGCCAGCTCGTGAGGTTTTGTATCTGCGCTGAATTCTTGGACACAGAATTGTCGGAAAAGTCAAATTTTGTGACTTCCGAAGGAGTTGGGCACTATCCACACGTGTCCGTATTCGCCGTTTCAAAACGCAACTTTTTTTCTCCGTTTTCAAAAAATATTCGCACCCACTCGTAGCGTTTTTCGCATCGTTTTCGCTCGTCCACACGTATACCGGCACAATTTAAAGTTTTGTCCTACGATTAATCTAATTCAAATGTCCATGTAATTGGGGATGGAGGATCTCGGAGCTGGTTAGTGATTAGTAGAGAGTGAGACTGACCTCAGGACTCTATTTTTCACTTACTCTATTTTTGTGAACTCTATTTTGAGCCATGGAGATAGAAAAATGCATGCAACGCCCAGATTTCGCCTGTTATCCTTTTGTTTTGAAGTCTTCTTGTATAAGAAGACCATACAGATCATCCTTCGCTCCGCATATAAAAAAGCAGTGAGATATTTATCATTAAATCAATTTTAACTTTTGACTTGTTTTGGGTCGTTGTGGATCTTTTGTCGATTAGTTTTGATCGTTGTGGATCGTTTAGGTCGTTTTGGCTCTTTTTAGTTGATTCATACTTAAGATGTGCATATAACCACGTTTGGTTAGGAAAAAACTTCACGGCTCTATCAAATTCGTTGTTTAACACGTCGAAAATTGAGGATTTATTTTGAGCATGCGCTCTTTCATCGCCTGTCACATTCCAGACAGGCAATAATCGGATTTGACCAGATCTCGCCTTCGGCTTCGTCAATAACAGATCTGGGTCTCTGGGATCTCTAGGATCCATTTGAAACAAAAAGAAAAGTTACGGGCTAAACCGATCTCAGATCAGTCTAATTTCCAAAAGCGACCTCAATGCGAACGAGGCCTAAACTGGAGCACAACTGTAGACTTACCAAAAAACATGGAAAATCCGTCTGCTCCTCGACCGAGTCTGAGATGACTGAGAGATCGAGAGACTTGAGCGTTTCTGACGCGTTGGCTAGTTTTAAGTGTTTCACAACCATAAATAGCGGCCATTTATACGAAATTGTTTCCACGGACGACGTAAACTTCACTTCGTGACAGCTGATTGATACGGTTCTGACAGTACCTAGCTTATTTCTCAAATAAAGCGCATTACCGAAACCATGAAACTGTTCTCATCGAAACTACTAGGACCAAATTAGGGACTAGGAGAATGTGACTTTCTTTTTTTTCTTTTTTGGTAAAATGTTGAAAGTGGACGTTCATTTTTAATTGTGAACCAGGAGGACCAGGAAGGTTCAAGAAAAGGTACACCCCAGGTGCACCTTTTCCGGTCTTATGCCAGGTCAAATCGCTTTTGATTTTTTAAAGTTCAGCGAAGCGAGTGAACAACAGAGAATCAAACATAGCCAGAGGTTGACGTTATTTACAACAATCCAATTTATATCTTAAAAAGGCTGCGCTGTATTCCCTTGAAAACCCCCTAATTTTGTGATCCTGCCAGCCGCTCAAAAGCAAGGGTTCCCTCGCTGACCGTGACCCTGACCTTTCATATGGAGCTCGTGAACTATGGTTTTGACACCAGATATGCCGATATATAGAGGATATTACATGGGCGCGCGGATACGAATTTTATCTTCGAGTGCTGAAAGTATCTCAGAGAGATACTTTCAGCACCATACTGATGAAATTACTACATAAAACACAACTTGAAGCTCATCTACGGATGCATCTGCGGAGAAAAGAGTGTCGACAGGAAAAGCTATCCGGTGTGTGAACAAAAAATGGTTTCTTCACTGCGCGCGATGAAGATATGATTTTTTAGTAAAAGGAAAAATCCTGGTATTTCATCAGTATTTATATAATAATATACTTTATGTCGTCACGTTGACGTATATACCCTGAGGAGGCTTTCCATAGATGTTTTTTTCTTTCGAGCGAGTTGCTCAGTCCAATCTGGAGTGGATCTCTAGTAAGTTGGATTCTGGATTCCAATCTTTAGTAGGATTCCGGATTCCTAGTGCTGGATTCCGGATTCCTAGTGCTGGATTCTGGATTACGTGAAGTAGTCGCTTACGATGGAACATCATTAACGGTCCGGCCCAACAAGTGGTCGCGGTCGCTTGCAGGAGGTGGTCGTTTACTAGAGGTCCCAACTGTAACGCTTTGGCTGAGGAAATTTTGGTGTTTAGGATAGGTGGTCGCTTATGGGAGGTAGTCGCTTACCAGAGGTGGTCGCACAGGGAGGTTTGACTATAGGTATAAACGCTAAGGTAACTTGTGAGCCCTTGAGCCCTTTATTCAGCGGTCGCTGTGCTTCCAAATAATGGCGCTCAAGAAACGGTGAGCGAAAGGTGCGATCGAAAGGAATGCTTAGCTGTGAACGGCCATCACAAATGACTTCACAATTGGTGTTCTTAGAAATGCAACTGCCACTGATTTTTAAAACACTATTTCTAACTTTAGATATCAGCTCCCAACGTTATTTATGACTCGTGATCTGTGACCTGCCGCACGTTTTGAAAACGATAACTTACCCGACTGTGCATGCTTGACGCATACGTATTCGCTATTTTGAGCCCGCGAAATGATAAATTGGCGCCATCTTGTCAAAACCAAGGCAAAAACAAAGTCAAACTAAAGGGAGATCCAACCTTCCGCCTCTTGACACCGGTAGCGAAAGTCACCTGATAATGTTCTGCAGCCTCCTGAAATATTCGCTTGAAAACAAGCAATTGGGTTAGAAATAAGCTCGAGTATAAAAGGCAAGAAAGGAAAGCGCCCGTCCGCCATCTTGAATAAGTTTCTAATATTACGCGGAGTGGATTGGAACTGATAGCGTGTCCTCAGCGTTTTCGAAAAACTCTTGAGGCCTAACTAGCCTCGCTTTCGCCCAACTCGACCTGGGCAGGCCGAGAGGTCCGCCATATTTGTATTCGGTGTATATGTAGGTGCACTAGAAAATTATACAAAAAGTAACAATATAACAAAGTTGTTAACAGAACTCTAATAGGCAATAGAGGTCATGGAAAGAACGAATGTAACTGTTGTCTTTGCTAATATTAGAACATCAAAGTCAACATACTACTTGCTTTACCATAAACCTTGCTCAGAAGCATGCTTCTGCCTTACTCTAAAAGACATACAACTTTAATTCCATTTTCAATTTTGTTACACAGCTAAAAAAAAGGAAAATGGGAGGTTTTAGTTTAAAAATAGGAATATGCTCAAAAAAATAGGGACTGGACACCCTGCACTTCTTTCGTGCTCTAGCCGCTTCCTGCGTGCATTACAACAGAACAGAGCGCAGGCATGGCTTCTTTATTTTTTAAATGGCGAGATTTAAACTGGCAACTGAGTGCACTAGGTCTGCTGCTCGCGTCACACCCTCAGACGTCGTTAGAGACGGCACCTCACGCCATTTAAAAGCGAGATAAATTTTATTCAGTTCTTTTCATGTGGCACGTATACTAGGTATACTACAGGAAATACGAAGAGTTGGGGATCAACCTCACTGACTTGTTCTCTTTTCATTCATATGCAAAAACCACAGCACAAACAGGCACAGGTCAATTTTTCATAAGCTATATGAAAATCCAGTTTCATGAAATTTTTAGAGTATTATAAAACAAGTTCTCTATCTCCTAATGTTTCAAAGTAGTGTTCCACTTTTTCCTGTGTTACTCCGTTCAAAGTACTAGGGTTCCACTTGGGATTGTTATCTTTGTCTATCAAAACTACAAGACAAAATGTGAAGAATTAAGATTGAAATGGCCGAACTTTAAAATGGAGTCTAAGGCGTTGATTTAAAAAAATGGTATATAACTTCCAACAGTTATCGGGACTGAGATACAAGATTAAATTGTGCTAAAATTATAAGTCAATTTGTCAACAGAACATTAAATCCTGCCACTATCGACGGCGATTATTACTGAAATAGGGTTGCAATAGTGCAAATGAAGGCGTTAGATCGGCTTGTTTACCTTAGTGATTAATTAATGTGTAACCACATGTTACCGCGGTAATTTAAATTTATCGCGCCTTTTTTTTACCGTGGGAAATGCCTTTTACCATGGCGTGCGTAACCGCACCTACTGTCTGTACATTCAAACTATTAACAGGGACTCATTACACTGTAGATATTTCTTACAAGCTAAGTCGTCAAGCTAATCAAACTGTTACCTGCTCTAATCCCTTCATAAAAATCGTTATCCTCCTGAAAAAGAATAGAGATCAAAAAGGAGAGAAAAATATATCAAATCTTCACAGATAGTTGACCGCAGGATAGAATAGGGTACAATAGAAACAGATGGCGTTATGATTCAACGCAAATTTTTCTTCTTTTTTATTGGCCAAGAGCCCACCATGTGACCTGTAAATAACTGGCGACAAATAATGGTCTGCTCATGCGCAATGTCGTCCAACTGTGTTTGGCTGAAATAATATTCTGCTCATGCGTAAATGAACTATGCTTTTTTCCTTCTTACGATCGCTCTTGCGTGAAAAAAAAAACCAGATCTCTTGGCTTCCCGAAGATATTCATTAAACTATTATTAATTGCAAATTAGGGAAGTGCGTTCGATAGGAGGTGGGTGCGTAGTGAGTGGTAGTCGTAAGGAGGGGGGGGGGGGGGGGGCAAAACTTGATGAGCTTGTAAGATTGAGAAATCAAAATCAAACACTATGAATATCAGCAGCTGTCTTCATCAGTGTTATTGTTTGTCCGCCCACTTAACAATTCGTTACTATTTCATTTTCCTCAAAAATGCAAGAGCGTCTTGTACTTTTTACATTTACTTGGCTTAACCTCTAGGTAAAGTACATGTAAGTAACAGCAGGTCAAACACTGACTATGATCCACAAGATATACTTTTGCACTGTAGGATGGTCAATACAATTGGCTAAAAATTGGGCTACAGAAAATTAAAGTAATCTGAAAAGTTCATTGATTAAGGTGTCAAAGCGTCGCGTATGACTTCAAACCCTTGTTGTGTGACACTGCGGTGACACGACTCCTCTATTCATTTTATATACAAAGCACCCGGAATTGGTAAGATGACAAGGTCAACGTTTCACCGTTCAACTTCTTGTATATTTCTAAAAACTGGTGACAAACAAAAGCGAATACAACGCTGTAAATAGGTTTTGAAAGCGAACAGATTTGTAATAGAATTAAATATGGTCGTAAACTGTAACTTTATTGTAACTTTGTAACTTTATTTGATTTACCACAAAATACAAATAACGATAAAACAAGACAATTACACAAAAGCAAATGAAAGTGGCGAGGAAGCCCAAAAAGAAACCATGATATAGATATTGGGCTCCCTCAGAGTAAAAATAAAGTTAACAGTAACAGTAAGGCCAGGATCGAAAGTAAAATACAATGAAGGTAAGTATAATTAACTAATTACATAGACTGAGTTGACAAAATATAAGGTATGGTACATGTAATAATAAGTATAAAAATAATATCAGACATGTGAAGAAGTATAACTATTTACTACAAGATTTATAACTAATAATTCATATATAATTTTTTTTTTCAATTTCGTTTTGAATAAGTGGAGAGAATTAGATTCTTTGATATCATTTTCTATAGAGTTATAATAAGTAGGTCCTTGGAAACTGACAGAAAATTTACGAAGGTTTGTTCTACAAAAAGGAAGGTGAAAATCGTTGGCGTGTATAGTGGCATAGCTATGGACTTGTTTGTTTAAAGAAAAATAATTGTTGAACTTTGAAGGCAAAAGAGAATGGTTAATAGAAAACATAAGTTTACCCAATTCAAGTTGTCTAATATCGGAAAGTTTTAGTAGCTCTAGTTCTTTGAAAATAGGGTCTGAATGAGGATCGGAAGTTGATTTAGAAATAATTCTGATAACTCGCTTTTGCAAAGAGACAAGACGGCGACGATTGGTCTTGTACGTAGATCCCCAGACAATAATACAATATTGAAGATAAGGATAAACTAAACAATAATAAAGAGTTTTTAGACAGGGTTTAGGTAGAAAAAATCTTGCTCTATTAATGACGCCTATTGATTTCGAGATTTTACGAGCTACTTGAGAAATGTGCGGTTTCCAAGACAGATGTTCATCAAGGACTACACCGAGGAAGACCGTTTCCTTAACCTGTTCGATTCTCTGTTCATTTATGCATATTTGCATTGGAAAATGATAACTTTTCTGTCTAGGCTTAAATAACATAAAGTTTGTTTTCTTCAGGTTTAAGGAGAGTTTGTTTGCCCTAAACCAAGTGGATAATTTATTAAGTTCGGAAGTGAGTGAGGCTGCCAGGTAGACAGGATTTTTATGGGACATAAATAAATTAGTATCATCAGCGAATAAAATCAGCTCGACGAGCGTCAATACGTTATTTAAATCATTAATATAGAGCAAGAAAAACAAGGGGCCCAAAATGGATCCCTGGGGGACACCACAGCAAATAGTTTGAGGAGAGGAGCACTGACCGTTAAATTGAAGGAATTGCAACCTGTTGGAGAGGTAGCTTCTAACCCAGTCCAGAGCCACGCCACGTATACCATAGTGTTCGAGTTTGTCAAGCAGAATATTATGATCGACGGTATCAAAGGCCTTAGAAAGATCAAGGAAAACGCCAACGGCATGTTCATTGCGATCAAGAGCAAGGGAGATTTTTTGATATAGGTCAATCAATGCTAACGAAGTTGAAAGATTTTTCCTGAAGCCAAAATGATTATCACATAGAATTTCTAGTTTACTTAAATAATTATAAAGACGGTTATAAACAACCTTTTCAAGAAACTTAGAAAAGCTAGAGAGAATCGAGATCGGTCTATAGTTCGTAAAGAGCGATCGATCACCGGCTTTAAAGAGTGGTATCACGCGAACAATTTTCATTTGGTCGGGAACAATGCCATGAGTGATAGATAAATTGATTATATGAGCTAAAGGATCGGCTATAATTTGAATTGACTGTTTTATGATAGAAATGGGAATTCTATCATGGCCAGCTGCCTTACCTGGTCGAAAAGCATTGGAAATTTCCGATAGCTCATTTGGAGTCACTGGATCAAAAACTACCGATTGACAAAAGTGACCAGAGAGAAAACTGCGGTGAGAGACAGACGAGTGAATTTCTTGGCTATATTAGGTCCGATACTAGAAAAATAACTGCAGAATCTATTAGCGATGTCTACTGGATCCGAAGTTTCTTGGTTGTCAACTTTAACTTTAACTTTGATTTTAAACGCTTTCTTTTTTGTGTTAATAATTTCGTTTAGAACTCTCCATGTAGCTTTGGCATTTGGTTTAGAAGCATCGATTTTCTTTTCGCAATATATACGTTTAGCAATTCTTAATGAATGATTCAATTTGTTTTTGTAATTTTTATAACGAGTTTCATAATGCGAAGATTGATTACTGAGATACTGTCTATATAACTTATTTTTTGTTCTTATCGACTTCAGAAGTCCTTTCGATAACCAAGGCTTACTCAAACGGTAATTGCTCACCTTAGTTTTTTTTTAAAGGAAAACATGAGTCATACGCCGTAGAGTATTGTTTGAAAAAGCTGTTATAGGCGTTATTTGGATCATCAAGAGTGGCATACTGAGACCAGTCAATTCTCTCCAAATGCGATAGAAACTTAGTTGTGTTGACTTGATTTACATCTCTATCAAAAACAGTTTCATTAGATGCTGAGATTGAGGTGTCGAAATGAATAGAAAATATAGGCAGATGGTCAGAAATGTCAGTGAAAAACAGTCCACTCCAAGACCTATCGAAAAATTGGTTGACGAAAATGTTGTCAATTAAAGTTGCCGAATGACAAGTTATTCTTGTAGGGCGCGTAATCAATGGAAAGAACATATTTGAATATAGCGCATCTAAAAATTCACCAGTAACGGAATGACTTTGGTGGTTCATTAGATTTAAGTTAAAGTCACCCATTAAATAACATACCTTTTTTTTTTTGGAAATCTTAGGGCCTGTTTACATGGAGTGGGGGACCCCGGTCTGGTGGGGTTGGTTTCTTTTGTTTTCACGCTCTGGGGGACACAAAACAAAACAAACCCATCCCACTAGACCGGGGTCCCCCACTCCATGTAAACAGGGTCTAGCTTAATAGCTCATTGGTCATTGTTAAAAATTCATCAACGTTTTGGTTTGGCGGCCTGTAAATCACACCAGTAACAATGTTCTTTCCCTGAGGCTTAACATTTTCAATAAACAAAGATTCTGCGACGTTTGGCAACGAAAAATCAAGATCGCATCGAAATTTAAAATTCAAATTGCTAGAAACATACAGACCAACTCCACCACCGGATCTATTTTCCCTACTTTTATGAACAAAACTGTAACCGTTGATGTCGACTGACGACGACGAATCATTTAACCAAGTTTCGGAAATACCAATCATAGAGAATTTTAAATTTACGTTAGATGAAAGATCCGTTAATTTGCTAGCATTACATTGTAGGCTACGAATGTTTAGATGCAGTAGAGAAAAAATGTCACAAATACGCGAATCTTCACTAGATAGCATGTCATTAAATTGATCTTCAATAAAATATTCACAGTCATCGCTAAATAAATCCCTGAGGTTGGTGTCAGGGTCAAGGTCAAATGAACGAGCTAGATTTGTTCTAATATTGTGAAGTAAAGGATTGAAACTTAAACTAGCCAATCTATCAGCATCATAGCGAACAAGACCATTTTGCATTTCATAAATTGCTAGGTTGAAGTCGGCGTCATCAAGGTCGTTAAAGGGAAATGAAAATTCCAGTCACAGAGGCGACAAACAATGGTTCGAGGACGACTTGCAGAATTCTGGGCCGAAGCTGGCCTACGAGAACTTTTACCCACGCGATGCGCTCTCTCAATGTCAGGAGCACTGGCGAGATTCAATTCGTCTTTCAAAACTTGCTTTACTTTAGCTTCAGTTTCTTCCAACGTTTCGTTATCCTCTTCGGGAATGCCATCGACTCTGACATTATTTCGCCTACTCTGATTTTCTAAATACTTCATTTGTTCTTCTTGATGGTCCAAGTCGTCTTGAATTTCTTCAATGGCGGAGTCCAGTTCTTGTAATTTAAGTAATGATGGTTTCAAGTCATCGATGTCCTTTTGCGAAAACTCAAGGCTGTTTTTCAGATCACCCGTTTCCTTTTCCGAACTAGCAATTGTTGCTTTTAGCTCGGCTACTGAATGAGTTAAAGAGTCGAGGCGAGTGTTCACGTTAGTTATGATCGAGTCAAAGAGGCTCTTGAACATTCTTTCCTGCATCTGTAACATCTCGCGAAGCGTTGCCAGTGTTACAAACTCTCCTTGAACATTTACTTCAGCTGCCAAAGAACTAACTGAGGCTTTCAAATGACGTGTATCGGGCATATTTTGGACTAAAATTTTCGGTGATTTCGATCTTGGCCAGAGCAATCAAATCCTGCGTCCGCACACTACGCGTGCACGTGCCAAAAAATGGCACTGATCTTGCTAGAATCCATAAAAACAAATAGAGTGTGCAGAATACATTGTTAACATAATACCTACATACCCGATTATCTTAAATGGAGTTTTCCCATATAAAAAATATATATACTTAATTCAAAACTGCGAGAAAACAGTTTGTTTATCGGATAAACTAACCTATAGCAAACAGAAAATCGCCAATGTTTCATCTGTGAACGAGTGTCACAAAATAGATACCAGTTACCGGGCGAGAAAAACTGAACACATGGGATCGAAATGTGACCAGCCGGTCCAAGATGGCGTCCACATAACATACAGAACGGTTACTACCTCATGTACGGTACATGAACAGTAAGCGTTCTCCTCCGTCCAACGCAAAAACAAACACGGTGATCGAATGGTAAAACAATTATTGAACTCGGTTTTTGCAAAATATCGTGATTTGCTGGTGTCTCGAAGATCAATTATTTGCCTCAACCTCAACCTTTGGCAAATAATTGATCTGCTCGCCACTAACAAATCACGATATTTTGCTCAACCTCGTCCATTGCTAGGAATATACAGTAGCTACATATTTTTATTTTTTCTTACCATGCATCGCTGAGTTAATCTGTATTCCATCTTCAAACAGTCTGCAAGGTTTAACTTAGCTCCTTCTTGTAACTGTCTTAATGTAATTTTTAAAGATGTGGGAGACTGAAAAACAAGGAAGTGGAAAAAATGAGACCTAAGCGAAAGGTACAAATAATTATTTATTCTGCAACGAGGATGCCTCTTCCTTAATAAATTCGGTAAACCCGCCTCCCCCCAAAACTCATAGTTAAGAAGAAGAAGAAGAAGAAGAAGAAGAAGAAGAAGAAGAAGAAGAAGAAGAAGAAGAAGAAGAAGAAGAAGAAGAAGAAATGGTAACAAGAATAGGGCTTTCGACAAGTCGCTCGAGATTTTCCAAAAAGTTTCCCGTAATTTCTCAAAAAGTTGCTCAAAAGTTGCTCTAAAAACAATCAAAAACTGCTTTTGGTAAGGAAAGTGTCCCAATAGTTGCTCGAAACAAACAAAAACTTTTTTGATCTGATGCTAAAATATGCAAATTATACAACAAAAGTAAGATTTGTAAGCATTTCAATGCAATTTTGCGGCGTAACCAGCGTTGCTAAATAATTTTCTCTTCAAACTGCTGACGTAGCAGCCCTGCTAATTTTATCTTGCGCCCATGATCTGCCCTAGCGTGGGGGGGGGGGGGGGGGGAGGATTTGGCTCCTTTTTTTACAGGAAATTCATAAATTGCCTACTAAAACATTGTGAGGCCAATTTAAGCACTAAGCTGCTCCAATATCTCAGATATCAAAAGAATAGTGTTAACCATTGAAATGAGCTGGCCTTGGTTGGATAACCGCGGTGTGAAAGAGATGAAGAAGACACAGAAATATGGTCCACTAATGTGGGAATTGAGAGAGAGAAATCCTGGCTACCAAGTGAAACAGTATAACATCATTTTGATGTCCTGGGAGGATATTCAGCTGATGTGAGTCATGCAGTAAAGGAACTTGCTGGAGAGAAGAGTGCTACCATCTTAAAAAGAATGCTGAGATCTCTCATATCGAATACACAATACACATTGCGCACAGTTTCACAATTCTTGCTTAAACAACGAGGACTGTTGCTAAAGTGTTCTTTTTTTAGAAAAAAAAATTATGGCATGTTGAAATTTTCATTGAAACTTTCAGTATGATTTTGCCATAGATCATAAGCGAAGTAAAATGATGGACAAATTTTAGGACAAACGGAAACAATTTTTTGATATTTTACAGGAGCCAGTTGTGACTAGGATATTGTTAATATTTAAATATTTTTTACATAAGAAAGACTTCACGGCGTAGGGGTTGGTTTCGAACAGACGCCCAGCTTTTGTGTTTTTTTTTTACTAATACTGGGCATCCAGACGTGTAAAACTGCCAAATATTAATAATAACTAGGGTATCTAAGAGATAGTAATGCTGCGGCACATTCTGTTGATACTGGCATCAGTTAGGCAGTGGGACTTAAAAGAATCGAAAATGACATTGAATGTCCTATTTACATGTTGGAAAGTACTAGAATAATTACTATCAGTCTATAGAAAGAAATCGTGGGCACGTTGTTTACAAAATTATCAAGTAGTTACAACTCTGGTTTTCTCACAGTAAATTGCAGGAAATAATAGAAATTCAGATTGTTTATCCATACATTTAATATATGGTGCACGATATTTTCTATGGAAACACAATACTTTTCTTGCTGTTTGTTGCACTTTATTAAGTAACAGTTATTTAGCTATATATTTATAGAAAACAACAACACAAAAAACGGAAAAAAAAAAGAAAGAAGGAATAAAGAATTCGGTGGGACTCGAACTCTGCACCTTCGGCTCGAAGCGACTACGCCTAACCACTGCACCACAGAGGCTGATTTCGTAATCTCCAGGAAAAGTCTTTCACTTTATTCCTTTTCCATGAAACTTTCGCCGGCAAGATGATCGCCAGCCGCATTAACCGAGCTATTAACAGTGAAAAAACAATGTAAACGCACATTCCATGGCAATGAATGAAAGAAAAAACATAATTCTGCAGTTTCAAAACGCCGATACACGTCCTCGTCTGCAAAGTAGGACACAAAACATATGTTTTGTTATCTCGATTTCCGCTGTTATTTTGAAGCGAATGGTCAAAATCACATCCACTTTCGACTCACACAGCTTCTTAAGAATAGCACTGCATGACATTTTCTCACTTTCACATCACCTTCTAGCAAGCTGGAATTTGTATATCCCCCCGTGTTGCGGAGTCGATGAGCAAATGCTCATCTTCTCGTCAGGTTTAACACCTGGACGAGTCAAAGGCTCTTGAATTGAAATCCAATCCCCAAGTTAACCATCGTACTCATCTGAAAGACTCCTGCGTGTCTTAAAATTTGGTAAGACCTCTAACCGTGCTGTAGAAAATTTGCCACAAAGAAAACTCTAAGTCTGAGCCGGCGAACGATGCACTCTCTCACCCACCGAACTTCCCCGTGTTTTTATTTGAGTTGTTCGTGGCGCAATGCACTCTGGTTAAATGCAATGCATTGTGGTAAAAAGTGTGGTTAAATGCAATGCATTGTGGTAAAAAGTGATGAATTTGAGAATTCGTCGCCCCTTATATATTTCCTTTAATTCCTGATTATGTTGCTGCTCGCTCCCTTCGGTCGCTCCGCAGCAATGATGGGAACTTTATTGTGTTTTTAAAAGTACAATTGTAAATCTCGCTTCGTATAGGCAATTAACAAATACTGCTTGAGATTAAATTGTCCAAAAAAAAAGAAAAGAAAAGAAAATCAAAATTGCATTAAGTCTGGGCTCTCGCAATTCCTATTTCTACAACAAAAGATTAAGATGTTGCTCTAAAGGCTATATTTATCATTTTCTTGATTATATAAAGTTCCTGCTTTTTGTCAATGCCTATGTCATTCATCATGTCTAAGAACGTGGAGCATTCGTCGGAGAAAACGCCAAGGGAGCTCATGGAGAGATTTACACACATCTGTAATTTCTACTCATTTCTTTGATCAAGTTCAGATATTTTTCTTTTTTACGCACTGCATTGTTATTAAGGTTAGACTCGAAACCAAATGTTCATTCCAGAACATTAAGGCACTTGGGCTGGATTAGGAAAAGAAGTTCTGGATCATAATTTTCACCAGTTATTATTGACGGATTCAGAAAACCTTTAACATCGGCATAGAGTGAAGAGTGAACATTAATCACGGGTTGAAGTGACTTGGCAATGAAGTTAAGGATTGAGTCGAGTCTCAAGGTAAAGCGATCAAGGTACTGTTGGCAACCAGCGACAACAAAATAATAATAATAATAATAATAATAATAATAATAATAATAATAATAATACATATGTTACATTGAAATGATAAGAAGCAAGCACAAAGTACACTTGTATCCAAGTAAAGAAAAAAAGTTCAAAATTAATTCGTAAATCTGATATTTGCACTGCTAGGTTATACTTACAAATTAATCTGTTACAAAACGCTATTTCAAAACGTTTATACAAGGAAATTAAGTTAAAAAAATTCTAAAAACTATTTTATATCTATAAAGCTAGGTTATACTTGAAAACTAATCAGTTAAAAAAGCTATTTTTAAAACGTTCAGTATTTACACTGGGTCTTATAATTGATTTATTTCTAAGTCACTCTGAGGAGTCGTTACAGTATACAAACAAGATGCCAATACTCAAGAAATATTAATCATTGAACAATTTATTATTGATTGTGGATAGTTGTACTTAACGTGCTCTTCAGATGATGCACATACTAGAATCTTCAAGTAGTCTAAAACTGATTCCACAAAAATTAAGCGACAGAAAAGTTGTTTTTCTAATTTATTTATATAACGTGACATTAAATCTGAGTTGTTACCATTAAACACTGTAAGGAGTGGGTGTACTTACCATTCTATTCAAGATCTAAAAACAGTAAACGAAAGTAACAATTAATATTTTGCAGTCTTAACAGTAATGAACTTGTTTAATGCTTAAGCAGACATTTGGCATTAAAACAGTATTCGTTCAAAAGAATTTGCCGCCATACAAAGAAGTTCATGTCTGTACTATTTTGTCCAGGATATGTTTCTTTTCAAACTGTACTTTTAAGAGTATATAATCATGTCTGCTGAAAATAGGCTAGAGTTTGTTTCAAAGTCAAAGCAAGGTTCTCTTTCAGTATAAGTAAAAATGTTAGGCAATGAACTGAATGAACTCAGTGAATGAAGGTGTAATGAAAATAATGTGGGTATTACATTAGCTGGTGCAGGTGCAGCAAGTGACATCTTGACTTCAGTGTCAGCTGATTGTTAAGCATCTGTTACAATCAGGCCCCAGTTGCTTAAACGCTGAATAGTGCTATCCACTGGATAAATACCCATCCACTGAAGACAATTGCAAGTATTAGGGAAACCATTCATTGTGTTGCTCCGTACTAGATGATGCTTTATCCAGTTGAAAGCATTATAATCCACCTTTTGAACAACTGGGCCTTGATAATTTATTTTACTGTAACTATAGAGACCGATGCAATGTACATTACATGTACTTTACCAGGAAAAGAATTAGATTTATAAAACTTGTTAGCTTCACCAGCAAACAAATACAGTGGAACCCTGTTAATATGGTCACCAATGGGCCAAACAAAATTCGGCCGTATTAACCAGGTGGCCATACAGTATATTAATGAGGGTTTTTTTTACAAGAAAATGTAAGGGGGTTTTTGCCAGGCAGCCAAAAAAAGTGGCCATAATAATATGGTGGTCATATTAATGAGATAGCCATAAGTCGGGATTTCACTGTTATTATTATATTCAGACCTCTAATAATGGCCACTTTAGACATTCCCCAGGATACATTGTCGTTGACTCCACTCCTTATTTTTAACCTTTTCGAAAAGTCACTTTCCATTGACCCAAGGTGGCCCTGTGGGAAGTTTCGACTGTAATACCGTAAACGATCTAATAAACGCCCACTCTCAAATAAACGCCTCTTATCTAATAAACGCCCTCCTTACGCTGGTAAGTTAGCATTAAACGCTCCTCTCTGGTAAACGCCCCCTGTCTAATAGATGCCCCCCTTGAGAATTGCCCCTAGGAAATGGCTAAATATAGCATAATCAATCAATTTATAAATTTAATTGCTTGATTAACATCAGTTTGTGTATTATGTCATGTTCAATTTCTAGATAAGGCGTCAGCCCGCAGTCGAGATTCTGTTACACAAAAACGTTTTTAGCCGAAAGCATATATGTATACAGTTATGTTGAGTTCGTTAAAATGAGTTACGAGAATAAATGCCTCTCTCTTTTAAACGCCTCCCATCTATTAAACGCCCCCTCTAGGACCCCTAAAATTAAACAAATGCCCCGGGTGTTTATTAGATCATTTACGGTATGAATAAAAGTCACCTCAATTTGTTTTAATGCCCACTCTGTGCCATCTTTCTCTAATGCCTTGATAATGCCTTCCATAGATGATTGATCAAAGCAGCTGTTAAGCAGAAAAATAAAACGATAATTATTATTACCCACAATTGATCAGTGGTTGAGATCGTCGCACAACAGAAACAAAACTTAAGCATTTAAGTGTAAACTGTAAAGTGATTTAACCTGTTTATCTGGTTGGTAAACTTCTCAAGAACAAATTCTTTGCTATGTTCCTCAGAGCACTGCAGAAAGATGTATACAATTTAAAGATAAAAAAAACTAGGGGTAGGTTTGATAGTTTTATTCCAGTTTGCAATGTATTAAAATTAGATTTGTTATTTGAACAAATTAAGTGTGGATTTGAGCAATCCATTCTGCATTGACCGCAGCAGGTTAGAGCACTTGACTGCAGAGTGGGAGGTTGTGGGTTCTATTCCCAGGGCTGGACCAATACTCAGGGTCTTAAAATAACTGAGAAATAAAGGTACTGCCTTGAACATGTAAAAGGCTAGACCTTTGTGTGGCTCGGATGACCACGTAAAATGGCAGTGCTCAGTGTCTCCAGTAGGACATGTAAAAATAGAGTCCTCAATTAGTACTTTCTTGATAAATACATTGGCACTCAAATAGCATGCTTCTTCAAAATTTTTTTATTTATAATTATTATTATTATTTATAGGCTAGTAAAACGAAAGTTATAGCATTTGTTACATCTCTTTTAATCATGTGAATTCTGAAATATTGAGAAATTAAAAAGTACTGGTATTTATTTAGTAAAGCAAGTTGAGTCAGTGCTCACCCCAAAGCTAATGGAATAGACTAAGTTGCTTTTACACTCTAGGTGAGCACTTAATCCTCAGAGCACCTTAACAGTTGATGAGGTGTTGATATAGTTTGATCCTAATATTTGACATTTTCCACCCCTGGCTCCCTTTTTTCAGACTATAATTATTGCAAATGAAAAATGTTTAGTATTCCTACCTTTTTGTCATAATCATTTAGAACCTCTTGTATACTGTTTGCATGTGGATCCACAAGATTAAGTAAACTGGACTCCAGTTCTGTTAGCTTCCAGATTGATATGAATAAAATAAAACATAACATTGATATTCACAGACAAAAAAGATTGGTGATCAATGTTATTTTGTATGCAATGACTAGCACAGCATTTATTTCTGAGGTCAATACTAAGATCATGACCTGTTTAAACAACACAACAACGTGATTTCTGATCGATACACAAAAAATTATTACCTTTTCACTTGTGACAAAATGAGTAGCTACTCCAGCATGTTTCACATCATAACCTTTTAACCTATGGCCTAAAGTAAAGATACATACTGATAAATACAATTTGTTGGTTTACCATACCTAACTGCAAAATTTTAGAGACAATTGAGCAAAAAAGAGTGTGCATAAGTTGCAGTTGTGATCATTAATATACAGTATGTTTTTTGTTTTGTGAAGAGAGAGAAGATGAACGGGACCTGTAAATTGTTAAAGAATGGCAAATGTTAACATCTTGTACAATACCAGGGGGCATTCCCTTGTGAAAAGATCAAACAGCACTCAGGATGCTTGTCAGAGCAATCCTCTGGCATAGCTAAGGACTATTTGACCTCTAAAAAGGTAAAACAGACCCCAAATAAGAGCTTTTAGTGACTTCTAATAATATTGTGCTGAGATGTTGAAATAAAAAAATGCTGTCTTCAACACACGTATGAATGTATTTTTTTAAAAGATATTTCTCTACATGAAAACCCAAAGCAATAATGTTATGGGGAAAAACAGTGGCTTTTGTTTCTGAACACCCTAAGTGAGACCACAATTTTGTAATTCAGACCCCTAAGCATCCACATCACTTTGGTTAGGGATTCCTTCTACTGTAGTCCCTGTTGCAGCCATTATAAGAGAGATCAGGCAGTGTTCCAGGGCATTGTATGAGGACCCTTAAATAAAAGTAGTGTAAGGGAGACTACCTCTCTGGGGTATAGTCAATTATAGTTGCAGTCAGTTGTTGCAGCAGAGAGATGTCTGCAAGGCCATGTTGTTTTCAGATTCTATTATATAGTTTAGGGTAGATTAAATTTCATATGAATTTATAAGAATTATTTTTTTCACAGCCAGAAAATGATGTGAGACAAACACATTATAGTTGATTACATGTAAAGTAGTTGATGATCTTCTCACCTGTCAAGGCTAAGTAGATACCTAATTTACCCTTCATTCTGGGTAAGACATATCCACCACCTACATCAGGAAACAGACCTAACAAGAAAAGAAAAAAATTTTCAAGTAATTGTTTGACAAGACTTTACTGTAAATGCATACTTTTAGTAGCACTGTCGCATGCTGCTGCCATGAATAGACAGTTCAAGTCAGTTTATATGCTTGGGGAAATTGACCTTGAAAATTTCATCCCTTGCAAAAAAAATTGAAATTTCTGCCAGCACATACCTAACCAAATAGAAAAAAGGAAGGTTCTTAAATATGGGTTTTAATGATTGTATTTTTAAAGTAATTTTATATGTACATCTAAATGAAATACAAAATGAAATACAGGCCCTAAATAATGTTAAAACATACCTATAGCAGTTTCTGGCATGGCAAATAAAGTGCTTTCTGTGGCAACTCGGAATCTGCCATGGACTGATAAACCAACTCCCTGCAAGATTATCATAACTATTAAAGATAGTATCATCATCAGAGGATACATGTAGGCTAGCCGACAGATCGTAATCAAGATCTCCTTGTTCTGCCCTAGGAAGTAATAAAGTACTACTAAGTACTTGTACTGCTTACTACACTACACCAAACAATACTAAGCATATTTAGTAACAGGATCACAAAATGCAAATGAATGGCTGTTGAATGCAAAAGTGTCATGAAGTTTTAGTCCTTAAAAATGAGGTTTCTAGCATTTCTGAAGTGTACATCACAGTGTTTTAGTCATGAAAATTTAGTCAGTTTTTCACCATTTTTAAGATCTTCATACCTCAGCAGGGTTCAGTGTTTATGGCTATACTTCACTGGCATTTGTATTTATTGTAAGCTATTAATAATTATGTAGCAGAATTTTACCCTAGCAGTCTTGCATAGACATTTGGAATCCATACTGGGTCATGATATTAATAACAGTTTTCAGTGGGTTGTTAAACAAAACTTTTTTGACCCACCAATGAAAAAACATTCTGCCTGTTCTCGCCTCATGGGGGAACCAATTCCATTTACCCTTTAGGAACTGATTCTGGTAATTAGTGCATAAGGTAAATGTTGAGCTCAGTGCAGAGTTATCTCCTTACTCACCCCTCCCATAGTTATTCCATTGATAAGTGCCACATATGGTGTTTGTAATGATCCTAAGAAAATTATCAAAATATTAGTAACAATATGGATTTTAATACCACTGCAACCAACACAAACAATAAAAATCAGTCAACCATTTAATACATAATTATACAGCTGGTGGTTAATTTGATATTGTCAGCAAACTGTCCAGTTAGGGATTAATTTGGAAAGTTTCAGATCAGACTTTCCTTTAGAAATTATAGGCAAACTCTCCTGTTTAAGAAAAAGAAGGACAGTTGGTCTGAACCAATCAAATTCCAGAAAGTACAATAGGCTATACAAACTAGCTAATCTGTGCAAAGTCCCTGTGACAACATGCCAAAAAGTCTAGTTGGCTGATTGTGGTTCACTGGCGAATGCTCTTGGCTTCTCGTTGCTTTGAGTGTCATTTTATGACAGCAAATGCTGCTTTTTTGTTTTGGTTTCTTGTCTGGGCTACAAGGAAAATGTATGACCAAACTGGTGAAAGTTTGTATTGGAAACAATCCTGCATATTTCACGATAACTTTCCTGGAAAATATGCAAGAACTGAAACAATGGTAATTGTGTTTAGATGTTTGGCATTCAAATGTCCAGTTACAGACAAAGTCTGTAAAAATCGTTTGAGGTGACGAATGAAATATTTATTTTCAATTATTTTTGTGTTTAAATTAAGTATTTGAATTTTTGTTTTATCTTCTTTGTACTCAAAATGGAGGTTTTCCCCTGTAGCACCGTATCATTGAAAGCTCTTTTTTAAAATTTACAGTTGACTACAAAATGCGAAAAAGAAAGGCTAGTACTAGGTTTTATGCCTTGTAAAGGATAAGTTGGCACTATAAGAAAAACTTATTTTAAAAATCGTTAGTGTGTTTTTGTTTTAACTACAAATGGTTTGAGTTTGCAATATTATTTCTGTAACATGCTGACAAATCTGCATTAACTAACCAGCTATATCATTAACACTTAAGAGGACTACATGCTTGTCCAATTTGTAAATAATAAAATTTGATTAAAAAATTTCCTCTGACAGCCATATTGGATTTTTTTTCATCCAATAACATTTCCAGATTGGACAGCATGTAGTCCTATTACATACACTAACACTTTATTCAAGATTCAGAAATTAATTTAAAATAAAGAAGTTACAAAAGTCATGTTGGCATGTTTTATAGAACTGTTATCAAGAGCAATATCATGTTCATTTTATCACCTGCATTATTCAACCTTATTCTAATGGTCTCTTAACTCCCCACCCCACAGGAAGTGACAGAACAACAATGAACCTGGAAAGACTCAATATATAAACTACACTCAATCCACAATCAACTCTGTTGATAAAACCAATTTTATGTCTTTTATAACCTCAATGAGCCAACACTACAGTTTCTTTAGAGGCTAACCCATTTTACCCTGGGAATAATGTTGGTCTCTTTACTGAGACTGTCTAAACTGTGAATTAATTGTTTTCACTCCAAACTTTAACTCACCAATGGCATAGTTTAGCATATACTCCTCTTTGAAGAACAGTTTACTAAGGTCACCTCCCCTTTTTCCAGCTTCTGCAACTTCTGTAAATTTTATTAATTTAACGGTAAATTTATTTAACATAATCTCAAAACTCCAAAGGTAAAAGGACAACCATTGCAAATGCATGAGATTGTACCTCTTACATCACCACCTGCACAAAAAGCACGATCCCCAGTTCCTTTTATCAGCACTAAACTTACAGCTGGATCAGCATCCCATTTCTGTCAAACAAAACAAACAAATTACCACACGTCTGATAAAAACTTTGAATTTCTTAATTCACTGGAGCTTCTAACAGAATTTTCAAGCTTTTACTACCTTCTTTCAATGTTTTATTGCTTCTCATTACATAAAAAGGCTTTAGCATGGACTTATTAATCCAAGTATTGCAAAAAACAGAATGTGGTTTATACCAATAAACTTATATGTTGTAGTTTAATTTCCTTTGTGGTGCAATATTCCATTGTGGAAAAAAAAATAACAAACCTATGAAGAGCTGACTGATTTGAAAATATTTAGACTGAAAAAAAGTCTCACCAACAACATTCATTGTTTTAATACATCCTATCATGCCACAATTTTGGTTTTACCCAACTTAGGTGAAAAATTTCTATTTTGCTCAAAATGTGCATGAACCATATGCCCCAGATGAAATAAATTAGGCTTTTTTATACCTGCCAACTTTTTCTGAGATATAAGCGTGAGATTTTTATCCTGGGAGTGTTGGGATTTTTGAAGACGACACGATTATTTCTGAAGATTCCTGAAGAAGTCCAAAGTTTTCCGAAGACGTCCGTAGTCTGCCGAAGTCTGCCGAAGACGAGCTCGCTCCCAGTGCTTTTCACTTCAAAAATCAGAGATCGCAAGGAAGGTATTGTCATTTATTCATTAATTTAACATATGGTTTTCGTTCCTTACATGGGTCTGAGTTAACATATTTTTGGCAATTGTGTCAAGCAAGACGGCAACAACTCACATTTTTCAATCAGGCGTGAGAAATTGGCCCGCAAGCGTGAGCCGGTGTGAGATTGAAGTTTTCAACCTGCAGGCGTGAGACTCGCGCCTAAGGTGTGAGAGTTGGCAGGTATATTTTTTTGTGTGTTTTTTGGTGTTGTGTAAGCCATTGTTGGTTCTCTTTGTGCTGAGGGCATTATTTAGTGTCAGCTTTTCAATCTTTTGTATTACAAACATGTACATGTCATTTGGTGATTGTAACCAGCAGCAACATCACGAAACTACAACTTTTTTTTAATCCCACTTGGGCAGAAATTTCCAATTTCATCAAGGGTGCACTACACTTGTTAGTTTTGATGTTTTACATAAGACATCTAGGGAAGAATTAAATGGTTTGTGGTGTTACATAGTCATGATGCAATCTGCACTAGCTTTCTTGTTTGGAAGAACAATTTTATTTTTAGCAAACATGAGTGACGCACTTTAGCACTTTCAGTAATATTCAGCCCAAAAATCCAGAAATTTTGGTTAGAAATTAAATGGAATGGACCAGTTCGGTTCGGTTTGAAGGTGGTCCACTTTGACCAGTCCCACTAGTTGAAAAAAAATTGTCCCTCAATTTTGATTTGAAAAATTTGTTGTCCCTGTAATAAAATAGTGCCCTTCTGTATCTTGCTAATACATGTATGATAATCAAACAAGTAGTGGTTTGGATTGGTTTTGTGCAACAAACGTAAAGTTCTATTTGGCATGTGGAACTTCTGAAATTTCAAACCAGAAGCACCCTTTGTCTTACCTTTAATACTGGGTAGATTTGTCTAATCATATTCAAGTTCAGGGCATTCAGTGCCTTTGGACGATTCAGTGTAATTAAACCAACTTTATTTTTTACTTCAAGTAATACCTCTGCATCCTGCAATGTTGATATTCAAGAGAACAGATTATAGAAATCAAATTACTGTGATAAATGTGTCAAAAGTAAATTAACAGGAAGATTTTAAAGCCATCAATAAAAAGAAAAAGTCCATTTCAGTAAAAATCTAACCATGACTTGAACATATCTGATCGCTGGATTTGAATTTTTGCACAAGAGTTATTGTTCACAAAATCGTAGTTTTAGGAATTGAAATAGTAACCAGCATCTAACAGTCAAAACTGTATAAAACAAAATGTTATAGAACCTAAATTTCAAAATTACCGCTTTTGCACTTGTAGATGACATTCTCTGAAAGCAAAATAATGGCAATAAAAATATGAGCACAAATTTATTATGTTAATTGTAGTACAAGAAACAACAATCAACAGTTTTTTACTGCAAAACTTAATCACTGCAGGTCTGATTCTATTTCCTCTCATGAAGCAACTTTGCACACATGTATTTGACGAGACAATTCTCATTCGTCGGCGGACAACATAAAGAACCTTTTTTACAGTAAAACATTTCTTGGAAGATAGAGAGACAAATTAAATTAACTTGATATTTGGATCACTGAAGATTCAGATATGCCATTTATAGTGGTGGTAACAAAATTATGGAATACACATTTTGTGGTTAAAGTTTATTTTTCTTTCGCTTTTGGGTGTGTTGACATGTTTTACTTTAACACTTAGGATATGAAACAAAGGAAAATATACTTTAAAGTAAGGATAAAATTGAACCACAAATGTATCCACAAACAAGTTGACCTCCACAAATGTTAACAAACATCCATTCTTGTTTGTAAAAAGCAATCAGCTGGAGGAACAGTCAGTTACATGTTTAGATTTAGTATAATTTTTATTATTGTTAGCATAACATTTACCAGATGTCGACATAAGATTCTGAGCTTTTGACAAGCAACAGATGTTGACCTAAAAGACCAAAAAATTATCAATGATCAATAACAAAATAAAAGAGTTTGAAAAAATATTTCATAAGTTAGTTAATTTGAAAACCCAACAGTTCTATTCTGGGGCATAATTAAATACGCTAATTAAGAGTCAACAGATGAAAGGAATGTATCATGAACATTAATTTTAAACTTGCAAGGATGAGACTCAGTCTCAAGATGGGTGAATTGGCAGATGTTAAAAAAGCACAAACAAAAAAGGAAAAGTCAAATTAAGGGGTAGTGAAAAGAGGAAAGCAACAAAACAGTTTAAAAGACATCTTACAGGGTTAGAAAGGACTATTAACAAAGCAATGATGTGCTTGTTCTAAAGACCAAACTGAGCAGTAACTTTCCCAGAGTATTAGCTAACACTGGTTAGACCCATGATTTCTCATAATGGTCAAGATGAAAGAGGTCAAAAATATTTTTGTATCTGCAAACATAGAGTATACAACCACTTTTATAAGGGACAGATCTGGAGTGTTCCTTATATAAGTGAGTCTCTGTTAACACACTACTATGCTCTATTGTTGACCAGACCAATCAGATCAGATGTTACCATTTTAACCAGCATAACTAATGCTATGAATTATATGAATAATAACTACACTGCAGTCAGACCCCTGATGATTAATTTTATCCTCAAACCCACTTTCCCTTGGACCAGTCTGAAAAATGATCTGCTGGACTGGAACTCACATGACCATGTGAGCCTCCCATGGGGCAGAGTGAATTGTTTGAAGAGCATTTGAAGTAACCCCCCACGCAGACGATCTCAGGGGTTCATCATGCATTCCTGCCCCATTCCTGGTCACAAAGGAGTTCTTTTGGTGAGGCAATGGCAAGATGGTATGGTGTAACTAAACAAAAAGCAGAATTGTTTTTTGCACTCTATTGTTTTGTAGTAAAGCCAACTCCAAGGTAATTGTTTCAATGAGATTGTGAGGGTAGCCTCTAGCACAAAAGCTTATGAATAACTGAGAAGTTTGTTCTAAAGGTGTAAGCAGCCGGTCTTCCGAACCTTTTTATGAGACCTTTCTGACCGTTCTGAGTCTCTCGCAAAATTCCTCAAGGTTAAAAGTGCACTACCCTGATCTGGAAGTGTACTGTGATTAGTCTACGTTTTTAACTCTTGTTTCAGCAGATATTTGTTGGGGAGGATTGCGTGACAAGCCAAAAGAACATCTGGATGGGAAGTTACACCTGATGCCTTCAACAGGCATTCAGGAAGCTGAAGCTGACAGTTCTTGACTCACTCACTACTAGAGAAGACTTATTTGTGAAGGTTTTACAGGGAGCCCTAAGCTCTGAATCTAAACTGTATATATATGAATTTTGAACAAAAAGTTAGGGTGTTACCATTATCAAGAACTTGCTGGCCAGACCAGTCCATTCATAAAGAGAATTACCCTTTATTCAGAGCTGTCCAAACAAATCAGTCTTTCCCTAAAAAAAAACTAGTATATAGATGAAAGTAATGAGTTTTTAGAGAGAAATCTGGATGAAAACCTATTAATTTTCATTTTCAAGATGACTGGATTAGCCAGCAAGTTGTGACTTTTGGTGAGGTGTCTTTTCCTAGTTCCCCAAGGGCAAAAGCAAGTTGCCATGCACAATGTTTTTTTCTTATAAAAAAACTTGTGTGTCCACTTGTCATTACAATTTGCACATTGGCCCAAGGGTAAACTGCCTTTCCCAGCTTACGTATAATGATGGCAGCTACCTCTTGAACTGCAAAGCTATTAATTTTCACAATCAAGCAGAATAACTGGAGACTGAGAAGTTGCCGTGTTTCTTGAGAGTCCATACATCTAACCCGCTCTTAACTGACAAACTGACAGTACTGGTGTGTTCTGTGTGGTTATTAGAGGTCAAAATTATATCCAGGTTAAATTTTTTTAACCTAGGTTGATTCTCGATTTCCTTTGTTTTCTAACCCTGATTCTTGTAACATAGTTAACTTACACGTCCATAAGATTAATCTTCTCAAGACTAAGGAAGGTATTAACTGTCTCTAATAATGAAAATCGCTAGATGCCAGTTTTTACCATGCTTCACTAAGAAGGATATCAAATACAAGCCAACATTTGAGGGTCAATCCAAAAGCTACATTTTAAAAATAGCGAAGTTAGACAAGCTGTCCATACTGTACAAACCGGCCTAGGGTATAAACCTACCCATTTTTTTCTGTTAGCTTAACAAGCTTAATGATGAGTAATTATGCAACGAGCTAATTTGTCATAACGCTAATTATTACAGCGATATAATTCACCTGCTTACACAATGTGTTGGATACATTGATCAGAGCTGTTTCCTGGAAAAATCGCTGGAAAAATCAAAGCTGAGGGAAAGAATAAGCGCGTGCGGCTGCGCGTGCGTGTGTAGACCTTGGTCAGCGTTTTCACCGATTCATTAAGTACCTCATGTATAGTGTAGCAAACGGTAGACGAAAAAAAATAAGAATATGGACTGTGAATAAACCCAAGGCTGGAAAGGATATAATTTTGAGTGTTGAAAATCTAGTAAATACAATACAATTATTCCAAGCGAAGTGAGGCGCGAAGCACCTCGCGAAAGCGAATTCATAATTTTGTCGCGCGGAATGTTGCGCTCAACGCGCGGGGATCGTATGCAGTATGGAAATTTGCGTTTCAAAAATCGATTGGACCAGCCTTATAGTTGGAAGTAAATTTACCGTTTTTGCTTTGTTTTACTTTGTATTTGAGGGCAATTTTCCAAGTACAAGGCCCCGGGGGGTTTATATTTGGAGGGGCGATTTAACCATGGATAATAGAAAGACTGGATAGGAAACTTATGTCACGTGGGCTGATTTCTTATCGCCGATTGGTTGTTTCGTGCTGCGAGATGGCGTTGGATGGTTCCATCATAGTGGACGTTTGTGACGAAACGATGGCGAAAATGTGGCGCAAACCAGTCGAAATGTAGGGTTTGTTTGCCTGCATGTTGTTCTTTTTCGGAGTTTTTAGTGCTGCTTTAATTTTTGGTGTATGTTTTTCCCTTCGTTTGTCGTGTTACGGCGATGGCAACCCTTCAAAGCCACACTTGAACCTTCGAGGTAAGCACTTCTTGTTGTTGTTTTGTGTTATTTATCCTTGTTTTTGAGAAAATTGCGTCCCAAAAATTCACCTTACCAGAGCCATATTTAGTACGCTTGGCGACTGTTTTGGGACGCCTTTATTAAGACGGTTCCTTCTTCTTTCTATTTATAATTATGACTGACAGATCCTTCAAGGATGGAATTGTGGCATAGGCATAGTTACAGACTAAGTGCTGTTATTTTCCAGCCATACATTTCGATTGAAAATGGCTGAAATAAACTACATTCGGAACTGGCGCCGAGCGAGTGTACGCACACGGTGTGTAAAGTTTCAATCGACAGACTAGTTTGTGTTGAAAACTGTTTCGCTCAAGTAATATGCTAATTATTCGTTAAGCATAAACTGCTAAATAACAAACTGCTAAATAATAAACTGCTAAATTACATATTCAGTGAATACAATCGCCTCACGTCGCTCCTCGCAGCTTGTATTCGAAGGCACTGAAGAGACTCGAATAAGTTTTGTACTTTTCCCTTACATAAACAAATAATTGTATCATGAATGGGAAAACACCTACTAACATTTTTTGGCCTCCGTTTGGGCTCCTAAACGTTGTTGTTATTATTTAAACAGTGTTTTAGTTTTCCTTTTGTTTGTCTTTATTGTAGGATTTGCTGAACACATTTAGTCATTAGAATGAAGGCAGTATAATTGTGGTCAAGTACTCTTCTGAGAGGGCACAAACCAATCAATCTTTCTATATTAAACAGCAACTTTTGTTATGCATGAGAGCCAGAAGGTGGCATCTAAGTTTCCAACCAAAGATGGACTTGATAGCACTATTATTGTATTCGTTTTTTTAGAGATTAAAGCAACAATGTACCTGTACCAAGATGTATTCTAAATCAAATTAATAAAACATATACATGTACTTGTTTGGGGTATGAATTTTTTTTTCAACAACATGATAATCTGACCACACAGTCAAATATTTTTTCAATCCCTCATCCACTTACCTCAGACTAAACAAAAGCCCTGGATGTTACTGTTTTTTTATAACCAGCTTCTTTTTTCTTTGGGAACAGTGTTTATGTTTATTTCAGAGGTGATTTACAGTATCCCCTAGCTATCCATATCCTTAACATTACAATACAAAAACTTAAACTTTGTTTCATCCTAAAAAAAAAGGTCAGCATCTCAAAGATAATATATTTCTAAGTTTTATTAAGCCTTATGGAAGACAAGTGTTTCCTCGTGAAAAAGAAGTGAAGGCCCTTCTATTAACCAGGAGAGTTGTATTCTAGTAGTTAACAAGTAACCGTTGTATATAACATTTTTAAAAGCGTTGCAGTTAGTTTTTTTAAAGACCTGACTAAAAAGTACCTTGGGTCATTGTACATTTATACCTGAAAACAACAAAACAACTTGCTTTACGATGAAAATTGAGTTGAAAAAGTTAGAAACGGCGTTTCCACGGTGGTCCACAAGCAAATTTACTTTTTCTGCTGTGAGCTTTTTATCCCCGCTTTTAATGCATTTCTCAGATACGGCTTCTTGTCACTGGTTGTCCGTAAATGATTTGAATAGAAATTAAACACTTGTTTGAGTTGGGTACTTGAAACATCAAGCCTCGACAGTTTTACCGCTAATAAAATCATTTTGCCAAGGGCTATTAACTTATAAAATTCGACACTCGATGAGGTTTTCGATAAAAGCAGAACGGAAATCGTGAAAACCGTGATAAAAAGAGTTAAAATAATTTCCGGTGTTCTTGTGGTTTGTAGAATATTAGGCTGTGCCTTTTTTATAGGTGTTTTGTAGCTGTATACATGTAAGTTTTCGCATAGTTTTTATGTAGCTAGGCTTCCCGTTTGGTACATAAAATTATCGGGCGCTGGAGTCGTTCTTCGCTCTCACAAGTTTCATAATCATTTACTCTGTCTTTTGCCTCTACCGGTTTTGTACCCTTAAACTATCTTCTCCAAGAACAATTCCTCTTCATCCTTTACTTCAAAACATGGGCAACCTGTATATATGAAATAAGCGATGAAAAATAAGATGCGCAAACATCGGATCCAGATGTAAGAGGTTGAATGGCTCTCGAAAACATGACGTCACACTTTTCCACTATGTTGGAACCGGTCGCGTCAGCCAGTTTCCTATCCAGTCTTTCTATTATCCATGATTTAACGGAGGGTTTTTTGCGTTTCCGGTTTGGGGGGCTTATATTTGGAGGGGCTTATTTTTTCTTGTTAATATACATTGAGGGGCTTATTTTCAGAATTTGAAGGTAATCGTCTTGTCTTGTCCATGGGAAAATACAGTGCAACTTCAGTCAGCCACGACCCATTCTCGTCCCCAGAGCCACTCGGCTTGATTTGTAACCGACCAGTTTCCGACCACGTGGCCAAGAAACGATGGGCTCTGGGACGAGAATGGCCACGACCCATAATGCCATAGCTTGAGTAACAGCTGTTTCTGGGGCGGGGACGGGGAAATCGGAGAAAAGGGAAGCGGACGACAATAAAAACTCTTTCCCTCTTATTCCTAAGGAAGGGCTGATACTCCTAGTTATCGCTGACCCAGTGACATAGGGGTGATTGCTTTTTACTGGGGTCGAACCACAAGAAGTCAAGAAAAGCCATCTGTTTACAACCACCTACTTGTGCGAAGAGAATTAACCTCAAACAATTTATAATAAATTCTAGTCTCTTATATTCTGAGTTGCACATTACTTGCCATGAACACAAGAGTTTACATTCTGAGGGAGTGCCTAGTAAGCAGGTACGCTTGACCTAGCCTGTCTGTAAAATAATATGGCACTGTGGTCCCTATAAGCACTCACAACCTCAACCCTGGAGGTATGTCGTGACTATCCAGGCTAGCACTGACAATAGCTTGCTGATCCACTTAATCGTGTCTATTGTTTTCAAATTCCTAGAGCTCTCTTTTACTTGAGAGGAATAGTAACAGGAGTCACTACATATAAAATAGACCTTTACGGCATTCCGCTCCAGAAAGAAAACATAAAGAAATGGGGTCGAGCAGTCAAGGCTTGGGTGGATACAATTTCATACAAATCACTGGTTTTTGTCCACCCAAGCCTTAAGTTGGTGGCTTTGTTGACAAGAATGCAGGAAGGGTCTGTAGTGTACACTGATTACACAAGGAAAATCAAGAAAGAATGCATGCTTTTCGCATTTCCAAGACAACCTTTTATTATAAAATAATCTTATTTAAGCAACTCAAAGAGTTCATATACATTTTGTAGTTTAAGTCTTTTGAAATCTACTTAATGAGGACAGTTAAGCTTAATTTCTCTGTCGTCAGCTACCCTTGCTATGATAAAAATATGTACAATATCTCTTCAAGTACTATCACTTTTCACTAAAATTACAAAATATAACCAACCTAAATTAACTCGCATTTGTATTCAAAAGAAAAATAAGGTAAAAACATAATGACATAACAACCTACTAAAAAGAATTTACAAAATCGAAATAAAACGTTATTTACAACTCAAACGCTGCACAACCACCAACCAAGTATTTTGAAATGTATAAATAAGAATATCGAGAAAAACCTTTTAGGAACATATACAACATAAAATGTACAGAAAAATTATTCATTTACAATATTTTTGGACAATATTTGTTGAGTCACCAATAAAAACATTGTTTTACCACTTTCTTGTTTATAAGCATTGTGATACCCTTTTAATGTCCCTGACAGTTTCGAAAGCATTTACAGGACGTATAAGCCGTGGGTGTGATTTTGGCCACTTCAAAGAAAAAAACAAAACAAAACACTAAAACAAATACAATACAAAACAAAACAAAACAAAACAAAAAACAAACCGGGTCTGGGTAGGGTGTCATGTATGTATGGTTTCCAAATAATCTCCCAAAACCTTTCATTTCAGAGTGGCCTATTCTGCGCTTTTGTGTCAAAAAAGAGTCGAAAAACCATTTTACACTTTGATGCTTTCTCAGCTAGTAAGAATGAAAAGTCAGTTTCTTCTCCAACCCAGTGAACAGGCTAATCTGTACCAGAAGTTTGATTCCTCTTCTCTGATATAATCAAGATAAGTAAGATGCTGTATTGTCAGTGGAATTTTGAATCGATATGCATCTTCAATCAGGATGGGGATGAAGCGTCGCTCTTGTGCCCCTACAAAAGAGAGGACAATGGTTATATCACATTGTTACCTTGAAACTGCTAACTCTACATTAAATTAACCAAGAAATGATGTAGTTTATGGTCGAACAATATCACTTGACTTTTCTTTGTTTTTTGTACATCAGATAGTTTGCACAGTTTTGATTCAACAGTGGCAATGAGTTATCTCAGGGACTACATGTAGTTGTCTTTAGGGGCTCAACCTTTGTTTTCAGCATTAGATCGATGAAAACTATAAAGCAAAAAGTCTTATAAATATTTAAAAATTGCCAGTTAATGCTGCATGCAAAGAAAATCGTGTCTGATAGCCTGGGACTAGTGGATTTTGCTATTGGGCTAGTGATTTTTGTTCTTAACTTGCCTGATAGGCCAGTGCTGTTTTTTTAGGGAAATTCAAATTACAGAAGGATTGTAATCAATACTGCTGATCAAAAAGGGTTTTGGGGCTTGTGGACTAGTACATGGTAGCTACAGCTTGCCTGAATGGCAGGCTGTAAAACTGACTTTCTTTACACCCTGTAATGATGCAAAAAAAGCATTGGAAAGAAAAAAAAAAGAAAAGAAGAAAGAAAAAGACAGTTGCTAATATAAACCCTGCCTACCCCTACATTGTCTCCCAAGCTGCCATTTTTATCTAACCTGGTGAGAGACTCATAGCAATGTGAGATTCATAGATTGCTCCTTCACTGTCATCAAAATTGCTTGACAGCACAGCTACAAACTTTCTGCATCGTTTCTCGATGGCTACTGCAGCAGTTTGAAGGTAACAACCACCACCAAGGAAGTCACGCTCACTAAAACATAGTCGTAAGTTATAAGGTGGGCTCTCCATTTTTTGCCGCAGTTTTTCCACGAATTCACTGTCCTTTTTGGCAGTATTTGCAAAGCAAAGAAATGCATCGTATGAATCATGAACTGCAAGCAAAGAATAAAAATTAATGCTTCAGACATTCTTTTTTACATTTTTCAAGAGCTATAAATGTAACTAGTTGTCTGTAATAACACCAAAGAAATTTTCACAAAATGACACCTTACACGTGAAATTTTCAGAATTTTACCTCTGTTTTCACATTATTCTTCTGAAATTTGACATTTATTTTCTCGGGCTCCCATGAGAAAATGGTGTTATTACAGGTAATTAATTATTATATCTACAGCCCATAAAAATTGTAAAACACAATGCGATATTGTTTAAATATTCTGCTACAAGGTTTTTGTCCACTAAAAATTGAAATTGCTCAATTTCCCGTCTTAATACTCTTTCCGTCTTAATACTCTGAGTTGACTGGCTTTAACAATTTCATCACAAAAAAATAACTGCAAAAGATGTAATATACACTTACTTGTTTGTAACTCCTCAATCTCCTCTGCGAGAAAAATGAAACAAAAGGCTTGTGAGTAGTTTGCAACATTTCAATTCAAGAAAAATAATGTATTATAACTTAGAGTAAAAGTAGAAACAAGACAATGTATTCCACAGTATGTATCAGGAAAAAATTTATGTATTCTTAGAATACGTTATGTAAAACAACAGATTTCAGAAACCATCAGTGTGACTTGATATCAGATCTACAACGTGTGTAATATGACCAGTCTTAAAAATAAACAATAATTACAGAGCAGTCTTTGCTGTTTGGAAATCTATTTCAGTTTATACAATGATGTGAATGCTACGTGTGCTGTGATTGGTCATTACTCATGATCTATTGGAGTACAGATACATGCATGACATCACAGGAAACTTGTTTTCTTTGTTTTGTTCAACATATTGTTCAGTTTCGGATTAAGGGCAAGTGAAAGCCTCGAAAAAACTTTGCAAGAGCTATTTACAAAGAAGAAAAATGGAGAAAAGGAGAGAAAAAGAGCTCTTTACAACTTAAGAATGCCTAAAATTCAAGAAATCTTCACAACAGTTGCCATCGTGTGTCATTGCTATGAGAGATGGGTTCGCTGTCTTGCCTAAACTAGCACAAATCTTTGAACAGTCAAGCGGTATGAGGCAGGTATGTGTATCAGTCTTTTTTTTCCTGATCATTGTATAAAACAAACAGATTCCGTGGGTCTCTTCAGTAATAGATCACAGAGGATGTAAAAAATGTGGTAAAAACATCAGTGACACACTCGCCTGCGGCTTGTCTGCCACTTCTTTGTCATGTCATCTGTGATCTATCACTGAACAGACACACGGCAAGGTGGAATCTATTATTTCGTTAAGTACATAAATTTTACTGTAAAATAAATTCTGCATTTGCCACTATAAAAAGAGACCTCCGCAAACAAAATATAGCTCATTTCCGAATCATTATTATTGTTCTGAACCTCTTTAAAAAAGGAGGCCTTTCACACAGTCATTCTTATGAAAATGAGTTATATTATTTTGTTCATGGATAAAAACTCATTTCCGTATGAAAGGATAAGCAAAACAGACTGAATGAAATTCAGAATGCCTTATTATTTGACAATGCAGGCAGGTACTGGAATGTAATAAAAGTTAGAAATAATATTATACAAACCCAGTCTTTGCTGACGTTTCTCTCTTTGACATTTTGTAGGGGTTGCATCTGAATGAACATAACAAAATAACAACAAAAATGACTATGCAGTTTGCACACGACTACACTCACCAAAGGATAATTGACCGAACACAACATTTTTCAACCTACTTAATATGGGCACTGGTTAATATGAACAAAGGACACTATTCTACGTCCTGTGTCACATACATGTACTCCCATATAACAACAACCTTGCTTAACAGACACTGTTCATCTGCACAGCGTCTATGACTAATACCTTACCACTTAAAGAAAAAAAAATAGCAGAAACAGCAAATGACTTTTCAAACATTCTGTCTAATGTCAAGTCCATCTGGCTGAGCCACAAACTAAAAGCGTTGGTACAAAGTCAAGTCACAGATTCCATTGTTGTGTTTCAAGAGACATGCACCACACAATGTACTTGAAAGGTAGTTTTTATGATAAATTATCATGAGGTTTCTTTGGGATGAACTTGTTAAAGTTACAGATAAGAAATAAGGCAGTGTTTCCTTGCAAAAATTTCTACCTTCTGTAACATTTTTTCTGACAGCCTGCTTAATATGAACAATCGGACAATAAGGACACTATGGCATGTCCCCTTGGTTTCTGTGTTAACTGGGTTTCACTGTAATTTTATCACAAGTACCGGTACATGTCTAAAAATGGTTTTCCTACAAATCTATGTCAAAGCAGGAGTGCATTGTAGAGATGCAGCGACCTCCAGTTAAACAAACAATAACCCCAACTTTTCAAGCTGCATTTTAACACTAACCTACATACGGCTGAAGGTCCTCTAGCACATCATTTCGTTCCATCTCTTTTAGCAAAGATGTCATTGCTGAAATTTTCCGGTCATTTTCCCGGAATTTTCTTAATAAGTTCATAACAGGATTATCAGTACTTCCAAGCCACTGAATGTACTGATTTGAGTATCCCATTTTGTCTGCTAATGACCTGTAGTCTCTTCCAGTGGCTGATAATGGTTGTAAGTGTTCTACTAGTTTTTGGTAACCTTCAGAGGGCAAATCTTTCAGTAGCTTCTCATCACCAGCTGCTGTTTCACCAACTAGCAAGGAAATTACAAAAAAAATCCATTATTAAACCCTTGAGACAAATCAAAGTTACAATGGGTCAAAATGCTTTGTTTTCTTTGATGTTTCTCATCATTATAAACTGTAATGAACATGTAGACTTCTGATCTCAACAACTGTACACAAGACAAAAATTAAGAAGTAATGATACTTAAGGTTCCTGTAGACACCATCATTCTGTACTCACTTTTTTTTTAAATTTTTTTTACAGGAGTATAATATTTAATGTAAATGCTTCAATTAGCACTCATAGCATTTTTTAATGTAGATGTGGATGCTTATCATTTTATTTATCATTTGTGGCCATGCTGTTGTCAACACAATAAATTGTTATGATCTTCAAACCAAGAGAGCTTTTAAAGAAAGTTTGAATCAACTTAGATGTATGCTTTTCAAAGAGCAAGTCAAATTTTGGCATTTGTCAAATGTAAAGCAGACATCGACATTCACTTAATTTAAAACAGAAAAGTTAAAATATTTAGCACTGAGAGCACAAAACTAGCAACAATAAACAATGATAAAGCAAGGTAGGTTTAGCTTTGATTTACAGCTGCAGCTACTTTCGCTTGAAACAATACTTTCTAATACTTATGGAAAGACTTTTAGTGTCAATTTGATAATAGCAACAACAAAAAGCACATACAGGAGGGGTGATGTGATCAGTATTGATTCGATTGTTTATTGACCAACCAAAAGGCTTTGTTCATTTCTTCTTTTCTGTACTTTTTACGGCATTAGCTAATTGCCTTTTTTGAGAATTTTTCTCATGTTCATTCATTATTATTAGTGTAGTGAGGAAACAGCTGACATTTGGTGATGCTACCACTGGTTTCCCCACCAAATGACGTCTAAGAGACGAGCGCAGAAATTCTATACTGATGACGCATCACTTGAATCAATTCCCCACATGGCACGACCAATCAGAAGCACTACCCAGATCTGGGTAGTGATGTGTCATCAGTATGGAATTTCTGCACTTGTTTCTCAGACATCATTTAGTGGGGAAACCAGTAGTAGTGTCGCCAAAAGTTGGCTGTTTTCTCAGGCTGTTGTAGTGATTAAACAAATCTGGTTAACACAGTTAATGGAGACAGTTCTGTAAAAGTACTAAACAATGTGCATATTAAAAATAAGTTTCTGGGCCAATTTGTTTTCAATATTTTCTGCTGTGGAGTTCTTACCTTTGTCCTTTTCTGAATCTTTTTCTTCAGGGGAGATTGTGTCATGGTGTTGCTTATCAGTACCATCAAGTACCACGCTTAGCATCAACTCATCACCTTCACTGTTTTCTTTTGGTGGCTGAGTGTCAGTGATTGCACTTTCTCTATTCCTTGCATTTTGTGTTGAATATCGCTTTCTTTTCTTGAGCAGTGATGTGACATTACGCTTAAGTCTAACTGTAAATTTCTCTTTTCCCGGTTTCTCCTTCTCCATACTTGATATTAAAAAAAGCAAAACAAATTAAAATAATGTAAGGCAGGTCAGTGTAGTGACAGACACAACTTTCATGCTTGTAATGACAGATTGAGAAAAGGGCCTATGCTAAACAGCTTTGTCCATACATAGGCCCAGCTGATGAACCCCAATAAGGGCGAAACAGCTGTCCATGGCTGCCACTGCCTGGGTGATATGGCTGTGCGCATGCGTGAAGTATTGGCCAGGCTGTGGGTTGGTTCATGAGTGCCCCTTGCTTTAAGTTTATCTTGTTAATGCAAATATTTACTTTTGTCAATAAAATGTCACATTCAAGTCTAATTTGTAAAAATACTGGGGGAAACCAATTTTGCAGAATGATTTGCACTCACTAAGACTAAAGACTAAGACTCAAAATCTGCAGGAAAATCTATCTAAAAATAAACTGCACTGTGAAAAAGCTATGGCATGGGCACAAGGGAGTTCCTTGCTCAAGCTTATAGACTCCTGCTATTGCTTAGCTTTTTTTATTATAATCAACCTGATATGTACATAGTGCGTGCCTATGTTTTTCAGAGAAGGTTTTGTTATGACTATCCATTACTATCGCTCTTGCTTTCTTCAGCAAAACAATGTGCCGATCTTGTTTGAAAATAAGCGAAAAGTTGTATGTTTAAGGCACTACAAAGAAGAAACAACTTCCACTATTATTGCTCCGTCGAATCTAAAGCTGTCTTATCACAAGTCATTTGCTCGAGTCTGTAGCACTACACTAGCTGGTCAACGTGAAGTTTGTAGCATGTAAAGCGTTACGTGTGAGGTTGAATGACAACCTTTTCGTGATAAGAAGAAGTACTCCTAAAAATATGAATCACTTACCTGGTGGGCGCAAGGCCCGAATAAACACACAGAACCGAACAGTGTAAAGGTGTATTCCAACAATCAAACTTCGATGGAAATGAAAGATCGCGGGCGGGTTACCGCGAGGGCGTCGTTTTTACGTCATAACCGAAGTCACATGGTCACCAGTCGACGTATTAGTGCCTTATAAGTAGGTCTAAGTTGGCTTAAGTACCATGTAAGTATGTTCGAAAGTCGTTTTTCCGGAACTGATTTCGTAACTTGTTGAGCATTTATAGAACTGAGAGACGTGTAAAAATAAACGAGTTAACATAATCGGAACGGTTAATTTTGGCTAACATGGCCACTGTGGCAAATGAAACAAACGGCAAGCCATACAGGGTGAGACGGTAAGCAAGGAATTTGAAAAGTATTTTGTGCTAGAACTCAACGCAAAAAGTGCAACTTCTATGCAGTCTCGCTAAAATGACGTAATATAGTATTTGCTGTTTTCTCTGCTGATACGAAACCGTAAAAAACTGACAGCTGACAGAAATCACAATTAGAAACATGAAATAAAAGCAAGATCAACGAGTCAAACTTTAGCGAGGAAAAATCCAACAGTACACAGAGGGTCGTGAAGGGGGGTACCAAATCCCAGTTCCCAGCCTAAATTTGGCCCAAATCCCAGTTCCCAGGCTAATTTTTGCCAAAATCCCAGTTACCAAATCTAAAATCCCATTACTAATGATTATTTGCAAAATCATGCGCATAATAAATTAAAAGCACTTATTGACGCTATTTGGATACACGTACCTTCACCTGGACTAAAGAAAATCTCTCATTCTGCGAAAAATACTGATTTCACGGTCTCTACTGAGGAGTGCAAGGTCTATTGCTACGAAATTTTATTTTTCTATTTCAAAATATTGGAGCAAAGACCGCTGAAGAAAAGAAATCCCATTCCCATTTTATAATTGTTCATCCCATTCCCGGTGGCTAAATCCCAGTCTCAGTGAGTAAATCCCATTTTCCCAGTCCACAATAAGGCTAATCCCAGTTCTCATTTTACCCCTTCACGACCCTCTACACAAGAACACAAACCATTATTTTTAACGAATTCTTCAATCATTAGTTGTGAAATCCCCTTAACTTTTCAGAGCCGCAGCTAGCGGGGGAGCAAGGGGGGCAGCTACCCCCCCTCCCCCCTGGACCTGTTGAGCCAGACACATTAAGTCTGTGAATGGATTTGTTTTCTTTAGTTATTTTGGTTATTGTGACTTGCAATTGTTTGCCATTTTCATATTCGAGGTCGATTTTTCGCAGACATATTACATGACAAATGCTGAAAAGAGCGTTACGGAGCCTCCAAATTTGAAAATTTTCTTGGGGAGGATACCCCCAGCACCACCCTCCACCCTGCACTTGAGATAATGCCCCCCCCCCCCCGAAAAAAAAAACCTTGCTACCGCCCTGCTTTTACCACGTCTCTACAGGGAAAATTCTTCCTACGTTGAGTACCAGGCCAATACTAGAATGTAAAGTAACCTACTCACAGTAACTGCAAAGGACCGCAAATGAATATACTGTTACAGTAGATGTAGGATTCCTCAGGAGAACTGATCAGCAAAAATCTACTCCAAGTGTTCACGTAATGGGGATGTGTATCGCTAGGTGAGGCCGTATTTTTACAACAAAATGGGTTGCTTCAAAAGTTACTATTATAAGGTTACACAATTTTCTGGATTTCGGAAAACTGGCACTTTCGCTAGAATTAGAAAAGAGATAACAAAATTAAAACTGTTCCAATCTCAAAATCATGTTCATGATGGTAAAATAGCTTCCACCTCGGCCAACGAGTTGCGCCTCGATCAATCATAATTACTATTGTAACATTCGCTGCTTTCCTCTGGGACTAGACTAGACTACGAGTCTCTCTCTTTTTTCTTGGTACGTCGAGCAACACGCGTGAGACACGCAAATGACCACACGCGTGACTGAAGGCGCGAGACAGGAAAGGCACGAAAAAAAGAGTTCTTTTTTCTTCTCGGGCGGCCGCTCTACGCTCGCTCGCGCATGAGTATCCCTCGCTAAATCTGAAGAAAAGAGAGACTGGTTGCAGTCTAGCCCTAGACGTGAGTGTGCTACCAGATTAGCAACTCAACAAAGGCAGTTCATCCCCCGCCACTTTATAAACTAAATCTTACCGCTGTGAGGCAGCAGTTGGCGTTGGAGCAATCGAGATGCTTCTATCGTTAGGGATGAAAGTGTTACACAAAGAAAATCAACTACAACAGAAGAAAATAAAAAAGGCGGTCTTTATTGCAAAACTTAAACCACCCCAACGATAAGCCAGTAATTAAGGAATACAAAATATACATACTATATAGACAGTAGTTAGATAGATTAAGCATCACTTAAATAGTAACCTACGTTTGTCTCTTGCTGCGAGTCTTTTTATGCTCAGGAAAAACGCGGATTAAAACCGAATTTTTAATAGTTTTGTTGGATACACTGACAGAGGCGGACCTAACAGAAAGGCAAAGGGAACCCCAGCTTATTTCTAGATCATAACCGGGGCTGCCGATATATAATCTGCGCTAAGTAGACGTCTCCTATTGCTTTGTTGCACGCAGGCTAGCCACCGATATAATTCTTTTTACCAAGGGGCTTTTCACACTTGGTGCCTGGATACAGGCACAAAATGGTGTTGTGTTCACACCTTCAGAACCCGATATGAAGCTCTATTTCAAACTGTCAGACGTCATTTTGGAACGTGGGCTTAACACGGAGTACAAAGCAGTGGATTGCTCCCGAACTAAAATAAATGGTGTGCACGCATGGACTCAGTGGTCACTTTAATGCCCGAAAGTTGGCGTGGGTACTTTAAAAAAGGTGTGTTCACAACAGTGCCCAGCGGGTACCGTACTAGGGTACCGTACTCGGGCACCGGGTGTGAAGGCCGCCCCTAAGGGCACCCGCAACCCTCCGCCCCCCGGCTTTAACTCAAAGCCTTGATCCATCACTTCCTTGTGACTTGACATGAAACACGTCTCCGTAAATCTGACTTAATTTTGTCTTTCACCATGTCAAGTTTGCTTCACGTATATCTCTAATTCATCAACGTCAGACCCCATGAGTGACGTTGGAGCTTTATAAAATACTTGGTACCTTATTATAGGGAATAAACGCTTCATGAAATTGAGGTATTGGAAATTAACGCGACTTAAATTAACTCCAATTTAGTGTAAAACGATTTTCAAATAAAGGAAATTAACGTGAAAATTGAAGGAACTTAACGCGACGTTCACAAAGAAACAAACCTTGTTGAGACTTCTTGTTCTTGGTTCTTTCCCTAAACGTATGTCGAAACTGTATTCACTGGAAATTAGGGTCGCGGAAATTAACGCTCCACGTAATTAACGGCACGGAAATCAACGTTTAGTCAAATTAACGCTATAATTTAATGAAGCGCTAATTTCCTATAATAAGGTATTATACAAACAGGACCTAGCAGTCTAATAGAGTACAATAAAAACGTTTGCGAACTTTAAAAAATATATATATTCATGCTCAATTTGCCGGCGTTTAAAATTTACTATTAATAATTTTATAAACTGAAATGTTTCAAACACGAGACTACGTTGACTCCATTCCGAAACCGTATACACCAGTTAAACAAGACCGATAATACTACATTGAAAAGTGATACAATTTCAAAACATCCTGGCTGATTAATAACTGAAAAAACAACCGGACTTTGTTTCAGCTTAATTAAAAGGTTTTAAACCAACAAAAATGTCTCAATTTGTGGAAATTAGTAGAAAAAAATAGCTTTGCATAACATGTGGAATACCTGTTTCTATATTCACCTTGCATCTCAAGCCATGAATACAACCAATCAGAGGAATGAAAACCGTTACATATTCTGCGGTACTCAACGGGTTTTGTTGAAATCATGGCTTAATTTTTCTTCGTATTTTTCCGCCTTGTACGGAGTGGAATGAATTCTGAGATACCCGTGGCAAACTACCATATCTTTGAAAGATAACCTAGTTTCACACGGGTATAAAGAAATACTAATTCCCAAGGGTATCTCAGAATCCATCCCACCTTTACAAGGCGAACTTTCTATTAAATGCTCCACTCATGTAAGTTTGGAGGTTATAACAATGATGGAAATGTTACGCATGCACTGACACCATTCACAGTTGTCTGTGGCCATGGATGGATAAACGAGAAAGGAATGGAATTCAACTTGCAAAAGTTAGACTGACCTTCTCAACTTCCGTCATTGTGTCTTCGAAAAAAGGCCTTAAAATAACACTGGTTTGCATTCCTTCCTAAATTCACAAAAATCAACCTCCTTTCTGCCAACTTTCATGCTATGTAGTCAGACAGTCTGCTAATCTGTTCCAAAAGATTGACTTGTCTATCCGGGTATAATCAAGATGATAGAGATGTTTTATTGTCTTCGGTATCTTGTGTCTGTAGCTGTCTTCTATGAGAACAGGGATGTAGCGTTCTCTTTTTTCACCTGTAAAATAAGCGGCAATAGCCATCTTAGCGGTTTTGGTAAGAGTGCATTTCGCTTACATAACCGCCACTCAATATTTAAAAGAGGAGCAAAATACTATGAAGAGTAAATATTAGCAACATCTCTTGACATTAATGCTACAGGTACATGAAGAATTGATTTTCATATACCGATTTACAAATGTAAAAGATGGAAGTTAAGTTAACTTATTTCACTTTGTATATTTTTATGCCCTGAGCACTCCTAGGATAGTCAAGCTATATACGTAGATGTTTTTGCCGGTGTTTTTGTTCATTTTATATACTGATTTATATACAGTCTTTTTAAAATATCAGAACGTGTTTTTCACGCTCATGCTGGATATTCTTATTTTTCTGCCAACGTTAGGTTAAAAATATCCTTGAATGTGTACACTCTTACATGACCCTGAGATTAGAGAGTACTGTATTTATGGCTCGTGTATCGGGTTAAATAACACAAGAGCTTAATAATTGGTAGTACCAATTTTTATCGTCTTGAAGCACATTTTAGCAGGAAATGGAAAGAAACTAATCTACTCTTCAACGGTTCAATAAAGTTCATTTAAAACGTTGCGATTTTTGTGCATTTTATTTTCCACCAACATGTTTTTAACAGCCTTGAGAATACTCTTAACACATTCTTAACATTTCGCCAATTTCAGCATCTATATTCTTATAAAAAAGACTTATCATGTAAAAAGAGTGGAATACAATAAAACTTGTACTGTGCTTAAACCATTTAAATCTCTGCAAGAGTGACCAAAATCAATTTTCTCCCAACAAAATCAATTCACCATCAGTTAAAAAGGTTATGAGAATAAATGAAATGATCACAAAAGGAAAATGCTCTGATCCTTAATCAAATTCTCTCAACTAATAAAGGATGGATGGAGATAAGTTTGAGTAATTCATATGTGGATATTAAGGTTTGAAGGGTTAATGAGGAGAGATGGTTCAAGATAAAAACAAACAATTGTTACTAACTTGCAGACAGGCTCATTGCAATGTGGGATTCAAACGTTGCTCCTTCACTGTCATCAAAATTGCTTGACAGCACAGCTATAAACTTTGTGCATCGTTTCTCGATGGCTACTGCAGTAGTTTCAAGGTGATAGCCACCACCAAGGAAGTCACGCTCACTAAAACAAAGCCTTAAATTATGAGGCGGGCTCTCCATTTTTTCGACAAGTTTTTCAACAAAAGCACGGTCCTTCTTGGCAGAACACACAAATGCATGATACCAATCATGAACTGCAACATAAAACACATGAAAACAGATTATATGTGCAATGTGCCAAGTAAAGGAAAAAAATATACACAAATATATCACTAAGTTTAGCAAGAAAATACCTCTCAGGAAAACAGTGTGATAACCATCCCATGATTTGTCCCATGATGGAAAATATTCGATAATAGGTAAAATGTGACTATGATGCTGAGTTTAGACCGAAGGTATTGTCAACAGTTAATCATCATTACAAGATTCATACAAAAAATTGCAACCATTTTCAAGGACTTTTCAAGGCCCACATTAGATTTCAAGGACTACCTACCAGGGATGTAATTTCACAGATTGGACAAAAATACACATTTCCTGTCCATTCTAACAGGATTTTAAGGCTTGAGCTGTTTGCCTCACCAACTCCTCTACATTTTGAAAGTTCACTTGTCTTAAATTATTGATAGTTAATTCTTGCATAAGCAAAAAACGCTTCATGTAAATCATCTTTAACTGCTCTGAGCTATGATATATATTCTGTCTTTCATTTTAAAAAACATTTTCCAGGCCATGACATTCAAAGTTGAAGAAAATGCAAGGACTCTTCAAGGACTCCCACTGAAATTTAAGGACTCTTCAAGGAAAAATAGAATTCAAGGACATCTCAAGGACTCCCCCTAAAATTCAAGGACTTTTCAAGACTGCCTAAACCCTAATTTAGTTGCTTTCTCCCTTTTTTCAGCTGCAAATTTTTTTCTGATTATTTTCAATCAAAAATGCTCTCAAAGACATCTACATGTACACATCTAATGGACATCTCAAGGACTCCCCCTAAAATTCAAGGACTTTTCAAGACTGCCTAAACCCTAATTTAGTTGCTTTCTCCCTTTTTTCAGCTGCAAATTTTTTTCTGATTATTTTCAATCAAAAATGCTCTCAAAGACATCTACATGTACACATCTAATTGCAAAAAGGCAACAAGTTTGTGACTCTTCTGCTGTTATGATAATTGGCTCTCAATGCCTCATTTCTAAGCAACATTTCTTCTGACTTTTGCAGATACAGTCCTGGAAAAGCGGGCTATTATTAACATCAATATAAAGAAAAGTGGCATCGCTGCCATTTTGGAATAGGTTTAAAAGAAATCAGGTAAAAATGTATTTAAATGAACTAAAACTTAAACAACTATTTTCATTGTCAGAATGTATAATGAACACACTTACTAGTTCTTAAATCCTCATTCTTTTCTATAAGAAAAAAAGGTAAAAGACATGGGAGAAAGTCTGTAAGTACATCATAAATGTGCAACAACCAATAACAGAAAGAATATAACACGACAAGACCATCAAACCTGATTGTTTTTTTAGCCAATTCAACGCCACGCACCTCGTGGGCTATAATCTACCATCTCATATCCAACATGCACTAAGTATGATACTTAGTACATAAATAAATGTTATTCACTTATTGAAAAAAGGTGATAACCAAGTGCTTGGAAAATGAAATTGTTCAAACATTGGTCACAATTTTGAGTGTTTTTTTTCCTTTTCACACAACTCTATCTTCAAGTTATGTACAATGAGATTGAGAAGGCTCACTGTACCTTGAAGTATCAGCCTGACCAGTGTAAAATTTACAGTGTAAATTCACATATTTAAAAAAAAACCCTGGCATCAGGGTTACTTTCACTAACGTATAAAATAATAATGTAATATTATCCCAGGGAGGGTACTTCTTTTTATGAGGCTAATGGGGATGTGCTATTGAATGGGGTCACATTTTCACGTCTGAATTGACTATAATGGGGTCGTATTTTCAATAAAGTTACTAGAATGGGGTTGCACATTTTCTGATTTTTGGGGTAAGAAAGGTCTTCCTATTAGCAGTTAGCAAACATACCAGAATGTTTGTACTGTTGGTGAAAAGTAGAGTGTTTTCCATTCAATATAAGGTGGATACATAAATAGAAAGTGACTAAGATGGGATCACAAAAATTACATATTTGCCTAAAAGCAACTAAAATGGGTCTATAATTGGCCACAGAATAGACAATAATGGGGTAGGGCCTCTGAGAAGCCAGCAGCACATACCCAGCAAAAGTTAACCCAAGTAACCACCCCCCCCCCCCCCCCCCGGAATATCATATATTTCTGAAACTAAAAGACAGTGTTAAGGATCAAACACTCAAGAGCAAATGAGCAAAGCTTCATGTAAATAACTAAACAAATCCATGAACATTGTTGTACACACCAAGTATTTGTTGTTTTTCAACTGTTTGGGCTTGAGTACAAGTTGAATCTAAAGGTTCAACGAAACATTAAAATATTAAAACAAGACAATCAGATAATGAGGCCCTCTAAGGGCTGGAAGTGACAGGGAACATGGCCCAGAAAACTGGCGACAGGAAGCACTAACAGGACAGGAAAGGAGGAAAGAATTCTGACAGCGACAATCTTTTTTTAAGTAGTAAAAGTGACATCTGATCCTTTTTATAATTTGGCTGTTTGGGCAGAGAAAAAATGATCTGTCTTCCATCATTCCCTAGCTAAAATGCCACAGCAACATTTTTCTTTACCTACAAGGCAACAACAGGTGGTTTCAGCAATGACGACAAAGTGAGAGCATACCCCCCCCCCCCCCTTTGCAAAGGCCTTAATAATATGATCATTGACGATTGTCAAATTCTCTTAGCCTATCTCAAATATGATCAGCCTTCATAAAATAAGTACATTTCCAGTTTTAAGGCTACATCTCACTGACCTATATATGGCTGAAGTTCCTCTAGCACGTCATATCGTTTCATCTCTTTTAGCAAAGTTGTCATCTCTGAAATTTTCCTGTCATTTTCCCGGAATTTTCTTAATAAGTTCATAACAGGATTATCAGTACTTCCAAGCCACTGAATGTACTGATTTGAGTATCCCATTCTGTCTGCTAATGACCTATAATCTCTTCCAGTGGCTGATAATGGTTGTAAAAGCTCCACCAACTTCTGGTAACCTTCAGAAGGTAAATCCTTTAACAGCTTTTCATCACTACAAAAGGATTCAACTTTGTAAAAACAAAAGACAAACAGCAAAGTTAGATTGTAAGAGCTACAAATGTCAAGAGTAAATACATGTATTTAATATTCAAACATGTTCTAACCTAATTTTGCTTGTGAATTCTCTTCAAGGGAGTCTGCGTTCTGTTCTTCTGCATGAATTTCATCAGGCAAATAATCTTTGTCACTCTCAACCATTTCTTTACGCAGTGGATCAGCTTTTTCATCTTCGCCATTCTTTGCACCTTGTCTTGTAGATTGCTTTCTTCTTCTGAAAAGTGATTCCATCTTATGCTTCACTTTCTTGACTTTCTCTTTCTCCATCCTTTCAATTAAGAAAACAAGTGACCAAGAATGTGTAAAAAACTGACAAAGAGTGCATAACAGTACAGTAACCAAACTAATGTACATGTAGCTAATAAGTACTGTACTGTAACAAAATAAATGTTATGGAAGGGGGGGGGGCGTACAATTTTTGAAGAGGCTTTATTTGGGTGGAGGGGAGGCAATTCTGAAAATGTACACAATTCATGAGGGGAGTGGTACAATTTTTAAGACAGAGAATTGCCATTCTATGTATAGTAAATCTGTTGTTCAACTGCTTTATAATAATTGAGGCAAATCCAAATTTCATTCAAACAAAAAAATTAGGCTGGTGGTTCTTTCCTGGCAAAAAATCGGAGACCTCAAGCTGTGCAGTTTTTCTGTCTCCCTTCTTCTGACTTTTGCCGAACAGACTCCAGTAACAACAAAATTTCATTTAATTTACTAATTCGTTGACTTTTCTTGAACTTCACACCTTTTGTTATGCCAGCTGAGATCAGGCAAATAATCTTTGTCACTCTCAACCATTTCTTTACGCAGTGGATCAGCTTTTTTATCTTCACCATTCTTTGCATCTTGTCTTGTAGATTGCTTTCTTCTTCTGAAAAGTGAAACCCTCTCACGCTTCACTTTCTTGACTTTCTCTTTCTCCATCCTTTCAATTAAGAAAACAAGTGACCAAGAGTGTGTAAAAAAACTGTCAAAGAGTGCGTAACAGTACAGTAACCAAAGTAACGTACATGTACCTAATAAGTACTGTACTGTAACAAAAGAAATGTTATGGAGGGGGGGGGGGCTTACAATTTTTGAAGAGGCTTTATTTGGGTGGAGGGGAGGCAATTCTGAAAATGTACACAATTCATGAGGGGAGTGGTACAATTTTTAAGACAGAGAATTGCCATTCTATGTATAGTAAATCTGTTGTTCAACTGCTTTATTGAAGCAAATCCAAATTTCATTCAATAACAAAAAAAAAAATCAGGCTGGTGGTTCTTTCCTGGCAAAAAATCGGAGACCTCAAGCTGTGCAGTTTTTCTGTGTCCCTTCTTCTGACTTCTGCAGAACAGACTCCAGTAACAACAAAATTTCCTTTAATTTACTAATTCGTTGACTTTTCTCGAACCTCACACCTTTTGTTATGCCAGCTGAGAGACATCTCTGCGTCACCTGAATCTTTGTTACATTTGGTAGCAGTCATATTGAATGCTTAGTAAACAAACTTGCCTGAGAACCCTATCAACTACTCCTACCTAACCAAGAGTTTATGAAGTCAATAGTCCAAGCAAGGAAGGAGAAAAAAAAACAGATTTTCCCAAACTTAGTCTAGGAGAGGTAAAGTTAAGATATTTTATTATGTAAGGATACATAAAAGGAAACATCAGAGGTTATCCCTATCAAGGACGCTCCCACCATAAAATATAAAATAAATATAGTACAATGTTATAAAATTGAAGACTTATTAAGAAATGGCTAAAAAATTTACAAAATTTTACAATACTTTCTATGTTTACTTCGAAATGTGCTGAAATTCTGTTCACGCACTATCTCTTCAGGAGGAGCGTTTCCTGACTGTTCAATAATTCTAATAAAGAATGAGTGCAAAAACAATTTAATCTAGCTATGGCTGTCTTAATTTAAATGAATGGTTTGATCTTGTTTTTTTTTGGTCCAGTCTTCAGTCAAGGAGGTCTTATTTATTCAGCTTTGCTAGAGTGCTGCAAGACTACTCATGGTCTTAATGGCCTCAACTGTAATGATTATTTTGAATTTAATAATTAAATTCAAAATAATCATTACAGTTGAGGCCATTAAGACCATGAGTAGTCTTGTAGCACTCTAGCAAAGATAGATAAGACCTCCTTGATTGAAGAAGGGATGACCCAAGCATCGCCAGTCTTTCTTCGTATGGAGAGTCCCTAGATGACATCGATGACATCGATGATATATATCGATGATATATATTTGAAGGGGTTTTCGTTTCACCGTGAAGTAGTTTTCACTTTGTTTTTTGATATGAAGTTCAGTTTTTTCTTAGTTGGTAGGTAGTGTTGAAGTATCTGACATGTTAACATACTTTACTTTTCATTTCTCTTCAAATTGATTGATCCTGAATCAAGCAAAGTGCAGCCTTACAAACAAATATTTTGATGAACAAATGTGTACCCAAGGAAAGCATATGTCCCTGACAGTGTCAATAAAATTTATTAATGAAAAGATCTGGGTTTCTACTCCTTTGTAGCACTTTAGACTATATGCATCACTTTTTTAACCTTTATGTACTAAAAAAATATAATCAGTATTTTTCCCCACTAACACTTGAATCAAAGTTCTCTTCTTTTAAATATAGTATTCCCCTAATTTTAAAAATTTCATTATCTTATTCAGATCAAGCACAGTAACCATTGAAAAGAAAAAAGAAAAAAACCTTGCTCGGTCAAAGATGTCTTTAAAGTTTTGATATTAAAATTGCACCTGTTCTCAATGAAAAGACTGAATGCAGACACTTAAGTTCATTTAGCTCATGTTCAAGCTTTTTTTATAAATTAGAAAGTGTTGCTGGAGAAAAAATAGTTTTGCTTTACCTTTTAGGTAAAAAAAAAATAATAATAAAATAACTACCAGGTGTCTAAGCAATTTCAAAGGACCCATAGTGTCTTATTTATCTGCTGCATTGAGCTGTGAACAAAGGCCGTTCTTTCTAGTGACCCTGCTTTTTTCAGAAACATTGTTGTCCTTCTTGATCCAAAATTGAATCCTGTAAACTGTGGAAAAATGACAAGTAACTTGTCTTATATCATGCAGTTTGCCCCAAAAATGTAGGAAATTTGAATAAACCAATACTTCTTCCAAGAGGGGGACATGGGGATTTGCTGTGTTGCTTATTTTTTTGTGCGGTGTTGTGGTGAATAAAATCCCCTCTAATGCGGTGTTGCGGTGATCTCAAACCATACGGTGTACAGTGTTTCTAATTTTAAACCTACAGTACTCTATGAAATGAAACAACTTGCAGACCCTTTGCCAGTGTTGCCGTTTATTAACTGACTGTAGTTATGAATAAGAACATTGAAAACAAGAATTTAAAACTCCCTTTACACTTTATGTTTTTAATGGTCAGTTCAACCTGTAAACGCATTGTCAATGGCTTCATCACCAAGGTCATTGAGCCTACAATGGAGTGGATAACCGGCTGTATCGCCTTCTTTATGAAGAGCGAAAAAGGGCAGGAATCCTAAACCACTATCATTAAAACAAATTCTGGTTGGTAAGTTCGTAACATGCCACCATGCATTCTTTAATTACACATGTATCTGCATGACCAGGGGCGGATCCAGGATTTTTTTTAGGAGGGGGTGCACTCGTCTCTTGCTCTACTTCAACACCAATAAACCACATAGTTTTTTTTAACATGCCACCATGCATTCTTTAATTACACATGTATCTGCATGAGATTGAATGAAATAAAGTTCTTAGAATCTTGTGGTCAGTCTCTACTAGATCAAAATGGCTTAGATTAATTTAATTTTTTTGCGGTGTTGCCGTGTTGACAGTCCCTCAATGTTCCCCTCTTCCAACGTAAGTTATGGTTTACATGTACATGGCATACAAAAAACCCACGAAATTGAGCATCGAAGGAGCAGAATCGTCGTCAAGCACAAAAACGTAAACGGATTACCCTGAATTCCTTAATCATGGCTATTGTGCTAATTATTACACTCTAGTCTCTAGCTGGATATTTGTGATCACCTATCTGAACGTAAACACAAAATAAGTCTAGAAGGTCATTTACTATAAATGTACGCTTACCTTAAAGCTAAGTAACAGGGAAAAAGACAGAATCATTCAGGAAGTACTAGAGCTATGGCGTGCCGCTTGGAAAACTTCCTCTCTGGGTACTACTTGGTGTAAGACTGCCCAAAATGTCCCAAGCCACTGCCCACTACTATTCCCTCCTCCTTTCATGAAAGCGTTCCTTTATGCACTTCGCCCATCTTGGTCTGGAATCGGGTATGGTTTTTGAAGGAACTACGGGATTGTATGAACGTCTTTATCATTTCAATTCCAAATGAGTAAGAGAGAAAGAAAAATATGCGAATTCGAAATGGATTTGAAGAATTTTTTTCTTTGCGCTCTAATCTAAGTAATGATAACATAATTTCTGCCTAATGGCCAGGTCTGAAAACGGGTATAGATTTTAGAGGTTTCAAAACGGGGGTGGAAAATTACATTTTTTGGTCTGAAATCGGGTCAGGATTTGGAAAACCGGACAGCACACCCCCACTAAGAATTCTCAGGAGTAGTACTAGTTGGATTTCACTAAAGAGCGTTAGCCTGTTCCAGGCGTTCAGATCGTGGGGACGGTGCCGAGAGATATGAAGTTCGGCCCGAAGTAAGATGGCGGGAAAAAAAAAGGATGAAGAGAGGAGGGAACGCACCCTACCCCAACCCCCCCCCCCCCCCCGCCCCCTCGCTGTTTTTTTCTGTTCACATCTCTTCGCCTCGATTTGTATCTATACACTCACACGGTACACTGCCTGTAGCGCACGCTCTTCGACGCGATCGATCTTTCTTTATCGCATGATTTATAAATATGGCAAGATCATATTGACTTCCCGGGTAAGGTATCAAGTATCGCTGGCGCACAAGTATTCCTAGTTTTTGAGTGATAAAACCCGCTTGATTTTACCCACAAATCTGAATGGTATTATTTGTAGCCTGCGTAGCTGGCGGTATTGTGCAGTAGTCGAGTGAGATTTGAGAAGACCCAACAAAGTTCTCTCGTACCAGGAGATTCCGCCCGATGTCCCTTACTGTCTTATATACCAGTTTTGACAAAAAATGTACCCTTTTGCCATACCTCCCATTTAAAACATGGCACCCTTTTCACACACCTACTTAAAATACGGTGTCTCTTTTCTAAACCTTTGGAATGAAGTGAATTAAGGGTAATACGAGAGAAATGATTAGAGTAGTAATACGTTATCGCAAAATCCTCACGAAGCTGTAAAGGATCAGCAGTGTAAATAAAGCGAAATCAAAAGGGAAAAAATATTGTCACTTTTTGAAGCACGTACCGATGGAAAAAACTTTTCGAGGTCTCAAAATGCAAACGAACTAATTCCTGTTTTAAAAGGCTTAAGAAAGACAACAAATTAAAATGAAAGAATCTTGAAACGTAATAAATATTGTTATCTTGTGGCACAATGCGTTTTCTTGTCCACCATAGTTAGGAAGCTACCTATTTCTGATAAGAGATCTCGACTTAGTGGATTTGTTTGATGTTTGTTAGCAGTTCCCAGGTCCCCGCCACGTGGTAGCACCCGATCAGAAACGACGTGAAATGTTTTAGTTTGTAGAAGTTCTTAGGTGTTATCATCCCCTAAAACCTTTCACGGCAGGTTCATGTAAAAGCTATTTCATCCAAAGTAGCAAAGTCCAACAGTTCTTTCTTACTAATACTCCTCTCACATTATACAGCTCCTTAGTGCTGCCATATCTGAAATGCTGTTGTATTGTATGGGCGTCTACGTATTCATCTCATCTTCAACCTCTTTTCCGTCTCCAAAAGAAAGCGTTAAGAATCATTACGCATTTGCCACCACGTGCACACACTCTTCCCGTTTACCACACATAGAACTCTTAGTAACGTTTCTCATCTTGAAGAATTAATGTGTTACGATTGTCGTTTTTCTCTTTATTGTAACTGTATTAGAAGGTAATTACTTTATATCATCTTGTTTCTATCAGTAACCATACATTTGTCTAGTTCTATTTTTTCTCTTGTTGTAGTCGTATATTACTGATTAGGCATTGTTTTTATATGTGTATTTTGTATTGTTGTCAAAGCCGTAAGTTAGATAACTCATTAGGTTATTACGTCACCTTCGTTAAATAAAGAATATTGTTTTGTATTGTATTGTAATATACTTAACAAATACCAAGTCTCTTCCTTCATATTCCTCCAAAAAAATATTCGTGAAAAGGAAAACCTTCTGAAAAAATCCGTGTGTTCCAAGTAGCTTTAAAAAATATTCCTGCACTGGTCTAAAAATAATTCCTGCAAGGGAAATGTTAACGAAAAACAATTCACGCAGCTCAAAAATTCCCAACCTCCTCAAAAATTTTTCTAATGGCCCGTCTGTAATAAAAAAAGTTCACCAAGGATAAAATAAAAGTACAACATTTGCTGTTTCTGGTATATTGTGTATATTACCTTAATTTACTTGTCATTTTTTGAGATACAAAAGATTATCTCATATCAATATTAATATAACATGCTGTAAGGTATTACGATGTTTACTTGGAAACGGTGTGACTTGTCAAAAAAAGAATGTCTGATTTACAGATTAACAACTTAAGCAAACTTGAAATATATAAATTGTCAACTTCTACTAACAAATTTTACTGTACAACAATACTATTAATAGCAACTAACAACTCCATGGTGATGATTTAACTCGTAAATTTCCTTTTTCACTATCGACAAGTAGTAAAATTTTATCTTACTTTTGGCTGAGGGGAAGAGGATAAGCCATTTCCAAGATCCAAGAACTCTTAATTTCAAGACAAGGTAGGTAATTTCAGGTAGGTAAAGGAGCACACAAGACAAAGGCCCAAACGGCAGGAGCTCATCCCGGTTTCACTAGCATGAAGCACCTAGGAGTATTGCTACTCCCCCCTGGACGGGATGCTAGTCCATCGCAGGTTTACCCCCCGCCCCCCCAGCAGTATGTCGCCGCTACCCATTTATACACCTGGGTGAAGAGAGACAAAGTGGAGTAAAGTTTCTTGCCTAAGGAAACAACGCGACAGGCGAGGCTTTTAAACCCTGGACCTCATGATCCGGAGATTGAGGTGTTTAAAACCACTTGGCCACACACGCCTTCACAAGACAAGGCTTAGAGCAATGAGTTTTATTTCCATGGGAATAAAAACATTTTCTCTCAATAGCTTCGCACTTAGCCTCGCTTTGAAAAAGAGGCTTGGGCAGCTCGGAAATAGACTATTGGAGTAACAACCACTGTCTTTGCTGAAATTCTGGAGGTCGCGAATAATCCAAATCTCAACAAAAACAGGGGTAGCACGGTGCGAGGCGATAGATGATTCGAACTCCACGTGATAGAATATCAAAGCAGATTTAATGACAGATCCTTAGAGTTCATAACAATAGTGGTCGCGTGTACAACAAATCAATGTAATAGCAATGTTCGTAGCCTAGTTACGACGTAACAAAATGTAGACGTAGACGCAGCTAAACGTAGACGTAGCTAGACGTAGATGTAGGTTCGAACTGAAAGCGATAATTAAAGAATACGAACTACTTAGATTAACCATAAAATTAGGACTAAAGGGTAGAATAATCTAAACGACATAAAACTATGATGCAAGAAGCAGACAACTGAAAAATCCGATAACTGATACTTGAGCTAATTAACCGAGACAATAACATTTAACTCTCAGCGTGAATAAAACAATCAAAAACTATATCGTAGCGATTCCGCTTGAACAGAACTTATCTTAAAAACACTAAACTAGATTATATAAAACACTTTGGTAACAGTAACAATAATCAATCCTGTTTGATTCCAGCAGATTTGTCTTCAAATCAATATCCTTCTCATGAGACAGCGTAAAGACTTGATAGTTCCGCGAATTACAGTACTAAATAACTATAAGAAAATAAAAGACTTACTTTGGTCGACGACTCGCACCAAAAGTAGCAAAAAATAGCAATCTAGCAGCAGCAAAATATCTTCTGATAGCAACTCCAATGATAGCGGGATAACTTATAATTTCTAGTACTGCGTTGCCTCTTTTATAATAGAGTATACGTGTATTATGCCTAGGGCGTTAACTAAGTAAAACTGTACCTACGCTTTACGCGTTTCCTAGCGGAAAGTACCGCACCATGACATAAGCGTGAAAACCTACGAAATGTTTCTAGAAAGATTGGATATAATCACGTTCTATAACCAAGAAATAAAACTGTCTTAGAGCAACTAAAAAATATTATAGGACAAATCAACAAAAGAGCGTTTCAAAACTAACATTCCGGCCCCTTAAAGGCGATAAAATTAGCCTTTACCAAATAACTATGGCAGGTTTGAAACGCTTAACCTAACAGACTATAGATTGTAAAATATAATGTTCAAAGCGTAAGCTGATAAATGTCCATTATAATAACATCTTACTGATCCTTGCTTGCGTCAATTGCGTCCTCTGCACTTGACTCCAGTAAAACAATCTTGTCCACTGGTCGCACCAGCTCCGTTGATCTGGTCTTGACTTTAGCTGAACGTACTAATCCATCCCCACGATTGCTGTAGACTTCAATTACTCGTCCTAATGGCCAGATACTGCGGGGCGTGTTCTCGTCCAGAAGCAGCACAATATCATTTACAGCGAGATTTCTCTGTGGCTTGTTCCACTTTTGGCGTTGCTGTAATGAAGGTAAATATTCTCTCGTCCATCGTCGCCAGAACAGGTTGCTGAGATACTGTACTTGGCGCCATCGGCGACAGCTGTAGTTATCCTCTCTTGAAAACGCTCCGGGTGGCATTGCTGATCCTCCTCGAAGTAGCAGTAAATGATTGGGCGTGAGTGCGTTGCAATCTCGTGGATCGTCAGACACCTTTGTAATTGGTCTTCCATTCACGATTGATTCCACTTCACACATCAGCGTGCATAGACCTTCATCGTCAAGAACTTGTTCTTTAAGTAGCGCCTTCATGACTTTCCTTACAGTTCTGATACATCTTTCCCATACTCCTCCGTGGTGAGAAGCAGCGGGTGGGTTGAATATCCACTTGACATCATGTTGCAGCAAATAATCGTGAATTTGAGCCTGGTTCCATTGTTGCAAAGCTTCACGTAGCTCCTTTTCGCCTTTTACGAAGTTTCCTCCGTTGTCTGACCTAATTTCTTCTGGACGTCCTCGCCTTGAAATAAAGCGACGTAGAGCATTGATAAAGGATTCAGTGTCCATGGAGTGTACGACTTCAATGTGGACTGCACGGATGGCAAGACAGGTAAACAAAACTCCATATCTCTTAGCTGTTACTCTTCCTCGACGTACTAAGAAGGGACCAAAACAGTCGACTCCAACATAGGTGAATGGTGGCTTTGAAGGTGTTATGCGATCTTCTGGTAAGCTCGCCATCTTTTGTTGCATAACAGGTGCTTGACGTCGCCGGCAATTAAAACATTTGTTGATGATGTTGCGTACAATCGATCGCGCGCCGATTATCCAGTAGCCTTGTCTGAGTAACGATAAGGTGTATTCAACTCCTGAGTGCCCAGAAGCTCGGTGATAGTAATCAATAATGAGGTTGACAACGTGATGCTTCTTCGGAAGAATAATAGGGTGTTTTGCGTCGATCTTGATTGGTGCATTGTGGAGACGTCCTCCAACTCGTATGAAACCATTTTCCATAAACGGGTCAAGTTTGTAGATATTACTACACTTCTTCACTGCAATTTTCTTGTCTTGTGTTTCTTGAGTGACGCGCCTAAGGGTTTGCATGTCTTCCTTGAAGCTTTGGTTCTGCACGTGCTTAATAATGACTTCTTCGGCGTCCCTTATCTCGCACACAGTCAAGGGGAAAATTTCTCTTTTGTTTGATGGTAGGTTGATTTTCTCGTTTTCTTTCCGCAGCTGGCTCTGTCTGCGTAACATGTCTTTGTAGCGTAGAATCCATGCCACGACCCTTTTCAAACGAGTCCATGAAGAGAATCTTTCAAAGGTTTTGCTAATGTAATCTTCGGTTTGTTCGCTTGTTTCACTTGCAAATGCTACAGCAGTTTTCTTTACTTCAGGATCATCGGGAGAAATCTTGCCCATGTCTGTAGGTCTTTGTGGCCATTCTTCTTCAGGTTGCTTTAGAAAGTCTGGTCCTTGTATCCAGCGTTCATTATTTAACAATGCTTCAACTGTCATCCCCCTTGATGCTTCGTCGGCGGGATTCTGTACAGTGTCAACATGCCTCCATTGTGTTGCAGTGGACTGGTCAAGAATAGCGGAGATACGATTTGCAACAAAGGTCTGGAACCTTTTATCCTTGTTTTCTATGTAGCGGAGAACACAAGTGCTGTCAGTCCAGAAAGTAGATTGGTCGATTGACAAGGTGACTTCTTGTTTGATCATCCGGTCAAGTCTTGTAGCTAGAACCGCTGCGGATAATTCCATCCTTGGAATCGTCATAGCCTTGAGTGGAGCCAGTCTTGATTTTGCCATGATAAGAGAGCAATGAACCTTGCCAATTGCATTGATTTGACGCAGGTACGAAACTGCTCCATACCCTTGATTAGAAGCGTCTGAGAAGTGGTGAAGTTCACATCGTTTTACATCTGAAAATTCTTGGGGCTTGAAGCATCGCGGTATTTGAAATTGTTCCAACTTGGGTAGCTCTCTCAGCCAGGCTTCCCATTTCTGCTTGCTTGTTTCAGGGATCGGGTCATCCCAACCGAGACCCTTAAGACACAAATCTTGTTGTATTGCTTTAGCAGGTAAAATACACGGGGAAACGAACCCCAGGGGGTCGTAGACGGAACAAATGACAGACAGAATTCCTCTTCTAGTAGCGGGTTTTTTCTTGTCGACAATCTTAAAACCAAATGTGTCAGTATGAACGTTCCACTGGACACCAAGCGCTCTTTCGGTTAGCGTTACGTTTTCGGAGAGGTCGAGGTTCTTTACTGATGGTGCTTTCTCCGATTCAGGTACAGAGTCCATTACCTTCTTAGAATTTGATATCCATTTGGTCAGGCGAAAACCTCCTCTTGATAATAATTCGCGGAGTTCACCCACCAATTTAACAGTCTTTAGGTTTGTCGGGACTGATTTCAAACAATCATCCACGTAGAAGTTACGTTTTACGGTTGCTATGGAAACTGCGTCAAAATCTTCTTTATTATCTTCTGCGGTTCTCTTGAGAGCGTAGTTTGCGCAGCTGGGAGATGAAGCTCCACCAAACAAGTGGACTAACATCTGATATTCCTCTGCTTCCTTTCCCAGATCGCCATGTGGCCACCAAAGAAATCGCAAATACTTGCAGTCTTCAGGCTGGACTCGAACTTGGTAGAACATTGCTTCTACGTCAGCCATGAAAGCTACCGGTTCTTCCCGAAATCGCGTTAAAACACCAACTAGAGTGTTTGTTAAATCCGGCCCCTGTAGCAACTGATCATTGAGAGAAGATCCTCGATACTTAGCTGAACAATCAAATACCACTCGAACCTTGCCTGGCTTCTGAGGGTGAAATACAGGATGATGGGGCAGGTACCATTTCTCCCTCTGCAACTGTTCTTCAGTGGTCACCTTTCGAGCGTAGCTTTTTTGTAGTAGGTCTGCCATGAAGTCTGTATATTTTTCATGCAAGATAGCGTCCTTCTGAAGACGTTTCTTGAGCATTTGAAGTCTGTTCTCTGCTTGTGGCCTGTTGTTCTCTAGGTGGGGCGGGTTGTTTTTCCATGGTAAGCCGATCTCATAGTGGCCGTTTGAGAGTTTTACTGTGCCTTCCATGATGTTTAAAGCGCGCTGATCATTCTGGGACATTGACATTTTAGGTTCGTAACTCGAATCATTAAATTCTAAGTTACAGAAATCTTCAAACTGCTTGCTGAGGTTAGCCGTAGTGTCAATGAGGTTTGACGTGGGTACTTTAGTGTCTTTTCGTCCTAAGGGTCCACTGAGCATCCATCCCAGAACTGTACGCATTGCGAAAGGTCCTCCATTTTTACTTTCTCTCACCTCCTTTGGTTGCATAGCTTGTGGTACGTCGCTGCCAATAAGTAGGCCGATTTCTGCTTCAATTCTTGGTACATCAATACCCTTGAGGTGTGGCCAGCGGTTAACGTCTTCTTGGGTGCCAATAGCTGCCGTTGAGACCGGGAGACTGGGTCGAGAGTACACCATCGGTAGCTCGATTAGGTTTTGGTTGCCAATATCTGAAACCTCTAGATTTACGAGAGAACATTCGATGGTTTCGTTAGATTTTCCCATGGTAGTGAGCGAGAGGGTGGCTCTTTCTCCCTTGGCGTTCATTTTGGCATTCTAACTTGTTTTCCAAATTTTCTTTCGTGAGTTGGGGAGTCGGAGGTAACTTCTTATTTTGATCGCTTGCGTGAGGCGAATTCGCGCCAATTTCGACTTGGGCATACGCGTGTTCTTCGGCTCTTGCCTTTGCTAATTCAGTTTTTAGCTTGAGTTCGTTTTTGCGCTGACGCAATTTCAGCTCCTCTTCCTCAATCTCATGAAGCATTTTTAATGTGGCGGCTTCCGCTTCCAGAACGGCCTTTCTAGCTGCAGCCTTTGCTCTGGCGCTTACAGAGGAAGTGTGTGATGATAGCGATGTCTTAGACGCGTGCGACGAGCGTGACACACGCGAGCGACGGCCGACGTTTGATATACTGTCCTCTGGACGTACTTCAATTGAGCTCACTGCTCTTGTAGCTTCAATACCAGTTAGCCAAATTTCTAAGTTTTCTAGTAATAGGTCCACTTGTCCGGACACCAATTGGTAATATTTTTCCGACTCTCTGACAGATTCCGCGTCTATAAGTTCTTTGTGAAATGCTTCGTGTATGGCTTGAAATTTGTCAAAAGCTTCCAATAATTCGCCAGATTTTTTATTAACTTCTTCAACATTGCGTTCGTCGGTCATTAGGGCAATAATTTCATTTATCTTCCTGGTGACAACTGCTTTAGCGCTGCTACGGGCCTTCTTTGTTGCCATAACGACTAAATAGATCAAAGTCAAGTTACTAGTTACTCAGTTATTGCGTGACAATAGACGGACATCCGGTTGTCGGACAAGATAGCGGGTACGGCGAGTGATAACACTAATTGAGTGATAGCGATTGTGAGACGTGTTCTGACGCAGCAGATTCTCCAAGTTCCTTCACAATTTGTGGCCTTTGTTCATTTCGCACGAATCTCGCCGTCAAATTCGAACTAATGTCTTTGCTGAAATTCTGGAGGTCGCGAATAATCCAAATCTCAACAAAAACAGGGGTAGCACGGTGCGAGGCGATAGATGATTCGAACTCCACGTGATAGAATATCAAAGCAGATTTAATGACAGATCCTTAGAGTTCATAACAATAGTGGTCGCGTGTACAACAAATCAATGTAATAGCAATGTTCGTAGCCTAGTTACGACGTAACAAAATGTAGACGTAGACGCAGCTAAACGTAGACGTAGCTAGACGTAGATGTAGGTTCGAACTGAAAGCGATAATTAAAGAATACGAACTACTTAGATTAACCATAAAATTAGGACTAAAGGGTAGAATAATCTAAACGACATAAAACTATGATGCAAGAAGCAGACAACTGAAAAATCCGATAACTGATACTTGAGCTAATTAACCGAGACAATAACATTTAACTCTCAGCGTGAATAAAACAATCAAAAACTATATCGTAGCGATTCCGCTTGAACAGAACTTATCTTAAAAACACTAAACTAGATTATATAAAACACTTTGGTAACAGTAACAATAATCAATCCTGTTTGATTCCAGCAGATTTGTCTTCAAATCAATATCCTTCTCATGAGACAGCGTAAAGACTTGATAGTTCCGCGAATTACAGTACTAAATAACTATAAGAAAATAAAAGACTTACTTTGGTCGACGACTCGCACCAAAAGTAGCAAAAAATAGCAATCTAGCAGCAGCAAAATATCTTCTGATAGCAACTCCAATGATAGCGGGATAACTTATAATTTCTAGTACTGCGTTGCCTCTTTTATAATAGAGTATACGTGTATTATGCCTAGGGCGTTAACTAAGTAAAACTGTACCTACGCTTTACGCGTTTCCTAGCGGAAAGTACCGCACCATGACATAAGCGTGAAAACCTACGAAATGTTTCTAGAAAGATTGGATATAATCACGTTCTATAACCAAGAAATAAAACTGTCTTAGAGCAACTAAAAAATATTATAGGACAAATCAACAAAAGAGCGTTTCAAAACTAACAACCACAACCACACAAGGCGGCATCAATGACTCAAATGCATATCCCAGACTGTAGCTAACGACATAGCAATGAAAAGGACCAGGAGAAGCACATACACTCTTAAGTCTGTACACTATACAAGGTATAAAAAGGTTAAATGATCCAAAATGGTTAGCCATGCACAATAAGGCGGTGTCCTTGGATCTACAGTCACGTGACAAGTTTGTTTGAAATTCTTTGGCAAATACAATGTAAAATTTGTCAAACTGTGCTTTGAGACAAATTACAGAAAAAATTATTGCTCTTACTTGATACCTGATCCAAAAATACCTCCACTGATTGTACATTGGCTATACAGCTATGAGATGCGGGCTCAACTTAATGACTATTGAAAGAACTTGAAGGGGATAATGAAAATCTTACCAATTAAAATAAAACACTTTGATTAAAGGTTTCTCACCCATTCACACTTGACTCACAAACAAAAAAAGCCTGTGTGAAACTATGAAACATGATCACTCTACCACCTGTGACGTTCACAGATAACATTGACACACAACACGAAAGCAAACAATAGTCCAGTTTCGAATTCTTCACGGCTGCTGAATAGAAGCACTGAAGACTCATTCATACCGGGTCAAGCTTGATGCAAAGTAAATATTCACAAATACCGGCGAGAAGGTGCCTGAATTTGAGTTCAAAACAATAGACACAACCCTGTACAAATGAGCCTTCAATGCTTCTATTCAGCGGCCGTGATGAATTTGAAACTGGGCTATTCCATTAGATGAGCCAGAAATACACGCCAGGTATGTAAAATTAGTGCATAAATTGTGCTAAAAATGTTATGTTAAAAAATTGTTATGTGTTTCAAGGTCTCATAAAACCTTTTAACTACAGGTATGAAGGCTACCAAAAGCCCGGTAGAGGGACAAAAATAGAGAACAGAATCCAAGAGAACAAGGAGAAAAAAAAGCTATTTTTGAACTTTTGGACTGTTCCGAGCCTTTCCATTTCCTCATTAAAAGACTGACAGAACCTGATAAACAGAGCGCAAGTGCAAAGCATAATGCAGAGAGTGTAGGAGGACGGCAAATGAAAAAATAGAGAAGGTGTTTCTGTGTTTGGGAAAATGTAGACCTCTTATAGGCTCCTTCAATGTTAACGTATTGTCATTAACAGCTCTACCCTAATTAAAACTGACAGATGCGAATTTAGCAATAATTATTATTTCTGGTGAAAAATTAAGCAGTGAATGGGTTAAAATAGGAATCTGCCAATCAATAAAATTTAGAATTTATAGAGCAAACAACCAAACAACTACCCTGTGAGTAGCGGTTTCTCCAGGCCAGACCCTTACACAGGGTGCCAAACAACAAAAGAGAAAATTGACTAATTAGCGAGAATGAAGTCCTTGATTGAACTAGATGTCTTGGGAATTTACAAAATAACATGTTCACCCTCATGGTTGCAATAGCCTCTTCTTAGATACAGAAGATTTTGCATGCAGTTGTAGCTTCATTTTGCATCAGACATATTGCCTGTTGTTTCCACTGTTTTACTTCTTCCTAGTTCTTCCTTTATTGTTCATCATAGAATCCGAAGTGTGTTATGCTTTACCATTGCATGCTTGGTTATCCTTGTAACCAAGAGAAGCTAAAAGTTTGTCCCAGAAGTATTTCCTAGCATGTTCTGTTGTGTAGTCCAGATATGTGATGAATCGCAGTGTTGTAGGAATTTGACAGGGTCTGTACAAAATTGGTATTAGGATCATTCTTTTGGCCCCCGGGGAAATAATATGAAAGGATGTTAAGTAAGAAATACAGTGAATTGTTACTTGGTGAATATACGATTTACCGCATGACTACTTGAACCGGGGCACTTGGAGGAAGCAATTATCAAATCACAATGTTTTTTGAAAACAAAACATTCTTAAGTTTTTTTCCAAATGGACCAATAAAATTCAAGGTTCAATTATGCAACCGTTGAAAACTTTGAAACCATTTGAACCTACCGGACCTGTCAAGAAACAGCCCTCAAATTCATCAACTTTATTGATCCGTTTGCAAAAAGACTTGAGAATCTTTTGTTTTCAAAATTTGTTGTGATTGGATAATCTTCCAATAAGTGCCACGGTTCAAGAAGTCACACTTTAACACTTTTTTCATAATAATAATTTTAAAAATAAGATACACTGTACTTTTTTATTTTGATAAAGACTTTGTGATTTTGTTTCCATCATTCTTTTTTGCAGCTCAGAGTCAGTTTAACCTGCTTACAACTTAATAGTAAAATAACGTGATTCCATTACCCCTCCCCCTGTGAAACCTTGGAATAAAGATGTGCCTTTTTTAGTGGGCCTTTTTCATAAATGCCATAATTCTCTGTGCGTTCCCTCAAAAATTTTGCATAATAAATGTTTTTAGTTCCTTGTGGGACTTGCAATCATCCCAAGAGAAATTGAAAACAATGCTTATGCAAAATTTTCAAAACTTTTGTGGCCTAAAGGCCTATGCCATGAACCTGATTTCTGCAAGAAAACAACTTATTACATGGCTATTACCAATAAAATGTAGCCTAACCTGTGGACTGTATTTCCTGGGTGTAACTGCAATCCTTAAATTTTGGAAGAGGAAAAGATTGGAATAGGGAGAGTAAAAATAAAAAACGGGCGTGTTTTAGGCCAAACAATGATGTGGAAGGAGGAAGAAAAATACCCCAATTTCTTGTCAGTCCCTTACTCTCTATCTCTACAGTCGAACTATAAAGTTATACTTTTTCCATTTGCTTAAAAGTATTACAGTCACCAGGCTTTTTAGAAGGTGAAAAATCCTGGAAATTCGGTGGTCGACATTGAAACACACTGTGGAAAAATCAAATATTGGAGGTGCCATTTTATGAACACCAAAAGACAAAACAAAAAAAATCACCCATAGAATAACCTGGAGGCCTGACAAGGGATTCTGGGAAGGAGAGACAAAGCAAGGATTGTCCATTGTCAATGCGACCTTCTCAGAGACACTCCTTCTCCCGACCCCACCACTGCAAAAAAATACAGCAAGAGCAGGAAATCAGCAATGGTTTCAAAAACAAACCTGGAGAAAGGCTTAATGCAATTTTGGCCTGGAAGTCTGCAACTTCACATTTGTGAAAGTTTTCCGATAGGATGAGTAGAACTTTATTGCATCGTTCCTCAATAGCTTTGGCCGCAGTTTCCAAGAGATCGGCACCAGGCAAGAAATCTCGATAATCAATGCACACTTTCATGTAGTAGGGCCCTTTTTCCAGATAGTGAAGAATCTCATCAGCAAATGACTTGTCAGGACCAGCATAACAGATGAACACATCATAATGTGGACAAACTAGCAATGACAGAATTAACAGTAGGAAATATAGTAAATAAAAACATAAACAACTAGCATAATTCAAAAGAGGAAAATTCCAGCCCTAAAAACTTTAATGTAGGGATTTGATTTGAAAAAAATTATGTTTCTAACAGTTTCTAGAAAACTAACACCTAAGAAATTTAGTTAGACCAATTAAAGACTTAAAAGACTCTCTGCAAAATTAAGAACCCCCTTAAATAGCTGTTACATCAAACTGTGTTTTAACCAGGGTGAGAGATGAAAATCACTTTTCATTTGGTCAAGCTGCTGAAGTTTACTAGTCAGAAGCTCTGAGAAGCCAGCCCAGATAATTAAATGGGTTAATTTTTCTGCCATCTAGTTATTGAAAGAGAGGAGATCATATTGAAAAGCAACACTGAACAAAGAGACATTCCTTCATATCTTTGGTAACTTTGCATCTCAGGTCAAGTAAACCAAGATAGTCATGCAACACCACACCATTGATCAGTGGCTTGAATTTCAATTTGCATGCACTTGCATTGATAATTATGGGACCTTTACTCCTTGCAGAGGTTAGGTGTTGTTTGCAGTTAAAATCTATCCAATCTAATTTTATATCATTGTCACTAGTCAAATTATAAAGTTTATTATCAATGTTTACAAAGTGAGGGGCAATTCATCAATAATACTAGCACCCTAATTTAATGAAGCCCTTTATCTATTTTATAACACAACAAAATTGAAGAACAATAAATCTGATGAAACAACATTCATCTAACTGAAACCTGTATACTGATGGATTGTGCAGCCAATAAAAAAGAACAAAACTATAATCTTAACTGAGAACTGATATATGCCACACATTAAACATTCTTAGCATTTACTTTAGTTTTCCACTGGGCCCGACTAACTTTTTGGGGCTTAGTTTTTTGTCTTAAATCTCAGTTTTGTAGATAACCATTCCCAGAAGAAGTTTTCAAATGTCTTTTTCCGGAAATGACATGGAAAAATAACCCTTAATTAGTATGATTTGTTTGTATGATTTATGACATTTTGTGTCATCAGTACTAAGATAATGAAAGATTAACTTTAAAAAAAAAAAAGAAGTAAATGACTATCTTACCTGTTTTAATCTCTCTGTTCCTTTCTGCAACAAGAACAAAAAAATATTATTAACTTTGATGAAAAAGACCTCCTCTTCTTTTCAGTACATGGTGTCAGAAAAGCCAGATTAAATTAAGGGAACAAAAAACATACTGTCAACCCCTGTTACATTGCCAACACCCTGGCACTAAAAGTTAGTTCTTAGTGGCTAAATTCTCTAATAGTAGGATGTGAGAAGAATTTTCTTGGAAAAGATTTGCATTAGAGTGGTAGTGATGTATTTATTAACAATATCGACAGCCCGTGCTCTACAGAAGAATATTGTAAACCAACCAAAAAGATGAATATGCTGGGGTGGGGGTGGGGGTGGGGGTGGGGGGGAAGGGGTGAACTAAACATCATTTTGTATGGGGAGGCTCCCCCCCAAGGCCAAACCCCTCACCCTTTTATATACCATAAAAGGTACCCCTTTCCCTAGTTTGGAATTTTGCACCCTTCAACTGCGGTAGATGCACTGTCTTTTAAATATAAATCAATAACAAAACCAGATAGTTTTCTGGACTTTTTAAAGCCATAAAATTCATCTGTTAGCCTGTTTCTTCCTTTTTGCAGACCAAAATGACAGAATTCCCTACCCCTTCATAGACTTCAACTACTAAAATCCCTTCTCTTTCATATACCTGAAGCCTGAAAAAGATACCCCTTTCAGGCCGGGCCTCCTCATATAGGCCATTATAGGGAGTACAAGCCCCCCCCCCCCCCCCCCCCACCCTCCAATAGCATTGGAGACTGTAATAACTGAAATTACTAAATTGAAGTCACATTAGTCAGGCATCCAGAAGCTGGTGGCAGTAGACAACATGTGACATGTTGACAAAACACATGTAGGATGGTGATCCTCATGAGCTGCCTGAGACAAGCTGCAAAAAACGTAAACTAGGGATGATTGCTTTGTGAAATCCCAATAATCCAACAGTTATTTAAGCAAAAACTGTGTCATTCACGACAGGGCAGTAAAAAAACATCAGACATTTTGAAGAGGTGAAGCAGGGATGTCACAAAGAGCCAGATGCCTGCTAATTTCACCAGCTGAAAAAGAGCTCACCACCAGCACAAATTGCTCTTTGGTGTTATTACACTAATTGCCAACGAGCCATCCGAGCGTCTTCGCTCGGATGGCGAGGCGGCAGCAGAATAGAGCCGCGCAAGACTGGGCAATAGGCAGAAAAATTCTCGATCGAGCTGAAAAAAGTGTAACCCAATGTAATGTAGATTCCCCTGAGACCAAGTGGTCAGTTGTGAACCAATCAAAAGGCAGTACCTGGCGCACGGGCTCAAGTTGAATAACAAACAAAATTTCACACACTTCCCGCCGTCGCGACTTCCTGTGTTTCTTTACCTAAATTTTTTCGTTAAACCCGGCTACCGCAGTCAAGAGACATGAGCACTTGATATATTCTATTAATTTTTGGGGCCATAATGTTAAATTTTAACGAAGAGAAGTTTGTAAAACAGCAAAAGTGTTCTATGTGCAGCAAGCAATATTCTTACCACTAAAAAGGATCAGATTACACGAGGAGATAAGGAAAGCTTGACACGAAGAATGCAGTCGCTTCTGTTGGAAAATCTGGTGTTGGGGAAAAAATCTAACCAGCAAACAAAAACGAATTACAAGCCTAAAGCAAACGACAAAGGAAAAGAAAACAACGCCATTTTTTTCGAAACGTGGCCGAGTTCAGTATAAAAATAATGAACTAAAATTAAATACCGACGTGCCGTACATCGCTTGTCCTTGGAAACATTTCAGATGGCCCAGCGAATCATTTTAAGTTTCAATCCGATAACAAAAAGACTCGGGAAATTTGAAAGGAGGTGTAAATGATTAAACTGTGCAAATATTTATCAACAATGTGAAACCGAACCGACAGTAGATTTGTAGCTGGACTTAATAATATTCCCGATCGCTTCCTCTGCAAAGCTGATTTTTATTCTTTCAAGACACTTCACACTTTTACATGGCAGGTTTGTAAAGCCACCAGACTGAGTCTGAGAACTTTTCAAGAAAATAATCCTTGCAACAGGAAGGGACCAAGAAACGGTCAAATGGGAAAAAAAGGAATTTTATTCCTAAGCAAAATAAGCATGATTTGCTCGTTGGCACTCTATCGATAGGTATACCTAGTTATATGTATAGCCCTTGAAAAAGGTAAAAAAGAATGCGATATTGCACAGGGAACCCAAACGCTGTATTTGCTAATAAAATAATAAAAGGTATTTACCTTTGTTCCTTTGTCTTTATGAGTCATTTTGGAAGGGATTTGAATCTGATCAGATACGGTTAACATTACTGGGAATGCATTTGCATGTCTGGCATGTTGTAAATAAGACACTCAAGTTTCATCTGACATTTCTAATATTGTCATGTTAATAACTATTAACTCTCTATCTCCTTGGGAGATGATCTCGGGTTTCAATTTAACGGCCACAAGAAGAGAAAAGAGACAAGGGATGAAACTCTGTAGCGGTCTTCGTACGATCTGTGACTCCAGTTGAACTGACCAGTCTCATACGTGGAAATGCGCGAGGAAACTCGATCCGACAGACGGCAGCCTTTGTCTGCGATTTCTGCGACAGGCGACGTGAATGAATCTCCTGTTCGTGGTAATTTCAATGCTGTTTTCCAGTGAGTCGAATTATATTTTTTCCTCAGTTGCTTTCCAGATACAAAACAATAGAATTATTATTAAAATCAAAGCAATTTTTTACAAACAGATTGCTCAGTTTACCATCCTCGTCACTATCATTGGAAATAAAAGCAGTAAATATTTTTAACTTATCATCTACATCAAATTGCTTTCTAACTTTAAAATTTAAATTTCCACTCTAACAGCCGTTCAAAGATACTCCAAAACGGGTATCGCATAACTTTTATCCTGCGTGATTCAGCATGGTATAATAATATGTTTTCGTTTTCTGACACATCCAGCTGTCGAATAAAAACAAGAGACCATCGCGAGAACAATACAATCATCTTAACAAAACACAAAATGACACCTTACACTTGAATTTTTTCAGAATTTTACCTCTGTTTTCACATTATTCTTCTGAAATTTGACATTTATTTTCTCGGGCTCCCATGAGAAAATGGTGTTATTACAGGTAATTAATTATTATATCTACAGCCCATAAAAATTGTAAAACACAATGCGATATTGTTTAAATATTCTGCTACAAGGTTTTTGTCCACTAAAAATTGAAATTGCTCAATTTCCTGTCTTAATACTCTTTCCGTCTTAATACTCTGAGTTGACTGGCTTTAACAATTTCATCACAAAAAAATAACTGCAAAAGATGTTAAAGATACTTACTTGTTTGTAACCCCTCAATCTCCTCTGCAAGAAAAATGAAACAAATGCTTGTGAGTAGTTTGCAACATTTCAATTCAAGAAAAATAATGTATTATAACTTAGAGTAAAAGTAGATACAAGACAATGTATTACACAGTATGTATCAGGAAAAAATTTTATGTATTCTTTGCATACATTATGTAAAACTACAGATTTCAGAAACCATCAGTGTGACTTGATATCAGATCTACAACGTGTGTAATATGACCAGTCTTAAAAATAAACAATTCCAGAGCAGTCTTTGCTGTTTGGAAATCTATTTCAGTTTATACAATGATGTGAATGCTACGTGTGCTGTGATTGGTCGTTACTCATGATCTATTGAGGTACAGATACATGCATGACATCACAGGAAACTTGTTTTCTTTGTTTTGTTCAACATATCGTGCAGTTTCGATTAAGGGCAAGTGAAAGCCTCGAAAAAACTTTGCAAGAGCTATTTACAAAGAAGAAAAATGGAGAAAAGGAGAGAAAAAGAGCTCTTTACAACTTAAGAATGCCTAAAATTCAAGAAATCTTCACAACAGTTGCCATCGTGTGTCATTGCTATGAGAGATGAGTTCGCTGTCTTGCCTAAACTAGCACAAATCTTTGAACAGTCAAAGAGGGTATGAGGCAGGTATGTGTATCAGTCTTTTTTTTCCCTGATCATTGTATAAAACAAATAGATTCCATGTTGCCGTGGGTCTCTTCAGTAATAGATCACAGAGGATGTAAAAAATGTGGTAAAAACATCAGTGACACACTCGCCTGCGGCTTGTCTGCCACTTCTTTGTTTTTACCACATTCTGACATCATCTGTGATCTATTACTGAACAAACACACGGCAATGTGGAATCTGTTATTTCGTTAAGGTGATTCCCTGGTTTTGCACTGCGCATCTCGTACTGCGCATAACAAGATGGCCTCCATAAAAAAGAGCATGTGAAGTAACATTATTAAAATGAAGTTGACTGAAGAGAAGTGCTATTGCATTTTTTGCTTGCGGTTGTTTCTTGCCGAGGTGAGACTCAATTTGGTGGGAATGTGCATAACGTAAGCAGTACGCGTGTTACTAAGTTCGACTTCCTCACGGAGAACCCCGATAGTGGATGTTTAATTTGTGCTTATTCACTTTGATTTTCATTTAAACGCTTACTTTATCACATTGTGTCCTAAATGTGGTATCTCGATGTAAATTCTGTTAAAACGGATTTTTAATACTTTCTTTCCCCTTTCGCATACATTCTATTTTGAAACTCGCCCCAGTCCTCTCTCAAAAATCAAGGAAAATGCATTTGGTGCGCACTTTCTGCAGCTCTACCGCAAAAACGAGTACGGTGACCCCCATTTTTTATTTCATGATTTTAATAAGGACAGTGCTTCCTTTCGGTGACAAAAAAATTGGCACAAATCTATGTTCAGTTTTTTGGCAATTTTACTAAATTGTACGGATTGAGCTATCACGGGTCGAATAGCGCGTGTCCAGTTTAATTCTACTTTTGAGCGTAACGAAAAAACAAGGGCATTACAAGGCATTTTTCTGGTACGTAAGTGGATAAACAATACATTCAAGTCAAATTCTGTGCGATACCACATGCATCATTGAAAAAAACTTTCCTTTTGTCTGGTTTCGGACTGCGCTCGGTTTTTGTCAAAGGGTCCAAAATAGCCGTATTTGTCAGCATTGTGACGTCTAAACGAGCACGGTGACCCCCACTTTTTATTACTTTTTTATCATCTTCTTGACTTGTTACATCAGTGTACCAAGTTTCATCTACATTCTATGTCAGGTTCTTTTACTAGGGAATCACCTTAAGTACATAAATTTTACTGTAAAATAAATTCTGCATTTGCCACTATAAAAAGAGACCTCCGCAAACAAAATATTGCCCATTTCCGAATCATTATTATTGTTCTGAACCTCTTTAAAAATGAGCCCTTTCACACAGTCATTCATATGAAAATAAGTTATATTTGTTCATGGATAAAAACTCATTTCCGTATTAAAGGATAAGCAAAACAGACTGAATGAAATTCAGAATGCCTTATTATTTGACAATGCAGGCAGGTACTGGAATGTAATAAAAGTTAGAAATAATATTATACAAACCCAGTCTTTGCTGACGTTTCTCTCTTTGACATTTTGTAGGGGTTGCATCTGAATGAACATAACAAAATAACAACAAAAATGACTATGCAGTTTGCGCACGACTACACTCACCAAAGGATAATTGACTGAACACAACATTTTTCAACCTACTGAATATGGGCACTGGTTAATATGAACAAAGAACACTATTCTACGTCCTGTGTCACATACATGTACTCCTATATATCAACAACCTTGCTTAACTGCAGTGTCTATGACTAAATAACTTACCACTTAAAGAAAAAAAAATAGCAGAAACAGCAAATGACTTTTCAAACATTCTGTCTAATGTCAAGTCCATCTGGCTGAGCCACAAACTAAAAGCTTTGGTACAAAGTCAAGTCACAGATTCCATTGTTTTGTTTCAAGAGACATGCACCACACAATGTACTTGAAAGGTAGTTTTTATGATAAATTATCATGAGGTTTCTTTGGGATGAACTTGTTAAAGTTGCAGATAAGAAATAAGGCAGTGTTTCCTTGCAAAAATTTCTACCTAATAATAATAATAATAATAATAATAATAATAATAATAATAATAATAATAATAGTAATATTTGTTTATTTCCACCATTCGCAGATTTCTCTGAATTACAGGTAGCGTCAGGCAAAGCACTTACAAACATACAATTATACATATAAATATATAAATATAAAAACATAAATATAATAAAGTAGTAATATGGTAGAAATCGCATACACATTATTACACACAATCGATATACGGCGAATATTTAACTGACACGAATTCTGAGAACCGGTCAGTTCGGCCGGGTAACACATGGCACGATGGTCCTGACCTCAGTGAATACGAGGTTTGCGACGAGATGACCCTGCTGGATATTAGGCGGTAAAGTGGGCTAGCGTGCATAGTTTCCGTCACAAATTTCTTGCACGCCAGGTGGCGTCTGGCCTCTAGAGACAGAAGCCCGGCACGCGCGAGGGTGTCCTCGTAGCTCAAGTCAGGACCAAAGATGATTCGTAGGGCTCTCTTTTGCACTCTTTCTAAAGCCATGCAGAGATACTGCGGTAAATTTGCAAAAACTAAAACTAACATTTTTTCTGACAGCCCGCTTAATATGAACACTCGATAATAAGGACACTATGGCATGTCCCCTTGGTTTCCGTGTTAACTGGGTTCCACTGTAATTTTATAACAAGTACATGTCTAAAAATGGTTTTCCTACAAATCTATGTCAAAGCAGGAATGCATTGTAGAGATGCAGGGACCTCCAGTTAAACAAACAATAACCCCAACTTTTCAAGCTGCATTTTAACACTAACCTACATACGGCTGAAGGTCCTCTAGCACATCATTTCGTTCCATCTCTTTTAGCAAAGATGTCATTGCTGAAATTTTCCGGTCATTTTCCCGGAATTTTCTTAATCAGTTCATAACAGGATTATCAGTACTTCCAAGCCACTGAATGTACTGATTTGAGTATCCCATTTTGTCTGCTAATGACCTGTAGTCTCTTCCAGTGGCTGATAATGGTTGTAAGTGTTCTACTAGTTTTTGGTAACCTTCAGAGGGCAAATCTTTCAGTAGCTTCTCATCACCAGCTGCTGTTTCACCAACTAGCAAGGAAATTACAAAAAATCCATTATTAAACCCTTGAGACATATCAAAGCTACAATGGGTCAAAATGTTTTGTTTTCTTTGATGTTTCTCATCATTATAAACTGTAATGAACATGTAGACTTCTGATCTCAACAACTGTACACAAGACAAAAATTAAGAAGTAATGATACTCAAGGTTCCTGTAGACACAATCATTCTGTACTCGCTTTTTTTTTTTAATTTTTTTTTAGAGGAGTATAATATTTAAAATGTAAATGCTTCAATTAGCACTCATAGCATTTTTTAATGTAGATGGGGATGCTTATCATTTTATTTATCATTTGTGGCCATGCTGTTGTCAACACAATAAATTGTTATGATCTTCAAACCAAGAGAGCTTTTAAAGAAAGTTTGAATCAACTTAGATGTATGCTTTTCAAAGAGCAAGTCAAATTTTGGCATTTGTTAAATGTAAAGCAGACATCGACATTCACTTAATTTAAAACAGAAAATTTAAAATATTTAGCACTGAGAGCACAAAACTAGCAACAATAAACAATGATAAAGCAAGGTAGTTTTAGCTTTGATTTACAGCTGCAGCTACTTTCGCTTAAAACAATATTTTCTGATACTTATGGAAAGACTTTAAGTGTCAATTTGATAATCGCAGCAACAAAAAGCACATACAGGAGGGGTGATATGATCAGTATTGATTCAATTGTTTATTGACCAACCAAAAGGCTTTGTTCATTTCTTCTTTTCTGTACTTTTTACTGCATTGGCTAATCGCCTTTTTTAGAATTTTTCTCATGTTTATTCATTATTATTAGTGTAGTGAGGAAATAGCTGACATTTGGTGATGCTACCACTAGTTTCCCCAAATGACGTGTAAGAGACGAGCGCAGAAGTTCTATACTGATGACGCATCACTTGAATCAATTTCCCATACGGCACGACCAATCAGAAGCACTACCCAGATCTGGGTAGTGACGCGTCATCAGTATGGAATTTCTGCACTTGTTTCTCAGACATCATTATTTTGGTGGGGAAACCAGTAGTAGTGTCGCCAAATGTTGGCTGTTTTCTCAGGCTGTTATAGTGATTAAACAAATCTGGTTAACACAGTTAATGGAGACAGTTCTGTAAAAGTACTAAACAATGTGCATATTAAAAAAAAAGTTTCCAGGGTTCTTACCTTTGTCCTTTTCTGAATCTTTTTCTTCAGGGGGATTGTGTCATGGTGTTGCTTATCAGTACCATCAAGTACCACGCTTAGCATCAACTCATCACCTTCACTGTTTTCTTTTGATGGCTGAGTGTCAGTGATTGCACTTTCTCTATTTCTTGCATTTTGCATTTTGAATATCGCTTTCTTTTCTTTAGCAGTGATGTCACATTACGCTTTAGTCTAACTGTAAATTTCTCTTTTCCTGGTTTCTCCTTCTCCATACTTGATATTAAAAAAAGCAAAACAAATTAAATAGAAGGCAGGTCAGTGTAGTGACAGACACAACTTTCATGCTTGTATGAGATTGGAAGTCTTGACCTCCATGATACCTGTGCAATTACAGATTGAGAAAAGGGCCTATGCTTAACAGCTTTGTCCATACATAGGCCCAGCTGATGAACCCCAATAAGGGCAAAACAGCTGTCCATGGCTGCCACTGCCTGGGTGATATGGCTGTGCGCATGCGTGAAGTATTGGCCAGGCTGTGGGTTGGTTCATGAGCGCCCCTTGCTTTAAGCTTATCTTGTTAATGCAAATATTTACTTTTGTCAATAAAATGTCACATTCAAGTCTAATTTGTAAAAATACTGGGGGAAATCAATTTTGCAGAACGATTTGCACTCACTAAGACTTAAGACTAAGACTCAAAATCTGCAGGAAAATCTATCTAAAAGTAAACTGCACTGTGAAAAAGCTATGGCATGGGCACAAGGGAGTTCCTTGCTCAAGCTTATAGACTCCTGCTATTGCTTAGCTTTTTTTTATTATAATCAACCTGATATGTACATAGTGCGTGCCTATGTTTTTCAGAGAAGGTTTTGTTATGACTATCCATGACTATCGCTCTTGCTTTCTTCAGCGAAACAATTTGCCGATCTTGTTTGAAAATAAGCGAAAAGTTGTATGTTTAAGACACTACAAAGAAAAAACAACTTCCACTGTTATTGCTCCCTCGAATCTAAAGCTGTCTTATCACAAGTCATTTGCTCGAGTCTGTAGCACTACACTCGCTGGTCAACGTGAAGTTTGTAGCATGTAAAGCGTTACGTGTGAGGCTTGAATGACAACCTTTTCCTATTAGTGCCTTTTATTATTCATTCAAAATATTTCCCCGATTCTGATTGGCTAAAAGCACACGATTAATTCACCATAACCAGTAACTGATGACCAAATTTGGAAGAAATTTGACTTTAACGAGGAAATGACGTCAAAAATGCAGCGTTCGTGCAGGTTAAGGCACCGTTAACCGAGAAGACCTGGGGACGAGGTTGAGTTGTTTTGGTTGTGAACTTGAAAAAATGGCGGACATTTCACTCGTTTCAAGAGTAAGAACTAGGCGAAAAAAAAGCTAAAAACATGGCAAGAACAGCAAGAAGACAACTCGAAGGTCGACATCTGCTATTTGGAGAACATTTGCGGAGCTGGACTAAACATAGACTATCGAAGATGAACTGAACATCAATGTCGATCGATGGATCGATGGAGGTAAGCATGTTTTAGCTATGTTTTTAAACTAGGAATTATTTTGAATGAATAATAAAACAGTTATTGAATTCGGCTTTCGTATCATATGAAGAATTATGGAGATCTCGGAAGGTGTTATCCGCCTCGGCCTACGGCCTCGACGGATAACACCCTCCTCGATCTCCATAATTCTTCATAAGATACTCAGCCTCATTCATTAACTGTTAAATAAGTAGGTCTCAGTTGGCTTAAGTACCATGTAAGTATGTTCGAAAGTCGTTTTTCCGGAACTGATTTCGTAACTTGTTGAGCATTTATAGAACTGAGAGACGTGTAAAAATAAACGAGTTAACATAATCGGAACGGTTAATTTTGGCTAACATTGCCACTGTGGCAAATGAAACAAACGGCAAGCCATACAGGGTGAGACGGTAGGCGAGGAATTTGAAAAGTGTTTTGTGCTAGAACTCAACGCAAAAAGTGCAACTTCTATGCAGTCTCGCTAAAATGACGTAATATAGTATTTGCTGTTTTCTCTGCTGATACGAAACCGTAAAAAACTGACAGCTGACAGAAATCACAATTAGAAACATGAAATAAAAGCAAGATCAACGAGTCAAACTTTAGCGAGGAAAAATCCAACAGTACACAAGAACACAAACCATTATTTTTAACGAATTCTTCATTAGTTGTGAAATCCCCTTAACTTTTCAGAGCCGTAGCTAGCGGGGGAGCAAGGGGGGCAGCTACCCCCCCTTCCCCCTGGACCTGTTGAGCCAGACCAAGAGACTATAAAGGGGACAGAGAGGGCATCCCCCATATACACCCTATTCCATAGGTAATTCGTCTCGAGTTATTTTTAGAATCGGGATAAAGTTACCTCGCGCGAGGCGTGGATGTTTCGTGGAGGTTTTGCATGACCAAACGCCGTGCAAAACATGTCGGGCGAGAGGCAATGAAAGCGTAAAAAGATCGAGAGCATTCCTGAATATTGAAGCGAAATGAGTCGGCGCTCACCTGGGAAAAAGGAATCGCTGGACTCTTTGACAACCCGTGAAATCAGTTTAACTCGAAGTTGTCGTAACCTCAGTGCTTTAATAAAATGAGAAATTTCGCCGGTCTATTGAAACCGGTCGTTTGTACAATTTAGGGAGTTTAAGATCCAACGACGCGGACGACAACTAGAACGTCAAGAAAACAATAGGTTTAATTAGCAAAACAACAACTTCGCACGTGCGACACACTTTTTTGTTCATTTCTTTCCCGTTTTTGCACGACTACGACGTGAAAATGCCTAATTTCGCGTTTTATGGAGGACGTAAATAAGCAACGACGAAATTTTATTTCTCTTTTTGAGCTTGAATATGGTCCCTTGAAATTCAGCTTTAGGAGGGTTCGCCTACAATTGACAAAGTAAGTGGGCAGGAATAATCCCTATAAAGACTGAAAAAATAAACATCAAACCAGAAATTGCTGTCTTCAAACTGCAAATTATAAATGATCCCGAGAGAATATTCAGTGTGTTAAGGATTTCCCTGCTCTACTCTTAGGGCGATTCTTTTTTAATTTCGGTTTGGCTGACACAGCTTTCGCAGAAATCTCGCTGTTGTCGTTTTCGTCGACAAAAGGAATAGCAAAATCGCTCTCCGCGTCTTCCCCCATTTTGTTCTGCGTCATTTCGTGAAGGACGCGTGGCTCTCAGCGTGGTTCATCCACGCGGAACACATTCGCGCTATGTGATTGGCTGTTGTCTAATCCCCCTTGAGATCTGCGGTGTTAAAAATAACTCGAGACGAATTACCTATGGAATAGGGTGTATATGGGGGATGCCCTCTCTGTCCCCTTTATAGTCTCTTGGTTCCCACTATACTATCTGAGAGTCTGGCACAGGCTAACAATTGACAAAGTAAGTGGGTAGGAATAATCGCTATAAAGACTGAAAAAAATAAACATTAAACCAGAAATTGCTCTCTTCAATCTGTAAATTATAAATGATCCTGAGAGAATATTCAGTGTGTTAAGGATTCCCCTGCTCTACTGTTAGCTCTATACAAGAGAGGAATGGCGATTCTTTTTTAATTTCGGTTTCGCTGACACAGCTTTCGCAGAAATCTCGCTGTAGTCGTTTTCGTCGACAAAAGGAATAGCAAAATCGCTCTCCGCGTCTTCCCCCATTTTGTTCTGCGTCATTTCGTGAAGGACGCGTGGCTCTCAGCGTGGTTCATCCACGCGGAACACATTCGCGCTATGTGATTGGCTGTTGTCTAATCCCCCTTGAGATCTGCGGTGTTAAAAATAACTCGAGACGAATTACCTATGGAATAGGGTGTATATGGGGGATGCCCTCTCTGTTCCCTTTATAGTCTCTTGGTTCCCACTATACTATCTGAGAGTCTGGCACAGGCTAACAATTGACAAAGTAAGTGGGTAGGAATAATCGCTATAAAGACTGAAAAAAATAAACATTAAACCAGAAATTGCTCTCTTCAATCTGTAAATTATAAATGATCCTGAGAGAATATTCAGTGTGTTAAGGATTCCCCTGCTCTACTGTTAGCTCTATACAAGAGAGGAATGGCGATTCTTTTTTAATTTCGGTTTCGCTGACACAGCTTTCGCAGAAATCTCGCTGTAGTCGTTTTCGTCGACAAAAGGAATAGCAAAATCGCTCTCCGCGTCTTCCCCCATTTTGTTCTGCGTCATTTCGTGAAGGACGCGTGGCTCTCAGCGTGGTTCATCCACGCGGAACACATTCGCGCTATGTGATTGGCTGTTGTCTAATCCCCCTTGAGATCTGCGGTGTTAAAAATAACTCGAGACGAATTACCTATGGAATAGGGTGTATATGGGGGATGCCCTCTCTGTCCCCTTTATAGTCTCTTGGTTCCCACTATACTATCTGAGAGTCTGGCACAGGCTAACAATTGACAAAGTAAGTGGGTAGGAATAATCGCTATAAAGACTGAAAAAAATAAACATTAAACCAGAAATTGCTCTCTTCAATCTGTAAATTATAAATGATCCTGAGAGAATATTCAGTGTGTTAAGGATTCCCCTGCTCTACTGTTAGCTCTATACAAGAGAGGAATGGCGATTCTTTTTTAATTTCGGTTTCGCTGACACAGCTTTCGCAGAAATCTCGCTATAGTCGTTTTCGTCGACAAAAGGAATAGCAAAATCGCTCTCCCCGTCTTCCCCCATTTTGTTCTGCGTCATTTCGTGAAGGACGCGTGGCTCTCAGCGTGGTTCATCCACGCGGAACACATTCGCGCTATGTGATTGGCTGTTGTCTAATCCCCCTTGAGATCTGCGGTGTTAAAAATAACTCGAGACGAATTACCTATGGAATAGGGTGTATATGGGGGATGCCCTCTCTGTTCCCTTTATAGTCTCTTGGTTCCCACTATACTATCTGAGAGTCTGGCACAGGCTAACAATTGACAAAGTTAGTGGGTAGGAATAATCGCTATAAAGACTGAAAAAAATAAACATTAAACCAGAAATTGCTCTCTTCAATCTGTAAATTATAAATGATCCTGAGAGAATATTCAGTGTGTTAAGGATTCCCCTGCTCTACTGTTAGCTCTATACAAGAGAGGAATGGCGATTCTTTTTTAATTTCGGTTTCGCTGACACAGCTTTCGCAGAAATCTCGCTATAGTTGTTTTCGTCGACAAAAGGAATCGCAAAATCGCTCTCCGCGTCTTCCCCCATTTTGTTCTGCGTCATTTCGTGCAGGACGCGTGACTCTCAGCGTGGGTCATCCACGCGGAACACATTCGCGCTATGTGATTGGCTGTTGTCTAATCCCCCTTGAGATCTGCGGTGTTAAAAATAACTCGAGACGAATTACCTATGGAATAGGGTGTATATTGGGGATGCCCTCTCTGTCCCCTTTATAGTCTCTTGGCCAGACACATTAAGTCTGTGAATGGATTTGTTTTCTTTAGTTATTTTGGTTATTGTGACTTGCAATTGTTTGCCATTTTCATATTCGAGGTCGATTTTTCGCAGACATATTACATGACAAATGCTGAAAAGAGCGTTACGGAGCCTCCAATTTTAAAAATTTTCTTGGGGAGGATACCCCCAGCACCACCCTCCAGCCTGCACTTGAGATAATGCCCCCCCTCCCCGTCCCCGTAAAAAAACCTTGCTACCGCCCTGCTTTTACCACGTCTCTACAGGGAAAATTCTTCCTACGTTGAGTACCAGGCCAACACTAGAATGTAAAGTAACCTACTCACAGTAACTGCAAAGGACCGCAAATGAATATACTGTTACAGTAGATGTAGGATTCCTCAGGAGAACTGATCAGCAAAAATCTACTCCAAGTGTTCACGTAATGGGGATGTGTATCGCTAGGTGAGGCCGTATTTTTACAACAAAATGGGTTGCTTCAAAAGTTACTATTATAAGGTTGCACAATTTTCTGGATTTCGGAAAACTGGCACTTTCGCTAGAATTAGAAAAGAGATAACAAAATTAAAAACTGTTCCAATCTCAAAATCATGTTCATGATGGTAAAATAGCTTCCACCTTGGCCAACGAGTTGCGCCTCGATCAATCATAATTACTATTGTAACATTCGCTGCTTTCCTCTGGGCCTAGACTAGACTACGAGTCTCTCTCTTTTTTCTTGGTACGTCGAGCAAAACGCGTGAGACACGCAAATGACCACACGCGTGACTGAAGGCGCGAGACAGGAAAGGCACGAAAAGAAGAGTTCTTTTTTCTTCTCGGGCGGCCGCTCTACGCTCGCTCGCGCATGAACATCCCTCGCTAAATCTGAAGAAAAGAGAGACTGGTTGCAGTCTAGCCCTAGACGTGAGTGTGCTACCAGATTAGCAACTCAACAACGGCAGTTCATCCCCCGTCACTTTATAAACTAAATCTTACCGCTGTGAGGCAGCAGTTGGCGTTGGAGCTATCGAGATGCTTCTATAGTTAGGGATGAAAGTGTTACACAAAGAAAATCAACTACAACAGAAGAAAATAAAAAGGCGGTCTTTATTGCAAAACTTACATCACCCCAACGATAAGCCAGTAATTAAGGAATACAAAATATACATACTATATAGACAGTAGTTAGATAGATTAAGCATCACTTAAATAGGAACCAACGTTTGTCTCTTGCTACGAGTCTATTTATGCTCAGGAAAAACGCGGATTGAAACCGCATTATTAATAGTTTTGTTGGATACACTGACAGAGGCGGACCTAACAGAAAGGCAAAGGGAACCCCAGCTTATCTTTAGATCATAACCGGGGCTGCCGATATATAATCTGCACTAAGCAGACGTCTCCTATTGCTTTGTTGCACGCAGGCTAGCCACCGATATAATTCTTTTTAGTAAGGGGCCTTTCACAGTTGGTGCCTGGATACACGCACAAAATGGTGTTGTGTTCACACCTTCAGAACCCGATATGAAGCTCTATTTCACACTGTCAGACGTCATTTTGGAACGTGGGCTTAACACGGAGTACAAAGCAGTGGATTGCTCCCGAACTAAAATAAATGGTGTGCACGCAGCGACTCAGTGGTTACTTTAATGCCCGAAAGTTGGCGTGGGTACTTTAAAAAAGGTGTGTTCACAACAGTGCCCAGCGGGTACCGTACTAGGGTGGTACCGTACTCGGGCACCGGGTGTGAAGGCCGCCCCTAAGGGCACCCGCAACCCTCCGCCCCCCGGCTTTAACTCAAAGCCTTGATCCATCACTTCCTTGTGACTTGACATGAAACACGTCTCCGTAAATCTAACTTAATTTTGTCTTTCACCATGTCAAGTTTGCTTCACGTATATCTCTAATTCATCAACGTCAGAGCCCATGAGTGACGTTGGAGCTTTATAAAATACTTGGTACCTTATTATAGGGAATAAACGCTTCATAAAATTGAGGTATTGGAAATTAACGCGACTTAAATTAACTCCAATTTAGTGTAAAACGATTTTCAAATAAAGGAAATTAACGTGAAAATGAAGGAACTTAACGCGACGTTCACAAAGAAACAAATCTTGTTGAGACTTGTTGTTCTTGGTTCTTTCCCTAAACGGATGTCAAAACTGTATTCACTGGAAATTAAGGTCGCGGATATTAACGCTCCACGTAATTAACGGCGCGGAAATCAACGTTTAGTCAAATTAACGCGATAATTTCATGAAGGGCTAATTTCCTATAATAAGGTACTATACAAACAGGACATAGCAGTCTAATATACTAATATAAAAACGTTTGCGAACTTTAAAAAAAAAAAATATATATATATATATATATATATATATTCATGCTCAATTTGCCGGCGTTTAAAATTTACTATTCATAATTTTGTAAACTTAAATGTTTCAAAAACGAGACTACGTTGACTCCATTCGGAAACCGTATACACCCCGTGATTAAACAAGACCGATAATACTACATTAAAAAGTGATACAATTTCAAAACATCCTGGCTGATTAATAACTGAAAAAACAATCGGACTTTGTTTCAACTTAATTAAAAGGTTTTAAATCAACAAAAATGTCTCAATTTGTGGAAATTAGTAGAAAAAAGAGCTTTGCATAACATGTGCAATACTGTTTCTATATTCACCTTCCATCTCAAGCCATGAATACAACGAATCAGAGGAATGAAAACCGTTACATATTCTGCGGTACTCAACGGGTTTTGTTGAAATCATGGCTTAATTTTTCTTTGTATTTTTCCGCCTTGTACGGAGTGGAATGAATTCTGAGATACCGGTGGCAAACTAGCATATCTTTGAAAGATAACCTAGTTTCACACGGGTATAAAGATATACTAATTCCCAAGGGTATCTCAGAATCCATCCCACCTTTACAAGGCGAACTTTCTATTAAATGCTCCACTCATGTAAGTTTGGAGGTTATAACAATGATGGAAATGTTACGCATGCACTGACACCATTCACAGTTGTCTGTGGCCATGGATGGATAAACGAGAAAGGAATGGAATTCAACTTGCAAAAGTTAGACTGACCTTCTCAACTTCCGTCATTGTGTCTTCGAAAAAAGGCCTTAAAATAACACTGGTTTGCATTCCTTCCTAAATTCACAAAAATCAACCTCCTTTCTGCCAACTTTCATGCTATGTAGTCAGACAGTCTGCTAATCTGTTCCAAAAGATTGACTCGTCTATCCGGGTATAATCAAGATAATAGAGATGTTTTATTGTCTTCGGTATCCTGTGTCTGTAGCTGTCTTCTATGAGAACAGGGATGTAGCGTTCTCTTTTTTCACCTGTAAAATAAGCGGCAATAGCCATCTTAGCGGTTTTGGTAAGAGTGCATTTCGCTTACATAACCGCCACTCAATATTTAAAAGAGGAGCAAAATACTATGAAGAGTAAATATGAGCAACATCTCTTGACATTAATGCTACAGGTACATGAAGAATTGATTTTCATATACCGATTTACAAATGTAAAAGATGGAAGTTAAGTTAACTTATTTCACTTTGTATATTTTTATGCCCTGAGCACTCCTAGGATAGTCAGGCTATATACGTAGATGTTTTTGCCGGTGTTTTTGTTCATTTTATATACTGATTTATATACAGTCTTTTTAAAATATCAGAACGTGTTTTTCACGCTCATGCTGGATATTCTTATTTTTCTGCCAACGTTAGGTTAAAAATATCCTTGAATGTGTACACTCTTACATGACCCTGAGATTAGAGAGTACTGTATTTATGGCTCGTGTATCGGGTTAAATAACACAAGTGCTTAATAATTGGTAGTACCAATTTTTATTGTCTTGAAGCACATTTTAGCAGGAAATGGAAAGAAACTAATCTACTCTTCAACGGTTCAATAAAGTTCATTTAAAACGTTGCGATTTTTGTGCATTTTATTTTCCACCAACATGTTTTTAACAGCCTTGAGAATACTCTTAACACATTCTTAACATTTCGCCAATTTCAGCATCTATATTCTTATAAAAAAGACTTATCATGTAAAAAGAGTGGAATACAATAAAACTTGTACTGTGCTTAAACCATTTAAATCTCTGCAAGAGTGACCAAAATCAATTTTCTCCCAACAAAATCAATTCACCATCAGTTAAAAAGGTTATGAGAATAAATGAAATGATCACAAAAGGAAAATGCTCTGATCCTTAATCAAATTCTCTCAACTAATAAAGGATGGATGGAGATAAGTTTGAGTAATTCATATGTGGATACCGAGGAGAGATGGTTCAAGATAAAAACAAACAATTGTTACTAACTTGCAGACAGGCTCATTGCAATGTGGGATTCAAACGTTGCTCCTTCACTGTCATCAAAATTGCTTGACAGCACAGCTATAAACTTTTTGCATCGTTTCTCGATGGCTACTGCAGTAGTTTCAAGGTGATAGCCACCACCAAGGAAGTCACGCTCACTAAAACAAAGCCTTAATTTATAAGGCGGGTTCTCCATTTTTTCGACAAGTTTTTCAACAAAAGCACGGTCCTTCTTGGCAGAACACACAAATGCATGATACCAATCCAGAACTGCAACATAAAACACATGTAAACAGATTATATGTGCAATGTGCCAAGTAAGGCAAGAAAATATACACAAATATATCACTAAGTTTAGCAAGAAAATACCTCTCAGGAAAACTGTGTGATAACCATCCCATGATTTGTCCCATGATGGAAAATATTCGATAATAGGTAAAATGTGACTATGATGCTGATCAAGTTTAGACCGAAGGTATTGTCAACAGTTAATCATCATTACAAGATTCATTCCAAAAATTGCAACCATTTTTCAAGGACCTTTCAAGGCCCACATTAGATTTCAAGGACTACCTACCAGGAATGTAATTTCACAGATTGTACAAAAATACACATTTCCTGTCCATTCTAACAGGATTTTAAGGCTTGAGCTGTTTGCCTCACCAACTCCTCTACATTTTGAAAGTTCACTTGTCTTCATTATTGATAGTTAATTCTTGCATAAGCAAAAAACGCTTCATGTAAATCATCTTTAACTGCTCTGAGCTATGATATATATTCTGTCTTTCATTTTAAAAAACATTTTCCAGGCCATGACATTCAAAGTTAAAGAAAATGCAAGGACTTTTCAAGGACTCGCACTGAAATTTAAGGACTCTTCAAGGAAAAATGGATTTCAAGGATGTCTCAAGGACTCCCCCAAAAATTCAAGGACTTTTCAAGACTGCGTAAACCGTAATTTAGTTGCTTTCTCCCTTTTTTCAGCTGTAAATTTTTTTTCTGATTATTTTCAATCAAAAATGCTCTCAAAGACATCTACATGTCCACATCTAATTGCAAAAAGGCAACAAGTTTTTGACTCTTCTGTTGTTATGATAATTGGCTCTCAATGCCTCATTTCTAAGTAAAACTTCTGAATTTTGCAGATACAATCCCGGAAAAGCAGGCTATTACTAATATCAATATATTAAGAAAAGTGGCATCGCTGCCATTTTGGAATAGGTTTAAAAGAACTCAAGTAAAAATGTATGTAAATGAACTAAAACTATTTAAAACAAATGTTTTCACTGTCAGTAATGTATAATGAACACACTTACTAGTTCTTGAATCCTCATTCTTTTCTATAAGAAAAAAAGGCAAAAGACATGGGAGAAAGTCTGTAAGTACACCATACACACCATACATGTGCAACAACCAATAACAGAAAGAATATAACAGGACAAGACCATCAAACCTGACTGTTTTTACCATTTTCTTCAGTGTGTAATAATACTAAAAATATTATATAGTTTAACGTTCAATAGTGGTTCACTTTTCCTTTTTTCTTGTTTTCAAAAATATAATTTATTAAAAACTTCAGAAATCATTGGATAATGCAATTCTAGAGCTCTGAATGGCTTAGCCATCATGGTATATGAGCCATTATACCATGCTCTCCAATTATGATAACTGTACGCATCTGTTCAAAATTAAGAACAAGCTGAAAATCAGTTGTTGTTACGAGAAGAATTTTCTATATTTTGTGGGCATTTTTAATAAAACAATTATTCTACTCGCACTTGTTGGATATGAGATGATTATAGCCAACTCAATGCTACGCACCTCGTTGGCTATCTACCAGCTCATATCCAACGTGCACTAAGTATGATACTTAGTACATAAATAAATCTTATCCACTTATTGAAAAAAGGTGATAACCAAGTGCATGGAAAATGAAATTGTTCAAACATTGGTCACAATTTTGAGTGCTTTTTGTTTCTTTTCACACTACTCTATCTTCAAGTTATGCACAATGAAACTGAGAAGGCTCACTGCACCTTGATGTCTCAGCCTGACCAATCATACCTATGGCTTCACCATACAACATATTACAGTGTAAATTCACATATTTTAGAGAAAACCCTCTGGCATCCAGGGTACTTTCACTAACGTATAAACTAATAATTTATATCCCAGGGAGGGTACTTCCTTATATGACACTAATGAGGATGTGCCGTTGGATGGGGTCGCATTTTCACGACTGGATTGACTATAATGGGGTCGCATTTTCAATAGAGTTACTAGCATGGGATCACACATTTTCTGATTTTTGGGGTAAGAAAGGTCTTCCTATTAGCAGTTAGCAAACGTACCAGAATGTTTGTACTGTTGGTGAAAAGTACAGTAATCTTCATTCAATATAAGGTGGATACATAAATAGAAAGTGACTAAGGGCGCTTTCCATTTACCAGAACCGACCGGCCAGCCCATTCCCATCGTAATAAGAATTTCACTTTTAATCAAAACTAACCATCCAGATCATTCAAAACCTAAATATTATGTACAAAGGAGATGGTTTTTCAGCAAAACGTCTTGCAAGAAGCCTATTTCATTGCCAAAATGTCTGGTCCGGCCATGGTCCGGCCGGCCAGTTCTGACTTTTGGTAAGCACCCTAAGATGGGATTGCAAAAATTACATATTTGCCCAAAAGTGACTAAGATGGGGTCTATAATTGGTCACAGAATAGACAATAATGGGGAAGGGGCTCTGAGAGTCCAGCGGCACATACCCAGCAAAAGTTAACCCAAGTACACCCCCCCCCCCCACCCCCACACAGAATATTACATATTTCTGAAACTAAAAGACAGTGTTAAGGATCAAACACTTAAGAGCAAATGAGAAAAACTTCATGTAAATAACTAAACAAATCCATGAACATTGTTGTACACACCCAGTATTTGTTGTTTTTCCACTGTTTGGGCTTGGGTACAAGTTGCATCTAAAGGTTCAACGAAACATTAAAAAATTAAAACAAGACAATCAAATAATGAGGCCTTCTAAGGGCTGGAAGTGACAGGGAACATGGCCCAGAAAACTGGCAACAGAAAGCACTAACAATTGACAGGAAAGGAGGAAAGAATTCTGATAGCGACAATCTTTTTTTAAGTAGTAAAAGCAACATCTGAACCTTTTTATAATTTGGCTGTTTGGGCAGAGAAAAAATGATCTCTCTTCCATCATTCTAAACATTTTCTGTTATTTTCTTTCAATAATTTTCTAATGTTGGTATTATCAAAGAACAGTCCATCCGGGGAGAATTAATTATCAATTCTTTCCAGGCGCTATATCTGCCGAAAATTCCAAAATTGAGTATCACAAAAATATATGCTGAACTGACAGCAAAATTTTCTTCCCTAGCTAAGATGCAACAGCAACATTTTTTCTTTACCTACAAGGCAACAGGTGGTTTCAGCAATGACTGACAAAGTGAGAGCATACTGCATACCCCCCCCCCCCCCCATTGCAAAGCCCACAACAATATGATCCTTGATGATTGTCAAATTCCAAATTCTCGTGGCCCATCTCAAATATGATAAGCCTTCATAAAATGAGTCCATTTCAAGTTTTCAGGCTACATCTCACTGACCTATATATGGCTGAAGTTCCTCTAGCACGTCATACCGTTCCATCTCTTTTAGCAAAGATATCATCTCTGAAATTTTTCGGTCATTTTCGCGGAATTTTGTTAATAAGTTCATAACAGGATTATCAGTACTTCCAAGCCACTGAATGTACTGATTTGAGTATCCCATTCTGTTTGCTAATGACCTATAATCCCTTCCAGTGGCTGATAATGGTTGTAAGTGCTCCACCAGCTTCTGGTAACCTTCAGAAGGTAAATCCTTTAACAGCTTTTCATCACTGGGAAGTGGTTCAACTTTGTAAAAACAAAAAACAAACAGCAAAGTTAGATTGTAAGAGCTACAAATGTCAAAAGTAAATACATGAATTTCATATTCAAACATGTTCTAACCCAATGTTGCTTGTGAATTCTCTTCAAGAGAGTCTGCGTTCTGTTTTTCTGCAGGAATTTCATCAGGCAAAAAATCTTTGTCACTCTCAACCATTTCTTTACGCAGTGGATCAGCTTTTTCATCTTCACCATTCTTTGCATCTTGTCTTGAAGATTGTTTCTCTTTCTCCATCCTTTCAATTAAGAAAACAAGTGACAAAGAATGTGTAAAAAAACTGACAAAGAGTGCGTAACAGTACAGTAACTAAAGTAATGTACAAGTAGCTAATAAGTACTGTACTGTAACAAAATAAATAAATGTTATGGAGGGGGGGGCGTACAATTTTTGAAAAGGCTTTATTTGGGGGGAGGGGAGGCAATTCTGAAAATGTACACAATTCATGAGGGGAGTGGTATAATTTTTAAGACAGAGAATTGCCAATGTTCTATGTATAGTAAATCTGTTTTTCAACTGCTTTATAATAATTGAAGCAAATCCAAATTTCATTCAAAAACAAACAAAAAAAATCAGGTTGGTGGTTCTTTCCTGGCGAAAAACCGGAGACCTCAAGCTGTGCAGATTTTCTGCGTCCCTTCTTCTGACTTCTGCAGAACAGACTCCAGTAACAACAAAATTTCATTTAATTTACTAATTCGTTGACTTTTCTCGAACCTCACACCTTTTGTTATGCCAGCTGAGAGACATCTCTGCGTCACCTGAATCTTTGTTACATTTGGTAGCAGTCATATTGAATGCTTAGTAAACAAACTTGCCTGAGAACCCTATCAACTACTCCTACCTAACCAAGAGTTTATGAAGTCAATAGTCCAAGCAAGGAAGGAGAAAAAAAATCAGATTTTCCCAAACTTAGTCTAGGAGAGAGGTAAAGTTAAGATATTTTATTATGTAAGGATACATAAAAGGAAACATCAGAGGTTATCCCTATCAAGGATGCTCCCACCATAAAATATAAAATAAATATAGTACAATGTAAAATTGAAGACTAATTAAGAAATGGCTAAGAAATTTACAAAATTTTACAATACTTTCTATGTTTACTTCGAAATGTGCTGAAATTCTGTTCACGCACTATCTCTTAATTCAGGAAGAGCGTTTCCTGACTGTTCAGTAATTCTAATAAAGAATGAGTGCAAAAACAATTTAATCTCGCTAAATGAATTGTTAAATGAATGGTTTGATCTTGTTTTTTTTTGGTCCAGTCTTCAATCAAGGAGGTCTTATTTATTTAGCTCTGCTAGAGTGCTGCAAGACTACTCATGGTGTTAATGGCCTCAACTGTAATGATTATTTTGAATTTAATAATTAAATTCAAAATAATCATTACAGTTGAGGCCATTAAGACCATGAGTAGTCTTGAAGCACTCTAGCAAAGATAGATAAGACCTCCCTGATTGAAGAAGGGACGACCCAAGCATCGCCAGTCTTTCTTCGTATGGAGAGTCCCTAGATGACATCAATAACATCGATGATATATATCGATGATATATATTTGAAGGGGTTGTCGTTTCACCGTAAAGTAGTTTTCACTTTGTTTTTTGATATGAAGTTCAGTTTCTTCTTAGTTGTTGGCTAAGGCAGTGTTGAAGTATCTGACATGTTAACATACTTTACTTTTCATTTCTCTTCAGAAAAGATTGATTGATCCTGAATCAAGCAAAGTGCAGCCTTACAAACAAATATTTTGATGAACAAATGTGTACCCCAGGAAAGCATATGTCCCTGACAGTGTCAATAAAATTTATTAATGAAAAGATCTGGGTTTCTACTCCTTTGTAGCAATTTAGACTATATACATCACTTTTTTAACCTTTATGTACTAAAAAAATATAATCAGTATTTTTTCCAACTAACACTTGAATCAAAGTTCTCTTCTTTTAAATATAGTATTCCCCTAATTTTAAAAATTTCATTATCTTATTCAGGTCAAGCACAGTAACCATTGAAAAAGAAAAAAGAAAAAAACCTTGCTCGGTCAAAGATGTCTTTAAAGTTTTGATATTAAAATTGCACCTGTTCTCAATGAAAAAACTGAATGCAGACACTTAAGTTCATTTAGCTCATGTTCAAGCTTTTTTTATAAATTAGAAAGTGTTGCTGGAGAAAAAATAGTTTTGCTTTACCCTTTAAGGTAAAAAAAAAATAATAATAAAATAAATACCAGGTGTCTAAGCAATTTCAAAGGACCCATAGTGTCTTATTTATCTGCTGTATTGAGCTGTGAACAAAGGCCGTTCTTTCTAGTGACCCTGCTTTTTTCAGAAACATTAAATTTGTTGTCCTTCTTGATCCAAAATTGAATCCTGTAAACTGTGGAAAAATGACAAGTAACTTGTCCTTATATCATGCAGTTTGCCCCACAAATGTAGGAAATTATTTTGAATAAACCAATACTTCTTCCAAAAGGGGGACATGGGGATTTGCTGTGTTGCTTATTTTTTTCTGCGGTGTTGTGGTGAATAAAATCCCCTCTAATGCGGTGTTGCGGTGATCTCAAACCATACGGTGTACAGTGTTTCTAATTTTATGAAACAACTTGCAGACCCTTTGCCAGTGTTGCCGTTTATTATCTGACTGTAGTTATGAATAAGAACATTGAAGACAAGAATTAAAAACACCTTTTACACTTTATGTTTTTAATGGTCAGTTCAACCTGTAAACGCATTGTCAATGGCTTCATCACCAAGGTCATTGAGCCTACAACGGAGTGGATAACCGGATGTATCGCCTTTTTTATGTAGAGGGAAAAAGGACGGGGATCCTATCATTAAAACAAATTCTAGTTGGTAAGTTCGTAACATGCCACCATGCATTCTTTAATAGACCTTGTCACGGTTTTCGACGCCATCTTGACGAGTAGGCAAACGCGTGAGAAATTACAGTGTTTGTATGAGAATCTAATGTCGGATAATTTCCGTAAAAAGGCTGTTCTGAAAAAAATATCAATTGTAAACTAAAGCTACAGTGCAAAGGATTGTCCTAAAACAATTTTTGGGGCGTACCTGTGCTTAAACTTCTCCAGAGGCTTGCTTTAGATTTTCCATATATTTGTCTGTAATTTTCCCGGGACTTTCTTACAGACAAATGTATAGAAAATTTAAAAAAGTGGTTCTAGGTCTTCAAGTGAATTTAAGGCCTTCAAATTTTTTCAGGAGAATCCTTAGAAGTGAAGCTTTAGTTTACAAGTCATATTTTTTTCAGAACAGCCGTTCTACGGAAATTATTCGACATTAGATTCTCATACAATCACTGTAATTTTTCACGCGTTTGCCTACTCGTCAAGATGGCGTCGAAAACCGTGACAAGGTCTATTACACATGTATCTGCATGACTGAAATAAAGTTCTTAGAATCTTGTGGTCAGTCTCTACTAGTACTAGGGCTTAGATTAATTTAATTTTTTTGCGGTGTTGCCGTGTTGACAGTCCTTCAATGTCCTCCTTTTCCAACGTAAGTTATGGTTTACATGTACATGGCATACAAAAAACCCACGAAATTGAGCATCGAAGGAGCAGAATCGTCGTCAAGCACAAAAACGTAAACGGATTACCCTGAATTCCTTAATCATGGCTATTGTGCTAATTATTACACTCTAGCTGGATATTTGTGATCACCTATCTGAACGTAAACACAAAATAAGTCTAGAAGGTCATTTACTATTAATATACGCTTACCTTAAGGCTAAGTAAGAGGGGAAAAGACAGAATTCCCTGTAGAATCATTCAGGAAGTACTAGAGCTATGGCGTGCAATAGCCTGCAGCTTGGAAAACTTCCTCTTTGATTGGGTACTAACTGGTGTAAGACTACCCAAAATGTCACCAGCCACTGCCCACTACTATTCCCTCCTCCCTTCATGAAAGCGTTCCTTTATGCACTTCGCCCATCTTGGTCTGGAATCGGGTATGGTTTTTGAAGGAACTACGGGATTGTATGAACGTCTTTATCATTTCAAGTCCAAATGAGTAAGAGAGAAAGAAAAATATGCGAATTCGAAATAGATTAGCCTGCGTAGCAGGCGTTTCCTCGCGAGGTTCGTCTAGAAAGCTGGGACAAGAGCAAAAAAAAAACAAACCTTTTTTTGCTTCCGCTCTAACTTTCGCGCAATAACTCGATTGGAAACGCTTGCTACGCAGGCTAAAATGGATTTGAAGAATTTTTTTGTTTGCGCTCTATTAAATCTAACTAATGATAACATAATTTCTGCCTTATGGCCAGGTCTGAAAACGGGTATAGTTTTTAGAGATCTGGTTTGTAAAAGGGGGTGGAAAATTACATTTTTTGGTCTGAAATCGGGTCAGGATTTGGAGAACCGAGCGCACACCCCCACCAAGAATTCTCAGGAGTAGTACTAGTTGGATTTTACTAAAGAGCGTTAGCCTGTTCCAGGCGTTTAGATCGTGGGGACGGTGCCAAGAGATATGAAGTTCGGCCCGAAGTAAGATGGCGGGGATGAAGAGAGGAGGGAACGCACCCTACCCCAACCCCCCCCCCCCCCTTCTCTCGCTGTTTTTTTCTGTTCACATCTCTTCGCCTCGATTTGTATCTATACACTCACACGGTACACTGCCTGTAGCGCACGCTCTTCGACGCGATCGATCTTTCTTTATCGCATGATTTATAAATATGGCAAGATCATATTGACTTCCCGGGTAAGGTATCAAGTTTCGCTGGCGCACAAGTATTCCTAGTTTCGGAGTGATAAAACCCGCTTGATTTTACCCACAAATCTGAGTGGTATTATTTGCTCTGTTCCAGTGTTGGGGAAGAGTGGGAGGGGGGGGGGGGGGGGGGAGAGAAGACTTAACAAAGTTCTCTCGTACCAGGAGATTCCGCCCGATGTCCCTTACTGTCTTATATACCAGTTTTGACAAAAAATGTACCCTTTTGCCATACCTCCCATTTAAAACATGGCACCCTTTTCACACACCTACTTAAGAATACTGTGTCTCTTTTCTAAACCTTTGGAATGAAGTGAATTAAGGGTAATACGAGAGAAATGATTAGACTAGTAATATGTTATCGCAAAATCCTCACGAAGCTGTACAGGATCAGCAGTGTAAATAAAGCGAAATCAAAAGGGAAAATAATATTGTCACTTTTTGAAGTACGTGCCGATGGAAAAAAACCTGCGAGTAATCTTTAAACTTTTCGAGGTCGCAAAATGCAAACGAACTAATTCCTGTTTTAAAAGGCTTAAGAAAGACAACAAATTAAAATGAAAGAATCTTGAAACGTAATAAATATTTTTATCTTGTGGCACAATGCGTTTTCTTGTCCACCATAGTTAGGAGGCTACCTATTTCTGACAAGAGATCTCGACTTAGTGGTTACATGGATAATATTTGTTTGATGTTTGTTAGCAGTTCCCAGGCCCCCGCCACGTGGTAGCACCCGATCAGAAACGAAGTGAAATGTTTTATAATTTTGTGAGTGCTACGGAAGAAAGTGTTTAATTCCATTTGAACACAGCTCTAATAAATCTGATGTGGAGTTTCTTAGCGTTCACAGACTTAAGATCTGGGAGCCGTCGTTCTTTGACATTCGTTGTGTTGATGTTTGGGTTTGAAGAAGAAAATCGTTCTTAATCCTCGCCTTCAGTATGTACAAATCTCAAATGTTACCAATTAAATGCGGTGTTCCTCAAGGGTCTCTACTAGCACCACTAGTATATGTATACGACATATTCTCGTGGTCTAAACATCTCTCTTCCATCCTAAACATGTTCTTCCAGCATAAGAATATCTGTGATTTAGCAGAAAGTGTAAATCGTGAACTATATTTGGCGGTTTCCTGGGTCAAAGCTAATAAGCTAACCTTGCATCCTGATAAAACAAAATTTACATCATTTCATCCTCCCAGAAAGAAAATCAACCTCGATAATATTTCTATAAGTATTGACGAGAACAAAACTAAAAGAGTAGAATGCACTAAGTTCTTAGGTGTTATCATCCCCGAAAACCTTTCACGGCAGGTTCATGTAAAAGCTATTTCATCCAAAGTAGCTAAATCCATTGGAATTATTATTAAATCACGACAGTTCTTTCTTACTAATACTCTTCTCACATTATACAGCTCCTTAGTGCTGCCATATCTGCAATGCTGTTGTATTGTATGGGCGTCTACGTATTCATCTCATCTGCAACCTCTTTTCCGTCTCCAAAAGACAGCTTTAAGAATCATTACGCATTTGCCACCACGTGCACACACTCTTCCCCTGTTTACCACACATAGAATCCTTAGTAACGTTTCTCATCTTGAAGAATTAATGTGTTATGATTGTCGTTTTTCTCTTTATTGTAACTGTATTAGAAGGTAATTACTTTATATCATCTTGTTTCTATCAGTAACCATACATTTGTCTAGTTCTATTTTTTCTCTTGTTGTAGTCGTATATTACTGATTAGGCATTGTTTTTATATGTGTATTTGTATTGTAGTCAAGGCCGTAAGTTAGATAACTCATTAGGTTATTACGTCACCTTCGTTAAATAAAGAATATTGTTTTGTATTGTATTGTAATATACTTAACAAATACCAAGTCTCTTCCTTCATATTCCTCCAAAAAAATATTCGTGAAAAGGAAAACCTTCTGAAAAAATCCGTGTGTTCCAAGTAGCTTTAAAAAATATTCCTGCACTGGTCTAAAAATAATTCCTGCAAGGGAAATGTTAACGAAAAACAATTCACGCAGCTCAAAAATTCCCAGCCCCCTCAAAAATTTTTCTAATGGCTCGTCCGTAATAAAAAAAAGTTCACCAAGGATAAAATAAAAGTACAACATTTGCTGTTTCTGGTATATTGTGTATATTACCTTAATTTAGTTGCCATTTTTTGAGATACAAAAGATTATCTCATATCAATATTAATATAACATGCTGTAAGGTATTACGATGTTTACTTGGAAACGGTGTGACTTGTCAAAAAAGAATGTCTGATTTACAGATTAACAACTTAAGCAAACTTGAAATATATAAATTGTCAACTTCTACTAACAAATTCTACTGGACAACAATACTATTAATAGCAACTAACAACTCCATGGTCATGATTTAACTCGTAAATTTCCTTTTGCATTATCGACAAGTAGTAAAATTTTATCTTACTTTTGGCTGAGGGGAAGAGGATAAGCCATTTCCAAGATCCAAGAACTCTTAATTTCAAGACAAGGTAGGTAATTTCAGGTAGGTAAAGGAGCACACGAGACAAAGACCCAAACGGCAGGAGCTCATCCCGGTTTCACTTGCACGAAGCACCTAGGAGTATTGCTACTCCCCCCCTGGACGGGATGCTGGTCCATCGCAGGTTTACCCCCCCCCCCCCCCCCAGCAGTATGTCGCCGCTACCCATTTATACACCTGGGTGAAGAGAGACAAAGTGGAGTAAAGTTCCTTGCCTAAGGAAACAACGCGACAGGCGAAGCTTTTAAGCCCTGGACCTCATGATCCGGAGATCGAGGTGTTTAAAACCGCTTGGCCACACACACTTTCACAAAACAAGGGTTAGAGCAATGAGTTTTACTTGCATGAGAATAAAAACATTTTCTCTTAATAGCTTCGCACTTAGCCTCGCTTTGAAAAAGAGGCTTGGGCAGCTCGGAAATAGACTATTGGAGTAACAACCACACAACGCGGCATCAATGACTCAAATGCATATCCCAGACTGTAGCTAACGACATAGCAATCAAAAGGACCAGGAGAAGCACATACACTCTTAAGTCTGTACACTATACAAGGTATAAAAAGGTTAAATGATCCAAAATGGTTAGCCATGCACAATAAGGCGGTGTCCTTGGATCTACAGTCACGTGACAAGTTTGTTTGAAATTCTTTGGCAAATACAATGTAAAATTTGTCAAACAGTGCTTTGAGACAAATTACAGAAAAAATTATTGCTCTTACTTGATACCTGATCCAAAAATACCTCCACTGATTGTAAATTGGCTATACAGCTATGAGATGTGAGCTCAACTTAATGACTATTGAAAGAACTTGAGGGGGATAATGAAAATCTTACCAATTAAAATAATACACTTTGATTAAAGGTTTCTCACCCATTCACACTTGACTCACAAACAAAAAAAAGCCTGTGTGAAACTATGAAACATGATCACTCTACCACCTGTGACATTCACAGATAACATTGACGCACAACACGAAAGCAAACAATAGTCCAGTTTCGAATTCTTCGCGGCTGCTGAATAGAAGCACTGAAGACTCATTCATACCGGGTCAAGCTTGATGCACAGTAAAATAATATTCACAAATACCGGCGAGAAGGTGCCTGAGTTTGAGTTCAAAACAAAAGACACAGTTGTACACAGGTCTTCTTCTCAATGGAAATTGTGAATATATTTATCTTAGGTTGAGGCTAACCCTGTACAAATGAGCCTTCAATGCTTCTATTCAGCGGCCGTGATGAATTTGAAACTGGGCTATTCCATTAGATGAGCCAGAAATACATGCCAGGTATGTAAAATTGGTGCATAAATTGTGCTAAAAATGTTATGATAAAAAATTGTTATGTGTTTCAAGGTCTCAAAAAACCTTTTGACTACAGGTATGAAGGCTACCAAAAGCCCGGTAGAGGGACAAAAATAAAGAAGAGAATCCGAGAGAACAAGGAGAAAAGAAAGCTATTTTTGAAATTTTGGACTATTCAGAGCCTTTCCATTTCCTCATTAAAAGACTGACGAAACCTGATAAACAGAGCGCAAGTGCAAAGCATGATGCAGAGGGTGTACGAGGAGGACAAATAAAAAAAATAGAGAAGCTGTTTCTGTTTGGGAAAATGTAGACCTATTATAGGTTCCTTCAATGTTAACTCATTGTCATTAACAGCTCTACCCTAATTAAAACTGACAGATGCAAATTTAGCAATAATTATTATTTCTGGTGAAAAATTAAGCAGTGAATGGGTTAAAATAGGAATCTGCCAATCAATAAAATTTAGAATTTATAGAGCAAACAACCAAACAACTACCCTGTGAGTAGGGGGTTTGTCCAGGCCGGACCCTTACACAGGGTGCCAAACAACAAAAGAGAAAATTGACTAATTAGCGAGAATGAAGTCCTTGATTGAACTAGATGTCTTGGGAATTTACAAAATGACATGTTCACCCTCATGGTTGCAATAGCCTCTTCTTAGATACAGAAGATTTCGCATGCAGTTGTAGCTTCATTTTGCATCAGACATATTGCCTGTTACTTCCACTGTTTTACTTCTTCCTAGTTCTTCCTTTATTGTTCATCATAGAATCCGAAGTGTGTTGTGCTTTACCATTGCATGCTAGGTTATCCTTGTAACCAAGAGAAGCTAAAAGTTTGTTCCAGAAGTATTTCCTAGCATGTTCTGTTGTGTAGTCCAGATATGTGATGAATCGCAGTGTTGAAGGAATTTGACAGGGCCTGTACAAAATTGGTATTAGGATCATTTTTTTGGCCCCTGGGAAAATAATATGAAAGGATGTTAAGTAAGAAATACAGTGAATTGTTACCTGGTAAAAATACGATTTACCGCATGACTACTTGAACCGGGGCACTTGGAGGAAGCAATTATCAAACCACAATGTTTTTTGAAAACAAAAGATTCTTAAGTTTTTTTGCAAATGGACCAATAAAATTCAAGGTTCAATTATGCAACCGTTGAAAACTTTGAAACCATTTGAACCTACCGGACCTCTCAAGAAACAGCCCTCAAATTCATCAACTTTATTGATCCGTTTGCAAAAAGACTTGAGAATCTTTTGTTTTCAAAATTTGTTGTGATTGGATAATCTTCAAATAAGTGCCACGGTTCAAGAAGTCACACTTTAACACTTTTTTCATAATAACAATTTTAAAAATAAGATACACTATACTACTTTATTTTGATAAAGATTTTGTGATATTGTTTCTATCATTCTTTTTTGCAACTCAGAGTCAATTTAACCTGCTTACAACTTAATAGTAAAATAAGATGATTCCATTACCCCTCCCCCTGTGAAACCTTGGATTAAAGATGTGCCTTTCTTAGTGGGCCTTTTTCATAAATGCCATAATTCTCAGTGCTTTCCCTCGAAAATTTTGCGTAATAAATGTTTTTAGTTCCTTGTGGGACTTGCAATCATACCAAGAGAAATTGAAAACAATGCTTGTGCAAAATTTTCAAAACTTTTGTGGCCTAAAGGCTTATGCCATGTACCTGATTTCTGCAAGAAGACAACTTATTACATGGCTATTACCAATAAAATGTAGCCTAACCTGTGCACTATATTTCCTGGGTTTAACTGAAAAGATTGCAATATGGAGAGTAAAAATAAAAAAGCGGACAGGTATTAGGCCAAACAATGATGGGGAAGGAGGAAGAAAATACCCCCTTTTTTATGTCAGTCCCTTACTCTCTATCTCTAAATTCAAACTATAAAGTTAAACTTTTTCCATTTGCTTAAAAGTATTACAGTCACCAGGCTTTTTAGAAGGTGAAAAATCCTGGAAATTCGGTGGTCGACATTGAAACACACTGTGGAAAAATCAAATATTGGAGGTGCCATTTTATGAACACCAAAAGACAAAACAAAAAAAATCACCCATAGAATAACCTGGAGGCCTGACAAGGGATTCTGGGAAGGAGAGACAAAGCAAGGATTGTCCATTGTCAATGCGACCTTCTCAGAGACACTCCTTCTCCCGACCCCACCACTGCAAAAAAATACAGCAAGAGCAGGAAATCAGCAATGGTTTCAAAAACAAACCTGGAGAAAGGCTTAATGCAATTTTGGCCTGGAAGTCTGCAACTTCACATTTGTGAAAGTTTTCCGATAGGATGAGTAGAACTTTATTGCATCGTTCCTCAATAGCTTTGGCTGCAGTTTCCAAGAGATCAGCACCAGGCAAGAAATCTCGATAATCAATGCACACTTTCATGTAGTAGGGCCCTTTTTCCAGATAGTGAAGAATCTCATCAGCAAATGACTTGTCAGGACCAGCATAACAGATGAACACATCATAATGTGGACAAACTAGCAATGACAGAATTAACAGTAGGAAATATAGTAAATAAAAACATAAACAACTAGCATAATTCAAAAGAGGAAAATTCCAGCCCTAAAAACTTTAATGTAGGGATTTGATTTGAAAAAAATTATGTTTCCAACAGTTTCTAGAAAACTAACACCTCAGAAATTTAGTTAGACCAATTAAGGGCGACTTCGCGTAAATATCAACTAGACGTGGAAATAGTCAAAAAATGACCTGGCCTCAAACTCAGCCAGAATAAAGCCCTATGGGACCTAGTTACAAAATCGTTGGTTTAAGTACGATCGAGTGAATAATATTTTTTTAACGAATTTTTTTCTTCCCGAGGCCTAAAATGGGCAAAAATCATGCGAAATTAGAGTCATATTCAGTAACTCATAATTTTTAAAATAAAGTTGGCAACTAAAATATAATGACACTTAGTATTTTAACTATCTTTCCTCTATAATTTTAACTGATTAGTTCGCGATTTGATCAACAAGAGACTTTTAAAGAAATTTTCAAAGTTGTTGACTCAAAATCGCTTAATCAACCGTCAAAATTTAGCACTTTTTCACGAGCTAAAAAATCGGATTGGTACATGGCTTTGAACGCCAAGGCTTGTGTAGTCTGAAAGAGCATTCTTTTTTCTTCAAATTAGCGAAATAAAATTTTTGGGTAAATGAAATCACGAGCGCTGACAAAGCCAAGCAAATGTAAATATTACACTAAAAAAGGGCGAAAAAACGTGACCTCTGACCGAAGCACAACCAAATGCGAATTACGGTAGGCGCAAAACCTTTAATTATTCGGTAACTGCTTGAGACAATATTGGTCCGAAATGTGTATAGATTTTTTAAATAAAGCTGAGTTAAAGTATTAAGTGTCAAAAAGTCCACAAAGCGGTAAAAAATACAACAAAAGTCACGAGTAATCTGTTCCGTGTTCTGAATTTTACGCAGCGATTTATGCGATTTAACGAATTAACAATTTTTAATCCAACGATACCCACCTGAGACTGTGTTAGTTTAAGAGTCCATAGAACTTCTCAGACGATTCCTCGGAAAGACCGCCAGAAGGAAATGAATGAAAAATTTGAACTTATAACTGTAACAATTTCACTTGCCGCAACGGCAAAACGAAAACAACTGTCGAACTGCCACAGGCAAACCAGCTTTCAGTGGAGTTATGCAAAGCATGTCACGTCACGTAATTCTGCCCCGCGCATTTGGGAAGGAGGGAAGAAATTCTTCCATGCTGTGCGCTAAAACATTTATGAAATAAAACGAGCTTTGGAATGTATCTTTTGCAACTAGTTAAAGAAAAGAATAACTTTTTCCCCTGTTTTTGCTCGATGGGCGCTGTGCACTTCTTTTATTTTATCTGCTGTTTATAATGATTGTGTTTCAAGTTCAGAACGTGCATCTATAGCTAGCAATTGGTGTGTTCGAATTTATACCGGGTGCTGTAGAAAGGATATCAAAGGGTACCAAAGTAGTGGCGGATCCAGGGGGAGGGTCCGGGGGGTCCGGACCCCCCATCAGACCCGATACTTGTTTGAGACTAAAATCCTTACAACGATAGGATTGCATGTCACTGTTTAACTGGCTGAATTTTTTAATGAAACGCGTTTTGTAATTTTCCACTAAATTAAATTCCAGGGATATTAAAAAATGTGATTGTAATTGGGTACCCTCCAATGATCTGTTCGCCTCTGCTCGCAAAGCAGTATTTCCCGCGCCAGTGGCGATTGGCTTTCACAGATTGAGAAACACGTAGTCGTCTCTGCCTTATCAGTGACTAGTGGGAGGGGGTGTGGGGGAAAAGTAATTTGCCCCAAAAGAGTGCAACAGTCCTTTCTGAACCAAAATTTGGGCCTTCTCCCCCCCCCCCCCCCCCACCTAATAAAAAATTCCTGGATCTCCCCCTGGCAAAGATGTTACTCTGAGTTCGGAGCCAATCAAGGTTTATGCTGGTGTGTGCCAGTAAATCAATTTTTTTTCGAGTTGAGAGGCTCACTTGTAGGACGAAAAACAGTATAATTTTATTTATGTAATATCAGAATTGTCCCTGATCATGTGTATCCTAGAGGAACAAGAGATATATTTGTTGCGAGCCTTTCTAATCATTCGGTTTCCTGTGGTTCGTTGAAACATCCCGACTAAAAGCCAACAACAGGGAATGAGCTCTTCGGAAGCCAATGAACTAGTGGCCACATTCGGATCTCAAAAAAAGATTTGGACAAGTTGAAAGGACAAAATCGAAGGAACTGATCGGCGAAAAGAGAAAAGAAAGCCAGTACAAACAAAGGAAAACACATTATATCATTTTTTCCGGTATTAGTCCGTTTGGAACACGAACCTTTGTCGTGGGCTGATACCGTGGAGCCGTTACAAAAATTAATTTAAAACTAAAGTACATAATTATAAACATAATCGGTGATTACAAAGGTAGTCTAATAAACCTGAACTGACGCAAGTAAGGAGCCAAAAATAACGACCTGGCCCTGGTTGATCAAACGACCGATCATTTTTCTAACGGATACCGTGTGGAACGAAATTTTTGCGGGAGTTTATTTTTGCGGATTGGCGGTTTTTTATGTTTTGTGAGAACTAATTTTTGCGATTAGGACAGACTGGTTTTTCTTGCTGGGGATCAATTTTTGCGATTTCAGAAAGTACGCAGTACCCAGCAATGATAATATTGTCGTTTTTATTGAGTACGAGCAATAGAAATACATATTTTCAAACAATACTAAGTGTGCGTCAGTATTTTTCTGAAAAAAAGAGACCAGTTGTGATTGAACAGACACGATTTCTTGGTACTGTATTCTTCTGTAGTGAATTTAAGTTAGAGCATACGGTATTTCCTCTGGAGTAAGTTTTTGCGGGATAAATTTGTATGGTTCATAGCAAAAATTTGCCAAAACTTTAACTGACAGCCATTGCTAGATTCTATGGCATTTTTTCTCGTTCCTTTTTTTCTAGTTCTGTTTGGTCACATGAACCGTGATGTCAGCTTTTTAAGTTAAGAGAACCATGTTTAGGCTGTTGTGGACATGTCTCATATTATCTCAGTCGTGACAGATGAAACCTTTATTACACTTCGGTTCAAATGTTATTACCGATAGACCTTTATTACACGTGGGTCCAGTTATTACATTTGTGCCTTCCACAAGTTCCACTGACAAGAAATCCGGATCCCTGAAGTCAATTTGGCCTAAGAGGACACCAAACATTTAGCCTCCTTGATGGCATTTTCAGGGGAGTCATATTTTCCCATTTATACCAGTCTGTAAATAAAGCGAAGGTCAAATGAAAAAAATGAGGCTAACGTTGTTGAGATCAAAGATGAAAAAAAAAAAAATCCCACTTTTTGTTTGTGGGGATGCTCATCAAGTCCAAGATTATATCGGCGGAAGAGGCACCTTTGCCCTGAAGGGAGGGCAAAGATGAAACAGTCCAAAGCTAGATGTATTTTATAAATGTTTTAGGGCACAGCGTGGAAGAATTTCTCCCCTCCTTCCCAAATGCTCGGGGCAGAAATACGTGACGTGACAGGCTTTGCATGACTCCACTGAAAGCTGGTTTGCCTGTGGCAGTTCGACAGTTGTTTTCGTTCATTGCCGTGGCGGCAAGTGAAATAGTTACAGTTATAAGTTCAAATTCTTCATTCACTTCCTTCTGGAGGTCTTTCCGAGGAATCGTCTGAGAAGTTCTATGGACTCTTAAACTAACACAGTCACAGGTGGGTATCGTTAGATTAAAAATTGTTAATTCGTTAAATCGCATAAATCGCTGCGTAAAATTCAGAACACGGAACAGATTACTCGTGACTTTTGTTGTATTTTTTTACCGCTTTGTGGACTTTCTGACACTTAATACTTTAACTCAGCTTTATTTAAAAAATCTATACACATTTCGGACCAATATTGTCTCAAGCAGTTACCGAATAATTAAAGGTTTGGCGCCTACCGTAATTCGCGTTTGGTTGTGCTTCGGTCAGAGGTCACGTTTTTTCGCCCGTTTTTAGTGTAATATTTACATTTCCTTGGCTTTGTCAGCGCTCGTGATTTCATTTACCCAAAAATTTTATTTCGCTAATTTGAAGCAAAAAGAATGCTCTTTCAGACTAAACAAGCCTTGGTGTTCAAAGCCATGTACCAATCCGCTTTTTTAGCTCGTGAAAAAGTGCTAAATTTTGACGGTTGATTAAGCGATTTTGAGTCAACAACTTTGAGAATTTCTTTAAAAGTCTCTTGTCGATCAAATCGCGAACTAATCAGTTAAAATTATAGAGGAAAGATAGTAAAAATACGAAGTGTCATTATATTTTAGTTGCCAACTTTATTTTAAAATTTACGAGTTACTGAATATGACTCTAATTTCGCATGATTTTTGCCCATTTTAGGCCTCGGGAAGAAAAAAATTCGTTAAAAAAATATTATTCACTCGATCGTACTTAAACCAACGATTTTGTAACTAGGGCCCATAGGGCTTTATTCTGGCTGAGTTTGAGGCCAGGTCATTTTTTGACTATTTCCACGTCTAGTTGATATTTACGCGGAGCCGCTCTTAAAGACTTAAAAGACTCTCTGCAAAATTAAGAACCCCCTTAAATAGCTGTTACATCAAACTGTATTTTAACCAGGGTGAGAGATGAAAATCACTTTTCATTTGGTCAAGCTGCTGAAGTTTACTAGTCAGAAGCTCTGAGAAGTCAGCCCAGATAATTAAATGGGTTAATTTTTCTGCCATCTGGTTATTGAAAGAGAGGAGATCATATTATAAAGCAACACTGAACAAAGAGACATTCCTTCATATCTTTGGTAACTTTGCATCTCAGGTCAAGTAAACCAAGATAGCCATGCAACACCACACCATTGATCAGTGGCTTGAATTTCAATTTGCATGCACTTGCATTGATAATTATGGGACCTTTACTCCTTGCAGAGGTTAGGTGTTGTTTGCAGTTAAAATCTATCCAATCTAATTTTATATCATTGTCACTAGTCAAATTATAAAGTTTATTATCAATGTTTACAAAGTGAGGGGCAATTCATCAATAATACTAGCACCCTAATTTAATGAAGCCCCTTATCTATTTTATAACACAACAAAATTGAAGAACAATAAATCTGATGAAACAACATTCATCTAACTGAAACCTGTATACTGATGGATTGTGCAGCCAATAAAAAAAACAAAACTATAATCTTAACTGAGAACTGATATATGCCACACATTAAACATTCTTAACATTTACTTTAGTTTTCCACTGGGCCCGACTAACTTTTTGGGGCTTAGTTTTTCGTCTTAAATCTCAGTTTTGTAGATAACCATTCCCAGAAGAAGTTTTCAAATGTCTTTTTCTGGAAATGACATGGAAAAATAACCCTTAATTAGTACGATTTGTTTGTATGATTTATGACATTTTGTGTCATCAGTACTAAGATAATGAAAAACTAACTTTTAAAAAGAAAAAGAAGTAAATGACTATCTTACCTGTTTTAATCTCTCTGTTCCTTTCTGCAACAAGAACAAAAAAATATTATTAACTTTGATGAAAAAGACCTCCTCTTCTTTTCAGTACATGGTGTCAGAAAACCCGATTAAATTAAGGGGACAAAAAACATACTGTCAACCCCTGTTATATTGCCAACACCCTGGCACTAAAAGTTAGTTCTTAGTGGCTAAATTCTCTAATAGTAGAATGTGAGAAGAATTTTCTTGGAAAAGATTTGCATTAGAGTGGTAGTGATGTATTTATTAACAATATCGACGGCCCGTGCTCTACAGAAGAATATTGTAAACCAACCAAAGAGATGAATATGCTGGGGTGGGGGTAGGGGTGGGGTGGGGGTAGGGGTGGGGGGGAGGGGGTGAACTAAACATCGTTTTGTATGGGGAGGCTCCCCCCCAAGGCCAAACCCCTCACCCTTTTATATACCATAAAAGGTACCCCTTTCCCTAGTTTGGAATTTTGCACCCTTCAACTGCGGTAGATGCACTGTCTTTTAAATATAAATCAATAACAAAACCAGATAGTTTTCTGGACTTTTTAAAGCCATAAAATTCATCTGTTAGCCTGTTTCTTCCTTTTTGCAGACCAAAACGCCAGAATTCCGTGCCCCTTCATAGACTTCAACTACTAAAATCCCTACCCTTTCATATACCTGAAGCCTGAAAAAGATACCCCTTTCAGGCCGGGCCTCCTCATATAGGCCATTATAGGGAGTACAAGCCCACCCCCCCACCCTCCAATAGCATTGGAGACTGTAATAACTGAAATTACTAAATTGAAGTCACATTAGTCAGGCATCCAGAAGTAGGTGGCAGTAGCCAAAATGTGAAGACCTTGAAAAAGAAATGGGAAAGCAATGGATTGAAGGTCAAGACTTAGGGCTATGAGGATGATAACTGTATGGAATAGATTGGAAAAAAGGAAACTGAGATCTAGTAATAATAATTTCTGTTTAATAACTGATAGATTGCACGTAAAATGTAAACTTCTTTCGAAAATTTATTACAGTTTGGACAGCTTTTCATCAATCATAATTAATTTGTTGTAGGTCATTTTTTGGGTGAATGTATGTTTGAATTGCTTAACACCAACAAAAAACCTCACAATCGCTAAATACATTTGAAAAAGTTTCAATCTCACTCACTCAAACTACCTGTGGTTTTACATTACCAAAAAGGCATTGAAAATCTAGCCGTATCAAATGTCTGATTTTTCAAAGTTCAATTAAGGGAAACTTCAACCAATGTGTCAACACCCAAAGGTAACACAACTCATAGTCCTCAATATGGAAGCAAGTTCTACTTCCATTTGCTCCAAGACCCCAAAGCTTCAACCCGTTGCAAGAAGACTTGAAACGCTGTGCCTTATTTGGGCTTAAATGGCCTGTCCATGATCTTGTGCTTGTGATCCCTCTTCATCCCTTTGTCAAAGTTGCTTGCAATTCAAGCCCATGCTCAAAACATGAAGGAACAACTTTGAATGGAGGGGAGGGAGTTAGTGAGTGTTATACCTCAGAGATCTGTGCCTAGCAGCGATTTGCAGCAAGAAAGGCCGGTTTTTGTCAGAGTGTCTCAACATTTTTGCAACTGGTTGTTGCTTGCTGGAATATTCATATTTGGAATATTTCATATTTGTGCCAGTGTAAATATATGACTTACCAACTTGAGTTTGACGCTGCTCAAATTCCCGTCTTTCTCTTTCCTGCCTCTCAACCGGAGTAGGAGTCTTTTCTGTAGTTGTATCACAATGCAGGAATATTAATGAGAAACATATTAAGTATCAGCGGCTAAAAAAATTCTTAGACAAACTATTTAGTCATGAAATATAAAGCTTTCATTTGATGGTTTCCCACGCTATTCAAAGTTTGAACTCTGGTTACTTTTTAGTGATAGAAACAATGTCAGAGAACATAATGGCATGACAGGTGTGTATCATGGTATATCTATCATCTGGGGGCAGTGACATAACATACAACATGAAAAGCACTTCACGTGGATGTACCAAACTTGTGGAGTACATTAAAACAATTCACTTCTAAATCACCCTTTTAAAAAATAACTTAACTATGAATAATTCCTAATGCAATAAATAATTTTGCAATCACCTCTATCTCTGAAATCAATAAAAACCTATATCTACTTTCAAATTTCACCTGTCAAATTATATTCGATAGTTACACACACAATTAACGACAGTTACAGTCTTGGATATGTTGAATTCGGGCTAAAATTTTTAACCTACAATTGGCAACAAAATTGCTGAGTCACTGTATTCAAATAGAGTAACTTCAGAGAACAAAACAATCCACACCCCTACCCCTCCCCTCCATTCAAAGTTGGGGTGTTTGTTGTTCTCTACAGGTGGCTTGAACAGCGGCACAACATTGCATGGAGGGGATAGGGGAAGGTATGAAAGCTTTATTATTTGCTCCTTTTAACGTAGGTAAAACGTCAGAAAGGCCTTTTAGGGCAAAGTGTCTGAACTAATTTTGTTGCTGATAGTAGGTTGATTCTCTGTATCCTTTGTCTCCTAGTCTCCTGTCTCCTGTCTCCTAATTCATGAATATTTAGGGCTAGGAGACAAAAGGAACTTGAGAATCAACCTAGCCTAAAAAAGTTTAACCTGTAACAGATATACAAAAACAAATACTTGTAAGAAAGACACAGCCTAATGCATCAGTAGTTGTAGGGTTGGATTTCAGACCATTGCAAACGCACACATATCAGTAATGCTGTGAAAATCAGAAAAACCTCATGAACACCAAAAAATATGTGGAACATTATTGTGCGGCAAGGAAAAAGGCAATCAGGCAATAAACTGAGAAAAGAGAACTGCAAGCAGCAGAGGTGGGAATTAAGTGTCTGGTTTTGTGATTTGCTTGTGTGTGCTGATCTTCATTGTGATAGGACACTACACAAAAAACAATTTCCTGTTCCAAATATTTCAGGTGTTCAAGTTTTTCTGAACTTGCAGTCAGTGATAAGCTATCCCTGTGCAGCTAGAAAAGGCGGATATCAGACCACTTTACACAGGTTTTAAGAGAGAGAATGAAGTTTTGAGATTGAGATTGAAGTTATTCAAACAGTCTTCCGACATAGAACAGTCTACAGTTGGTCCATGCCATTCTTAGGTCATTTTCATGTCTAAGGTAGATGCCTTTCTTAGAAGAACACTTAGAATGTGTTGGAATGAGGGTGGGTAGAAAACAAAGACCTAAGACCCAAAAAAAAGAGCCCCCCCCCCAAAAAAAAAAAATCACTTATAAACAGCAAGAAACTGTTATCTCAAGCTGAGGTGTGTAAGAAACAACGAGATCTTCATTTACCAATAAACTTGACCAGCGTCATTGTCTTCATTTTGTACACCCTCCCTAACCCAATGTAGAAAACAAACACCCCCCTAAAAAACACTTGAAAATGGCTTGAAACGGCTTATAGTTATCCATAAATTTGACCAGGGTCTTCATTTTTTAATCCTAACTCTAACTTCACTTTCTTCAAACAAACGACATTTCCATCCACCTGTTTTCACTTAGTATTCTCGCGGTTTTTGAAACTCTTCCTAGCCAAAGAAAGATATTATTTTCTTGGTTTAACTAATCTCTTTTTTCCGTGGTTTCTCAGCCATTTTTACCCTTTTGGCATTCGAACATGAGCCTACAATAATTTTGGGTGTGCACTGGATTGCCTTGACTTTGTGAAAGGTTTGCGTTCATTCGTGGCACGTTCTCACTGCCCTCAACTTGTGTTTTAGTTTATTCAATGAGAAAGTCATTAAAAACTCCACTATTTTCCATTGACTGTGATCTCAAAATGCAGCAAATAGCATCTTAGTGACTTGCGACCATGCGGTACGGGGTTCAAGCCCTAGCAGTGAAATTTTTTTCTTTTAATTCATAATTTAATTTTCTACAGCACAGTTAGAGGTCTTACCAAATTTAAGACATACAGGAGTCTTTCAGATTTAATAGTAAGACGGTTAACTTGGGGACTGGATTTCAAGAATCTTTGACACGTCCGGACGGGAAGATGAGCATTTGCTCCTTGACTCCCCAAGATCACGGGGGATATACAAACTGCAGACTGCAACTCGATCTTAAGACTTTTAGTAAAGGCTTTCACAGGATTCACAACGTCTTTTTACCATGCCAATGTTTTATACAATTTCTGCTTGCAAAACAGTTCATCAATGGACGCTTTAAATGAAACTTAAAAGGTTAAATGATGTTGTAATTAAACAAGGAGTAAATTGAACTGGACTTTGGCCAGACTGATCGGAATAATCATAAAAATTAAGAAGAATATTGATAAGGCGAAGCGGAACTGACTGGCTTGCAAACAATGAACGAGTGTTCAAACCTTCGCCATACTCGCACTTGGAACTTGTAAGATTGCATTTAAACCGGTAAACAACTGCAAATGCACCTCAAATGTTAGGCAAAGGAAAGATATTACCTGATAAACAAATTATACAGATAATAAGCTCTTACTAGCCAAAATACATGTGAGCATCGCAATGATGTTCGATCGATACTGTTTTACTAAATGAAAACGTAAACTTACCAATAAATGGTTGAAGGTCTTGAATCAAATCAAATCGTTCCATTTCACTCAAAAAGGATATTAGTTCTGAGACCGTCTTTCCTCTGTCCTCACAATCTTTAATCAATTCCATCACAGGGCCTTTATCTTTCTTTGATTCAAAATACAAGATGGTCTCCATCGAGTACCCCATCTTGTCCGCGAGCGTTTTCCAGTCTCGACCCGGATTTGACGGGAGAAGGAGAACGTCCATCTTCCTATGGGCTTCAAAGCTCAAATCTTTCACCAACTTTTCGTCCATTATTCAGGCAAGATTTATCCAGAAACCAACAGAAGAGAGTTCATCCATTGTCAACTTGGCACTCACTTGCTGCCCTCAGCGGGCTAGTGGCGCGCGTGGGAGTGGAGAAGGATGCACGCGGGGGGTAGAAACGGAAGTGTTTGGAAAACTTCCTTTTTGATAAAATGCAGATAAAATGTTATGTAACGTCAACTACCCATGGGGGTATACAGAAACGGCGAGAAGCCTAAACGTTCGCGAAGACAATATTTCTCTTGAATCCAAAAGACGTTATTTCATTCTCCAGGAAAAAAATGGCAGTGAGTGAAACGACCGGGAGAAACCCTGCTTAGCAGGGGTAAATTAACTGCAAAAACCGTGGACGAAGATCCTGCTAGTTGTAAACGTTGGATCTCTAGAAAAGAGATCAAATCAGCCAAAATATAAAGAAACAAGAACGAGAAGTCCGAAGACTACAGCAAAGCTGATTTAAAACAACGTGTATTGTTTTTTATACCAATATTTCGCCTGGCCGAAAGAAGAAGGCTGGTATGGCCAGCCGAAATATTGTTATAAAAAACAATACACGTTGTTTTGAATCAGCTTTGCTGTAGTCTTCGGACTTCTCGTTCTTGTTAGCAGGGGTAGACTGGGGAGAAACCGTCAAACCGGTCGTCTCGCCTACAAGTTGCAAACGTGACGATCCCTTATGGTAGGCGGAATGGTGCAAAATTCAACGAATCAAAATCACTACCAACATCAACAACCAATCTGCAGTTCAACATTTTTTTTTCTACATCAACAATAAAATCCGTCCAACTTCAACAATTAATATAATAATCAACCATCGAAATATGCCTAATTCAACAACTAGAGAAAATCAACATCAACAAAAATTTCTCTTTTCTTCAACGACGATTTGCCTCACAACCAACATCGGACATCAACTTCAACATCAAAACACGTTCAACAATTTGGGGACTAACGACTGGCTATGGTCGAGGGAGGTTGGGACCCAGGAATTCTAATCATGGGGCTTGCTGGGAAATAGATGCAACCAAATGCAAAGTATCGGGTGGAACTTCTCTTTTACAGATTTGGAACAGCTAGTCTTAGTTTATGAGCAATTGAAGCCTGGGGTATCAGGTGTTTCTGGAGGAAAGGAGGAAAGATGGAAGCGAAAAAGGGAGAAAGCTGAAGGAGCGAAACGCCTGACACAGATGCTTTTACTGGAGCCTTCCACTCCCACACAGCTTGATTCGATACCATCCAATCAAAATCACTTCCGGTCATTGGGTTGTCAACTTCAAAAAGCTCACCTAAAATAAATCTCACGTTACTGTCCGGTCGACCTCCGGTACTTGTGTTGCTACGATTTCGCTTTCTTCTGAAACCTCCAATGAGGAGTTTTCGAATACTTGCAAAGGAAAACCTGCCGTTTTTGAGGAGTTATAACATGTTTTAGGAATTGTGCTAGTGTAAGATCGTCAACACTCTGTTTGTAAATAAATGTGTGCCCGGAAAATTGTAAATTGCTTTTGTTTACACAGTTACAACAGGCGCTCATTCATAAGCAGGTTCCTGAGAGGCTGGCAGCTAAAAAGCTGATGTAGATCAGGCCGAGAATCGTCCGAGGGAAAATCTATTTTTAATACATGGCAACCTCGCTCTAATTTTATTTACAGTATAAACAACACCCGGCTTTTAACGGCAGGATGTTATAAATCAGATCTTAGACATCTGAAGCACTTATATCGTCTTCTTTGTCCCGGTGTTGTGAAATCAATACTTGTAGAAGCCGGGTATATGAGGCTTTTCAATACTCCGAGAACATCTTTCCTTTTAACTACGAGCTTTGAAAACACAATTCTTGCTCGGGTTTTATTTTTATTCCAGGAAAGAACTTGAGAGCACCCTCTACAGCCTTTTTGAATTCGTCTCTGCGTCTCTGTCCGTAAAAGTACCTCATGAAGCGGGCCAAGAATGTTTTGTCTTTTTACAGTCGGTCGAGATGACGACCCAAAAGAGCTCCTTTGTGCAGTTTGGCCCGCAAAAGCATTATTTAATTCAGGTACAGAACTCGAAGCCGCCGAATGAATTAAATTTCTAGTCCTGGATACAAGATTTAGCTCTAACTCCTCTCGGACACATTGCCTGATTCTGTCCTCTTCATCGTGTCTCTATTTCCCAGCATGCCCTGTGATTAGAATATCTGTGTACCAACCTCCCTCGACCATAGCCAGTCGTTCGTCCCCAAATTGTTGAACGTGTTTTGTTGTTGAAGTCGATGTCCGATGTTGGTTGTGAGGCAAATCTTCGTTGAAGAAAAGAGGAATTTTTGTTGATGTTGATTTTCTCTAGTTGTTGAATTAGGCATATTTCGATGGTTGATTATTATATTAATTGTTGAAGTTGGACGGATTTTATTGTTGATGTAGAAGAAAAATGTTGAACTGCAGATTGGTTGTTGATGTTGGTGGTGATTTTGATTCGTTGAATTTTGCACCATTCCGCCTACCATAACCCCTTTCTACTTCCTGAAAAGGCTGACGCAGAGTAGTTTGACAAAATTCCGGAGAGCCCGTCCGTTATGGGAAGTCGGAAAAATGTGTACCATTTGCCAACTTCTCTTGTTTCCAGTCTTCTGCTTGTGCAAGAAAGTTTAGAATCATGACGCCTGGTCTTGAGCGTCATTTCCCGTCCTGTTGGTAAAACCCTTACCATTGCAAAGCGGTCATAACTGGTTCTTTGGGACAAATAATTATGGTAATTTAAATCAAGATACAACAAAAGAAAAACAAAGCTGCACGCTCTGATTTGGTCAATTACCCATTCTTCCAGTACAAGAAGAAAGTTACAAGTGATGCAGATCACGGAATATAATTTCGTGCAGATATTAAATATGCCTAAAAAAGAGAAAGAAAGAAAAGGTGTCTCTTCCTCTATTGTCAAAACAAGATGAAATATTGTGATAAAAAAAACATATCGTTTGGACTCATGTGACTGATATTTTGTACAAAGTAATGAATGAATTACAATTTTGCATAACAATGGTTAGGCCCAGGTTACCTTCCTTTTTTTGTGAAAAAGGGCCGAGATTTTACGGGTTCTGAGCGCAGACGGCTAGCAGAATTTATTCCTTCTAAAAAGATTTTTTTTTTAGTATTATTTTGTAAGATTCTGTGTATCGATGTTCGAGTCTTCGCAAAGACTGGTGTGACGTAAAAATTATTCTTGGGATAATGTATGTACTTGAAGCTATCCTGACCTCGTCCCGTCCCCTGGGTCTTTGTCAGTTCTAGTTTTCCAATATGGTCGCGAGAAGACCCCGGGAACGAAGTTAAGGGACAAAGGAAGGACCCTAAGAACGGTACGTGACCCCCTAACCGGTAACTAAAGTATTCTGCATCCTTGCAGCCAGTTTAAAGCCAGGCTTTGCTGATCGATGAGCTGGCTGAAAGTTTGAACCCGATAATTCCGTTCAAGAGTCCAATACCTGAACAGTGCCCGGAGCATCCTCGTCACCAGGGCGACGAGGTTGTACCCGGTGGTTCACACGTGATCAGCGAGAAAAAGGAACTTACTCTGGGTGCCAGAGACTTTTCTAGCGCGGTTTCCGGTTTCTGTGAAGTCACCGCTCGTGGCTTCGGTCTACGGCCGAAGATGTATCGACACCGAAAATTCCCGCCGCGCGCGAGGAAAACCTCTGGTACCCAGGGTAGGGGTGACGCGAAGTGGTTGATGTTCTTCATCACATCAACACTAATCTGCTTCGCAGCCGAAAGAGAGAATAACTGCATTAGGGTCGTCACGTAACGTTCTTCCCCCGTGACTAATGGCTCCTAACGCGAAAGACAATAACTCTCACTCTCAAAAACTCTCACTTTCAAAACGAGGCTAAGTGCAAAACCTATGTTGACTGAAAATGAGTTGTTTTTTTTTTTGCATAATTTCATGTCAATAGCTTCGCGCTTAGCCTCGCCTAGAAACATAGCCTCCCACGCAGACGTTCTTAGGGGTTCGTCACGCGTTGGCTAGTTCACGACGGCCTTCACGTCGACTTCCCCCGTTTACAGAAGAAGACTACCTGAAGGCTAGTGATGCACATCAAGTGTACTAAACTGAACCACTGTAGCGTCAGACTTAAGAAAGCCCCAGTTATTTAACCAACCAGTAAGCAAACATTCCAAACAAACTGTTCTCTTAATAGGCCCTCCTTGGAAGTAAAAGACAAGTGGGAGTGCTTTCTCAGATATATTAAACATTGATTTCGATCTTAAATTTATTATGTACATTCCGCTTCCTTAGAATCAATGCATAACTTACAGGGAAAAAAGGGATTTCAGTCGAAGCTCCATGTGCCAACACCCCTCATAAACGACCACCTCCTATAAGCGACCAATTTTGCAAAAAAAACAAAACTTTCCCAGTCAAAACCTTACACTTGGAATATCTCGTAAGCGCGGCCACTCGACTCATGGTCTGTTTGTTCGCTGTAGCTACTACGCCTCTTATAGTATGCGAAGAACTTTCAGTGAAAACATGGAACCACATATATCATGACTTCCAGTTGTAAGTAGATGTGTCGGGACTGACTCTTCTCGGAAGAGTCCACCTATGGTTCCAATCTCGAAATGGACCACGAAATCTACACATTTGGGGTGGTCGCTAACGGGAGGTTTGACTGTAACTTTACAGCAAAACCTGTTGTTAATTTTTCAATCATTTTTCATTCCAAAACAGACGGGAACTGAAAACCTCCAAAAAGGTTGATTATAGTGCACTTCAAGAAAATCACACAGATGATCAGTCTTACTTCCACTTTTTTAGGAATCTTTCAAAAGTCGAGGTCAAACCGAGAAATGTTTATCTTCTTAAGGGGTTCCACAACAGCTCAGTTGTATTTATGTGTAACTGATTAACTTCCATTAGCGATGGAAATAGTACACATGAACGCCTGTTTCCGGTATGGTATGTCTCCTTTCATTTGTCGTAATTCTCAAATCCGGCTTTCGACGGATGTCTGGTGCGTTTTCCGGAAACTGCTCGTGAAATCTTCGACGAGCTTCGGTTTTACTCCAACTGGTCTGCAAATCCAAGAGCGCGGTACTCGGCCTCGTTTCTCCGAGCTTAGCTGATCGAAACCACTTCGGGTACAGGTCGCTGTTGGTCGACCCTGTCTTCGCCTGGTCGGACGTTTGGCTCGGCATATTGTTCACAATAGGGGAGGTTGGTCGCTTAGATACTTCTGGGGCAGTAAAAGGTCTCGCTTCGCTAAAATGCTTTGAATTCATGTGATTGGTAATGGAGGAATAGTAGAGATGAGGATGAACCAGAGCGAATGCATGTACATCTGAATATTCTCCATTTGGATTAACAAGGTTATGCTGTAAATATCCATCACTGTATCTAGGACCCGTAGTTAAATCCAGGATTTCTCTACTTGCAAAGCAGCTCCCGTGGGTCTTGTCAACCTGATCAGACTTCTCCGCTGTTTCTTCGTCTTCACCTTCACTGTCCGTGATCCACAGCTCAGTACCATGGCCCACAATCACTTTCTTTTTCTTTTTTGCTGCTTTCTTTTTCACTTGAGCTCGCCGTCCTTCCAGCGGATTCGGCGAGTCCAATTGATTCTTGAAGTGCTCTTTCTGTTAGAAAAAATGCCAAAAAAAAAATGCGATAGTAGATGCAAGGAAAAATTATAGAAACGAGTATATTTCATGGTTTCTTTCCCAGCTTTATCAGTTGCGCAAGATTACTACGCCCAAAAATCTACGACTAATGTCTGAAACAGAGTTTCCTCGTGCAACGAAGTCAAGAAGCTAAACAAAAAAGCTTTCTAAAAGACATGAAGAATTTCTTAAAATTATACAGCACTGAATTAGTGTTTGATGATGGAAAAAAATGCTTTACACTCCTTTGAATACAATGAAAACAAAGCTTGATTAGCAGCAACAAAGACATCTCATTCTTCTTTGCCTTCTTTCTTACAAAAAGAGGTGGAAATTTTTTCAAAACAAATTGTTAAACAAATCCTTAGATCAGAGTGCAACAAAGGCCTTTTGTCGGTGTTTATTTCGTTGTCTCTTCCATGTGGTCGCTATAATATTTTTAAACACCAACTTCACATTTCTTGTAAATCACTTACCAATACATCTGGCCTCCCGCTGCAGATCGAATCAAAGTTGTCCAGTTTTAGAATATTTTGAGGTCCATTCCCTGTAAACTGTTGTTGGTAATGTGTCTGCCAATACCCTCTCTGTACATTGAACAATGCATTAGCTGTCCGAGGGGACACTGCCATCTGCCTGCTTCTTTCCGGGGTGTTAGGAAGTACTGAGGTGGGAGGGGTAGGGTAGTAGTTTTGCCTCTGAAGTTCCGGGCCTTTGACCAGCTTGTTTTGAAAGAACAAGACGAACAAGTTAGTCACGTTTCAACAGTCTCTCGGGGAATCCTATTTAAAATATAAAGAGGTCTTTTCGCAATCTAATCAGGGAAGGGGTGGAATTGGATAGTTTTTCCCCGGGTATTACTTGTTATGAAATGAAGATTGATAATGCTAAATGAGTTGAAGCTATGTTGACTTGCAGTGTCGACTGTACCTTTCTCACACGAGTTGCGTGTGAAGGCAACTTAACCTATACCGTTCTGTGCTACAGTCTTTTCACTCTTTCCTTACCTGTAGAAGATTATGTTCCGGCCAAGTCAAAGGCTTCTTCTCAGATTCCGTAACAACGCTTATCAACTCCCTTCGATCAAAATGGCCCTTGGTCTTTTCAAGTACGCTTGGATCTGGTGCAGAGGCCGGAGCTGTCGGGGGTAGTGTAGGGTGAAGCCTAAGAGCGTGTTTTCCTTTCCTGTGGTCATCTGGTGACTCCAGCGATGGAAACACTTGAAACTTGGGCACATGGGAGGAATATGGATGATCTGCTGGAAATCCCAGGGGGATTTGGATTTTTCTAGTGGCAAATAGTTAAGAAGCGACAATCAGCGACTGTAATCAATCCTCGTTCATTCCTGAACAGTTTGTCGAATAGCTTTTAGTGTCGGCGCTAAAAGCTATCCGCTGTAGTATAAACAGCAACGATCCGGGACTGGAACAAGTTGTTCACACACATCCAACATCCTGCCGCCCCGGCGCGGTAAAGCCGAGAGGGTTTGGTGAACTTAATTCCAGTTCTCAGTGGGTTTCAGTCCTCGCTCCTACTTATTCACTCCCGCTGTTACAGTGATATGGGCATCCCCGCGTTTTGGGCTTCCCCATTCCCCAAACCCTAGTGATACGGGTATCCCTTCTCATATTACCTTAGCGATTAGGGTTAGGGTTACAGGGGATGCCCTTATCACCAGGGTTTTCGGAATGGGGATGCTCATACCACTGTGACAGCGCCACTGTCGTCCGTACCAAAGTGTGGTACAGAACCTATATGATACGTGGGGAAGCCTTCCAAAGAACTAAAGAATTATGGTCTGACTGAAGCATGGTTCGTACGATGCAAGTGATTACAAATCTAGGGCGTTATGACATAAACTGCGCGCAATCCCTCAAGCTTTACAAACAGACTAAGCGCGCGAGACGGGGAGAGAGGTAACTGAGACGAGAGGAAAACGGGAGAGAGTCATCCAGCGCCCGGGGGGGGGGGGGGGGGGGGACGAGGCTGAGAGTCATCTCCTCTCCAGTTCCTCCTCTGTTGGCCCAATTTTTGCTCATTCGTTCCTCACGACAATACTTTTTTCAAGGACCACAGGAACTCTGGTTTGGAGGACTCGAACAAAGAGGGGCTTAGTATGAAACGTTATCAACAGGCTTACCCCATTTCTGACTTCTCTGGACTGGGTAGCCTGCAAATTAACAAGCAAAAGTTAGTTGTGAGTCGCTTGGAAAAACAACTTTGCTAACCGAGTCAGGTGGAGAAATTTTTGTACTCCAAAGCCGTTTATTGTAATATATGTCAGAATCTATTGATAACAATCATTATCATCATCATCATCATCATCTTCATCTTTGTCATCATCACCATCATCGTCCATCGTCATCACCACTATCATCATCAGGGGCCCGTTTCTCGAAAGTCCCGGTAACTTTACGGGCTCGAAATCAAAAATTCAAATCGAAATATAAAGAACAAGAGCGCGGGTCCTGGCTAGCAAACTACTCCATTTAGTTTCATTAACTGACAGTTTTATCATGTTAGATGCCAAACTATTGAAACCTCGATCTTTAATGTAAACGGAGACAGCTCACCGGGCCCGTTAATTATCGGGACTTTCGAGAAACGGGCCCCAGATCTTTAAATAGTGTACTGCCGTGAAAAAGTTACTTCCTTGCAATCGCTTCAGTTGTTTACATCCATTTAAAAGGTTTTCTTAAGACTATTACGAAACCAGCTCCGTCAAAAACTTCTTCCTCTGAGAAAGAAACAATCATAAGGGATTTGTCGCCCAAACAACCACCAAAATGCTTTTATGGACCGTTTTCACATGACATTATGTCCGTCATATTGGTGTCCCAAAAACAATAAAATGGCAGCCAAAGGTGTCCCAAACCAATTATATGGGAGTTGGATCTTATTTGGACTCTAAACGTATTTGGACTCCAAACAAACAAACAAATGTAAAGGCAAATAAGTTTATTATTTGGGACGGCTTGGGGAGAACGAACCCTGCGGACGGCTAAATAATATACAACACTCGTAAACTAGCTTTCACAAAAAGAAAGAACTGCTACAACTAGTCGACTCACCCCCCCCCCCCCCCCCTCCCAATTAAGCACGCAGGTTTAGTGCTTAGGCTTGGGAAACTTAATAACACTCTGATCAATGGATAACTGGGACAGGGAACACTCTGTAGAAGCACAGAGGCTGAGCAGCGGGAAGACTGGGAATTATCTTAATGTACCCAACAAGGTACGTAGCCCAGTTGCTAGAAAGGCTGCCAGAAAAGGATAGGGCAGGACATTTAGGGTAAACAAATGGATTACGACCCTGGCTAGAGGTCTGTAACATTGCCTGCAATCTAACTGTGTCAAACTAGACTTATGTGGCCGCCTAAAGAGCTGTTCCGGGACAGCTGACCTAAGCATACATAGAAACTAAATATATTAAGCAAAGGAGCAGGTGCAAAACTGTAATAACTGTACAAGTACATAAAATAAGAAACGGGAAAAAACTAGCAGAGCTAAGCTACTGCTTAGAAACTGAAATAAATGCGTCCAGACAGAGGCCAGAAAAAACCTGCCCAAAAAAACCCCGAAGGGAAAAAAGGCGGACAGGAAATCTGGGTAGGAGGACCAAGGCTCCAGTGCAAAGCTCTTTCTACGGGACTTTACAATGTAATCAAGAATAGGTTGCTCCTAAAAATTAAATAAAACAAAAAATTAAGAAAATTTGGCCAAAGGGAGGTTGGTTCAGATACCTAGATCACGTACACGTGATATACACAGCCTTATATACCCCTGATATGACTACCCATGGTGCCCCGGCCTAGTCAGGCCCTGTTGTATCTCGTGCCGTTAAAATATTTATTTCTGCCTTCTTCGCAGGCTTATTCGTCAGAAATAGCATTTTCTTTATATAAACGCTCTTTTTTTGTCGCAATAAATTTGCATAGTTGCTGGCCAAGTGAGTTAAAACGCTAGCTTTATACCAACACATGGAATAAATTACTGAAGAAAAAGGCGGTAAATTGTAAATTTGCATTTTGTTGAATACACCACGCTGTAATACTTATTGGTTCATTACATTATTGGTTTAGCTTACGGACTATTGTTCGCCATGGAATAAATTACAATTCAAACAACTCCAACATACACACGTACATTTTGACTAAGTATTGTTTTGTTGCAGTTCCTACACCACATAAGCAGGGCAAGAGATTTTTTATCCCTTAAAAACGTATTAAAAAGCGTGAAAAGAAAGAAGCCGCATTCAACAAACGGAACACAAATGCAGCGATTGCACTACAATCATTAATCATTCGTGACTCAATTGGCGTTATGTTACCATGGTGACAGACTTAAAAAGACCAACCAGAAAAAGCCCCAGGGGTCAACCTACGTGTCGCGCTAAAGTAATAATCAGGGAGTGTCTTGCCGAGCTCGAGACGCAGAGATTCAACGCAAGGGCAGTCAATCAACATGGCGGCTAACTCAGAAGAATCCAGTCACGATTTGTACGCTGTGCAGCTTTATGATAAAGAGTATCTGAGGCCAAGAACGACCGACCTGCATGGTCTACAGTTGCCTGAAAAGGAGACATTTTCTATCCGTGTCGATCCAGCAATGTTGGACGACAACAAAGAGTACTCCGTAGCGAAACGTCTGGAACAGCTCGAGAAACGCCTCCAAGGAGGGAAGAACAGGGAAAAACGTGGAACCTTTCGCAAAGAAAACCTGCTACTCATCGATTTGGAGAGAACAACCGCGCTCGGCGATCTGATCGCTGGAGAAATAGCCGTGTTCGCCTTGAAAACATTCAAGGAAAAAGGCGAGAAACGTTACATGGAGTTTACATTGACCAAAAGTGCCTCGGACGACCTGCGACAGAGGGACAAGCAGAGAAGGTTAGAAGCCGCTATGAAAATCGCATTCGCTAACTATGTTTACTGGAGTCGCGTTTACCAAGAGATCGAGAAAAAAACAGATAAATCTGCGTTTGAACAAGCCCGACAAGAAGCTTTGGAGGACTACCTTCGCAATCCACTCGAATGCCAAGGGGTCGTGTACTCGTACCTTGTAATCGACGAGTCACAAACGGAAGACAAGAAATATCAGTTCTACATCGGCAAGGCTGAGGGCGAGTTTACGAAACAGATTAAGGAACATAACACCTCTGGAAACAAGCCTCTGTTGGAGTTAGCATTACAAGACAAGGCACTCTGGCCAGATGAAGATCAGCACTTGAAGAGAAAATTTAAGGAATCACTACCAAAGTCACCGAAGAAGGGTGAAGCACACGCTACAGATCACTTTCCAAAGCTAAGCTACGAACCTAAAGTTGTTGTAATCACTCTGGACTTCGGATACACGGAGGACTTTGCAGATGCTTTCAAGAGCTCCATCGACAGCGAAGATACGGCTGAAAAGCTTGCGCAGAGCTACGCTCAATACTTTGGAGCCAAAAGTCCGATCGGACTAAATGGATGAAACTTATCTATCACGTTAATAGGCCTCGTAGTAAGTTAAATTGAACAATACACCACTTTCTTTTGTCAGTACTTTATGACTGTCAGTTTAGTGAATGGAAATTTCTGTTGCTGGTGTTGGAATTATGAATATTGTTAGACCCGAATCGATGTAGATTCTCATGAGAAATGCTGTGTGTATTGTTCTACAACGTCGCCGTTTACAGCATTTAGCTAGATGATATTCTAGAAACTTTAGGCATGACCAAGAAGGCGTTATCAGGGGAACACCTTGTTCATTCCATACGTTACTTTTACAAAACAACATAGCAGTAACAGGCAAAACAAGCAAAGTGATTTATTACCATAAAATGTGCGCCACGTTTTAGCAGTCAATATTTTTGAATCCACAAAGAAACGAACACGACAAAGATTTTAAAATTACAGAAATAGTATTTGAGGAAGTTTCACGAATGAAAGATCTTTGTAGGCGTCAATGAATTACATAGACGAAAAATGGCCCGCAGCGTACAATATGAGGCTCTGGACTTCCCGTTCTAAGTTCAATATCTTTTATAACAATTGAGCTTAAGTAATTTATTATTCTACTTAAACGATTGCAACACAATTTTTTGGCATTTGAAAGTTCACCCAGATTTCTATTTGGGCGTAATATTTGTGATTGGTTGAAAATATTTTTTTGAAGAATCCAATGCGTGACATAAGCGAAGAATCTTTCATCGCTTGAAACCAGGGTGTGAATTTTACGGAAACATTTAAGAATGCTTCGTATATAATTTATGGAAATAAGTCAAACTTTAGCCCATCTGTATTGATAACTTATAACTGTGATGGTTTTTAGCTATAATTTTCTTGGTCAGTGAATTAAAATGCGCTCCACTGAGTCAAAGCCAAAAAAAAAACATCGACAATGGGCGTTATTCCTATAAGTGTTGTTTGGAACAGAAAACAATAAACCTTCACCATAAAATGTTTTACATATTTTATTACTGATTTCAGTGTAAGTATTTTTGCCCTTTTTTCTGTTTTCGATTCCGAGTTATACTTAAATTGGATTATTTTCAAAGTGGGCTTGATCGAGTTTAGTGTAAACTATTTAGCACCTATTGTAGGTATATTTGAGACGCAGTTCATCTTAAGTGATGCGGTGAACGACCAACTTACGACATGTAAATTCGCAATTTGGAAACCGCTATCATGTAAACACAACATCACGCGCTTCCTTTGTTTGTTGGTTCACAATTCTAGCTTTCTTACTCACTATTAAATCCTTCATTTGTCTAACGCAAAACGGAACAGAGTCGTACGATTATTATCTTTCTTGTTATCAAACTGCCGTGGTTAGAGGTTTGTAGACCCTGTTAGAGTTTGAACCCCAAGATGAAGTTGTGGTTTCGTATGCAAACAAAATGGGATACGTTCTTCAATAACGCATCAACGTTTAGGAAAGTATTGTTTGATTATCATTATAAAAAAGGCGAACAGTTCGCAGTTTCTGTTATGCTACAATGTGTTGTGCGAAAAAATACGACCGCAAATCACGCCAGTTCAACAACAGTCATCAGTTATTTATTTTCGGGTTGACCACATTACCCCAAAATGGTCGAGTATTACTACACATGCTGTGTTACTTACAATTCGTCATTTTTCCGCAAGTTGCTTTTCTTCAAAAGCGTGAGATCGTAGTATTGCTCTATCGGGATACCACTGAAAAAAAAAACAGCAATAAAAACATTCAGCCTGCCTCCTAAAGATCGTATTAGTCACAAAATAACCCAGTAACGACTAACCACAAAGCCATCGCTACAAATGGCTTGTATACCTGTAAGGTTTAGCAACAAAAAGGAGATATTTCGCTATTTCCCATTTTAACTCACGGAACACGAATAGATCGCACTTAACAAACTCGACGACTTTATTTGGTTACAAGTAAATCACGCGTTTTAAAAGAAGGAAATATTGATAAATTTTATCCATTGGGTAACGAGTTGTCACTGCCGAAGAAAAAACCATTATCCTTTAAATGTTCAGGTCGTCACTGAGACACAGACAGTGCCAACTGGTCGAGTTCAATTTTCTCGAAAAAATTTCTATTAGGCAGTTCGATTGCTCAATTAAGCAGATAACAAAGTTTATACTGTGAATTCGCGATGAAATGGTCCGTGACGTATGCATTAATTCGAGTTAATTCTTGTTCAAGGTAAATCGCTCCGTAATCTCGTTATCTTCCCAGTTTATATTGGACTAAGGTTATCTTCGGTTTATGAAACAGTACCAGAATAAGACGATTTGCCAACAACAGCATAACTTAATTTGTTCCATTTTAATCAATAATCCCGTTACGAGATACTTTTTTGATTGAAGCAAATACTACAGAAGCGTTACGTTACGAATTGAAAGCCGCATTCAGTGATACGTATAAAACCAGTATCCGAAGCAATTCCTTAGTTACAGCGATATTAGACATATCGGAAAATAGCCATATTTTAAAGAAAAGCACACGGAAATATGAACATAGAACACCAACTACCAATGTGCTTTTTTTTCGTTTTGCCATTGACAAGGACATATCGTGTCGGTGAGAAAAGCGAAGAGGCAAAGGCGGGAGATCGAGCGCGGCCGAGAGAGAGAATGAGCTCTTGGCTCTGTACAAGAAAAAGAGGAGAGCCGTTCGCGTTCTCGATCTCGTGAGCCAGATTTCCCGGAAGGCGAAGCACAGGCGATTGCGCAAATATACTAAAACATGCTGTTTTTAAGTGACGGAGGTTCTTATGGCGTTTATGATCTCGCAAGGATCGTGTCAAAGACGTTAAAAACCATGGCTGTTTTTGTGAAACAAAATATCGAAGTCTCGGATGCTTGGAAAAATGCCTTTCCCGTTTCCGCAGGAACAGATAAAGGGCTTCCGTATGCGAGGACAGAATCAGTTATTGACATGGCCTCTGCTTTCTACTTTTAACACATGCACAATATACAGTGCATACTAATATTTCATTTAACGTTACATGTAATTGTCGGATCGCGGAAAGCCTACGCGACGAGAGCGTGATGAAGCAACAGGAGTAACTTTGTATTGAAGAAAAATACCAAACTCAGCCATAAAGCAAAGTTCTATTATTATAAAATTCCATTGGCAAAGGTTAACGTTTATGACCTTTTATACCATTCTATAACCTTGAAATTGTAACGAAATTGTAACACGGGAATCCACCACCTGAGGAAATTGAGTAATTTTAATTTTCAATGGACAAAAACCTTGTACCGGAATAATTTAAAGAATATTGCATTCTTTTTTACATTTTTCAAGGGCTTAAGATGTAATAAATCACCTGAAGTAACACCAAAGAAAATTTCTCATGGAAGTCCGAGAAAATGATTCCCTGCTAGCAGAGGTCTCTCACGACGAGGCAAAAATTTTTGCCTTGTCGTGAGAGACCTCTGCTAGCAGGGAAAGAAAATGAATGTCAAATTTCACAAGAATTGTGATTACACAGGTAAAATTCTGAAAATTTCATGTGTAAGAAGTAATTCTGTGAAATTTGACAGTAACAGTGGATTCCGTGTTTTATACTACTACATGAGAAATTTCTGCAATCTGATTGGCTTAGAGCAGTGGTATTTCAACTTAATTTGAAATACCTACATGTGAAAATTACAAACCTTTTGTGGGTAGTTGTATAAACAATTAATAGCATGATTTGTACGTGATATTTGGTATAAATACCACTCGTGAAATTTCAAAATTGTCTCAAAATTTCACTCGCCTAACGGCTCGTGAAATTACGTATAACAATTTCGAAATATCACGCGTGGTATTTATGCCAAATATCACTACAAATCATTCTATTACCTATACAAATGTAAACAGCTACCCACATTGTCGTGTAGGGTTGGAGCCTATATGAATCCGACAACGTTAATTGAAACAGCTGTATGCACAGGTTAAAGGATTTAGAGCGTTTGCACCGTTCTCATTGATATTTAACCCTCAACACCCGTCTTCTCCGAGCCAATGACAAATTTATCTTTATATAGTTTAGTTAAAAATATTTCATATTTAATATTTTAGTGTCCGGCACTCATTCTGTTTTCTACGTTGCAGGATGTACTCTCTCCACACTTCCTTGAACTCCTTGGCTGACTCTAAAATCCTTCCACAAATAAGTTTTTTCTCTAATCATCCCCACCCCTCCCTAGGCCGGCTTTTCCCACTAATGATCTTAGATGCATACACCCTTCTCCTGGCAATAGCTTAAATTGTAGTAAGTAATTCTGTTGTTTGTTAGTAGTAGCTTTCCTTGGGCAGTAAGTGATAGAGCAGGGTTGGGAGGGAGGGGGTATTTGGGGGCTAGCCAATATATTTTCTCCAATACCCTAAGAAAAATTGGCAAATACTGAAACGCCGTGTCAAAAATGGACAAAATACCGATGCCGCATTTATGATCGGTCAAACCTACTTAATGCTGCTATCAACCTCAGCCATTGCGAGAAAATGTGAGAAGAGCTTCAATGACCAGTAGAAAGATCGAAAAGCCCGGCAAATGGATGCAACACTAATCACATCGTAGATTAACTGCCAGAAATTGTGTAATCATTTACCACACTTACTGTGTTTGTCCTTGACCAGTATTAGACAGGAGAGCGCAAATGAAGACAAATGAACGGTACCGTAATACCGTGAAGGATCTTCACTTACCGAATACCGTCAGCCAAAAGTATGAGAAACCGCATACCGCTGGGCTACATGATGCCGCAATACCGCACATTAAAATTAGAATTACCGAAATAGTTCTTTCAAAAAAACCCCTCATTACTGTGATATCGTAAACCCACATTTCCCTGCCCCCCATGATAGCTTCGACTGTGCGTTCAACGGTCACCTTCATAAACTGCACTAAATTTTAAAGACATTTTTACCGGGCCATAATAGCTTAATCAAAAATTAAACACAAACAGCGGTGGTAAACATAATGAACTGGCGCATTTTTCATGTTAACTTGACGTTTCGTATGCTAGTCACCTTCATCATGTTTATTTTCACAAGTGACCGTTACAGATTATGAGAAAACTATTTTAAAATACAAAAGTGATAAGGGGTCTGGAACTGAGATCAAGAAAAATCTTAGCAGTTCATAATTTATACAGCAAAAGCCAATTAATAAAGCATCAGCTTTTTGACATTAAGATCTTGGGATGTTTTATTTTTTTTACAGTAATAGTCAGATTTGCATAGTACCTTACCTGCAAGAAAGCTCTCCTATTTGGGCGTGCGAAGGGAACCGCGCGAAAACACGAGAGCGGGCGGCGATGCCGCGAGGGGCTCTTATAATTTATTATTTGTACTTCGCCCAGACCGAGGAAAATAGCATTGGCTGAATAATGACGTTGCTCTCGCGCGTTTACTTTTCACTGTATCCCCCAAACAGCCCAAATGGAGAGCTTGCTTGCAGGCTACATAAAATATCGTGGTTTCTCACCGCGGAAGTGGCATGACCCCTCCTCCGTAGTGTCTGTGTCCCTTCTGTACCCTGGTGGGGGGCTCCTGCTTGGATCGAAATTCCTTTGGAAGCTGAATAGGACCAAAGCCTCCATAGCTTAAACTGCGACCCCAAGGAACTTTTGACGGTCGGCTAGCCCGAGAAAGATAGCGATCAAAACTGCACGAGGAAACAAAAGAAACAAATAAGAGATAGAGATACAATGCAGACAAATTCACCCTTGTGAGAAGTGCGCTCTCGAGAAACGGGCTCCTCGGCCGAGTTGTTTGGCGTTTACGACGATTATCAGGTTTCGTTGCCATGACAATAGCTATCCCTCCTTTACTTTACCTCAAAATAGAAGCTAATTAAGTTTCAAGCATTTCGGCCCACAATACTTTTCTCTGCTCTCTCAAACAAATGAATGCGTTTGATTTGCTCTCTCTGAGCGCCTTTACGAGCTGGCGCCACGTTTATCACGGAGTTTAAGGTGGATTTTTTTCTATTTTTGACAGAAGTAATTTTCTCGATATTGATCCCGTCTGGTTTTCTCCTTGCTATTCTTAGCAATTGCATTCAAAATTCTCCCGTTTCAGGCGGTTTGTTTCAGATAAATACAGGCGAAACAATATACCAATATGGAGTACCGTGGTTGTCCTTAGATATGTTAATAGGGAACTTAGGCAATGACGACGGCGACGTCAACGAGAGCCGCAAAAAAGCAATGGGTTTAAATTGGCAAAACAACAACTTTGCACGAGCATCACGCTTTTTTGTACATTTCTTTGCCGTCACTACACGATTACCACGTGAAAATGCGCAATTTCACGTTTTGTGGAGAACTTGAACACAACTGGACAACGACTTTCTTTTTCTTTTCTTGAACTCTGAGACAGTCTTTTAGAACTCAACTTCCGAAATAATTGCCAACATTTGAAGAATTGACCGAGATGGAATAAGCGCGATTAAGTTTGAAGCAGTTTTTAATTGACGTTTTCGTAGCTGTCGTCGTCGTTGCTGCGCTCCTTAACTTGAACACTGCAGTTGTTTTTTTTTTAATATTTGGTTCATGATTCACAGTGTTCTGAACCATCTTCCCGGGGTTTGATTCATTCCTGTCTTCCCTCTTATCTTCAGATTCGCTTTCTGTCTAGCAATCAGCTTCGTCAAAACGGAATGTAAAGTAAACTGCAAAATTTCGACCGAGGAACCATTTTTTATGGCAGATTTTTTTCCAAAACGTTTTTTCTTCGGATCACGAATGAAAATCGCAAACATAAAGTGCCATAGAGTTGGTGGGAGTTGTCTTACCCCAAAAAACAACATCAAAGAACAGCAGTGAAACTGAAAAACATGCAGCTTCTGCTACAATCAACAAATCGAAGCAATTGTGTTGTTAAGTTATGGTTAATGAATTATAAAACATGTACATGGGCAACAGTCGAGAGGATGTCTTGTAAAAAGAAAGCAGATCCTGAAAAACACCGTTTACTTTTCTGGTTACTTGTCCAAATTTCTTGACTGATGTTATTCACAATAATCCGATGCTCTGTCTAGAAAAAGGAGCGCCACACCTCTCAGTCTAGTCAAAGGTGTCGCTAAGTCAATTGAATCACCTGCTTCATGTTAAATAAAAGAACTTCAGACACCTAGCTATGATTGATCCTCACTTGAGTTACTATCCAGGCAAAACTCTGGGGTAAAACTGAAAAAAATTACTGAAGTTTGTGGAAGAAAATAAGAGAAAACGGATGAGGCGATGAATTTTACATCAGGACAAGAGATACACAAACCAAACGACATCACGGGAAGTTTAAAGCTATCGAATAGTTGGCTTATCAGTAAGAGCGAATATTTAAACTAAGACAGTTAAATTATACTGGTTTTGCTATGAAAAATTACTTACGACCAAATTAAAACTTTGCGAGTTAAAAATAAAAATTCTCCAACCAAAAAGGAAGAAATTTAAATTGATTAGATATAAAGGGAATTGAAGCTATCTATTTAAGAAGTGACATTGACCTGTGTTACACTGTATAGGCTTTCAGACTTTAGGCATTAAAGTTATACATTCATACCATTAAAAAGCATTTCAAAACCTGAACATTACACTATACGGTAGCGAAAGTTACAGTAATGAGTATGCTAAGCCTTTCGCCGAAGCAATAACACGTTCTTAAATCAACACAATGGACCACTTAGCAACGTGTTAGCAACAGTGGTGCATGGTCTATTTCACTCAAGAGTGACTCCCGGCGCCTCGTAAAACCTCAAATCAACTATCTTTAAGGCAAATACAAAGCAAGAATATACGACCTTATTTGATTTCAAATTAAACCACATACAATATTATTACTTACTGGTCTTGAGAAACAGTAATCCTTTCATAATACTGCGGGGTATGCAGAAAATGCGACTCAAAATTCTTCGACAAGTAATTTACCCCTTGATGCTCTTTGTAGAGCGCTTGTTGAAACGCTGTCGTCATTATTATAAAGTCGCCAATGTTCTTCTCTCTGGCCGATGAATTTCCGTTCTACTACATGGTGAATTTTGAGATAGTTTCACTAAAGTTGGGAAGTTTTTACAGATTTTATCGCCAACATCCGGTAACACTGCATATACAATGGAAGAGCTATAATTCATAAACATAACTTTACCAAGGAGACGCAGGCTGTCTGATTGGTTTACCAAACAAAAGCGTGATAAGCTATTGTTAGAAACTACTTACATTAACAAAGTAATAATTAACATCTAGAATAATTATCGCACTCATCCTACACATACAGCTTTAGGCGAGGTTTTAACTTTCCCAGCGTCCAGATAAAAAGATATACTGAATCACTTATTCTGCCCCAAAATTCTAAATACACTGTAAAATTAAGCTAATTTTAAAAAGGGAAAACTATCGTTGTGTTGGTACTCTGGATAAAGAAATTTGAGGGGGTTAATAAGGGGTTAATAACTTGTCAAATCGAGAAGGGCAAAAACGGTTTGTTACAGTAATCGTTCATTCTTCATTGTAGAACGCTTTCTCGTCTCGGTATGAACTAACTGCCTTCTGGTTATACAAGACTTCTGGGCTTACTGCTGTCTCCCAATAAAGTCTACAATCTCTTTTTTTCACGACTTAGTCACTGACGGCGAACCGAAAAAATTGATTACTGTAAGGATAAGGACTTCTCCATAGGGAATTCTTACAATTGAAAATTATGTTTATTATCTTGTCTGGTGATGCGGAAAATTAGTAAGAATTGTTTCTTCCGTCACCGAAGCCAAAAGGCGATCGGTGACGTCACAAGTCTCACTTGACTACACAGGAAGGTGGTACTGGTAACCTTGGCGAATTTTGTTTAGTGTTCGCCGATTTAGAAGTGAGCAATATTGACAGGGTTTTAACGAAAATATCAGACCTGGATGTTTTACAAGACTAAGATCTTCTAATATCGTCATGTGATCAACTGTTCTAAGGCCAGAAGCTTGTAAATGGCGGCCGCGGTGGGTCATCTTTCTAAACTACAACAGGAACTCTACCGTGAAAAACATGGCTTTGATAAGCTCTCCAGAAACTTTCAGTCCGCGCCGGTTCACGATCCGTCAAACTTTCGCCGCATAACAGCATATCCTGATCGGTAAGTAAAACAATAATTCGTGAACTTTCCTTAAAGTAGATATCTAGCAGCTGGATTTTAAATAATGTATGATATTTAATTCCAAACAAAGGGCTGCAAATTCCACATGAATACAAAAAAATAGTATTCCTTTCGAATCAAGGGCCCATTATAATTTGCTTTTGACACTTATGAACAGCCATTTCTAGATTTCCACTTCACCAGGAGCAAATATTCTTAGCCATTACAAGCAGCGGTTCGCGAGAGATCACGTAATCACCAAGACTAAGTCACGCCAAAGTTACAGCTGCTTGTTTGATGGTCACGCTTGCAGTGCAAACATAAAACCTATCAGAATCAGTCTCAAAAAGCAAAAAAAAAAAGTGATATTATGTTTGGCATTCTTGGTATAAGCAATGAAAAACTGACTAAACGGCCGGGAAAAAAATAGAAATATGACGACAAGACTGCAGCCTTTCACATAAAAAATAGGCGGAAACGTTTTGAGGAAAAGAGTTGAAAATTTCATGTTAATGGCTCTCGAGTCTTTGTAGCTGTTATATTGTAAAGCTTGACATAATTTTGAATCTTACCTTTTTCGTCCATTTCTCATCACACTGGAAATTTTGATGTGCCCATTAAGCTAATCCCCCTAAACGCACAGATCAAACCCAGTAACCATTACCACAGGTGTCCCAAGCTCACGTTATGATTATGGAATGTACCTGTAAAACAATAGAGTTGGTGTCGCGTTACAGGTGACCGTTGAGACGTTGTATGAGAAATAAAATACTGAGGTCTGCGAACGCTAAATATCATCATATAATAGATAAAGAGGACTTACCTATGATGTATTCCTGTGTTTTTTTGGTGTGAATCCATCGACTTAGTAGTTTTTTGGCTGTTATAACCCTGTCACTCCATTACTTCGTCTTATGAATGGAGTGACACACAATAACAACCAAAAAACGACTAAATATATGAATTCACACCAAAAAACACAGGAATACGTAAAGGTAACTCTCCTTTAATTATTTTATAGAGAAAAAGGTAAAATATGATGATATTTAAGCATTTGCAGAACTCAGTATTTTACTTCTCACACAGTCTTAATGGTCACCTGTAACGTAGCACCAACTCTCTTGTGAGAAAATAAATTTACATCCCACACTTGTAACGTGAGCTTGCGATGCCTGTGCTATTACTAGAAAAAGATGAAGAATAGCGAGGGGCTTACTGAAGCTGGTGTCTGTTTAAAATGGGGGTCTGTGGGGAGAGACGATGACCTGAAATATGTCTGCATTTGTTACTAGGCTAGGAGAACACACCAGGGGGGGGGGGGCATGGGGGGAGAGCACTACTCTATTTGGCTAGTACCAGTATGTGCCACTGAACAGGGTGTTGTTTTCACTTTCTTGAATCTTAAACAGGGTATAAAATTTCACTATTAAATATCTTGAACAATGAGCTCCTGACTGGGTGCCTTTTTGGACAGCCTTTAACAGGCTGTAAAAGTTGGCAATAAGCTGTCTAATTTTGTGCTACAAAAAATCTTCCAAGAAAATCTAATTCCATGATGTTGGTCCAAAAAATATGCATAATAATGTATGTAAAACGAAATGAACCACAAAAGACTCCTGTCTTAAACAGGGTAGTAAAATGGGGTTAGTGAACAGAGTTAAGGATTGAAAGCCTCAGTGGCACACTTTTACCCAAACTTCCCTTGAGTACCCCCTCCCTAGGGGGGGGGGGGGCAGGGAGGCCACTCCCTGGTATACCCTAGAAGCTCACTCCTTTGATGCTCATAAAATGAAATAAGTGCCCTTAAGTTCTTTTAAAAGTTACAGATATTTTATCTTATCTGCAGTAATTTCCAAAGGGTTTATAATATACATACAATAATATTATTGCAAATATATACCCATTCACCCCTGGAAATTTTGCCAAAAAGCGCATATTTATTGAAGCAAGTCAAGTAGTTTTTTGGTCACTGTCGTGCTATGAAGAGCTAAGACTTACCATACGGCCATTTGCAGGTTGTACACTTCGCAGTCCTCTGATCCAGATGCAAAATATTAGCTCATGAAGTTTGAGCATGCACAGAAAGTCTTAACTTTTACTTTCTGCTTTCTCTGACCTCCCCTCTTTTTTTGCTTTTCTTGCCTCATTTTTTTCTTTTGCTCGGCATTTAGTAGGCATTATTTTGGTGGAAAACGTTTTTAAGAAAGCTTTTAGGATGTTAGAATTAGATGAAAGGAAAGGTAGGTGGGTTAAAGTGGAACAAGATTTTCATGGAAATTTTCAGGTTAATGTTACATGGTTCTTTTGCCTTTTTCTCCGGTGTCCTTGATTGAATTGTGCTAATTCTGCTCTGGTTTTAAAGATCTCTTCACTCTGCACAAGTTAACGGACAAAGATGTCCTCAACCATTAAAACTGATGACGTCACAAGGGGCAGAAGGGACATAAATCTGCACAGAAGGCTCAGGGGTGAATGGGTTAATAACATCATAAATGGGGAAGTAACATGATTGGTGAGGTGTACCAATCAATTCCAAAAACTGCCCATCCCCTCCCCAGGCATACCCCAGGCATGTGACTGGAGTTTTGCTCCATACAGTGGGGAATTTGACCCTAAATGAGGCTTGCATCCATTCATGTGATAATTTAAGTACTTTTAAATCTCTCCTTAAGACTTATCCTTTTAGGAAAGCTTATTATTGTTAGCATGGCCATTTTTATCTCAATTTTAATTCATTTACTATTTGATTATTTATTTAGTAATCGTTTGGTACGTTAATATTTACTTAATTGTTTGGAAGGTTGTGTAAAGCACCTAGGGCAGGATTGAATAGGTGCTATACAAATTTCAATTATTATAATTGTTGTTTGGCTTGCCCAGTCGGGCATTTAACTTTCATTTCAAAATGCTCGTCAGCAACGCAAGCAAAAGGATTTCACAATTCTTTCCACATTCAGCATGCACGCACTGTGTTCACAGGTCGAATGTTGAAATGTTGGAGCATTTGAGAGTCTTTGAAAAAGCCCGTTAATTAAATGTGGACTTTCTGCAATGAACAATTTTATTGAATGAAGACAGTTTTCTGAAAACTTAGATATTTGGTTATGCTTAGAGGGATATTAACTTTTGAATAAATGGTTTGATGCATGGGAAAATGTTTGAATGGTCGCTGGTAGGTGGGGATTTTGACGCTTGTTGAAGCACTAGCCAGTGGGGCATTTGACCATCTAGACTGCCACCATACCCAAGAATTTAACCAAAATTTTTCAAAAAAGTCAAATGCCTGGGGGTGGGGGGGCATGGGCAGTTTTGGAATTGACTGGTACATAATTCACCAAAATTTTTGCAGATATTCTCGTCACCTTGAACAAGCTGATATCCATGTCAAATGTCCATGGGGTCGGGCACGGAGCTATGCAGGTGAGGCTCCTGTGTATCTTCCTGATAATCATCGGCCAAAGTGGGAGCCACCAGCCTTCCTACAGAAAGGACACAGACACTATGGTAGTGGAGTAACTCCTCATCCAAGGTGATTAAATAGATATTTAATATTACTTTAATAACCCATCACTGATAGATGGGTGTGGGTAAGGTTCCTGGACAAACTGAGGGACCCTGAGAGCGGCGACCACCAGGTACTGTCACTGGGTGGAAAGGGGGGGTACCTATCACACATCATCATTAGGGCATTAGGCATCACGGGGAAAAGAATGACCATCATGCATAGCGTAAATGTGCAATTACAGTAAGTTAACATAGCAATGTCTTAACCCATTGAATGAATCAGCTATAATAAATTGTTTTAAGCATCCTTTTTGGGTAGGATTGTGCAAAATTAACAGTTTATTGAAGGACTTTAACTACAATACAAAAGTGAGCTCTTTGAATCTGGTGTTGTTCAAATATTAACCATATTAACCATTATTCACTGATCTGAGAATAAAGGTCATAATACAATTTTGACAGGAAATTAGCGGTCAAAGAACAAGAAGAAGCACCAGACGATAATTTCGTAAATATCTGTTTTTAATGTTGGAGCTTCTATGTTTCAAGTAGTATTTAGCAGTCACCGAAAAATCTAATAGGAAAATCAAGTAACGCATAATTTGTGAATACAGTTAGTCATGCACCACTGTGCTAAACCCAATCACGCCTCACACAGCTATAATTTGGATCCAATCCCGCATAACCCTGATAATTTGGGACCCATCATGAAGAGAGAAGCATGATCTGAGATAAGTCTGGAATTGCAGACTACATTTACCTGAGAACTCCAAAAGTACTTCATTTAAAAAATATAGTGTACTTAACAAAACAGTTCTTAATATTCATATACACATTCAAATTGGGCTGAAAAAAGAATTTTAAAAATTAACCAACATGTTCTCAGGTGCCACATTTTCCATGAAATTAAACAGCAAGCAGCAGAAAACATGTGCCTCTGGTCATAGTACTTTCCAGAATAACCTTGTTACTTCTTTTTTAGTTTTCCATCATAAAATTATCTCTGCGTTGTTGATGGTTACTTTACTGGTGATTAACTTTTTAAACCAGGAGGCAAGAGTGGGAATATCATATATTTTTTCTATTTGTGAAGAGGGGAAGTGTCAAAAAGGTTTGTTTGATGCAAGGGAACAAGAAAAAGTAATGCTCATTTAGCCTCATTAAAATTATGCTATAATCCCCTTCCCTTGAAATATGCATAATGAATGCACACCAATATTAGAAGGATTTTGCAGCTATTTTGAACAACCTGAACAACTGAAAATGTCAGATTTTCCCAGGGTACCTTGCACCCTGCCCAATATCCCCAAGACCTGCCAATCCCTGATCAAGGGAAATCTGGAGACTCATGAAAAAAAAATTGGGATTCTACAAAAAGCAAACAGATTCTCATTTTTTTTCCAGAATGAAATTAAATGGACCCTTTTTCATTGGGAGATTTAAGTATTATTTAAATACACATGTATTACCTTGTTTTAGTGTCACACTTGTAACAAGATGTGATTTTCTAGTTCTTTGATGACTTGAAGAGGCCAGTCGGAACAGGTCATAACTGGGTCATCGTTTCTTCCGGATAGTAGCTAACTTCATGGCCAAAGTTTTAGACAAAGTGCCGTCAAGGCTTAAACAGCCCGGGGGGGGTACTTCCTTATAAGAGGCTAATGGTGATGTGCTGCTGGATGGGGTCACATTTTCACCACTGGATTGACTATAATGGGGTCGTATTTTCAATAAAGTTACTAGAATGGGGTCGCACATTTTCGGATTTTTGGGGTAAGACAGTTCTTTATATTTATGGTTAGCAAACGTACCAGAATGTTTGTACTGTTGGTGAAAAGTAGAGTGTTCTTCACTTGATATAAGGTAGAAACATAAAAAGAAAGTGACAAAGTTAGGATTGCAAAAATTACACATTTTCCCAAGAGTGACTAATATGGGGTCTATAATTGGCCACAGAAATATAGACTATAATGGGGTAGGGGCTCTGAGAGGTCAGCGGCACATACCCAGCAAAAATTAACCCAAGTAGCCCCCCCGGGTTAAACAGGCACTAGCATTCCCCACGATATTTCTGTATTTATTCGACAATGTAGCATTTCATTTCAAGCTCCCGTGGTTCAAACAATGGAACGTTGGATGGCACTATCCATCGGATAAATCACTACCCAGCAGATAAGTGTTAGGAAAACCGATTGCACCTATCCAATGGATAGAGATTTATCCAGTGGACAGCGTTATCCACCTTTGGAATAACTGGGCCCAGAATGATATTTCTCAAAAAACCCGTGAGATTGGGAGTCTCGTCCTGAGGCCGAGTGAAAAGTTTAAACAAAGTGAGACTCACGGCAGAATCTTGAGAGTTGGCAGGTCTGGCTATTCTCATGCAAATTATTGTTTTGTCCACCAACGTGGCCGGCATATCTTGTCACGTGGAAGAAAGCCTGCAGTCTCTACAACTCTTCGCATATTTTTAAAGGTGATCTCCCCTGTGATCTGTCCAGGTGATCATTAAAAGTATTTATTCCCGAAAAGATGAGAAAGTCACATACCTCGGATTAATTTCCTGAACGAGGAGCGCTTAGTTACAGCTCATTTTTCAACGTTCTGCAGGAAGGAACTCGGAAGCATATAAGAAGGAAAGAATTCACTCTTTTTTGCGATGATATGAAAAAAGTGGCCGGTAGTTTGCGGTTAAGTCCACATAGGAACAATTCTTCTTGAATGAAGGAACACTGTATGTACCCCACGGGAAAGGCACCCCACTTTCTTCGCCAACGATCAAAACCACCACGACACCACTGAATACGCACTCAACACATTACTCAACACCTCACTGTAAACCACTGGGATCCAGGCCACAACCATACGTCACTTTTTTCTGTAACTCGAGGTCATGTGACATCGTTTTATGAAAATGATTTTGCTTTCGAAAATTAGGCAAAGTAACAGTGATCTGGTTTTCACCCGCACCATTTTCTTAAAAAGAGTAAGTTCGTAAATGGTCACGTGACCAAAAGGTAATTTTTTTTTGTTTTTAAATTATGAATTACCTCTTTCTGAATACAAATTTTGTACTTAAACTTCAAGGAAAATGTCGAAAAGATGGTGTGGTAATGTTAACAGCACATCTGAGCGTGACTATCAAACGTTTAACAAGCTACAAGCAAAAAGCATTTTTGGCCGCCATGTTGGAGGGCAAGAGTATGCCCTCCAACATGTCGGTAAATACATATCATACTACTTTGCTGAAAAATGAAAGTGCCATAAAATATCTCCCTTAAATGCGTTTTCTCTCAATTTTCGGGCTTAAGATAATTTTTATGCACTACGTCAATTTTTGGCATCAACAAGATTCCAACTCATTGTTTAATGGAAGCGTTGGTCACGTGACCTCGCTGTGCAAGTGGCCTATTTTGTTGCAACTGATAAGTAGAGAAGCTAAGAGTCTAAATTCAGTTAAGTGGAAAATGGGGAGTGTGGAGTGTAGAAAATTCCACCAAACCTATAAATTTGTTCTAGCCTGTGAACAGGCTCTCTGTTTGGTGAAAGAGTGAAAAAAATCGCGAAGAGAGGGAAAGGAACACCTTTCCCTTCCCTCTCCTCACAATTTTTTACCCTTTCCCCAAACAGAGAGCCTGTTCACGGGCTAAATTTGTTCAAAGCTGTGTTGTTTTTATGCTGGACCAGAGGCACGAAATTATTTTGCCATATTTTAGCAAAAATATTTCGCCAAAATAGTGCCGATTCTTTAGTGCGTAGCAAGCCCATTAAGTATTGAAACCCATACTTCAAAAAGACACACTGAGCCGTTCACCATTTGTGTTATAAGGCAACGACAAGAAAGAAAAACATTCCCATTTTTTTGTAGAGTAGTAGTGTTGGTAGTAGCCTCTCACTTTAGGGGAGTCGTATTTCTCCCTCCCAATAAACGCCTGTAAGGAGGTAGGAAATACGAATCCCCTAAAAATGTCTGCGTGGGAGGCTAAGGTCCTCTGCGTTGTGAGGGAATGTAGAGAGGAGAGCGGGAAAAGGTTATCCTCCCTGGATGAGGGTGTCATGCGGGCGCTATAGCGTGTACACTGAATCCCTCTTTGCAAAGTCTCTTCGTAAAAAGTTATTTTCGCTGAATAAGTGAATGCAGATTGTACTTACTTACTTACCGCCCGCAATGCGTGCTGGCATGAAAGGCAGCAACGAAAGTCCCACTCCTGTCTGTTCTGGGCCAGCTTCCGGATGGTACCCCGTTCGTCGCCAGGTGTTCTTGGGTCTGCCTCTCTTGCGCTTGCCTTCTAGTGTCCACTGTAGGTTTGTGCGGGTGATGTTACCAGAGCACGTGACCATTCCATCTCCACCTTCTCCCCATGATGAGGATCGCCATGCTGTCTTGACGACAACGAATAGCCTACCTGTCTCATACGTTGTCTTCACATTCCAAAGTCCTATCCTGGTCTTGGATTTAGAGAGTTCAGGACTTCCATCTTCCTGTCACTAGTTACCTTCCGGCTTTCACCACTGTCATTCACCCGAGTTTTTTCTGATAACCCTGAAAGCTCATTAAATCCAGTTGTCTTGGTTCCCTCTGTTGCTGTTTCCGTAACAAAAGACTTTTACGAGACTGGATTGTTAGTCCAGTGCCCAACCCCGAACCTGGAGGGTCAGTGGATCACTTTTCTTCTGATCTCTACCCTTCGACATGTCCGGCATGGGTAACCCTGCCAGCTCCCACCGGGATAGCTCTCCGGGTCACTGAGGTACACAAGCCCCCTGACCACGACAAAGTAATGATCCCCCAGGGGGAATGAGGATTGTAAAACCGTTTAAAGGTATCCTGAATGACGTTTGTTCGTTGCCCTTATATAAAACCTCTGCAAACAACGAGGTGAAAAAACTATAACAGCGTGATAATTCGTACTGCTTTGAGCGGATGCTAACTTTTGTCATGCATGCATAGCCTTCTTTGTCTTGACTGAAATATGTCAATCTTGGCCAATTTTTGGAGATAATATTTTAATGTTGGTCGAATTTCTGCTCATAAAACGGTAGTTGCCTGTTGCAGCCGTGATCAACTCAAGGTTTCCCTGAGTACTCGCGCTTTTCTTTCCTCTTAGGTGTTTCAATAGGGTTTACAAACCCTCTATTTTGAGTCGCGTGTGTGGCGCTTTGCGCGCGCTCGTAAAATTCGTCGAAAGAAAAACGGTTGTGGACAGTCTACGGAGTTCTAAGAAAATAAGAAAGACAACTCGTTAAACCCATGTTTGTTTTCATAGCAACGATTACGAAACCGTGGAGCTTGTAGACTCGGTATCAAGTCGTGCGACTCCCCTCCTTGGCTGTAATCTAAACAAA
>OZ037995.1:11692008-11734508 GCA_964035705.1 Porites rus
ATTGTTTACGCGAGATACAGAGCCCTCCTGGCATACAAAGTTTGGGTCCATTAGTAGTTATGTAACAATCTTGAGAAAAAATACGAAATTTAATTTTACTTTAAATGAAGAAAGACTGTTGCGAAAGATGTTGCGCAGGGATATATGTTGAGGGAGTTACTGCAACAAATAAGTTTGTGGTACTTTTTAATTTCCTAGTGGATTCATCTTAATTCTCCGTTTTCTTGATTTTTAAGGCAACAAACAATTGGTTTTCAAAACACGAAGTCACCAGGCAATTCAACAAACTCAACCCCAGTACCACTCCAACAATTCGATTGAACATTCAGAGACGACGGTGTGCCGACTGGCAATTAGTATCTTAAACTTTGGCTTGATCGACGCGAGACTACTCTTTTTAAAATATTCTACTTTAAACTTACTTTAGCGTGTGACTCAGTACATTTTTATTTCTTTTTTGTCTTTGTAATCAGTAATTTATTTTGTAATTAGGTGAGGTTTTTTTACAAAAGAGAGAGAGGCTTAAAACGTAAGCAGAAAAATATACAATTTTTTTCCCTAAACTTGTCTTTGATTCATTTGCCAGGGATCCGAGCTTACTGTACACGATGCGCTTTTGTTAGTGCAACGCTCTATCTATTTTGTCAAAATATGACTTAAAAAATATAATGTTTAAAACATTAGTGTGTAGAAAACCTGTCTGCGCGGAATTTGCCTAATTTTGGTTAGATGGGTGTTTGTATTTCATACCGTAGTTACCTGTTTAATAGCTCAAGTCAGTCTAAATCTAACTCGCAAAAAAAAACTCACTCCTTGTTTGCCTCCTTCACTGGTTGCGATACCGCAGTATGCAATAATTTATATTTGAAGGAAATTGCTGTGTGTATATCTGACAGTTATCTGTATATAAGCCCACCGAAGGTTTATATTCGCAGGGCCTGTCATATACGGGTTTATCAGCGTTTTGCCGCAATTGGGAAGTTTAAATTCAGCGGGACACTTATAAACGAAGGGACTTCTCAGTTTTTACAGTTTATGGTTATGACAAAAAATGTTCACAGAGTTACCGTCCAGAAAACCCTTACAATTCATTAAAGGATACGGGTACGGGTAGCTTCATTGAGTGCTAAGATCTTTGTTTAAGCTCTTTGTTTGTATTTTATCTCGCCAATCATCTCTCATAAGCTGCGTGCCGCCCCCGAGAAACCAGAAGATTTTGATAACATTGTATTTTACTATCTGATATGTCAGGTTTTGAGGAGCAATTTCAAAGCCGTATGTTAGGATAGAACTCTACGTCTAGATGTTTGAAAAAGATTTCTAAGGTTTTTTGGGACTGATACAGCACCACGATTTGAAGGAACAGATCGTTTAAGTACTGAAGGGTGGTTGTCCAACAAAGGACAGACGCTCTTCTTCGAGCAAAGCGTGTCAGTGCTCTTGCCGCGCCGCCGAGGTCCTTACCCCCTCGGCGTTCAGAAAAGGCAATTAGCAGGGCAGCAGTGGGAAGGAAACATCCCTCACATTTATAAATAAGACAGTTGAATTATCACAATAGTTCGTGGTCGGAACAGGAAACTTTAAATTCAAGTAACCACGTGTAAAAAGTCACGCGACTAAATCAAGTGGAATTTTTTTGTTTATCCCGACAAAGTCTCGAGTAAACAACACAGGGCAAGTCTTGAACAGGTGAATACGCCTTGTAGATTACGAGAGGTATAAGCCACTTCACGGCTACTGCGTAATTTGTTTTTTAACAACAGGTCACACATGCATAATCAGTTACTTCACTTTATACGATTATAATAGCACAATTTAAGAAGTTTTACTCTATCATAGAAGTGGTATGTAAATTGCTATAATTGTGCGGTAAAATGAAGCGAATTTTAAACTAATATTCTAATTGATAATTTGGAGCAATAGCTGGTGTTTTTTATGTAAGCAAGCTCAATAGCTCTGCGCATTAGCAAAGACTATACACGATCAGCACGTTGTATTGGTCTCTTGTCTTTCTCTGCCTCTTTCAGTGAGAGAGTTTTCGTTTTCTCTGCACCGGTTACAAGAAATGCATTATACAGTTATTTTTACGTCTAAAAAAACCGTTTAAGCACGCTGTGAACGAACTTCAAGAAGTCAGCTTCACCCTCCCACACAAGTTAATCCGTATCTCGTGCCTTAAGCCAGCTTTTCATTTAACCTTGTGAGGTGCCGGTTTGCGAATTGAACTATCGCAGCAGCTGAAGTAGGTTTTATTCTTGTAGGCGGTAACTTTTATGAAATTAATTTCGTGGGAACAGTTTGTAGCAAGTTGCGGGGTAGAAGACACGCTACCATTCTTAAAGGTTATGTGTTTTTATTAGAAGATTTTTATCTTCTAGTGGAAATCAAAGGAATGATTTCCACACTAACAAATTGACGGTATTGTTAACAAACGAGTCTCTGTAACAACAAGTGTGAGGTTTAAGTATTACTGTTTTACGGTACACAGACTTGTCGCAAAATTCAACCTCAAGTACAAAACCGGTAACTTCTTACCTTAAAGTATTAAAACGCAAGAAAGCCTAAGCCTTTCCGGATTAACATGAAGGTCCTACTCCCACGCTAAATACACGTTTTCAAAGCCGCGGCGTCTTTAGCCTACTTAAGGTTGAGCGACCGAATTTATTTCGACGAGATTCTTCGCACATTTTTGCTGAAGGTATCAAACAGGGTATCAAAACAGGATAGTTACACACTCAAGTTCTGAGGATATTTGCCGCTAAGGTTTGTCAAAGAGTAGACTGCTACCTGGCTTTTTCTTTGTTCATGACTTATTTTGATTGATTATTGTTAAAAATCCAGAAAAACTCTGTTTGAATAGGGGAAGAGATAAAACCTAGAGGAACTGTCCAAAAAAGGATGTTATCTCCTCAGTTCCTAACAAACCATGTAAAATGAACTAGCTTAAACTATTGACGGAAGATTAGCTTAGAGTTTGTAAAGTAATTTCACGCATCGAGAAAAGCGGCTTTTACTCGACAGTATTAAAGCTTTTAAAGACAATACAATACAAAACCTTTACTTAAAGACGATCAATTTTGGAGCGACAATGCTTGGCTTATAGCTAATTGTTTATGTTTACAGTTGTTTTTGGTTGGTTAATGAAGCAACATTGATACAGTTGCATTAAATTTTATTCGATAAAAAAACGATTTAAGAGTTATTTAATATATCCTCTGCTGAATAACATATTATAACAAAACTGAACAGAGGCCGAGTACCAAGGACTATGAGACTACTTCATGCACAAATGGGTACGATGAAATATCCAATGTCATCACCCTTGTTCTGTTATTTCCTTTATTATCGCCTAAACTTATTTTCGTTTTATTCTTGCGAGCAAATGAGAGATTCACTTCTTATCTCTGTCGGATCGTGAAAGTTAACGAGAAGATTTTAATCGATGTTAAAATCAATTTAACGCCTTAGATATGACGTCAATGGCTCTTTTCTCGCGTGCCACACCTTAGAAAGACATCTTCAACAGGAAACCAGTTAAGTCAAATGATTGCGAGCGGTTGTTCTCCTGTTTAACTTAGATTCTGTGGGGACCAAAAAGCCCGAAAAATAACTTAGTGATTTGATTTCAGACATTGTATCATTTTAAAACCGCTAAACCTCTAGCATGACCTTTCATCATTGAATCGAAGATGACATCTTGTTATCGCAATCAATTAATTAAGGCTTTGTTAAGCTGTTATGTCTTTTATGTGGATTTGTAAATAATGCCCGTTAAGGAATTAGTTAATCGTGCCTTTTTTGATGAGAAAAATGTTTGCTGTAAATAAAGTTCGACACAGTTTTTTTAGCCTGAGCTTCGTTCTAAGCACTTGAAGATTCCGAAGAAAATGTGAGATTTCAGTCAGCAGGCTCTGCTGAAACATATGGCCATAGGTGTTAAAATGCGGCGCGTGGCAGGAGAATAGAGGTGATAATGAGATCTAAAACTATTTTTGTCAAGTTTGTCAGCGATATACTTTAATAAATCAAAATAGTTTATGCGATCAGTTTTTAATATTTTATCGACTGAAAGACCTTTTAAAACCAAGTCCCTTGCTGAAAATAAGCTTACGAACTCTCCATTCTTTTACCTTAACTTAAGACAACAAATTTGTTGCACATTTTTGTTACGCGTTATGTCATAGTTACGCTATGTTATGTTAGCTCCTTTAGTTACTGTTCGCAAGAAAATCAGTATGGGACAAACTAATAACGTTAAGAGAAATCTTAACTATAAACGTATGTCCAAGATTTTAAAGCTCCCGAATCGTAAATAGAATATCTTTCCTTCAGAATTTTTATCCCTTGTAAGGACAACCGGCGAAGAGGAAAAACGGTGTATCAAAATCTCGAACTCGGCACCTGTTGAATTCTAGTGACCGAGTACCATCTGAATTCAGCAATTTGGAGTCTGGGCATGGAGTCAGGTCGTTGCAAGGCAAAGAAGTTCTTTTCTTTACGTGATATTCTACAATTCTATCTTGCTCTTATTCTGTTCGACTTGGAGAGTAAGTGTAATACTTAATGCCGGCAGTATTTTCTTTACTCTGGGCTGTGTAATGTGTTGGAATATTTGCGACAATTTGCGGTAGTCTAATTTTGTCGTTATTCTCCGTCTGTTTTGTTTAGAGATGACTTTGCAAACTTAAACTCCACCCTCTCAGCGTGATATATTTCATGGGAAGATAAACATTACTCTCTCAAAACACACTACACTGGGCGGTTTTGAAAACGTTATAGTATCAGATCGCGTCTTGTCACTTTTTTCGTATCTTCTTTTAAAATAAAACCGAACAAATGCCTTCACGAATGCTAATCTTAGTGATGAGAAAAGAACGAACTCTGCTCAGAGGTAACAAAATAGACCCATATATACTGAGTCTGACGACCTTAGGTTCAAAACTGTTTGATTGATCTGTGTCTATAGTCTTATATATGGTGTAAATTTATGTTTTTATTTCATTCTTTATTCTTATATCGGTACTGGAACCCTTAGTTTCCTAGGTTGAAATTCACACTGTTCTGCAGATTATCACGAAAGCCTTGAAAATTTGCTTTCGGTTATTTAGGCTTAAAAGGTTTACTCTCCAATTTGGCCTAATTGCCTGTGACTAATTTAGAAATGTTTTAATTATTGATTTCACGATCTTTAATAGCTTTGCCGTCTAGATTTTAACACACAAAAAGATAGCACTTTCTAGTATTTTCTTACTAGTATAAAGATCTCTATCAAGAGCTTCTTCCTCCATAGATCATTTTGGAAACTGTAATCAGTTTGGCCGTTTTTCAAAACGATTAAATCGTGTCGAAAGTACGGTTTCTAAGATTCTTTTAAGCCGCATAATAAGAAATTCTTCTAACCATGATTAACTGTAAAACAACTAAGTCAAGCTGGCGGATATTTTTAGATCAAAACATATAATTTATGCATGAACGACATTATTCTATCGTTCCAGCGAGCTCCTTCTCCTTTTTTAGATGCCTTCCGCCTCAGAAATTCGAAGCGGTTCGGATTTGTGACTCTGATTGGAGATAGAATTCCATGCTTTGGTTTATGTGTTTTTTAAATTTTTTTTTTTCGCTTCTGCTGAGCAAAGATGTGAGATTTTTTTTACTTCTGCTAAGCGAAGATGTGTGTTAGGTTCAATGCAAAAACAATCTTGAGCTGTTAAATTTAAAACTAAATTAACTTGGCTCCGAGTTGTCTCGGGAGCTTGCAGAGAAACAATGAATAAATAATTAGTCTGACCGATATTTTTCATGCACTGATCTTTAGATCTGAGAGAACTCGTTCGTTATCGCCTATTCCCCGTTGTTCGATTTATCTTAGATAGTTTTGTATGTATGGTTTGGCAATTACAAATGATAACCTCTAACGAATTTTGTATATTTCTTTTAACATGTGTAAAATGCGAATCATGATAGCAGTTTTGAAACTGGAAAAATAAAAATGTATAAAACTTTGTAAGACGTGTACGGCGTCATAGACATATTTGTGGCCTAGCCGGCCTCAGTCTTCACTATATACATTTTTCAAGGATCATGTCGCCTCAAACTGAGCACATTTAAATTTTTACCATCGTTTAATTTCTCTGTCTGGTAGCATTTGTCTCTGTAAACTGGGCGAGAAATATCACTGAGAGCAATTGCTTGCAAACATTTTCAACACTTGCGGCAGTGTAACAATGATGTACAACACGTAAAATCTTAATTGCTGCAGAAAGGAAGGGGAGATATTCTCTTGACCATAAGTGAGCCACCGTTATCATCAGTAAATAAAAGTTGACTGCTTTTGTACTTGGCTTTTCTATGTGAGGATTTTAGTGGAACCGCATGTATGAGCTAAGTTCAAAACTTAACGGCTGATCTTCTCCATTTATTTTCTTCAAAAACAGGATCCAGTTTCAAGATTGAAGACTTCAGTAGCTGAAACAGCTCTACACTATAAACACAAAGTTTCTGAAGCAAGCGGCTTCTTTTATCCTTGTCATCCTTTTATCTTGACAAAACCTGCAACCGGCTACGGAAGCAATCACTATACGTGAAGGATTAAATAAGATCGACTGTCCTTTGCTGTGATATCGGTTTTTTTGTTTCACTAAACCTTAGAGTAAGCAATTGGTAGATTCTGTTTGAGATAGATAATGCAAGAATTATACTTAGTTTGCTGCTAACCAAAACTGTTAGTAAGATGACACATTCCAGCACGGAAAATTTTTACTCTTGAAACCCAAAACAAAAGCTACGAATTTTTAACTCTTTGTATTTCACCTGGCTGCTAGATTTGCTCGATGTCAACAATCCGCACTGACTGGCAGTGAATTTTCACTTTGGTAGAAAGATGTTTCTACAGTATATCTCTTTTCTACAATTAATCTGCTGCTCTTGGATTCAGTAACTCTAAACTATACACTGAAAAATCTAGATCCGTAAATGGCAATTAGAACAATTTGATTTTCGATAAAACATATTTCTTTACTGAGTTAAGACTGACCAATCTCTCTTCAGCTAAGATTCGCGTTTCTAGTTGTTTCTGAAAAGCGTGCGCCTTGACAAGATGCACTCTTCAAATATGGCGATTTTGGTATTTCCTGTAAACAAAATCGTCGCACATAACACCTCAAAGTAATTAAGGCTGAAGCTGTTTACATGTAAGCTTGACATGCTGAAAGCCAGAAAGCTGGCCTCGCTAATCGCTCTAATTAATCTCCATAGTTGCTTTCGGTGTAACGATTACTTCAGACCACGCCCTGTTCGAAATGTCGAAATTGTGAACAAACAATGTTGTCAACCGGAATCGCCTATTTAAATAACACCATGCAATTAAAACCTTCGCTTTTATTACAGAAAACTGCTAAACAGTCTAAGGGAATGCTAAAAATGCGCGATTAAAGTTTACTGCGCTTCCAAAGGATCGTGGAGTTATGATTTTAAGTCCGGAAGTACCGCAATACACATTCTGGAGGTCCTACATGATGTGTGGAACAATTAAGTTCTTGGACGACAGTGATAAATAAGAACATGTTATCAGTTAATTTCAAGGAAGCCTTAGCACAACGGCAAGCTGATGAAAATAGCAGAAAGTCACCGATGCAAACTTATTTTTTATAACGTATTTTTTTGTCCAGAGATTTACATGAAGAGCACCTTACACCGTCACGATGGTCGAGGTAACAGGGAAAGCGTGCAGTTTGGCTTCTAGACATCACACTTATCTCGGCACGATAGCAAAATATTTTAATGAAGCAATCTACATTTGAATAGTTCAAGTACCATAAACAAAAAAGTAAAATATAAAAAGATTGCTATCTTTGAAGCTCATGGAGGCAAAGCCATTGAGTACGACCAGTCTCCTCTTGCCGTTTGTACAGAGTTTTGGCGAAAAGAAAACCCGCCTCTTGGCAGTAACGAGCCAATAAAAGCGACAATGGTAAAAAGATTACCGTAGGGACTATCTAATCAAACAATAACCAAGACACACTACTTTACAAAAGAAACTGATTATAGTTATCAGCTTTACAATGTCATGAGATATAGGATCTGAATTGTATCTTATTCCATTTCTAGTTCGTTTCACTTCTTGCTTTATTACTATGTTGGTTTGCCGATTAGTTGTCTAGTGATCTTTGAAACATCTTGGAGAGTAGAGTATCAATCACACAGATGGCAGTCTATACTACAAGCAATCTTGCCGAATATTTTATTGTGCTACAGAAATGTTTTTGTAATTCTGGCGGCCCGCTTAACAGGGAGACCAATTGTAGAAATTCTGAGCGAATTTTACCTAAATTAGACTGATTCCATGAACGATAGCTGAAAATTAGAGCAACGATAAAGCAAAAGAATTGAGGAGAATTAGAGAAGGAAGCGGTAAAATAAAGAGGAATGGAAACGTTTGAACAGCGATGAAGCGGTCACTAAATTGTGGTGAAATAACGCGGAAATTCTAGTTTCAAGATATTCGACGGAATGTCGCAGAGCATAAAAAAGATGCCGAAAAAACGAGCAGACACTTCTTCCTTGTCATTTCTTCCTTCAAAGTTAATGAAGTTTTTAAATGAATTGCATTGTTAGTCTTTGTTTGCATCGAGCTCTATGGATACCAATATGAGCAAGAAGAACTGTCAATCGATAAGAGCAAAGTGATTTGAATAAAATCAGGTTTTCAAACCTTACTTTTAGCAAACATTTGGCTGACTTGACACTTTGTCTCGCTATTAATTAAGACTTTAGTGATAACGTCCATTCACTAGGATCGCATTTTTAGTGGTGGAAAATTTACTTCAGTTTAGATATTATGCATTCTCTTTTGAGAGCAGATTTTTGCGTGAAACTTTGCTCGTATCACAAAGAAGTTGGATGACACATTGAATTTTCACTACCTTCGAAAACAAATAGAGTCTGGTCAATGTTTAGACAATGCTTCCTCGCTACTGGATGGTGAAAAACAATTCCTACAATTAGAAATGAGCCAAATTATATTAAGAAAGCATTGTTGACAAGAATTTGGAAGTCTACAAGAGAATAATTGCGGCTGTTTTTCTTGATTGGTTGAGGGAATTATTTTGAGTACCATTTTATCCAGTCTGAGTCAAAACGTCAGTTAATCTTTGTGAATTTGAAAGTTTCCGACTCATTAGCAAAGGAAATTCGCGGGTGATAAAATATTTCGAATACCTTTAATCAATTCTTGAGTAAATTTTTCGGACAAAAAGTACAGGTCTGTCGAAGACAGGTGTAACTTTTATAGAAGCTCAGGAAGTCGTTCAATTTTCCACACCCTTACACCAGCACACGACACTCAATATGCCTGTCAACTCCAACGGTAACCAATCAGAAGCGTCTATCGTCATAGCTCCGCCACATTGAAAACAAGAACACGAATTTCGCGCTGACAGTACCATGACGTTGAAGAAGCGAACGGTTCGCTGGAAAAAACGTCGCTCTTGAATTTTTCTTCGAAAACAATATTTAGCCTCGGGGCATATTTTGAACGCTCATACGATTGGTGACGTTCTGGTGTTATGGAAATTAGAAGTAGCACGGCGTTTTCCGGTAGTTTAGCTGTAATCTTAAGCTTACTACTTGTCGTAGGGCAATTCAAAGCTACTGTCTCATGCGGCGGCTCCAGAAACGTTTATGATAAAAAAGCACCAAGAACACCTCTCATGAAAAAAGCGTCTCTTCCAGATGTTCCTGAGACCAGTATGCAGGCAAGCGGACCAGCAAAAGGAAAGATAACAAAAAATTCGCCGGAGTTTGACAAACTAAAACCGTGTTACAACGGTGACATTATTTTTAAAGACGAAGAAAGAACTGGCGAAGATCGCATGATGTCGAAGGTAGAACGTCTTTCATTTGTTTGTATTATATATTTTACCTTTCATCACTGTCAATGCTCGGCGTGTAGCTTCTTGTGAGGTTTATGTACACTAGATACGTAAGCATGCGCGATGTTCATTCATTTTGCAATCAGCAAAACGAGGGTGAGAAATGAGCGAATTTTACTATAATTTGTTGATTCCTCATTAGAGATGCAGAGAGAAATTGACCAACCTGTCGGATTTGGTGAAAGCACAATGGCCAAAAGTAAAGCTTGTGGTAACAGAAGCTTGGGATGAGCAAGGCAGTCACTCCAAAAACTCCCTCCATTACGAAGGTAGAGCTGTAGACCTCCGATTGTCCGATAGGGATAAGTCTAAACTTGGACTTTTGGGGCGGATGGCGTGGGAAGCGGGCTTTGACTGGGTTTTCTATGAGGATGAGAGACATATCCACGCTTCTGTCCGTGAAGGTAAATATTGTTAATTGAATTCGTCTACTTTGATCCGAGCTTAACTTAATGACTTCATATCATCAACTCTGCGAGGTAATCCCCGGCTTAAGTGAATTTCAAGGGAATTACCTTAAAATTTTGGTTCAGTTTGAAAAAGGCATGCCATCTTTCTGTTTGCACTCGCATAGATCTATCGTTTGCAAGTGGGTTGATGTTTTGGTTTGTTGGAGTAATAGCTTTTGCACCGCCCTCAAGGTAACACGCAAATCCAATTTTAGGAATACAATAGAAGTATGCTTAGCCATTCCGGTCTCAATAACAAAAATTATTTTCGCTTTGCCCCTTCCTGTGAAAAAACCACCTTTCACCAAAACAAAGTTAGGTCCTCGTGTTTCGTTACAAAACGTTAAGCAGCAATTAATTGGTTTGTTAATGATCGTACGCCCTCACGCCCTTGACTAGGTGTATCAATATCTCTCGTGGAGAAAGAAAATAGAACGATTTAAGCTTATTATTATTTTTTTATTTTTCTAGATGGTTATGCAGAAAAAGCGTGGGATGGGTGTTTTAGCGCTGATTCCACTGTGAAACTTGAAAGTGGCATTGATTTACAACTCCGAGACCTGAAAATTGGTGACAAAATTCAAGTCATGAGTCGAGAGGGAAAAATTGGCTTTAGCGAGGTAATGGTATTCGCTGACTACAAGCCAAACGTCACCAAAGTTCCGTACATTTTAATTGAAACCGAAAAGCCATCGAAAAAGCTCTCTCTAACATCATCTCACCTCATATTCACCAGCAACTCCACGGCTACAAAGTTTAAAGCAAAACAGGCTGGCTCGGTCGTGCCTGGCGAAATTGTTCTGGTTTCAAATGGAAGCGAATTAGTTTCCTCACTAGTACGAAGAGTTTCTCTTGTCGAACGTACAGGAATGATAGCTCCTGTGACCATCCAAGGCAATTTAATAGTGGATGAAGTGCTGTCTTCATGTTATGCTAAGATAATGGACCACGATGTGGCACATATGGCATTTGCACCACTGAGACTAGCATATACTTATGCATTTAATGCGTGGAGCACGGAGGGATTTATCCAGCAAGGAATGCACTGGTATCCACAAATACTGATCGAAATTAACAGAGCACTAAGTCTCTACAAACTTTCTTGAATATCGAAACCGCTTAGTGAATTGATAAGAAGGGATTATATTCTTTTTAGAGTTTTCGCAAACTGTCTGAACTCTGGACAACTTAAACATAATGAAGTGTTTTTAAGAAGAGAGTAACAGAGGCGAGTTCTCTAAACGAGTAGGTTTCGTGTTTTGGCGCAAGTTTCTTGTGGATCTTTGATTATTCATTTGTCTCCACAACAAAGCAATTTCTTGCCGCGTCCTTTAAGTTCGAGTTTCCTTTTTGGCAACTTCAACTTTTATAATCAGAGTTTATTGAATCGAGTAGCGTAGCTAAAGTAATGGTAACCACGTACCAGTGTATTATTATTATTATTGAAATAAATTAACAACTATTTATGCCTTTCATGTACAGTAAAATAGTTTTGTATGGTGTGTATAGTGCATGACGGCTGGTAACCGATGTATAAAAAAGAGAATGAAAATATTTGTACAAAGTTAACTCTATTATAGCAGGTCCTATGATTTTTTTACAATGAAAACTAATTCATGACTGTAACAGACTAATATCATAACCTTTGACTTATAATTTGGCAGTGGAGAAGTCTGAAAATCTTCTATAAAATATGTTGAAATAATTTAAAAGAAAAAACAAAAGATAAGAAAAAAAAAGAGCAACAAGCAATGAAAATGGAAAAATGAGATGTATTATTGGGTTAACGTAGGTTTAATTTATCTAAGGAAAGATGAATCCAATAACTCTTTGAACACTATGTGTTAAGATGTAACATTCTTAAACGCCTATTCTGAGCGTCGATGTACCAAATATTTGTTTTGTCCAAGGTAAATTTGTAGTGTCCGACACAGAAATTGTGATTGCCTTTCAACTGGTAGTGTATGAATGACAGAAATTTAATATATCAATATTCTTGTGTACAGAAGAATCTTATTATACTTTGTAGGACAGATTTTTTGGAAACTTGGTTTAGTCATTTGGCCGTGGCTTTATATTATACGGTTTATTTGGCTTAAAGGTTAGTCATGTCTTCAAACAAGCAGATTTTGGAAGAAGTGTTGTCTAAAACTAAAGAATTACAAAAAATGATTATGTTTATGAGAAGTATTAAAATTTGTTGCAATGCAAACATTTTTTGTGTTATTTTTATTGCTTAAAATATAGCTCTTTACCCTAGAGGTCATCCCTTTGACTTCTCCTTAAATTCAAACATTCCGTTCTTCGTTAGGAGAAGAGGAAAGTAAAAACGAAAATTAAGACAAATGGTCTTGTGCTATTAAAGCAACTCAAGAACAAATCGGGCCCCTTTACTATATCCCTATCTTGGGTGTTATGCCAAGCCAACGTAACTAGCTTTGACTGCAAGCTGTACTGTGCCTTCATGAAACATATGAGTCGGCTTTCCTTTCAAAACTGACAGAATTAACAAACTTGTTCTGCCAAAAAATGTGGGCCCCTCACTCAACTACTGATCGATCTCTTTCAGTGTGAAAGGTAATGGGGTAGAAAACAATGAAGGTATAACAATTTTCAGTTATCTTTTTTACTCTTTTTAGTCTGCCAGAATTAACCAAGTGAAAATATTCAAGGTATGATGTACATGTAAGAGAATGAAATGTCGCAATAGACTCGTCTGCAACAGTACGTTTGTACTTCAGTATGTTATCTGTAGATTGAACGTCGAAGGCTGAGACAAACATGCAAGCTAAAAGGGTGGCTAAAGCTAAAAGTTTCTGGCCATAGACCCAAATAAGAACAAACATGAAATTGACCCTCAAGTTTTAAATAAATTGCCAAATGTGCTTTGAAAACACGATCACGCCCATTGATAAATTAATTCACCCTCGATTTTCGAGTGTGAACTTTTATTTTAGAATATTTAGAGAAGGAAGTATCTTACTTGCTTCATGCTCACGCCTGTTACCGCAAAAACTGAATAATCTTACATTTTTGTCTTCATCAACAATTTCCTCGTAAAGATTTCTTCTGGAGGCGTTGAACAATATGGCATGCGAAGAATTCTTTAACCTCGCGTTTAAGGTGTTAAGTGGTTTTTAACATAAACAGATTTTGCGGTCACTTTAAGATCCGCTAGCGATAACAGAAATGTTTCTAAACACCTACTGCCTCAATTAACGGGGCTGTCAAGATATCTGACACGCAAGGAAACCAAGGTGTTGACAACGACGAAAGAGGCTGTTAATTGAGGGAAATTGAGGTGGTTTCAGTAATTTGATTTAGCTCTTTTCTGACATGATGAAATGGGTACTTAAGTTTGTTCTTAGACAGTTTGTTAGAAAACTGAGCCAGTTTGCGTGATCCTGCGGTATATAGGATACGCGAAAAGCAAACGATGTTTTTTTTATCAAACACGAAAGAACAGACAGACGGTTTCCCAAAAATGTTGATTAAAAATCAATTAACAGATAGCGATACTTAATTGACGGGGAAGACTTTTTTTTTATTAAATTAAGTAGAACAAGGATCAGTTGAAAGCTTTGATTTCCTGCGAGCCGTGATGAATTTAATCGATGACTGACTCAAGATGTTAGTGAGTGTGGGTGGATATGAGCTGGACTGGAGTGCAAGTCACTGACGTGTTATAAGACGCTGAGAGAGCTAGTAAACAAAAGATACCACCTTGCTACAGTACTCCCACTTACTCAGTTTGCAATTCAGACGATGTGATCAAATACATTTGCTTGCAGTCACGGAAGAGATTATCTTAGCCAGATTTGATATTGTTTATAAGAAGTTAAATTGATCGGTGACACTGAAATAGCAACGAGTGGAAAAGATATAAACCGCCTAGAATCAGGTTGAACCATTTTCCGTGGTTTACCTACCCTGAGTTACTGATAACATTGACGAGTGAATTCAAAACATACTCGAGTAAACCCGTGGGAAAAACGATATACGGTCGGTGAAATGAAAAACCTGTTTCATGTTTGCATCAGCCAGAAAAGCCGGAGATCTATGTACTACTAGTCAATGGAGCACGTCTAGTTTATTGTTTTGCGGGTAAATAAACGTTTTCTAAGAGCATAATGCCAACAGAATTAGAAGTAGTTTTTGTAACTGATGTTGAATAATTCAGTGATCTGAGTAGAAAATTTAAAAGGGCACGATTTTTCAGTTTGAATTAAACTAAAGTCACAACTGCTTAATAACAAGCATACCAAATAAACTAAAAAACCCGATTTTCTGCTTAAGTCCCACAAAAGATGCCGCTAAATGGTTAAATAGCAGTAAACAATTTAATCCGAATGATTAAAGCCTACACTATTTAAGCGAATTAAGGTTATTTGAAATGACTTAAATAGCAACCAAAACGTTTTTAGAGCTGTTGGCGCTTGAAACAGTTCCGCAAGATTGAATCACGAGTTAAAGTGGTTGGTTGAAGACTACTTAAACTTATTAAAAGGAGGAAATCGGATTTCTAAATAACTTCTTCCTAAATCTGGAAGAAAAACTTCGACTCTTGGTATTATACACTCACTAAATTTAAGGGCGGTTTTGCAGTTTTTTATTATTATACCTTAAAAAGTCTTAAATGTTACGAGATATTTCCCAAGGAGGAAGAGGTATAGATTTTAGTTTTAAAACGGAGATATCACTAAGATTTGTGACCGAAAAGCGAATCATATAGGTGTAGTTAAACCCCGGCTGCGATTGGAACAAATTGGCCTCTGCAAATTAGCTTTAATTCTAAAGGTTCGTACAGCAACATATTTAGAAGTTCCTCTTTTTGGTAATCTCTAAATACGCAAAGGAAGTTGAGTTGTCCAAACGCTATTGGCTGTAACTCGTATATGACAATCAGCCCTTCACGAAAGTTTCGAGTTCTGCTTGAATGAGTCAAGACCAGAAATAAATCCACACGTTTCCGAACCATGCAAGTATTGATACTTTTTTGGATGCATTTAACTTCCCAAAGTCTCATGTCGTTTAGGAGTGGCTTGCTGCTGATTGCCTACTTTTTCTCACAGCAAGAAATGTCTAAGTCGCAGATACTCTTGTTTTTTGGCCATTTTCTTTTTAGCTTAAGAAAAAGCAAAAGCAAACTGCGGTGATAAACATAAGAAAATATATAAACGCATTTCTAAAAAGAAATATAACATTTAACTTGACTTTTCGTATGTTCCACTAGCAGAAATTTAAATGTAGAATAAGTAGCTAATAAAGAAACAACAGATGACATATGGTAGGAAAATTTGCATATAAATAAAGCATGCAAACCTGAAAAAGGTAAAGTTTTTCACTGCTGTCATTTTCATTTAGGGAAGTTCTAAATCCCCAATCAGCAGTCTCCTTTATCTTGCAGTGGGTGTTTAAAAGTTTAATTCTCTGTTCCCATGAAATCCATATGGAACGCGGAAGATTAAGTCATGGCTGAAAACAACGTAGCACAGTACATGACAGTAAGTGCCAGCCGAATTCTTCACGTATCGACCTAAAGGTGATGTTACACGAGACGATTCGTAACGACGATTTTTAGCGCGACACAGCGTTGAAACATTGTTGCGACATTGTTTCCAACGGTTACAACGTTGTTCCAACATTGCAACGCTGTGTTGCGCTAAAAATCATCGTTGCGATTCGTCTCGTGTAACATCACCTTTAGGTCGATACGTGAAGAATTCGGCTGGCACTTACTGTGCTACGTTGTTTTCAGCCATGACTTAATCTTCCGCGTTCCATATGGATTTCATGGGAACAGAGAATTAAACTTTTAAACTGGCCTTGGCAGTCTAATATATGCAGCAATTGTTTAAGGAAGGGGTGTTTATAGGAGGAGGGCGTGAATAAGCCCAGTCACACATTTTTGTCAGTCAAAAATTAGTCGACTCGAAAACTTAAAACATATTTGCTATATACTCGCATTGCAGTTATAACTGAGCATCGTGAATGATCGTGGAACTGCAGCCCTTCAGGTAAAAGCTTTTTCGGCTGTCACCGTCGTAAGCAAGGCATAAAAACACATGACATTTTGCGGGTGGTTTTAGCCCCAGTCATTTTCAGTAATAGGACAAAACCATGAAAGGGACCCATTTTAGATCAAAATAACTTATTTGACTTCCTATGGTTTCAAGGTTAACAACACTAAGGTATTCTGCCTTCAACAAAAATGTTCTGCCTTCGTTTGACCAGTTGAAAGTAATTGTATCAAGTACGTTATTGAGATCTCAGTACCGGAACAGTACTGGTACCCACGCAATTGTAGAAGAAATTTGTGTCCCACGCACATTTAATTTTTAAAATTATGTTCCCAGTTCTTAACTCGGGCATTTCATGGTGTTTCCATGCCACCTGGCATCCTACTGTGAAAGAAACTATAATTTGAGTTAGTTGCGCGGCACAACAGCACGTGCTTTGGCCTTGAACTATTGTGTCCGGTCAAATAAGCAAGGTGTAAGCAGTTTCTCGTTAAGACGAACGATTTCCTCTTTGGTTTTGCTGATACCAATTACGCTATACAAGAGATGACCTCCGTTGCGCAATAACACTAAGGCCTTACATGGGTTCTTCCAAGTTTGTAAACTTTTACTGTGGCTATTTACACCGATCTAGAGACTGATATTTATCTCTTTGAACTTGCCTCATCCGTAGATCATAAGTGAAAAAATCCGGTCACATGAGAAAACGTGTTTTCTGAAGTAAACTTGACTTTACTAGAGTAAAAAAACCCAAGTGTGACCACAGCCCGATTTACGACATGATTGCTAACATCGTTCAAAAGTAAACAGAAGAAACAGACGCAACCTTTAAGTGCAGTGCTTTCAAAATTCAAACAGACCTTTTTGACATTTTAATGGAGGCCTTTTAAGTTTTAAATAAGGGATCGTAGACGCCTATACTCAGTTTCGTACGTTCTGAGTACATGTTCGTAAACTGGCCGGGGTACACTATTCTCGTGAAGACAGAAGTAGTTCGCGCAATATTTTGTATTCCTTTGCAAACTTAAACAAATCAATGTGGACATCTACTAAAGTTGGTCATATCTCGAATGACATAAGAGGGATGTAAATGGACTCGAATTATACTTTTGTACTTATTGCAAAGTTTCGATCTGTGCGCCCCACGAGCATCGGTTACTTTTTCTACTCAGGTTTTGCGCGCTAGGCATGTCGCGAAGAAGTAGCCTCTGCTCACAGAATACAGGGGTTTTAATGTTTTTCTTATATTCCTTATTACTGTCTGTGTAGGAATACTAAGGGCACTTTCCATTTGTCAGAACTGACCGGCCAGGGGCCGTTAACAAAACCGGCATCGGATTGCTTGGATCGGATTGGATTGCGGATCGGATCGGACTCCGGATCGGATACTGGTAATTCGCCTTAAATTCAAAGTTACACTGAAAGTGATTGCTTGTTGGTTGTTGTACGACTGCGAGGGACTCGGCTAAAGCAGATAGGTATGAGAAGACTTCTTGTTAATGAAAATAATGTAGGTGAAATTTGAAGAGGTCATTCGCTTGTTGACAACAAGTCGTCGCTATCGTACCTTGTTCATTCCCGCGATTTTCTTAAACGTCTCCTCTCAAAAAAAGCATTCAACTTAGGCTCAGTGAAAAACAACACTAATTCAGAAGAGAGTAGAGATGGAAAGAAACACAAAATCAGTGCAATGAGAGATACTTACACCTCTCTCTGCTATCTTAGATTCGTGCGATGTCACGTGACCTAGCCTCTTTTTGAAAATTATAATCGTACGAAGTTATGCAACAGGAAATTTCCTAGCGCAGTTCAGTTGAAAATAATTCTTTGCGATGATGTTCAAGCTGATGGTGAATTTTAAGCCTGGTGATACATGAGAAACGATTTTTTTTTATTAGTAACACAGGCAGCTCGGAAGAAAAAATCTGAGTCGAACCAGTGAATAGTCCAAACGTGTCTGGACTAGTGATAGGTCAGACTCCTAGCTGTTGTGAGAACTCGAATTTCTTATTCCGAGTCACCTGTGTTATTATTAAACACAGCTTTTCTCAAAATAATTCTGCTTCACCAAAAGCGAAAATACCAGTCCGATCGAATCGGATCCGGAGTCCGATCCGATCCTAGTTTTGTTGACGGCCCCTACCAGACCATTCCCGTCGTAATGAGAATTTCACTTTTAACCGGCAAAGCTATCCAGTCAGATCAGTCAAATCCTAAATACCATGTACGAAGGAAATCGTTTTCCATAAGTAACTCTTGGAAAAAGCCTATTTCATTTTTCAAAATGACCGGTCCGGCCGGCCAGTTCTGCATGAGTTCTGACTTTTTGGAAAGCACCATAGTACGCATGCATGCATAAAAAAGAATGAGAAAACAACAGAAAAAATGAAATAACTAAAGCGTAAAGGAAAGGAAGTAGAAGAAGTCCCGTTAGCACAGAGCGTACATGAAACAATGAAATTTTAAAAAATGTTAGGGGACTTTGTAGCCGCTCCTTCCTGCTCAAGTGCAAGGACAATATGCGGTCGCATACATAAAGAGAGGCCCGATCAAACCAACATGGCGGCAACTATTCGGAAGGAAACATCTTGGAGACGACGTTGGAAACCAGATATAAACTCTCAAGCGTGGAAGCCATTCATCATTTCAGGCAAAGTATTTCTAGTGAAAATAATGTTTGTCGAGACGGAGTGTTGTTATGAATTCTGCTTGTGGGATTTCAGTACTATGTGGTACGAAAAGGTTGAGCAGGACAACTTCAGAGTAAGGGCAAAGGTATGAAATTGTGTTTTCTGTTGTCATTTTCTTGACAGTGTGTGTCTTTCTTTATGTCATTGGAGTAAATGGATGTCAACACTACATATGATTCTGTCCAATGTCTATGATATTCGTTAAATAAATTTTAATTATTTTTAAAGATCAAGCTTCCCAGTTCATTACAGTGAAAACTCCCGTCCGTAAGCGACCACGGGCCACCCAAAATGCCCAGATTTTAATAGTGGTCAATTTCGAGAAAAGAGAAAAGGACCAGAAAGGAGTGTCATGACTACCTGTTTTAATGTCTGTGCTTCTAGTTTTAAATGGTATTCACCAATCACAGAAATCTGAATGGAAGACAAGGCGTCATGTGTTATGACTCTACTGCATGATCGCCAAGGGCTCTTTCCATTCAACCCAAAATTCCGGAAATTTCGGTTGTTACATCAAATGGAAGGGTTCATTTTGACTTGGTCCGACCAGAATTTTTGGAATCAGCTTTGAAGGTGGTCCACTTTGGCTGGTCTGGTCATTTTGGCCTGACCGAAATGTCCCTTTCCATTCGACGAAATTGTTGTCCCCAGTACCGCTCTTTTATATCCTGCTTACAAGAACAATAACCAAATGCGCAGTGGCTTGGGTCGGGTCTGTGCAAACGGAATGTACCATGCCATTGGGTATGTGGAATGTCCAAAGTTTCAAACTGGAATTTTTTTTGAATGTAAAGCACCCCAAATCCTCCCTTTGCAGCAAAATCTTCAATTCCACAATTCTGTATAACTATCTTTTGCAATTCTCTCAATCTGAATGAAGTTCAAGTTCAACTTTAGGCTTGATTTCCGCAGCCTTCTCTGTCCTCCCCGAGAAGAGATGGCTGGACGCATGAGTGGCCTATTGTGTGTGTGACATAAATTCAAAATTTAATTTATGCATCATTATGAAACATCAGAAATTGGAAATGTCATTATATACTGAACACATGTTGTGCTTCGCCTTGTCTTTGCTTTGGTATTTGCCATAAAAATTAGCTGAAACACTTATGTTGATCTTGCATTACTGATGTACTTGACAGTCGTCTCTTTCACGTTAGCTGTCAACAACCATCATTGCAAACTGGATAATAATTATTATTGATCCAGTTCTGGTTGGTTGAATTTCAAAAATATATCTGCTATTTGCCAGCTTCTCTAAGCTACTACTTTTGTTTGTAAATATTTGAGGTTTTAAGCTTAAAACGCCCTAAAACACGATTGCACGCCACATAAAACAACACCTTTGCATCTGCCGTTTGAAATCTGCTCCAGGAAAATAAATTTATTGCCTGCTCAAATCGAGCAGGCAACGATCTGATTGGTGGTAATTGACAATAGCAAGCTCGTGCGTCCAGCTGTCTGTTCGGGGAGGAGTGTGGCCTCTTTTCCCAAACAGCGGCTGGTAATCAAACCTAGTCAAAGTTAAGTTTACAATTTTTCATGTGTATGACTGCATTAATTTGTAGCTGAAAAGTATTTTCAGTCACTGTAAAGCTTTTTCCGGTTAGAACACCTCTTAAATTGGACTCCAATTTTAATCTATGTCATGGGCAAATATGTTCATATATCATTCCCAAGACAACAAACTACTAAAATAACCAGAACAGTTAACTGGATTGTGGCGTGGCATTATTAGATATGGTGGCAAAAAATTAAAAACCTGATATCTTCTTATGTGTCCACTGAGGTCTACAGGTACAGAAAATTAGTTCTTTTATTAAAAAAAGAATATGCCCATGTGAACAATTGTGTCAAATAATTTAGTTGAAAATCGTAAAAGGAGAGAAACCCATTCCCATTTTTATTGTTTATCCCTTTCACTGTAGTTATATCCCAGTCCCAGTGCAGTAAATCCCATTTTCTCAGTACATAACAAGGCAAATCCCAATTCCCATTTTACCCATTCACAATCCTTTTTGGTAGATTGATGTAAGTGGGGATTTTTTGCAGTATTCAAAACTAATGTTTCTCTTTTTCGTGTTATATCATTAAATGTTTCTGGAAATTTTTATGGCTCAGAAATTTGACATGGGATTTTTTGGGTGTTAATTTTTGTTTCAGGTATTTTTTTTGGGTTTTGTTGGAAGCCCTGGGGATTTTTTTGGGTTTTGATTTTCGCCTTCATTCGATCATCCCTGTCACTTGAAATCCAAAGTACCCTCCCTTGGCTCATGAGAAGAATGGGTGAAAATCCCTTATTGATCACCAGGAAAAAGCACTCCCTTGGAGGGCAAACCTCTGAAATATGAACATGCTATTGTATATTTTACATCTCCATGTCCTGTATATTAAAATCTTGTGTCCCATATTTCACATCTCCATGTCCTGTATATTAAAATCTTGTGTCCCATATTTCACATCTCCATGTCCTGTATATTAAAATCCTGTGTCCCATATTTCACATCTCCATGTCCACATATTAAAATCCTGTGTCCCATATTTCACATCTCCATGTCCCGTATATTAAAATCCGGTATCCCATATTTCACATCTCCATGTCCTGTATATTAAAATTCTGTGTCCCATATTTCACATCTCCATGTCCTGCATATTATAATCCTGTGTCCCATATTTCACATCTCCATGTCCTGTATATTAAAATCTTGTGTCCCATATTTCACATCTCCATGTCCTGTATATTAAAATCCTGTGTCCCATATTTCACATCTCCATGTCCTGTATATTAAAATCCTGTGTCCCATATTTCACATCTCCATGTCCACATATTAAAATCCTGTGTCCCATATTTCACATCTCCATGTCCCGTATATTAAAATCCGGTATCCCATATTTCACATCTCCATGTCCTGTATATTAAAATTCTGTGTCCCATATTTCACATCTCCATGTCCTGCATATTATAATCCTGTGTCCCATATTTCTATCTCCATGTCCTGTATATTAAAATCCTGTGTCCCATATTTCACATCTCCATGTCCACATATTAAAATCCTGTGTCCCATATTTCACATCTCCATGTCCACATATTAAAATCCTGTGTCCCATATTTCACATCTCCATGTCCACATATTAAAATCCTGTGTCCCATATTTCACATCTCCATGTCCTGTATATTAAAATCCTGTGTGCCATGTTTCACATCTCCATGTCCTGTATATTAAAATCCTGTGTGCCATGTTTCACATCTCCATGTCCTGTATATTAAAATCCTGTGTGCCATATTTCACATCTCCATGTCCACATATTAAAATCCTGTGTCCCATATTTCACATCTCCATGTCCACATATTAAAATCCTGTGTGCCATATTTCACATCTCCATGTCCTGTATATTAAAATCCTGTGTGCCATGTTTCACATCTCCATGTCCTGTATATTAAAATCCTGTGTGCCATATTTCACATCTCCATGTCCTGTATATTAAAATCCTGTGTCCCATATTTCACATCTCCATGTCCTGTATATTAAAATCCGGTGTCCCATATTTCACATCTCCATGTCCACATATTAAAATCCTGTGTCCCATATTTCACATCTCCATGTCCTGTATATTAAAATCCTGTGTGCCATGTTTCACATCTCCATGTCCTGTATATTAAAATCCTGTGTCCCATATTTCACATCTCCATGTCCTGCATATTAAAATCCTGTGTCCATTTTTCACATCTCCATGTCCTGTATATTAAAATCCTGTGTCCCATATTTCACATCTCCATGTCCACATATTAAAATCCTGTGTCCCATATTTCACATCTCCATGTCCTGTATATTAAAATCCTGTGTCCCATATTTCACATCTCCATGTCCACATATTAAAATCCTGTGTCCCATATTTCACATCTCCATGTCCACATATTAAAATCCTGTGTCCCATATTTCACATCTCCATGTCCTGTATATTAAAATCCTGTGTCCCATATTTCACATCTCCATGTCCACATGTTAAAATCCTGTGTCCCATATTTCACATCTCCATGTCCACATATTAAAATCCTGTGTCCCATATTTCACATCTCCAGCCTCCTCCTCAGGCGCTTCGTTTTTGGCAAGGTAGAGGCGAGTGACTGGTGATGAACCGCAAGGGACCATGGGAAGGGTACAGACGGCAAGCGAAGTCTCCTTCCCGCCTTCCTTTGCGCACACATCTTCATCGAGAGAGAGAGACGTCTGGGTACGAGGCAGTCACATCTTCATGTCCAGCATATTATGTCCTCGTGTCCCATAGCTTACATCTCCATGCCCTGTATCTTTAAGTCCCCATGCCTCAAGTCCCTGTACACTTATCCTAATGTCCCCATTCATGTCCTAGTTCCACTTTTAGGAAAAGCCATGACTTTCACATGTTCATTTATTTCTAACAGGACCTTAACCCAAATGTTGAAGCAAAGCTTTCATTCTTGCTTAAATTTGTGCAGAAGAGTATTGAAGAAGACAAGGAAAGAGAGGAAACATCATTTACAATAAATGAGGTCGGTTTATAAAAGCTGGCGTACATACGACATACATTTTTTGCGTATGAAAAAAAAACCAACATGTTTTTGATAACTAAAATGTATTTTGTTACTTATGATTGATACTGTTTTATGCATTGTGGTCTTTCAGTGAGTTACGGGGCTTGAGCCAACTTACGTTTTGTTGACGCCTTTTACGTCTTGGTATTTGCAATTATTTCGTTAACTACAAGCTCTAATTTTCACTTTGGCTCAGCAACAATCTATCTGACTAAAGTTACGAGAAAATCGGCAACAAAAATATGCAACTTGTTTTGCAACATTGCTGCAAAGGGAGTTGAATAGCGATGTCAATCAAACCTGTCTTGTTACAAATCAGGCTGTTTCTGGTTGTGTAACGTTTGTGCAGAAACTAAAGAGTAGTTCTACTTTTTGAAACAAAATCTGTGCAATTTGCCTGTTTTGTTTTGCCACCAGTGACGTAACTCCCGTATCAGCTGAAGTCAGTGTTCACGTCACTTTTACGGTACAGTTTGAACGCACGTGTGTGGTAAAACTACAACTCGTTTCGCAGCAATGTTGCAAAACAAGTTGCACTTTTTTGTTTCCCGTATTCCGTAGCTTAAGATTCAGAATTGCCCTTACTTAGTGAAATTTTAGGGCCAGTTATTTAAATGGAGTTAAGTTAGTGTTTAACAAAACCGCGTTCTAAACCATGTTCAGTTTGCCGAACGCTTTTACATAAACACGATTTATCGTGAACAGTTTCATGAAAGCATATGGCGTAGACTAGAAAAGCATTTGTCTTCTTAAAATAACCCACTATGCACGAGATTTTGAAGTCCAAAGATTTCCTAAACCGCGGTCTAAGTTAGACTTCGTTTAAATAACCGACCCTTAAAGTTTTATCCTGCAGGATGCTGCTTGTGACGATAAGCTTGTTATTAAAATGAAGACAAAATTGAATGCAGGTGTGCCGTTTGTTTGGGAATTTCACTGTTCAGTGGGAGAGAAGACCATGGTGAGTCTCTACCTCGTTCCCAGTCGTCCCGTCAAGTTTGTCTCGTGAAGTCGCGCTATACACCGTATTCACAAATGGCGGACACCCGGGAAAAAACTGGTACCTAGTCATGAAAGCGAGGCGTTGGAGGATAAACAAAAATTGCAAATGAAGACTTTCAGTGAACTTGCAGAGTGTTTAGCACGGATTCCACCTAAAAAAACTTTGTACGGACCTCTTTTTAAATACAATTACGTGGGATGTCTTCTGCCTTTAATGTTTAGTAGTGATTTGCTGTTTGCAATCAAAAGGGACGAAATGTCTTCAAGGAAACAGGATGATTTGTAGGTTTCGTGGACGATCGCCGGAGAAAAGCGGCAAACATGTTGGCCCAAACTTCACATTGAAACCGAGTACGAAAGCCAGCTCACTGCAATTCGGTGAAACAGAAATATAAACAAATCTTGGTGGCAAGAAAAAAAGAAATAAGCGGCAGATATATGACCTACTTGTTAACGCAAGAGACGTCTGCCGTTGAACTGAAACACATGGAAAAAAGGAAGACAGGAAAGAAGAGGTGACTGAGGTTTCAATGAAGTTATGTTTGCTTTTTGTTAGCGAGGACGTTATTCTCTGGTCTTTATCGATGAAGGACATCAATTAGAACTATTTTTTTACTATGAATGCGGGAGCGATCGAGTGGAGTACGCTCAAAATTTCAACATGTTACTCTGCAGACTCGGTAAGCCGGCCACATGTCATTTCAGCGAGAAATTTCGTATTTCTTATCTTTGGCTGTTAAGACTTTTAACTTAATGTTTCATAATATTTTAAAGTTGAAGAATACAGAAATAAATAAAATGATGGTCTTCTTAAACGGATCCAGACTCGAATTTAATTATTCGAAACAGAAGCTTGCCGTGTTCATTCCTGACACAAACATTGCCTTAAAAGTTTAACCTAGTAAAATGTAAGCTTTATGCTACTTTTTTACCAAGAGCTCTCTGAGATAATGCCCTAAAGGAGACCAGGCAAATAGCAAGCCATAAGATTCACACAGTACAGCTTCTAATTTTATCAAAATTATTCTTAATTATTTCGCAATGACAAAGAAATCATGAGATTTTTACTAAGCTCACCCAGCGTGCCTCAGTAACAATTCACTCCAAAGCGACGGAATTAATATGATCCAAAGGAAGTTGTAAATGCAGAAATACATATATACATAGATATGTATAAAATGACACTGACATGAATAAATGAGCCTTGTGAATGAATCTTTCACCCGCTCTCGACTTGACCTGTTTTGTGTAATGGCGGAGATCTCTTCCGTTAACAAGTAGGCCATATATCCGTCGCTTATTTCTCTTTTTCTCGCCACCAATATCTGTTGTTATTTCTGTTTTACAGAATTGTAGTGATCTGTGTTTCGTACTCGGTTTCAATGTGAAGTTTTCGCCAACATTTTGCCGCTTTTTCTCCAGCCATAGCCCACTTGTCGAGCTTCTGATGCTTCGGAAACCTACAAAATCATCCTGTTTCCTTGAAGATATTTCGTCCCCTTTGATTGCAAACAGCAAATCACTACTAAACATTAAAGGCAGAAGACATCCCACGTAATTGTATTTAAAAAGAAGTCCGTACAAAGTTTTTTTAGGTGGAATCCGTGCTAAACACTCTGTAAGTTCACTGAAAGTCTTCATTTGCAATTTTTGTTTATCCTCCAACGCCTCGCTTTCATGACTAGGTACCAGTTTTTTCCCGCGTGTCCGCCATTTGTGAATACGGTGTATTGCGGTTTAATATCGCGGTTGGTGCCCAGCGTCCTCCGCTTACTCGGTTAGCGCATATTGGCCTGGGGACGATGCTGGTTTTTTTGAAATTTTGGAGCGTTGAAGCAGTATTGAAAAAATATATAATATTCTTGTGCGTGGAAACTAGTTTTTGCGTCATATATACGCGTTTTTGTCCTTGTTTGAAATAATAGAGCAAGGTATTTATTTAAGTGTTAAACAGGGAAGGAAACTCAACAAGCGAATTGTGGGGGAGGAGAGAGGGGGGATTTGCCAGCTTAGAAGTCAAGTTTGCACTAAAGCGCCATTCCCTCCTGCTTTACTGATCACACAAGAGCTGTTATGTTCTTTGAAGAAAGCACTTTTCTGAGTGTCAATGTATTTAGCACGAAAGTAATAATTTGTAAAAACTAATGAAGTAAAGTTCCGACGTTTCGGCGACATCATGAGGCCATTATCAAGGAATGGAAATAAATGCGAGTTCGAGACGAGTTAAAGTAATCTAAATTTGCATGAATGAACACAGCTAGATTAAGACTTTTGCACGGATTGAATCCGTTTGCATGTTCAAAGACGGTCTTAATAGACCTTTTTACCGATACGGCGGCCATATTGAATTCATTCGATTTAAGGAGTATGATAGGATGCCCAGGGGGCATGAGCACATTTCGTTTGTATTTTCGAGCGCTTTTCGGGACAAAAAGTGAATTCTCGTTCATTCAATCTTCATCGCGATAGTTCCAACTAACTTACTTTGTCAAATTTAGGCGAATTCTCCTGGAGTTGAATTCCTAAAAACCATATCCAAGTGGCTTGTGTAAGTCCTCCATAAAACGTGAAATTAGGCATTTTCACGTCGTAGTCGTGCTCGTGGTCGTGCTGTGACGGCAAAGAAATTTACAAAAAAAGCGTGATGCAAGTGTTGTTTTGCTAATCTTAACCTATTGCTAGCGCTTATTTTGACGTTCCAGTTGCCGTCGCCGTCGTCGCATCTAAAGGTCTCTAATAGGGAGCCTAAGCAACGACGACGGCGACGGCAACGACGACGGCGACGGCAACGAGTACGGCATAAAAGCAATTGGTTTAGATTGCAAAACAACAACTTTGCACGTGCATCACGCTTTTTGGTACATTTCTTTGCCGTCACTACTTTCTTCTTCTCTTTCTGAACTTCGATACAGTCTTTTAGAACTCACCTCCAGAAAAACTGAAATTGCCAACATTGAACGAATTGAATGAGATAGAATAAGCGCGATAAAGTTTGAAGCAGCGCGGCTTCCTTTTTAAGTGACGTTTTCGCATCCGTCGCTGTCGTTGTTGCCTAAGCTCCCTAATATAAAAGCTTGCGCACTTTAATTATCTCATATGCAACCTTGTCTCTCTTGAAATACATAACTAGCGAGTGCTTTTGAATATAAATTATGTTTTTTCCTGCTTTTATTTAAGGTTGGATCGCATCTTGTACAGCCAATGATGGCCATGATAGCTGAATTAAACAGACGACAGGCTGAACTTTTTACACTGCTGAGAAAAAAAGACCTGGAGATCATGGATTATAAGGAGTCGGGAGTCAGGTTATCAAGAAGTAAGAATACCTTAGGTTTCGCTATTTTTGTGCTTTGGAGAAAGAAAGCGCAAAATGTTAAAGTTCTGTAGCTCTGAATTTTTGTACAGTTTAGCTAATAACAAACCTTTAAGCGGAAACTTGCCTTTAATTGTGTCCGCCTGCATGTATTAAATGGTTTAGTTGTTTTCATCGTTTTTTTTTTCAAATGGCTCATTAGTCAGTGTGCTAATAGCGTTTGCATATCTCTATTCGTTTGTCTAAGGGTGAGTTAGAACAATAAGGTGGAAAGTACTAAGAGCTTATATATGTTACATCGCTAAGCTAAGGGTGAAAAAATACACTTTTAGTCAGCCATGTTGGTTTTTCATGGTTATTCCGTCTTTAATTACGGCTAAATGTGTTTTAAAACAAAATATTCAAGTACCTCCCTGCTTTGAATACTGAGTACAGTGATGCTGATTTTAATGAGTTCAGTGATTCATGGTGACCCTTAAAATTATATACAAAATTGTTCATTTCTCCTGAAAATGTATTCTTGTTATTTACGCTCCCGATTTTAAGTGCCCACGGTATACAATTTTTATAAAAGTTTGGTATTTTGTATTCTCTCCTTTAATATTTCCAAAGATGGCAATTTTCTCTTCTTCTCCTCCTTTCACTAAGTTTAGTTTAATAAAAATCTAACAGTACCTTATTCATTCTTCAGAAAGCCTTGGAACCTCAGAATTTGACGAGAATGCCTTTAACAGCAACATGATTCTTTCACAGGTACTTACAGCTAACCCTGATTTTTCATTCATGTTGCTGTTTTGAAAAACTGAACTAAAGCTCTATTTTTGTGATTCTCCTGCTTTTAAATGTTTAAACGTTAACCCTTCCTTACGCACACTTTGTTCCAGATTTTTTTCTTCGAAATGTCAACTGAAAAAATCGCAAACTGAACTCTTTGTTATGGCACTGATTAAAGGAGAAATTCTCATCAGTCGCGAAGTCTTGTACACGAAGTCTTCCACGCGTTATCAGTTCTTTTTTTTGCAAAAGAGAGGTTTTCCAAAATACGGATTTTTCTCGCTTAAAATGTCACTTAACCGAAAATGAAATAGACACAGCATGTTTTGTAATGATTTTCCAAGTTTCAACCGACGAGGGAATGGGTAAATAAAGTAAACTTGTCGAGTTTTCAACTAAAAAACTTTTTCAAATTCGTGGTTGCGTGATTAGCGCGCGAAAAGCAAAACATCTTGAAGTCACAACCATGATTACATACGCTCATACAAACACGCTTCCGGGCCAATCAGAGCGCGCGTACTATCTTAGTTATTTTATAAATTGTAATTGTGCACGCTGATGGCGTCAGCAAACTAGTATGGAGCGTTTTCACACGACGTCACGGTTGCCATATTGGTGTTCCATACCAGTCCTGTGGGAGTTGGACTCTTTTCTTATGCAAACGTTTTCTTTTGTTCCAATAAATTTGCACAGATGCTGGGCACGTGACTGAAAACCCTCTACATACAGCTATTTCGAGAGAGGTTGTCGGGAAGAATGTGCAAGCGACAATCCCGCAGGGTAATATAGGATATGATCAATACATTGTTCCTGACACTGTAGTTGTTTAACCTACTTTTGTTGCTTTCCTTTAGCACTCGCAAACGTAAGTCCACGGCCTGTCGTGCCATTCTTTCAAATTTCTTTGAAGAACAGTGAACTTAAAACCAGCTACAATACCTTTAGGGATTGTCGCGTGTACTTTTCCCGACAACGTTTCTCGAAATAGCTGTGTACTCGCGCTGACGCATGCAGTTGTTAATTAATGGATTCTACCAATCAAATTCATTCAATTTTCTCTATCCTTCAAGAGCGCATCTGTACACAAACTGCTTTGCGTGGCCGGAATTAACTGTTGTTACCCAAAGGGTGACGTCGTCGGAATGGTTCACGGCCGAAGAAAAAAATAGTGTCAATAAATTTAGAATGACTGAATTCATCTGCACCAGACAAAAACTTGAACTAATCACTAATCGCAAGATCATAATTTAAAAGGACGCCACTATCGGCCACGCCGATTATTTGTCCAGTCGCAACGCGAATTATTTGCATCAATGTCAAACATAACTCTTTCGCCCGTGTGGCTTCCTTTCTTTCTGTATTTTAGCTAAGCAGTAAATATTTCATGAAGCCTTTTAGTTTATAAACTCAGTTTAATTTGACATTGCAGGAAATAATCGAACGGCAATTAAAGCGTATTTCGACTAATTATAGCTGATCTTATGAAAAACAGAGGTCGTGTGATTCCATCCGTTAATAGGTTTTTAAACAGGGAAACAGGTGGTAAAGAAAGGGCAACTAAGAAATCAACGAAATAAATCGAATACAACGAATAGATCACAAAACACGTTTTCTCTTCTCTTGATTTCTCTTTGGGCAGTTTTTCTTTTTAAAAGCAGAAAATTCATGACTTGTGCAAGGGGAAGAGGTCTTTCGAACCATACGCAAATGAGCGCGATATAGTAAAATAAGAAAGAGGAAAAAGGCAAAAAGGGAGGGGAAAACCAGAACGTGGAAACCAACAGCAAACTCAGCCCACATGTGACGTCGACGAGGGGGACTGAACATGGGCCACATTGAGTGCTCTTAGCTACTGCGCTGTTACAGTGATATGGGCATCCCCGCGCTTTGGGCATCCCCACTCCCCAAACCCTAGTGATATGGGCATCCCCTTCTCATATCACCTTGGCGATTTGGGTTAGGGTTACAGGGGATGCCCATTACCCGATTGCGCTGACACGTGATTAAACAAAGCGGGCTCCCGCTGCGCAGTCGTCACGTACCCGTATAAATAAAGTGTTGTTTTCTCTAAAATGATGAAGCAACTGAGTTATTAATTATTTTGTCTTTATAATAACTTGCCCGCAATGCATTGTTTCAAAAGATCTTAACGTAAAAGTTCCTTTGAATTTTTCAAACGCAATTGAGGCTTTTTCCATAGATCACAAACGTCTTCCAAATTTGATCAACGCTAGGTTGTTATGAAGAATTTGCCGTGTGATTTGACCCAATCAGAAAGGGAGAAATATTTTGAATGAATATTAAATAAGGGTTATTATTATCCGTATTGAGAAAACACTACTTTTTAAAACAGGAGAGCTAACGCAATGTCCATCCATGCCATTAGGGTTTCGAGGATGCAGTGAAAGATTCTGTAACAAAAGGGTTTGAAGACGCTTCATGTGAATTGTACAAACAAGTTATGATCAAGAAGGCCTGGTTAGCGGAAAAAGATCTTCCAGGTAATGTTTTCATTGGATCAGTGTATAATAATTTATTTCCAATTGATGTCTGAATTAAATCAATAACGCTTCCCAGGAGACTTATACGGTTCTCTGATTTGATGAGAAAAATATGTCACTTCGCACTAAACGAGGAGGGCATTGATACCGCCGTCAACAATCGGAATAAGCTTTTTATTCACGTTGCTGACAGCCACGCTCCAATAAGATAAATTAGCGCAAAAGCTCAAGTCTTGCAGGTCCTATATCTTGTCAATGCCTACAGTAAACCCCGAGTCCGCTCCGTGAATTTAATTTCGAGCCAATTACTGAAGACTTTCTTCGTCAGCTAAAAGAAAGATTCAGCCTCAGTAATCAGTGCCAGGCTAACTAGATTATTCAATCTCTATCTTGAAACTTGCACCTTCCCCTCCATTTGGAAATCTGGAAAAGTGCGATGCAAACACAACCTCGTCCCCAGAGCTCCAAAGCCAGGGAAAAGTGCCCTGGGGACGAGGTTGCTGCAAACAACCACAGGCCCATTACTGTTCTGCCAACCATAAGTAAAATCCTAGAAAAAGCGGTCCACACCCAAATGTACGGTCATCTTAGGAACAATGAGATAATTACTTCCAAACAATTTGGGTCTAGACCTAAGTTATCAACGGAGACAGCCTTGGCTCATTTTACAGACAACATCCTTCAGAATATGGACACTGTCAGTTTGAAAGGAGCTGTTTTTCTGGACCTCTCTAAGGCCTTCGATACAGTGGACCATTACTTGCTATTACAGAAGCTGACGAACATAGGTCTTACCTTCGCTACCACCCAGTGGTTTAGATCGTATCTCACAAACAAGTCGGAGATCACATCAGTTGGCAATGCGCACTCTGCACCGACCGAATGCCTGTCGGTGTACCCCAGGGCAGCATATTGGGACCTCTACTGTTTTAGATCTATGTAAATGATCTTCCGGATTGTCATTTGGAGAGCGATATTATTCTTTATGCGGACGATACTGTCATATTATTCATCCAAAAACGTCAGTGATCTTGAAAGTCGCACTAATGCAGACTTACAAACGATGTCGGAGTGGTTCTCTAGGAATCTCCTTACTCTAGACATATCGAAATGTAATTTTGTTATCTTTGGAAGTCATCAAAAACTGAATCGTGTTCAAGACTTTTCGGTTCAGTTAGAGGGGACTTGTATTGAAAGAATAGAGTCATTTAAATATCTAGGTGTTACACTTCACCAATCTGTGTCCTGGGCAGACCATGTCGATTCTATCAGCGTGAAGACTAACTATTGACTAACATTAGACGACTGTTTAACTGTGACAACTAACTATTGACTAACTATTGACTAACAATAGACGACTGTTTAACTGTGACAATAGACGGATCGAAACGCACCAATTACTGATTACGAGTCTTCATAGCCAATAACATCACGGCTTAACTGACAGACGACCAATAACATCACGACGTAATTGACCAATCCAATCTGTACGTTCATTACGTGTCATTTTAAAGCTAAAGATAATGGAGCCCGCCCTTTCTCTTAAAATCCGTCTTGTTCTTATCTCAGCGAGCGCAATTACAAACCACGACGTTACGTTACAACAAGGGATCGGCAAGAGACGAGAAAAGATGTCTCATTTTTTCTTCTTGAGCTGACGCCCTCGTTTATCGCGGCTCGCGTGCAGTAACTTTATGAAAGTTCATGTCAATTGACCATTCCTAACTCCAAAATCCAACTCGAATCCTAACTCGAAAATCCAACTGAAAATTCTAACTCGAAACCTAACTCGAATCCTAACTCGAAAATCCAACTCGAATCCTAACTAGAAAATCCAACTCGAATCCAAACTCGAAAATCCAACTTGAAAATGCAAGTCGAATCCTAACCCGGCAAACAGATATCCTCGTCATTTTCAGTTTGTGGCTTAGCCAGACGGTTGGAATGTTAAATGTTGAAAAAAAAGACTAATGTCGTCTTCCTTCAGGTTCCCAGTAGTTTGCAGTAACCAGTGTAAAGCAAGGTGTGTACTTTGGATGCTTACGTTTCACCCGGGTCACATAAAAATGTTCGTTATCGGTACTGACCGGTGTGTGCATTAAATTTCAATAAAGTAAGAGAAAATATGATCTTTTCTTGGGAACCTCCTGCCCCTTATAAGCGGGTGTCCTAACAGAGCGGGGTTCCTGTAGTTGTACCCCAGTTAGAACCTTTATGGTGTTCCTCCTTTAGAGCTGGATGATGATGATGATGACGATGATGATGAGCTTTATGGATCAGTAGCGTATGGAGCAGTGGGGGGTCCCAGTGCCCCTTCATGGACCGATCTGCCTCCACCCTCCCTTCTAGGAAAAGACGATGAATCCTACACCACTTCACCCAAGCGATCCCCTAGAAAGACACCTGTTACGTCACCTTCCAAGTCTGGAATGTCATCACCGGCAGGTTCACCTTCTAAGGTAAGAAAAGGGGAAAATAATAGATGAAATAATTGATGAAATAAAAATATTAAAAGACCCTGAAATACTAATTTACAAGCTCACGCCATTATCACTTTCTAAACTATAATTAGCGGACACACGCTTGGCTTCGCAATGCTTACTGCTTGGCTCTCCATTTTGAGTTTGCTTTTATTACCTTCCAGTGTAGCCCCGGTTCAAATCCCGGCGTCGACGCCATATATGGGTTGAGTTTGTTGTTGGTCCTTCCTTTGCTCCGAAAATTTTTCCTCCGGGTATTACGGTTTCCCCCTCTCCACTAAAACCAACATTTCCAGATATCAATTCAAACAGGAATGGCAGACGAAGAACCGCTATGTGTAAGGTTGTGCTACCTCTAAATTGTTATGCATTTTTATTTTATATATTCATGGAAGCAAAGCTTGAACACTTGGTTTAAACAGGTTACGACACGTTTTAGGCCACACGCATTTTAACCATTAGAAAGGTGGAAACGCCCAAATGTAGCGCTGCCTGTCTTGCATGTTATCATATTCTTTTTGTCTTTTACCCAGGACATGGAGCTTCAAAGACGAGAAGCATTGCAGAAAAAATTAGCCGAGGAAGCTGAAAGAAAGAAGAGGAAAAAACGGAAGATAAACTTGTGATTAAATCACACTTCTTGCAATTTTTATTTAAGTTTACAGCTGTCATGAGTTATGCGGAACTGTGCTTACACGGTACGTACCTTTCCCCACCAAATTAGTTGCTTATCAAGAGATTTTGCCAGTAGTTTAATTATCGGTAGAAAAAAGAAAAGTTTATAATAGTGCGTTTTAATGGGGTTCACTTAATTGTGTTTCTACTTATCTATGATTTGTTGACAGTTGTATGACATGTTTCACTATCTTGGTTTCGGTTTTTCGAAGTGCCTTCCAATGCAACTTTTTGTACAATGTTTATTGAACGTGTTTTCCAATTAAGATGTGCGTCTTAAAATATTTTACAAGATGACTGCCCTCATACAAAGAAAAAGACAGTTCTGCATTTAGCTGTAAAAACAACGTAGGGAATAAAAGCCATCGTTGAAAGCAACAACCTCTTTTAACTTAGCACGAAAATTCACTCTTATGTCACATCTTCCTTCAGATTTTTGTTGTGAGTAGACCAGGCCGCTTACATTTAAAATTACCGGAACAAGAGAGAAAATGCTAAGTAAGGACAATTTATTCGTCATACTGAATTTATAACTGACGTCTTTATCTTCTCGAAAATGAAATAAATCATACTTAAAAACGGCTTGAAACTTCTTGTTGATGGGCTCCTTAAACAAAACACCCGCTGTTTTTTTACAGCCGTTGTACTTGAAGAAGTTCATTTTACTGATTGTACATTTTAGCGTGCCGGTTTCTCGGAGACACTTAAAACATGCCAGTTAATAAATCTGAGTTTACTGTAATCAAGGGCTCTGAGATTTAGCGTGAAAAGTCATTTTGAAATGGACAGAGACCTAAATAATTCTGTTTCACATGTGCGTGTCTAGTTTGTTGTTCTGCACAAAGTGCAGTTTGTTTTAAGCGGAGGCGGGAATCCTGTTGTTGTAAGCGATCAGTTTGGCGCCATTTTGATTTCACCGGTTTCACCAACCATTGAGTAACTAACCGTCCCAGCGCTAAACCACTTTTCGTGGTAATGTGGGATTTTTAAATTGACCGAATTTTGTCGTTTTTTGTTTCACTCTCAGTCTGCGTTCCCTAAAGCCATTAAAGAATCTCCTCTGTCTTTCTTGTTAAGAAACACGGATAAGCTCTGCCCAGACGAATCAATAGTTACAACGTATTTTAAAAGATGCAATACCTTTCCTTTTTTGAAAACACATATGAGAAAGTGTAGCAAGAAACAATGTATGCAAATACTAATGTTTTTTTTGTTGAAGTGGTTGATTGTTAAACATTAAGTTTCGCCGAAACTTAGGTTCATCTTTAAGGTGAAGAAGGGAGTATTGAAAGAGTATTCTTTCAATGGCAATAGAATGAAGATATGTGAGCGAGTGTAACTGGCCTATCACAGATCGTTCTGTTGGTTTAACATAAACGCCCTTTTTCTAAAAGTACGTCGTGGATGTCTTCGACAAATCCAAAAACAGGCTTTTTCAGGGTGTGATAGCCGAGGTGAGCAATGGCCAAAACCTGAGAGTGTTAAATTTTAACACGATGTTGCTATGACAAGGGATGTATTAAAACACACCCAGCCATGAAAGGAAAGTGGAGGTTTAGCCTTGCCACGGAGCGGAATAACTCACGTGCTTGTTTGTAGAATATATTCTTTTTTATTGTGCCTAGATCAAGTCTGCGTTATGAAGTCTCTATTTAACAAAAACATAACTCGTGAAATTTTTAAAAAAGCAAAGTCTGCTTTGAAAATACTCGTTGCTATTTAATTTATTTTTTGTTATGGAACGTTTCTGTACTCTTGGACGGCGAATTGTCCGTTTAATTAAATTCTTGTTTCTACAAATGTCTTAATAACGAAGACAAATCAATTATTTAAAATGAGAAATAGAGTAAATATCAGGAAGATTTGGATAAAACTCATTAGTTAGCAGCTATTTAGAACTTAATACGAAAAAACACGATTTTTTAAAAAAGAAGAAACTGGCTTTAAAAGTTGTTATCAAGTCACTCGAGTTTTATTGTAACTTGAGATAAGTTTGATACCCGGAAGTGGAAATGCTTCCAGTATAAGCGAGCAGCTTGTTGAAAAACCAAGAAAATTTTTGCTAGTTTTAGTGGCCATGCAGTTTAAGTTTACTATCACGCTGTCTTGAAGACAAAATTGTGCTCCAAAAAAACACCCTTGATTACAGGACAGGTGCAAACGAGAAATGTCACTTCTTGTCGTCTCTATGTCTGGAACTGTGAAAAATGTTGACAGTTTGATATGAACCAGCGGAAGAATAAGCCATTTATTAAACTTTCGTTTGGTTATCCATTATTTTCAGGTCAAAACTGTCATTCAGTGTCATTCATTTGTTTGATTACGAGCATGTTGTCAGGTGAACGCAGGCAAAACTTTGTCAACTTTACATATTAACCGGTTTCTTTTTATATCTTTCCTGCGAGCTTAGTGGATCATTTTTTCGAGATGTCGAGTTGATTTGATCGGACACGTGCTTCTTTGTCAGTATGGTTCTCGCTACAATCGGTATGTACAATAGTTGTAATTTAGTAACACTGCAATATGGCAACCCACCTGATCGGTAAGGCGACAAACCTTTGTTTTGCAGTCACCATAGATTTCAGTCTAATTCTGGCCAAGCGTTCTTTTCCTGTTTGTATTACTCTTTGTCCTAAACTTCATATTTAACTGTGAATTCAAACATTTAAAACTCGTCTTAAAACATCCATACCCTGGAAACTTGAACACTATCTGCTTAAACCAAACTAATAAATAACAACTAGAAATCCAACACGTGGTCCAAAATGGCAAAGAGTACAATTTACATATTTATCTATATTATTTATTAATATCGGCCTTATACAATAATGTATCACAAATTTATTTGATCCATCAACTCTCAATATTTTGCCATAAAACAGAATCATACTATAAAAGAAAGTGGCGCCGTACGCGTTTGTTTCCTCCCCAATTCATGCTGTAGTTTGTTCAAAATTAATATTGCCGCAATGAGACGGCGTCATGTATGCTCGTTTGCACCAGCGTTTAAAACCATGTGACGATGTAGGTGGGTCTGTGTTTTTTTCTTGCGCTTTCTTCAGAGTACAGTTGATATCTCTGCTTCTTTTTGGGGGGGCCATATCATGCGTAGAAGTAATTCAAGTACAGGGGAATAGATTAGTACAGGCTCTTAGTGCGCGGCCTTTTGTGCAGGAGGGTCAAAGCTCGATTCCTAGGTGTGACTTTAAATCGTTGTTCCGACTTTTTCCTTTCCGTGTATCGACGTGTAGCTTTAAGCAGCTTTGAATACATGTAAAGCGGGACACTGATGAAGAGAGGGTGAGTATATTGGGCGCGGCAAACCGTCGGCCTCAGGTTTGTCAGTTAGGAGCTGTTACAAGTTATTGACATAAAATATGGACCTTTACCTTTCAGCACAAGATAGTGATCCTGATGTTGTTAATATAACCCCTTCTGTAACCCAGAATAATCGGATAGAAGCTCCGGAGTAAAACTAGGGTCAAGCATTAAAGCCCCCAATAATGCGGTTACAGTTTTTCCATTGAAACTGTAATCAAAAATACGATTGAGAAGGAAGCTGGATTACAACTTCAGCTGGCTAAATTTCGAGGATGTTTTCCAGTCCAAACTCCCACTGATACAATAGTTATAAAATTATCCTATACTAGTGCTACTTTTTTTTTCGGTTTGTGCTGACACATAACTTAAGGCTTATAATTATAGCAGCATTTTGCTTCTAAAGAACTTCAATATCAATTTTAGCACGGGTTTGTCCCAAATTCAAAATTTCTTATGAAAATGACAATGTCTTTTGCTGCTATGCTCCTAACGGTAACTCTGAAAATCAACAATCGATCGATCTCTGAGAATTACGAAAGCTTACGAAACCATCCTGGCAGTCGACGATAAAATCGCTTGAGACACTCAGTCCTCAGGGACATTTATCACGCTTTGCTTCTGCTTTGCTTGCACTCTACTTCAAAAGGGGGAAACGAAAAAATGTAGGAAAAAACAAACAGACCAACATTGAATGGAGGGGCTGGGTAGGCCGGGATCCAGTTATTTTGTTCTCAAAAAATAATACACCCCATATGACGCCGATTACAGAATTAGGAATGGCAAAACCCTTAATTCCAAAATTGAGGCCAGGTTTCGAGCTGCTTTTCGTTCTAGTCCGCAACGACGCTATTATATTAATATACTAAAATTAAGGTATAAGTAGTTATTTTATGTTCGTTTTTACGCGCAGTTTGTATTTTAAAGGAACTTAAAAAAATCTTTGAAGACCAAAGAAAGGCCACAAAGAGGGAGGGGAAATGCTCGGCCTTTAGTAAATTCTCTCAATATCTGCGTGAATGCAACAATTTGACAGAAATGCAGTGTTGGAATCTCTACACCAATGAGAAGGCTGGTCTGAAACCGGACAAAACCAGTTTTACGACCTGACAAATATGGGCAGGCTTTAAGAAACTGCAGTCACGCTACCAGGCTCTTGTACCAAGCTCTTTTCTGATCAGCAATACAAGGTGAATGTTTGTCAGTAACCTAAAGCGAGCAAACCTAGGGAGTAACACAGTCGAAGGACTTCGTGACTACGAAACATTTACCATCGACGTTGTGAAAGTCCACAATCATGCAGTCACACCAGAGAGAAGCTCGGTAAAAGTAAAGTCATTAACCCTTTAGTCCCTAAGTTCAAAATTTGAATTCTCATTTGTTGCCCCTATTCATTTCCCACGGAAGTAGTGGGGAGAAATTGATAAAATATCAAGCAAAGTCATCTTCTGTGATCATGTCCGTATTTCTTATGAACACTCTGTTTTACAAAGTATTGATATTACAAGGAGAAATTTAATACTGATCACCCTTAGGGCTCAAAGGGTTTTAACCGTTCTGCAAAATGTTGTTCCTGCTGAAGAACTAGCCTCAACAAGATGTCGTTGTCTCCTCAGTTTGCATTTCGTTATCTTTGGTGTAATTCCTTGTAATATTCTCGGCCCAGTTGTTCGAAGGCGGTTTAGCGGTAACCTGAGGTTAAATTTTAACCCGGGTTTCTTTTTCTTTTACTTAAAAGCATTTTCTCGGGTAACTTTCTCTATACTTTTACGATCATCCAATCATCATATTGTAGACAAAAAGAATTAAATTGATTTGCTTTTTTACCTTTCAAAGTCTGAATTCAAATTTCGCATTAGCCCTGGGTTATCCTTACCCAGCTTTGAACAACCCGGCCCGGGTGTTAAATTGAAATGGTCAGTGATACAGTACCTCTTTTCATGTAATTCTCTGTTTTATCGAGAAGTGACCACAATGAAAATATCATTTTCGCTTGGATCCTCCGGCGTTATCTTCTTCAGTTTTGTGTTTTGTGTGGAAGAGCGTGATAGTGAAGGAAATAATGAGTTCCTTGTAAAATTTACCAGTTTTCCACAGGTATCATAAGGAATTTCTCGGACCTCATTTTTACAGTTAAGATTAGTATATTTAGGTAGACTGGAGCTGTTTGCGTCATCAGTTATTAAAATATTTCTCATGAATTGTTTCCTGCTGAATATCTTGACACGGTTTTATAAAAAATAGTCGTGGGTATTTGATCCTGTTGTGAATGCAAGTCATTTGTTAACATATGACAGTAAGGACATTTTTAATTACTAAACTATTTGATGCACTTCATACAAGCTACAAGACACAGTGTCATGTTCATCCTTGCTTCTTGGGGGACATTTTCACCCGTCAGGTTTTCAGGGAGAGAAGAAGGATGTTATTGCACTATCCTGATTTCTTATTTGATTTCAGCCGTTTTATTTGAGAGTAACAAACTAAGAGTTCTAGAATGTTACTGGCGGTGGCAAAAAATCGACAAAAATGTGCTGGTATGGAGCGGCGCTCTCTGATGTTCTTATATCACGCTGAAAGTTGCTGTGCAATATTTTTTCTAAGGTCTTTCAAAGACCGCTAATATAATTACAGGGGGTATCTCCCTTTCAAGAAGAAATGAAAGATTAAATCTTATCCCGGTTTGTCGCTAGGAGCCTGATGGAAAAGAAGCAACTACTGTACAGGTAGCGCTTTTATCGTCAAACATCTACGGTATTGATGGGAATTTTGTTCTCGTAGGTTTCAGTTAAAAGATACCGGCGCCAATTCGGCCAAATGGAATTAGTTCAGTTGCTCCTTTCGCAAGAGGGAGATGAATCAGATTAGACGATGTCTCTTCTCTCTAAACAGCCTTAAATCCGCCTTGAACGTATTTTGAAATCTAGTGTGCAAAATAATTGGACGTGAATCATTGTTTTTACTCTCACTGTGTTAGCTTGCGTAGCTAGCGTTTCCGCGGGAGTTCGTCGAGAAAGGGCTACGCCGCGCAGGCTTCTCTCTGTTAGCATTGGCCTGGGTCTTTGAGGGTTTTCAATAAATTAGTGGAATTGCTGATTATTGATTGGTGAAGTTTACAGTCATTTGTTTTTAGTTATAATTGTTGTTGAACATGAAAACGACTTTGGTTGTGTCAGTCACATAAATTGAAATAGAACTTTGGACTCCTTAGCGAAGACGTTCATCACCGTGTAAGGGGTTCGAAACATATATCATCCTGCAGGGTAAAGCCGCCTTTTTTTCAGTTTAGTGGAAAGTCATTCAGAAATAGAAGAAAAGAACCAGTCCAAAGATAGACCCCTGACGTACTACTTAATTCACAGGTAACAGATCCCGGATAAAGAGCTTCAGTTTAATATGCTTCTAGCATGCGATCATGCCCTCTCCCTTCATCTCTGTAATCTGTTTTTGGGAGGAGGGTGTTATTTTTTTCCCTCTCGAGCCAAAGAAGGAAAGAAGCAAAAAAAAAACGCCTGATCTCAGGTTAATATGCTTCAGACCAGGCGGTAGAACTATAACTGAAACAATGAATGGATATTTTCTCCGAGCGATGGCTGTGATCATTGACATCAAACTTCTTTAAGCCAGTGTTAACACCGGCCATTTAATTTATGCGTCATCTTTATCTAGACTACGAGTAGTCCCCCATTTTTCCTCAGGGATAGTAGACCGAGCGAAACGCAAGCGCGCGTGAAAATCACCCCACGCGAGAAAAGGCGACACCCGGCGGGGAGAGAGAAAAATGAGAATTTCCTAGAAAAAATCCTTTAAGTTAATGAGCGACAAGTTCTAAACAGCAGACTGTTGTTTGCAAATGAAATTGATGTCATGATTATGAGGGTCTCAATGGGGTTAACCGATAGGCGTAAAACGGCCAAAAATTTAGTCGATAGCCGTAAAAATTGAAAAATTTTAACCGTTAGCCGTAAATAGGGTAAGAAAGAGTTAACCGTAAAAGAAATTGTTCCCTAGATTTGTTAGTTTTAAGGAAGGTGCTAAACTCACTTATGGTTGCGTTTTTTATTTCCCGGCTACTGTTGACTGCGTACGCACGTTAGGCCAAGTGCCTAGCTTTTAGGTGTTGACCTAGACCTGGGCTCCATTTCCGCCGCCGCTCTCTCGGGGCACTAATTTTTTCCATAGCGAAAATCTGGCTTCTTGCTGGGGATTGATATTTGAGATTTTCAGGAGGTCGTGCCCTCGAAATACTAGCAACACGCAGAGATGTCACTGTTTGTAAAACACATCGCCGATAAACAACTGTGAATTCCATGTCACAATTCCCTGTTTTTCTCTGACGCTACGGCGTCTTCCCACGCAGTTTCGGTCAAGGCATTTCGGTGACGTATCTGAGAAAAAAACTCGCTCGGACCACGTGACCCGAAACGCATCAGCCGCGCGGAATCATGAGGCCTACGGACAAGGCAACGGGACAGTCGTTCTTTACAGTCCTTCGCTATCATTAAAAACACTGGACACGGGAATTGTTCAGTACATTGGCTGTTTTCACACTAGAGCTAGAAATGGATTATCCAACTGAGACTAGCCTGTGTACAGTCAACCCCTCCCCCACAGACACTCCTTCTCCCTTCCTCCTTCTGAGGGAAGGGGGGCGGCTGTACACAGGCTATTAAATTGTCCGTCAAAATTGACGGAGAAAGCCAGGAGGATTGTTCTGATTAAAAATTAAAACCATTCCATTTTCAAATTAAGACGTATTACCTATCTGACGCGAATCAT
>OZ037995.1:11742008-11779508 GCA_964035705.1 Porites rus
ACGATTAGGAGATTTGTGGTCAAATGGCGCCCTCAGCAAATTGATTCTCCTACAGGAAACCTCAGACCGAGAAAAATGTTTGTTTTTTTATTCTTCTCTTCTCTCGACTGTTGTGAAACAAGACTCAGTCAGTCGAGTGTGGTATAGAAAAACTATGAAATTCTTTCGTAAGTACTCAGCAACGGCTTTGCGAAAAACACGCCTTTAGGCCTCGATTGGGCTTAGCGAGAGCACCCGGCTATAATCTCACTGAGAAAAAGGAATTTCGCTCGAGTGGGTTAATACTGAGTTAACATTCTACCAACCGCAAGAGATAATGACTTGATCAACCATTGTACAGCCTGATTTATCTTCACTGTGTCGTTCGTTTTGTAATATTGACATTTTGTGAAGAGTGCATATTTCATTTTGAGTGTCTCCTATCAACTTTGTCTTCAAAAAGTACGTTTTAATTTGGAGGCAAAATTCGTATTTCGATCAATTATGGATGCGTAAAAGCTTTCGAGAAGTATATACAGTTTAGATGAAAACGAACAATACACATGTCAAATATGCTCTTTAGTCAATCACATCGCCTTGGGCAAAAAGAACGCTTTTTAAAAAAGAATTGACTTTTCAAACCTTTGTGAAGTGAAGAGTAAACACATTTCGAAAAACAAATAAAAACAGTTTAAGCTTTGCAAGTTGGAGATCGGAAAGTGAAAGTTGAGATCTGTTTTTGTTGAGAAAACTGAGGAATAATATTTTATCATTTTGAAAATTCTATATTTTTTATATGCAAATTCAGCTCTTCTCGTAAAAGCGTTGAAAACTTCTTTGTCATAATCATATCAGCTTGTATTAATGGCAGTTAAAAAACATGTATGGATTTCGATCGGGTTGTTTGCATTCTTGAGTTATCGTACAGCTCATTACTTTGGTTCTTTCATTAGAGCGCCATCGACATTTTCGTTCCGTTCACTCCTCCAAATCTAAAAGCAATTTTGGATGCATTTTCGCTAACACTATTGACAGGTTGTCACTATCAAAGCCTTAGTTGTGAGCGACCACCTTCAGTTTATTAATAGAGGATGTCACGAAAGTCTCGAACTGGGTAATATAAAGTAAAGAGGATGAATATTTACTGCGAGATAATTTCCTTTCATATGACAACCTCGACCGGGTTTTGTGCGTAATTCAGAATTCTTGACAAAGGACTAAGAGATATGACGAACTTTATCTTTGAAGTCGGAAACAAAGTGAAAGGAAAATTCGAGACGACTTTCAAACACACTCAAATTCTGAATTTGTCAGGAAATGTTTCTAAAGTATCTTTTTATGTCAATGTTGTACAATGAACGGGTTTTCGTTACTGTTCAAGGGTTGGAGGAGGCGCAATCGATGGTTGGGATATTCGCTCGCATCCGAAGAATATTATTTTACGGATTCCATCCAAACGACAACGTTCGATTGACTGTTTCATTTATTTGGAACACTTTAAACTGTCTTAATCCACATTAAGGGAAGCAGAGTTTGAATTCTAAATAACGCAGACAATGTAAAACAAACAAGAGACTAGGTCATTTTTTAGCCTTTTGAGCTGTCACAACATCCTGATTTAATCCATTATCCCGATTACAGCTCACAAACCCAAAACAAACTAAGTGGGATGCTTTACAACACTGAAGCGTCACACGTCCTGCTGAATACACGCTCCTGATTGGCTCTTTTCGCTCGCAACAATTTCCCGCTAATTGGCTGTTTGATGTGATTGGTTGTTGAATGGCTTACTTTTGAGAGGCGCATATCTGCCATCATTTCTATAACACTAACCATGCATCGGTTGATATTCTTTAGACTGGAAAAGTGCTCGACATAGTCCATGAAGCTCTTGATCTCTCCCCGACAACATGTTCGTGCTCTTTAGCACACTGTGGCTCGCCTTTACTGTTCTGAGAAGTAGCAGTGGCCAAGGTACTGTGTAAGACGAAGCGATTCCCTGATTATTTTCGACATGATTTCTTGTCCTCTCCGTGTGCGCTCATTCACCTTACAACCGCTAGAATCCTGCTTAGTAGGGATTCTGCTGTTTGATCGTTTCCCGGGTCGGCTAATCTCGCGCCTTAGCCGGCTCTTTTGTAAACTGCTAGCTCTGTTGGTTTTAGCTTGTTAGAATTAATCACGGTTTGTGGATTTAACAGAAGAAATAATTAAGACAACCACGCGAATCCGAGTGAATCTTCTCGCATTGAATTGAATGTAAATTTCCGGTGGTTCGATTTTTGGTCTGCGGGTAGCTGGGATTTACGTCAAATGGATCGACTTCACCGTCACAATTCGTTACTGCAGTTGTTCAGAAGTCTTTTAAACTTATAATTTTTTGGTTATTTTATCTCACAGCTCATCTTCCAGCCATTAGTTGCTGCTCCAATGCCGCTGAATTTGAAGCTTGCAAACATCACTGTAATGAGGTAATGTTCATGCTACATACGATCTCTTTTATCTTGCCCGGCGGGACATATTTGAAAATCCAAGCGAACTGAAAAGCAATGGTTCATTGTAAATAAATTGTTCTTTTTTATCGTCCTCAAATACGTCGAGTGCGAAATTTTTCTGTGCATTTTGTATTCACACTTATGCAAGTTTATTTTAGACCGGAGGCAAATTGAATTCAAATGCTTACCACTAACATCTGTGTATGTTGTTTTGATTCCCTTCTGTCAGTTGGATACCGAAGGAGACCTGAGTTTACGCTATCAGAAATTACGTGAACTTCCCAAACATTGCCCTGGCCATTTGGTGAGTAAAGTTTGATATTTTCTGTTTGTTTGAAGAAGTACTTTGTCGCCTTTCCGTGAGTATCAAAGACGAAAACAATTATCTGCAAATGCCCTGCAGAAGTGCAATAGATAACCGGCTTTTTCACCGCCCATAACACTAATTCTGTTTCTTCTAATCCTCTTGTTTCAGGTTTACTTTTGGCGGTGCCTTAATGATTCAAATCCAGGTAAGAAGCGTGTAGGAGTAGCTAGTCCTATCTGCTTGCATTGTCACTTTAATTTCCACTAATAACTTCTGCAAATAAAGGTCTTGCTTCGTATAATAGGCCAATTAGCTTCGGTCTAAGTTTCGTCGCCTTCGTTTTTAACGTTAAAGAGATGCATGATATTGTGATCTGTGTGTACTTTTAACTTTCACAGACACTATAGTCGTTTGCGCTTTAAAAGTAACGAGGTGAGAATTAGATTTCAAGCGAATTACGTCCGAAAGGTCGCGCGATTGCGTGGCTACGCATGTGAGTGTTTATCCATGCGTTCCGAATTTATCAGTGTTATCCTGGCTTTGGTGAGGTTTAATTTTTTACTCTACTTTTGTCAGTGGATTGGAGTTCCTTCAGTTTAGATGTAACTGATTATTTCATAATTGTCAAAGCAAAATCCCACGTGTTTTAGCGCGCTTTTTTCTTATCATTGACTCGCTGTTAATAGCAACCTTTTAACATAGCATCATCTCCAATGCAAAGCGGGCTTAATGGCAAATTAATTGGGCTGTGGCATTGTTTTTTCTTGGCCAGTTATTTTTGCGTTTCATTCGAGACCATGAACCGTTAAGAAAGGTTTGCATGATTGTATGCGAAGTATTTTAGTGTTCGAAAATACAACACTTGAAAGGGCAAGTATTTTTTGAATCGTGGACAGAAGAAAATCATACACAGTTTTGTGTGGCTATCAAGTTGAAACCGATGGTCTTAGTTTTTGGTTTTTCTGAAGACTAAAAGTGTGTTTTTGAGATCAGCCAGAGGCTACTATGAATAATTAAGCTTAATCAACTTGAATTAAGAATTAATTTTCGTTTTAAAAGCGTTTTGTTTGAATTCGAGAATTGCATCGTGATGCCACTTCTGTTTAATGTCAAGAACCATTCCACATTCCTCTAAATGGTTTTGTTCAATCTGTTTTCACAAGATTCCCCCCACAGAGCGATTTGGCAGTGATCTTTTGTTTGGGAATAGAAAAGAAATTATGCGTTTTAATGGGGTGTTAATATTTTATCTCAGGCATTGAAATAATTTGCTTTGGGCGACCAACACTGATGTAGTTTGTTCGACACGATGTAAGCTTACATCTTACTGTATTTGTAAGCTTACACATCAAAGCTCTTTCTTTTTGTAGTATCCGACTTGTATTTGTTTGTCGCCTTTTCCAAAAGAGTCATTTTTATGGTACATGGATTACGATGGTAACTGTTTTATGTTTCGCTAAATTAGGCAAGATGGCCATCAAGAACTGTCGCAGGCATACACAAAAGAGAACAAGAATGCTTTTTATGTGTCGATCGGGTTTCATTTCATTTACTGCCAGATCATATCGCCAGTATAGTTTTTCATTCTTAACCAAAAGATTTTCTGATGGAAGGATAAAAGCAAAGTTGTGCCTTCTACTCTTTCTGGTGTAGGATATAAAGCTACGTATACCACCCCTAAAAAGGTACAGGGATTCGTTTGTAGGGAGAGAGGATTTTCTCTCAAATGTTTCCAGAAGAAGTTTTCCTCCAATTTTCTTGTGTTGCCATCCATTTGTCTTTTTTGCACTGGGCAAAAGTCTTCTATCATGTTTGTTCCATTTGGTCTTTTATAAAGCTTCGTTTTACATAAATTTCTACATGAACTCCATTAAGAAATAAGGATAAAGTAGCAAATAACTTAATCTCAGAGACTAATTTGAGCTTAAATCTTAGATTAGAAATCTGATATCTCCGTGGCAAGTTAATTTTGATTTTGGAACATTTTGCCGTCCATTTAAATATTAAGGTATCAGCCACAAAGCTTTTAAGTAGCTAAAAAGTGATCATATTATCAAGTAATCCTTTTAAAGTATCAGGAATCCATCTGCATTTGCAAATGTGCTTTATTTTAAACATTTTAACTCGTTTTTCTTTCATCAGTTCACTGTCATATCATGTTCAGTGTTATGCATTCTATTGTTCAGTCCCGAGCAGTGCAGTTCTGTTCAATGTTGTTCATTTTTTAGTTGTGCCGCCCTTGGCTCAAAGCTGTCAACTAAAAATGAATAATTTGGTTCAATTTTTTAAAAACCCGTGTGAAGTACATTGAAATAATGATAATAATAAAAAAAAAACTGGAATTATTATTGCTAGTACTGGCATTTTTTAAATCTTGGCACAGATCTAGGAATTCTCCTTGTAGAGTAAAAAACAAAATTGTTAAATTTTTAACAATATTTACCATCAGAGTTATTTTGTAGGTGACATATCTATCAGCTCCATAGATCGGACGATCTTGGATATTAAAGGTTTTCACGGTTCTGTTATTGGATATTAAGCTACTTGTGCACGTGGTTCATTACACATTTATAAATGGTAACCCAGGGCACAACTGAAAAAAAAAATGGAGATAATGTCAGTGAAGAAAGATACACACAGTGCAACTATTTTAAGAGAGTTAATAAACATTTAAACATGCAATTTGCTCTGAATCCTAAAACTGAATATAATCTAATTTTTGAATAGTTATGTATGTTGTTCGTTTTTCACTTAGTGAATGTTTATATTGATCTATAAAAACACCTTAAACTTGAAGAAGTACCTCCTTGCTTAATTCTATAGACCGTACACAATATAAGCTGTGTAACTTGTGGATAAATGTGCATTTCGTACAATGTATTTACAGATTTTACAAACTGAATATTTCAATTTCGTATTTGGGTTAATGATTTAAAAGCTTTCATACATGGGAAGCAACAGTAATTAGCTGAGTCTTGAATGCTACTTTGTGGGTAGACATAGTGTGTAATTGAGACAAAACCATGCATTTTAAAACTGAATTATAATGCAATCAACATACATAGACACTAGGCTTCTTATCAAAAAATTGATTATGTCTTGCTCAAGTGATTGTGCTTGTGAACTTTGACCCTGATTTTACTCGCCAAATGCATTGACAATGGTTTGGGGAGCGTATTGATTTTTTTGTAAACTGTATTGATGATGATGGATGTTAAAAATGGGAAGGTGCCAAAATAAAGTTTTTCTTACATTTTGGGTTGGGAAAAAAATTTATGAGTAAGAGTTATTTCTATAGACTTAAGTATATGTAAATGCGTTAACCAGCTGATTTGAACTCATTAATACTTTCTGGAAGGTTGATAAAGTTTAGAAAGTAAAGCATTGGTGTTTTAGTAAGCTTTATGTGATTATTATTGTGTTATATATTGTGTATGTATGGATTTCTTAATGAATAAGATTAGAGGCTTTGGGTGTGAATAGGGAAATGGGATGAATCATTGTCTGCACTGAATGTTTTTTGTTACAAACATGTCTTAAATTGAGTTAAAAGTGTTTTATAGATTCCATGGTGCCATTTTTAATTTATACACGCTTTGCTACAGTGCTTTTTAAACAAATATTTTGGATATATTGTTAATGTTGTTTTCTCTGGTTCTAGAATGCTTAAAAGGTAATTTACACTGCAGGGAATTGAATGCTTTCAAACAGCCTTGTGCAAGGTTGTCAAAATAATTTGGATGGCCATCCATCACATTGAAATTATCATGATAATACCTCTGTTTAAAAAATTATTTGTGTACTGTGAGCCGTTTACATGTGGCATGGAGTAAACTGTTCTGATTGTTCAAGATCTTTTATTTGTTAAGACTTTTGTTGAAAGATAATGGAATGTATCTTCCCCAAATAATTTTTTCCTTCTCAGTCTTTTGTTTGAGTCCATTCAAACAGTGACTTGTTAATTTATTCAGAAGTTTTAACAAAGCATTATAAATCCCATTATGTAACCAGCTGCCCATTCTCAACTTAAGTCACTTATTGGCAAAACCCAATCCTAGAGTTCACTGATCCTGTCTGTAATCAATGCATCTCTGGTATGTGTCACCTACTTATCAGTGCTTCCTGTGGACTGTGTAATGTACCACAATATTTATTATTAGACCTTCTAAGAGAGGGGGCCATTTTGTGCTTCTTTGTTTCCTTTTGTTTTCATGTTTCAAGGCTCACAATGGCATCTGGTCTCTGAAACATGCAGCTGCTAATGGGATACTTTGTTGTTTTTTTTTGTCTTGTAATGCCCAGGAGGGCAAGTAGTATTTGAGAGACACTATGGGGGAAATATTCAGTAATGTGTTTAGAAATATTTTGTCTTGTTGGTGGCATCTTCATTATAATAAACCTCTTTTTAAGCCTGTGTTGCTACCCACTCAACATGACAGAATCAAACTAACTACTTAAGTAAAAGAGCGTTAAATGGACTATTTATGTGTTAAGACATTGATAAACCTTTTTCAGTTATGTTGCTAATGGTTGAAATCCCCAGGTGGTATTTCTTAAAGCAGCAAGGTCAGTGATTATTAACCAATCTCTGGGTTGTTTTCAAACTGATTTCCTGTAAGTTTTCATTTGTATCTATTTTGGCAGAAATCAGTCCTTACATTGGAACAAGTCCTTCCAACTATGCCAGAACCTGTTGTCTCCTTCCAAGCTCTCTTGAATGTCGCCGTGCATGTCGAGAAGGAAAACTGGATGATCCGAAATCAAATTGCTCCAAGTTGGAAGAGGTAATTAAGTAATAGCCTCATGGGTGGTGATTGTTATGCTAAAAGTTTGTTCTCATTGTTCATCGTTAGTAAGCCATGGCCCGCCCACATCTACATGCGGGCTCTGTCTGTATCCAGACTTCTCTGTGAGGCACTGCCTAAGATTGACAGCTTCATAAACAGTTGCCTGGTGGTGATCGCGGCGACCCTTCCTTGCTTCTTTTCACTCATTTTACTTTAACCTAACGCTCTAATACAGACTCAGCTCAAGTTGTCAGCTGGGGCTAGTCCCAAGGGTGGTTGACTGTTCAGTCATTTCCTTTGGAAACTGACATTAAACCTTACATACAAACCTGGCCCAAGTTGTTCAAACATTAGATAGCGCTATCCATTGGATAAATCACTATCCAGCAGATATGTCTTAGGGAAACTAATTGTGTTATCCACTGGAAAGCGCTATCAAATGTTTGAACAACCGGAGCCTGATGGCAAAGGAATGATATAATATAATTATATTTAGTTAACATCAACAATCAGTTCTAAAGTGTACTGTGCTCACCAAGTTAATTTTTTTTGTTTTCATTAGAGTGCCATGTTTCGATGTGTTGAAAGATATCAGGGTGAGTTGCTTGTGTCTTAGTGTACAAAGAAAAGTTAATTTTAAGTCACAAAAATTTTCCTGTAGTATTTTGACTGAATGTTTTTGGCACTGCAGCATCAAGACGTTGTTGTAGGAGTACTACATCAAAATGTATCAAAGCCTGTCAAGTGGTAAGCAGATACTGTAAATGATGACCACATATAAGCACCCTCCCCTCCCCCCCAGTTTAAGGCCCATCTACCTGTAAACAAAAAATCATCCAATTATAAACGCCCGTCTAACTTGTATTAAAATGAGTTTGATTTATCTTGAAGATTTGACACTTAACATGATCATAAGGGGTCTACAGAAAAATGGTCAGCGTGCATTTGCATGAGTCCTGGGTAGCCTGTGGTGACTAGATCAAGAAAGAGAACAACACAAGCAACATTTTGTGTCTGTATGATCAATTTTGGTCAAATTTTCGACATTTTATTGACCTCAGCAGCACGCAAACTCAAATAATGGCGACGGAAGACGAAGATCTTTCAGCTTCAGTTATATTTTTGGGGATTTTTCTCGGTAATGGTCGTGTCTTTTGATGAGTTCTTCAGCGAACAGGGCATGTGGAAGAAGATTATCCTATCACAAAACAAAAGATTCTCAAATTTTTTATGCAAATGGACCAATAACATTCACAAATTTGAGGGCTGTTTCCTGAGAGGTCAAGTAAGTTCAAACAGTTAAAAGTTTCAAATGGGTGCATAGTTGAACCTTACATTTTATTTTTTGTTTGCAAAAAAAAAACATAAGAATCTTTTGTTTTCAAATAACGTTGTGATTGGATAATCTTCTTCCAAGTGCCCTGGTTTGGGTTGTCGCACTTTAAGCCTCATAAGAAAAATCTTGGCCTTTTTTTTTTTACGAAAAAAGACCAACTATATTTGTCATGGGTTTTGCACATATAACCCAAAGTTAATTTATGAAGAAAGGCATGTACTGGACATGAATAGGGGTATTAAACTGAAGTGATGGTTTGATATGTAGGGGTTATTGAAAGCAGTAAATAAGATTGCATCTGCTGCAGTGAGGGGTGGGGGGTGGGGGGTACTTAACGCCTGTGTTGGGTAGGGCTTCTGCTTGCAACTTCCTTTTTCTCACCTCCTACATAAGGTTAGATTTGACATGTATTTTCCCTCCACCCTGCTGTATAAATTATAATAACTTGCAGTGATTCGTTCGGCAGGTATTTTCATCAGATCAACCGCCATCACTTAAGGCAAAGAATGATGTGAAAAAGACTTGTGCAAGACATGGACAACATGTAATATCTTGTGTAGCTAACGTCACTGCTGGTGTGAAGTCATGCTCTGGTGAGTCAATTTTATTTATGCTCTCTCGGTACAATGCATAGTTATTAGGTGTAGTTTTGGATAAACATTTAAGACTAAAAATTGGATCCTTATTGAAAATGATATTTTTCGTATTGAAAAATGTGATATTGCCAATATAATGTTTTTTGTAAATTTATAAGTTGCACAAGCTACATACAGTACAGTACAGTTAATCCTCCAATCAGTAATCATGTTCTCTTGGAGTTGCATTGGTAACTACATGGTCAACCAATGCAGTGAAACCACTCTTATCTTGTGTAGACCTCTTTGCTTGCTCAATAGACATTTAATAAATGTAATGTCTGACTGTAGAAAGCTATAATGATTGTAATAAATGGTTTTCTTTTAATATGAATTCTAAAGTGTGTTTCTTTCCAACAGTGCCAGAATCAGATTCAAGACGTAAAGGTGATTATTTATTGTTGTTGTTGTTATTATTATTATCATTATTATTATTATTATTATTATCATTATTATTTAAAATAATACATATTATCATTCACGTTATGTGAGAGGTGTTAATTGTGTTTTTTCTTTTAGTTTTGAAATGCTGTAAAAGACTTCAAAATGATGATCTAAAATGTAAAAGAACTTGCCAGCAGGTATGTCATTGTATTTAGTGATATACCTGTAGACTATTTTCTTGTTATGTTGTTCTTTTAAATCTGGTATTATTTCATTAATATATATTATTTGCATTGTTTTAGGACCTCCAGTCCCAGAAAAGTGGCACTGCGATGATTTCAAATCTAGTTAAGGCTTGTGGAGAACCTTTTGCACAAAACAATGAAAAGGTATACTTGACTTTTAATACTGCTTGTTGGTCTAACATGGTCATCAATATTAAATATATTTTTACAGTTTACAATACCACTATTTATTTCTCATTGTTATGTCCTAATAATGGTCGAGGTTAGAGAGTTATTTCAGAGTACTGTGATAATAAATCAAAGAAATTAAGTCAAGCACAGTTCACTTTTTATATTAATGATGATGAACTAGTTTTGAATTCTTTTGTTTTTTTCTTCAGCGTAATGGGTTTTGGACCTGTCTTATTGAAAATTCAGAAAAGAATCCTGGTGAGTATGAATTAAGTACCATTTATCAGTGTAGCAACTTTTCTGGTGTCAATTGCAAGAACTGTTAAGTAACTTAGGGCTACTTGAATAAGAGTTTTAAAGGCTATAGTGATGTTGTAATATACTAGTGTGACTGTAAGTTTGTAGAAGAATCTTAGTAATGAAAAAAATAGTTAAACTTCTTGTGTCTACACTGTAGGTTGATTGTCAATTCCCTTGGTCTCATAGTCCTAATTTTAGTCCTAATAATAATAATAATAATAATAATAATAATAATAATAATAATAATAATAATAATAATAAATTACTATGATAACCTTTTATTGATAACAAAACTAATTATTAACACTATTTACAAGTCATTTCATTTCATAAGCTCCTGTTCATTTCAATTAAAAAAAACTCATTTCATAATAATAAAGATAAAGACTCATTTAATAATAATTATAATATAATAAAAATAATAATAATAATAATAATAATAATAATAATAATAATTTTTTAAAAATTTAGAAAGAAGTCAATTTAACTAAGAAAAATTTATTCGCATTAAAAACATTTCATTTCCAATTAAAAAAAAAAAAAAAAAAAAAAAAAAAACATCAAAAATCTAGGCCATAAAATTATGAATACAGTTGTAGACCAGCTACAGTGAGAGTGAAATCTTCTGAGACCTGAGACTGTGTACAGTTCTTAAAATAGCAAACGAAAGCTGTATTCGAAGCCAGGAAATAATGCTGGCGTAGGGTTCATCGTTCTTAGTCGAAAGCTTATTTGCGAGAGTCCTTAAAAAGTTCTGGCAGTCGAGTCCCATGCCCCCGTTTGTACCAAACACCAGTGGTGTAAAGGTTCCCATCTCTACACCCATCACTCTCTGGTTGTATTTCCTCTTCTTCTCGTTTTCTTGCTCCTTGAAGATCGTAGCTGTGTGCTTGCCCTGGTTGGACCTGGAGTTAACATGCATTACACGTACGTCAAAGAATGCCGTTACTCCTGGTGTCCAAAAACCTCCTGCCTTCATATCCAGCCTCGCTTCTCGACTTGTAACAGTGGACTGAAGGTTGAACACTTCATTGTCGAGTGGTTGCAGGAGTGACTCTGTCTCCACATTTCTGCACACTTTACTGATGTGTGATGTCAGAAGATCTCGGATTGTATCATGTCTCTGAGCCAGAAAACCTACCTTCTTACATGACAACGCGTGGTTGACAGTAAACATTTCTCGACAAGCACAGTAACTAGGGAGATTAGGCAGAGGGAGGTTGTAGCAAAGGCAAAGGGAGTCCCTAAACTCCTGCTTGTTCAAAGCCAGTCCGTGTTCTTCGATTGGAATAGTGTTCAGCCACGAGCTGGCTCCCTTGTCCCTTCTCTGCTGCACCGCTTGGAGTAGATCAGGAGATAAAGATTCGTCAATCCTCTCAATCCGGGACTTTGCAGCAGCTCTCCTTTTAGCATTGACTTCACACTTCCTTTCCTCCATCAGCTCTCGTGCTGGAATGATGGAGCTTTGAGTAACAATAGAATTGACGTGTGGTGCTGTAATATCAAGCGAGGCATTGAACTGCTCCAAGCTTTCGCGCTTAAGATCCGGAATCCCAATCCCGTCCTGCGCAGGTGATAGACGGACAAGTTCCTTAAGTTCTTCAGGAAGAAGCTCCGCTCGTCCGAATAATGAAGGAAGAAAGGAAGTGTGAATCACTTCTTCGATGGGGTCCACATACTCTTCGAACGATTTGATGGTGCGCAAGTAATAAGTGAATTTGGATTTTAATCCTTTAGTGAAAGTGACATAGGCAGCGTGGGGTTGGCTCTCGCTGATCTCCGCGAGGGACTCCATTTCTCTGAGCCACTTATCAACTTTTAATAATAATAATCAACGTATCAACTTTTAATAATAATAATAATAATAATAATAATAATAATAATAATAATAATAATAATAATAATAATAATTGTTATTTCATGAAATAGGGTAAGGAGGCCAAGTGAAAAGAGAATCAATGTATGTTAATATTGATTTCTAACCAGTCACACTCATTGTTATTTTTTACAGCTCCAGTTTGTCCCACAGGAACACCACAGCCACCATCACCTGGTAAATAAATTGTATTAGACTAATTTGACCTTTTAATATGCTTCAAGGCTGAAGGAGAACGTTTATGATAAAATGATGAAATAACCTACTGTGGGTGTGTATTGCTATCCTTCTTGATTTGATATAATTTGCCCTGCATATGTTAGCAAAGTTACATTTAATGACAAAATTCTTTCATTGGACTGCACAGAAAAACACTTAGCGAGAGACATAATGCTTTTGTTCATTCTTATTTCAAATAATTTATTTTATTTTAGTTTATGGCGGGCAGGGGTAAGTGGGGTATACTTCATAATGGTTTAGTTCTCATGGTGTAAACAAAATGTTTGAAAGTTTGGTGTCTTTGTGATTTAAGTTTTAGGAATTGACAGTGCTAAACTTCAGTGCTGTTCTAAAGCAAAAGATTCTGGCTGCTGGCGTCTTTGTATTCAGGTTTGTTTGTTTTATAAGTGCCTCTGTTCTTAACGAATATTTTTCAAGATTCTGTGATTGTTTTGTTCTGAAATTAGTATTGGAATTATATAATAATATTATGGTGACAAATGGAACTAGTCTGTCTTATTGCAACATAAGTATATACCCCCTTTTTTCATCTATTCTTCTAAGGTATGAAAAAATGTTTGATAATTTCTTATAAAATACAGTCACCCCTATTAATATGGGCACTCAAGGGGCCACAGAAAGTGTCAATATTAATGGGGTGTCTGTATTATTAAGTGGGTGTCCGTAAAGCAGGGCTTGAGTGACTGTACGGGATTTTCATCCAGTTTCACTTCCTGTGGTAGTTTCAGTTTTTGGCTGCAAAATATTTATATTCACTCAAGTTTTTTAGCTATTTATTATACTTTGGTTTTTCTTTGTATGTAATTTACCTGGTTGTTGATTCCATCCCAGAGTATATTTCACTACATAGCTATTATAGACATAAACCCAAACACATGACTCATGAAATAATTTGTTGAATTTGTATAGATGTACAAATCTAGTTGGGGCAGGAACCAGAACTGGCGTGAATTTGATGTCAAGTGTGGTTACAATCCTAGGGAGGTATGATGCACTCCAGATTTTAATGCTTCTTTATAATTCACAGTTCTAAATACTTATAGTGGTTTGGTATCATTAAATTTGTCACGAGTTATGTACTGAATCAATTGATTGTGCTTGTTCTGTAGGTCAGTATGATGAACTGTTTGGCTGATGGTGAGTAAACTTTGAACCCTTAAAGTCCCAGTATCCACTTCCAATCCAATTCTTCACACTGATCTCTATAATTTCCTTAAAGAATTTAAAGTTGAGTGGATTTGGTAAAAGATCAAACCATTTCCCTCCGGGTATCATTATGGGTTATGCGTGTGCCACTTTGACTTTTTTACATAGAGATGACTTCCCAGTGAAAACTTAATTGGCTCTGCCACAGGCAGCCCAATAATGAATGGTTTGTTATCTCTGCATGGCCCATCAAACTGAGCTATTTGGCAAAGCCTGCCATAGATCAGGTCTAGTGATATACATGTAACAACTGATATTGAGATAATGTTTTCATGGAGACAATGTTTCAGGCATTAAGATCCTACAATTTTATTGTTTTGTTTACAGTTACTGAACCATGCCAGTTGGGTTGCTCAGGGCTCAGTTTTTGCACAAACTTCAACAACAGGTTTGTTTAAATATTGTCATAGACTACAAAACAGTCTGTATTTTTGTGTATTGAAGTACGCATGAACAGTCAAGCAAAAGGCCTGGAGTGAGGCTGAAAAACAAAGAGTGAGACTGGGGAGGGATGCTGAAAATTAGGAGCTTGGGAGGGGCTCAAGTGCTTCATGCACACGAGACTGTTTTGCATTGTAATAGTCGCATGTCTTCCTCCATAGACGCATGCTGTTAAAAATCCAAATGCATACAAACATAATTTGCTTTATCTTTCAGAGGTTAGATTTATGACTATATTAGTCTCATATAAAAATAAGGCCCAATGATTTGTTTGATAAATATTAAATTAGTGGCCTTTTCTGAGGTGTAAATGTTTCTTTGGTTATTAGAAACTCTGATCAATCAATCCTAATCCTTAGATGTATGTTGTTATTGCATTGTAGACATACTGAACTGTTCCGTAGCTGTAAAAGAGCTTCAGATAAAAATGCCAAGAGTTACATGCTAGAGTGGACTAAAGGTTACATCCAGATACCTAACTCTGATATCAAAATACCAATTATGGACATCAAGAAATGTCTTCCTGAAACATGGAAGGTGTGTGCTGTCTTCCTAGCTGTAATGTTGGCTAGGATTTTCGATTTGTTGGTGCGATTGTTTTTGCTCGCTTCTTAATACCTCTTTTCTCAGACTTGTGTAATGTTTTCTTATTATTCTTAGACTATACTGTTCTATCATCATAAAGTTTATAATAATAATTATTGCTCATGTACATGTACATAATTGAAGGACTTGTTGTGTAGTAAGTAACCATTGAGCTTCTCTCCTTCCAGGCAATTGCTTGTATTCTTCAAATTAAGCCATGCAGCATTAAATCTCACAGAAGCACAATCTGCAGGTTGGTGGTAGAAACTGACTGCCATTATTAATTTACGTTTTTTTTAGCTGTGAGATGTTGCACTTCTGTGTGGACACCCGTAAATTTTAACGTATGTCGATTGTAGTGTATGCTGTTAAAGGACTCAAACTCTTAGTTAACCCCAGAGTTCAGGTCTCCCAGAAAATTAAAGCATTTAGTAAGATTTATTATGAACATGTCTGAGAGACTTATTGTTTGTAAGTCAAATTGGCCAAGATTGTCCATATAGCATTTCCCACCGTTGCCAATTTGTGGTCTTAGTCTTAGCTAGACTACATGAAGGTCTATTATCCTATTTCCATCTTTAAGCTGAGTGTAATTGTATGTATATTGTACTTTTAGGCCAGATTGTGTTGAAATTTTACAAAGATGTCGCAATTCAAGCTCTGATATGGGAGGCTTGTCAGCTGAGGATGTGTGTGATGCACTCTCACCGCCTGACAAACATGCACCATGTATTTCCCTCAAAGAATATTTAGGTATTTACATGTATTTTATTATAGCCTATTTTTAAGCTCTCTAATGTTCTGATTGCGAACATCTACGCCCTTCTCCTTGTAACGTCATCTGAGTGTCAGTTTGAAAATTGTGTTTCAACAGTTGTTTATAAAGAAGTTTTGGTAAACTAAAACCAAGTTTTCGCTATGGCAAAGGCAATTGACTATGTAATTAGCACTTTTTGTTTGGAAACTTTTTTGTGTCTTGTGTTCAAAGGATTCAGAAATTTCTTTTTCCAATATTTTTTTTGGTTGATTTGTTAGTGCATATACCTATCGTTTCAAGCTCTTGACACAAATCTCTGATGCAGTAGGAGGTGTTTTAATATAATTGACAGCAGAGTCAATGTGTTTCGGAGAAGAACTATTTAAAAACAGCGAACAATGTTATTGTTGTTTTTCAGTACCCAGCAAGTATGAAGATGTGACAGATGAAGGTATTAAAGCTTTGAAGCTGTGAATAATATTTTAATTGGTAACAATCATAGCCATGCATAACTTCACTGCTTTAAAACTTCGTTAGCGTTTAAGTTTGATTATCAGTTTTATTCTTGGACAACTGAGGTGAGGCACTAAATTAATTTTATGTGATGTGATTTGCAGTGACGCACCCTTGCAATCCAAATCCTTGTGGGGAAAAACAAGTTTGTGATATCAACAGACGATGCTTCAGCGCTATCCTTGACAGGTGTCAATCATACACTTGTGTCCCAGGTAAATGTGCATAGTATCTTACACCATCTTACTTCATAGGGCCTGTTCTGCCAGGGCTGTTTCATTAACAAAATACGGTACAACTGAATAAGAAAAGGGAAGTTTTAGCAACAACGATGGCGACGGCAAGGACAACATTAAAAAGCGATAGGTTTAATAACCTTAATAACCAACCAAAAAATTTGTGCGTGCTTTACACTTACACACTGTACACTTCGTTGCTGTCCAGCACTGCACGACTACAACTTGAAATTTCCTAGTGCTGCATTTTACAGAAGACAGATAAACACGACGGCGATTTATTCTTTCACTTTCTAAGCTTAGTTCGGACCAACAAGAATTCATCTGCTGTGTAATTTACCTCCATTTGATCTTGCTTAAACACTCTTTTGTGTGTTCGCCATGGACGCATACAGACACAAAAAGTTTCTGGTTTTCAGTCAATTTCCATTTGTTTTATTGATGTACCAACATCGTTTTACACCGCACAGGTTGTCCACTTGGTGATGAATCCAGTTTCCTTGTGCGAGTGGGAGAGTTTGCCAGGGTAAGCAGTCATTACGACAATGAGTTGTCAATATATTGATTGTTTTTTCTTTGTATACATTTATACTCGATCGATTCGGTCCCTGGAGGTATTATTAATCAGCAGGTCAGTTGTTGTTTTACCCAGGAAATGAGGGGACGCGAAGGGTGATTCGTCGGGGCCGATCCAGCGAGCGGTAAAGCGCGGGAGAAAACCTTTTCATGCGATTTTGAGCGACGCAGGTCAGACAGAAGTGAACTTTTTGCCCGTCTTAGGCAATGGTTTTTCCCAAATTTTCAGGCAAATTGCTTTTATAAGCGTAAAGACACTTAAAAGTTAAAAAGGAAAAGGCGTCACTTCAGCTGACGTTCGTCGCTCAAAACGTCTTTGCTTAATCTCTTTAATGACTTCCCCTTTGTTCAGCTTAGTTTTATTGTTCATTAGGCGAAAATAACCATAACTGTGGAAAGTTCATACATCTCAAATGATTATGGTAAAAGAGAGACCCACGATTTGAAGGTTTTGTTACTGATCTTAGGTGCCTGATCCAAGTGGAAGAGCCGGCTGCTATAAAATTTGTCACTGTGATGGTACATCAAAACTCAGCAAATGCAAAAGTCTGGACTGCATTCGACGAAAGCCTTGTTACATTCCGGGCAAACCTATGGCCATAAGTGAGTGAAACCTTGTTGGCCATTGTTTATTTCATAATTTGTCTTTTCCTTACATTTTTGTATGCCGTGTGAAACAAAACTATGCAACCCATAACAAAGTTAAACAAAACGCGTACTTAAACGTTACATTTTACCTGACTTTTCTTTCCAAGCTGTCTTTAAATTACAGAACTTTCTCTTCTCTGATCAATAGCCTTTTCACAGGCCCTCTATTTTCTCTAATTTACAGATCGTCGACCGCCTGTTAGAAATAAAAACCGCGGGTTATTTAGTGATCGCAAACTCAAGGGGGTGGGGTGGGGAAAAGAAAGAGATAAAAACGTCTGTGAACAGGCTCCTGATCAACGTTTAATTTATTGGCATGATTTTTCTGCAGATGATGGTGAGTTGTTTATGGATGACTGTAATTTATGCACATGTTTCTCTGGAGAGGTGACTTGTACCAAGAGGCAGTGTCCAGCATCTGTGCTTTCACCAGAGTATAATGCAAGTGAGTCTTTTTCTTCATTTTCATTGCAAGTTAGTACGCATCTTAATATTTAGGTGGAAAAAATAGTAGGAGGCTTTCTTCTCTTGATTGTCACTTCATACTTGTTTAAAACGTCGATAGCTACTGAAATTCCCTGAGAAAGTTTTTTTGTTTCATTTGCAAGTGTTATTTTTTGACCCGCATTATTAAAATCTCGGGCCAAAACAAATGCTTTTTCCTCGTCTCCCAAGGTTGAACACCCGGCCGATTCAATTCGTGTAAAACTCTTTATTTGAACTAACATTCTTGATACTTTATGTTAGGTTTTTAATGAAGCATTGTTTATTTAGTATTTATACTCGGCAAAAGACACTTTTTTCTACTTGATAATGACGTAAGTTCAACTTAAGGACTTCGTTGTTTTTACTTTTTTAAACTTTTTAAAAATTATTATGATAAAATGTCTGCCGAATCCGCTTGTTATTCCTACGGTTTTCACGTCAGAAATCGGTGGAAGGCACAGTTACTGCGGTCGAATGTCTTTTATTTGCTGGCGGGATTTAATTTACTTTCAAGTTGAAAAACGGCGGAGAAATTATAAAATTGACAGATGTCAACAAAAAGCCAAGCCGGACCTCACTTCAAAGACAGTTATTGTCTTATTTCTTGGATTAATATATCTGCTCTTTCTTTAGGTCGGCCTAAACGAAACCAAACCCCTGGCAACGAGTCCATAGATACGGATTTAATCACAACTCTGCCATGTGGTTGTGATAATGTCTATCAACCATTGTGTGGCGGGGATGGCAAGACCTACCCCAACCCTTGTGTTGCACGGTAAGCAAATACTACTGAGCTCTGTCTTCGCCTTATGTAAGGCAACCTGGATTCCGAAATCAAGAGAAATTATTGGTGAATTTGGAATCCGGGAAATTTTGCTTGCGGAAGCCAGGATCCTGAATATATTCAGCTTGTGGAATCTGGAATCATACTAACGATTGGAATTCGGAATCCAAGGTTCCACTGACAAAGAATCCAGAATCCACTAACTGGAATCCGGAGTCCACAGCGTGGAATCCAGAATCCAAGACTGTCTTGTATTCCCTTACATGGGGCGATTGGTTTAGTGCCGGCTCTGATGATACGCCACACGACCCCATTTAAGTTTTTGAACGCATGCACTTAAGAGTTTACGTCTCTGTTTTCACATGAATGATATCATCCTTCAATGAACTTGTAGTCTGGAGTGGACTGTTTATGAAAGTATCCGTTTATGACCGTGTGGTTGGAGATCAAGTAGCCTGCTTAGCAGGCGTCGAAAGGGGTAGGGGGGTAGGGAGGAAGGAAAAAAGAGGGGGATTGGGGAGAGAGGGTAAGGCTTCCTTCCCTTTTCCCCTCGCTCGCGCTTTTCTCCCTCCCCCTCCCTTTTTTGCGTCTGCCACGCAGGCAAGAGGTCAAGTTGTTAGTAGAGAGGGATCGCGTGAAAATACCTTAGTAGGAATAGTAGTTTTATATGATTACAGTATATGATGAGGCTGGTCATGACAAGAAGAATTACGCCGATCTCGAAGGGTGTTATTCGCCTTTGCGTAATAGCTCCTGCTAGCGTGACTTGGGAAGGGGAGAGCGCGAGGCGCGCGAACCCGTCGCGCCCCCCTCTCTTTCCCTTTCCCCTTTCAATGCCTGTCACGCTGGCTTTAATGCCCCCATCGGATAAAACATTCTTCATTCAACATTGGTTGACACAGAAGTAGGTTACTACACGCCTGTGGTCACATACCAGCAATGATCGATTGTTATTAAGGTAGCATGCCGTAATATTCCCTCTGTGGATCCAATAAAGGACGTCTAATCAGTTCCTAGAAACTCGTGTGTTCAAGTTTCTTTAGAAGCTTCCTCTGTGTCCTGCTTATTTGGCACTAGCTGGTGTGAACTGAGAATCAGTTCTCGTTTAAGTAAGACTGTTTCAGTTGTTCTTATATTTTCTCTTTCTCTTTTTTTAACAAGTTGCATGGGACTTAGGAGTTCTGATTACACAGATGGTAACTGTGCTTCTATCGATCCCTGTGAATCAAATCCTTGTGCTGCAGATGAAAAGTACGTATGAAGAGTTTTTGCTGTATCCCCGTCTTTTGCTTTCTGCAAATAATATTTTATTTACGTGTTTTTGTTTTTATTAGTGTAAACTTTTATGACATTGTCAGAGTTTTCTCCTAACGTTCATGGCTTATTTCATTTATTAAGGTTGCTATCTGAACCTTCTTTAGCTATTGAACTTATATGGGTGATTTGATTCTGATTTTCAAGGTGTATTGTGGAAAGACAGACCTGCCTCTCCGTTCTTGATCACTGCAGCCAATTCTACTGTGGTAAGTAAATTAAGTTATTCTTTCATGTTACGCTTGCGCCAAATAGACCTACTGCTTGATATAATAGTAATAGACTGTCCATACTCATGTATTTGTATGTGTAAGCAGAAGAATTTGACTCAGTACTTCTGTCAGTTTTTTAAAAATATTTCTCAAGCTTTGATTTTTTTGTTTTTGTGTTGCCAGTTTCGGAGGGAAAGTACTGCAGTGATCTTCACCTGGATCCAGTTTGCGACACGGACAACCGCCAACACCCAAACCTTTGTTCGTTACAGTTCAACGGCAAGAGTCTGGCATATAAAGGTTTTTGCAAGGTGAATAATTGTGTGAAAAAAAAAAAACAAAACAGAAAAGTGCGCAAAGATACCGTTGCTGTTTAAAGTTATAGTGTCCTGTTGATTTAAACTTTTTGGAACTCTACCTGCCATGTTCGGTGTTATTTTTAATTCAGTAAGAGGAAAATATTGCACTTGGTGATCAGCTTGCAGCTTCATGATTGACTTTTTTTTTTATTTGATAGGATGAATGTAAGCCCTCATCCTCTGCCGTGTGCGGAGTGAATGGTGAGACTTACTCCAGTACATGTGCAGCAGACTCAGCCCGAGTTCTTATTGATTACCGCGGTCGCTGCAGGGCAGTTGGAGTCGGAGATGGTGAGTATATATATATACCACACTACTGTGCAGGATTCGTAAAAAAACAATTCTCGACAGTTTCGATTTAGAATCGTTTATACACTTGCCTTAGTTGTTGTGAACTGGTCAGCGGACTAGAATTTGACTGACAGTTCACGCTGAAAGGAAGGACTACTGAGAACGTACCACTCGCGTTTGGACTGACTCTTCACAGTAATGACATCACGGCTTACTAACTTAATTGACGAGTCAGGTAACCATCACCTTGGATACATACTTAAATTCTGATTCTAAACTGAGACAGGTTATAGAAATGTGAATCACTGCATGTCATTCTACATAGTCCTAGCCACCACGAAGAAAACCTCGCACGCATTTTGAAACCATTAGTAACCAAAAAGACACGAGCACCCCTACCTTCTTGCGATCATAACTCCCTTAACGTCAAGATTCTGAGCAAACTGTAGAAGAGAAGCTCTGAGGTGTTAATGTGTGCGTTTGTAATCTCAGGAGATGAGCCAAGATGTAAGAATGTGAAGTGTCCTAAGTTGAATCCACCTGACTGCGACGGAATCATTCCACCTGGGGCTTGCTGCCTTCACTGTGGTAAGAATCTTTACATTGAAACCTGCGATACTCATCCATTTCGTAAAACATGAAAAGACAAAATATACTTAAGACTTAAACCTGCGATAATTTTGGATTTTTTTTCAATGTTAGAGTCTCATATTGAAGTTGTAGAAACTTCGGTGCGGGATGATGTATTTGATATTTTTTCGGATGCATTTACCTTGGTAGAAATTGGAGAACCTTAATAGCAAAAGACAAGTGCCCTTTTCTTGTACATGTACCGTCGTTTGAGAAATTGAAATAATTGTCATTAGAATTCATCCTGTCATTAACTCTTTTGACCCCTCTGACTGACTGTGGGTCGTGTCAATGAGAAAATAATGATCAAGGCATAAAGGGCTAATCTTTGATTTCAAGTTCGGTCACGTTGTGCAAAATTGTATAATGTGATGCTCGGTACGAAAGTTACATTGATACAGGTTACAGGCTATGAGTTGTAATCACGTCTTTTCATCCGCCTTACCGTGACAAAAGCTGTGGTTTGTTGGGGTCGCACCTTAATTTTCATCTAAATCACACTTTTCTGTGTCTTTTAGCCGCGGAAGTTCGAATCCTGTACAGTCTAAAACAGCTGATGAAGAACAGAGAAGGTTTTAGCATATATGAGACAGTCACACTGGAACAACTATTTCTCCTCTTGCGGCGTCATATTTCCACTGTAAGTACAATAAATACAGTATGAACATGTGATGAACACTTGTCTAAAAAAACTGAATCTAATTATCGGTCGCCGCTGCTCTCTAGCGTAAAAGCGCAAGTAGTAACATCAGAATCATAGTGCGTTCGGCTTAAAGAAGTCCGATTTAGTTTTTAATATTTTTCTTTCAGTTTTGTTGACGAATATGGCTGTCCAGAGTGACAGTTTGAAATGGGCAATTTCCAATTTGCAAAATCTCTCACTCTCATAACGAGGCTAAGTGCAAAACCTTTTTTTGAAAATGAGTTTCATTGCAGGAGAATAAAAACGCATTTTCATATCAATGGCTTCGCACTTAGCCTCGCTTTGAAACAGGGGCTCGGAGCAAATCGGAAATGACCCAATACACTTTTTTTGAAGCCACTGGAGAAAAAATTTAGATTCTGAAGCATACTTTACTTTTCATTAAGTGTTACTTACAGCTTGCCTGTAAATTAAATTCTGTTTTCAGACCGAGTGCGATCTCTTTGGCTATCACAGTCTTGAAGGTGATATAGTGGTGTTGGTAATGGCTGTCACGGGAAAACCAACAACCCTTCAGGTATTCACGTAGATGTTCAAAGTTGCTCATTATATTCGTCATGTAGTTCTTTACAGAGACTCACTTTTTTCTGATACACTGATTTTCTTGTCAAACTCGTTCCAGGATCTCTCTTCTCCCCATCCCCGAGAGTGAGACTTGGGACTAGACCCCAGGGAAACGAGGTCTCCTATTTTCTAAACTTGGATTTTGTTTTGGTCTTTATAGGTTGAAACTTGTAATAGTGAAGCCCAAAGGCTGGAAGCGTTCATCAACACAGGAACTCCTGCATTCACTTCAGATATAGTGTTGTCAGCACTTAAAGGCGCTCGCTCACGGGTACCATTACCTTCAAGAAAATCACAACCACCAGTTTCCAACGTTCGCAAGAGTAAAGCGAGTGTGATGAACAATTCATTAATTGTGTCATTGTTACCTATAATTATGCTTCCTGTTATTCTTCGAACAGGTAGAAGTTAATATTCAGAGTTCTCTCAGAGTATTTTTATGACATTGCAATGAATTTATAAATGTAAAGAGATTAAATTATTGTATTTTTGAGGATAAAATTTTGAAGGACACGAAATTAGTCATCTTCACAGCTTTCAGTGAAATTCGTTTTTTTTTTCGTATTTGTAGCGATTATTTTGTAAGCCAGGAGAAGTTCTCTTAGGTATTACGGTAAGATGCGTGTTGAACTGAGTCACTGAAGTTTCGTTTCAAAGAGGCGCGTCTAAACACGACTTGAGGTGTCGCCCTCATTAAACGCAGTGTTCTTTTTTTATGCAGCGTTCATCTTTCTAGTTTTGGCAGCAGATGTTTTAAAATTAAGGAACTATTTTATACGTTGAGCAGTGTTATGCGTCTCTTCCGCGGGATAGATCGAATTAACATGTCATTTTACGCCTGCTATCGAAGAAAGGAAAATTTAAAAGTGAAGGAGCTGAAGGTCGTGAAGTGAGTCGTGTCGAATTTGTTTTATAAATAAACGATAGAATACCCTTAAAGGTAATATATATAACTTTCTTACTCTCAAGAAAATTTTGTAGGAAGTTTTGTTTTTGAAAAAATGTTGAGTTATTCGTCATGAAATGAGCCGTATTGACTCAATTTAAACGTTTGTTGTTGCGTTTCGTAGAAAAAATTCTGATCAAATATTCCTCCCAATGCTCGTTTGAAACGCAAGGCTTCACTGTCCTCTTAAGTTCACCTCCAACCAAGGAGGTGAAGTGTTAGGTCGGAATGGTCATATAAGAAGGCTTGCGGACAGACCGAGGGCATAAAAATTGTTCTGTTACTGTTTTTGTATTACTCGAACTCATACACTCGTTCAATAAATATAAGATACGTAATATTTATTTATAAAAAACTGTTTAAAATTACATCCACCTCTGGTTAACGAGAAAAATTCTTGTAAATACTCATGTTACCAGAAACATCTAAAACAAGATTTGTATATACTAAATTAGGTCTTTCTACGATGCAAAACAATTAAAACATTTTGTACAATTCTGTGTTGTGCTTTTAAAACGCTTTGCACTGTTTGAGGAGTTTGTTATTCATTACTAAACAGCTGCTGAAGGTCTTCGATCCACCTGGTCAGATTTCTGTTTGATCCATCCGTCTAAAAAAGAAGAAAAAATGAAATATCTATCGTATCTGCGACGTACAAGGATGGGAAGATTGCATGAACAGGTTTTGAAAGAGATTGCACAATGTGAATTCCTTTCTTAACTGTTCTCTAGCACTTCGCCAGTTAAGTTTGACCGTCACTTGGGGCACCATTTGTGATTATCAATGGCTTGGCTATTTCAAAAGAAAACACTAGCGATGAAAAATGGTTTTAAGTGCGTGAGAATCTCATTCTCTGCTAAATAGCATCTTGCCAAAGTAATAGTGATGACCCGTGGCAGCGTCGATGGTTGTAGGGTGGCACGTTCGCAATTAACAAGAGAAAGAAGACAAAATTTAACCTGTAACCGTTCGATTTCCGTCTGGTGACAACTTCCTTCCACTAGGACAACTTGAACGTCTCCCCGACCAGTGGACACAGGATCGACCTTCAGAGTGCATACTACTTTACCACTCCTCCCTAACATCACACGGATTCGCCCGTGACTTGGTTCCCAGTCCATAGCGTAACTAATCGAAAATTGAGAAAAGGTTACTGGCTGATACAAGACTACAAACAAGAAAAAATAGTTAACGAAAAAGAAACAAAAAAAAACACCATTGAATTCCCTCCTTAGTTGCATGTTTACGATCGGTATTTTTTGTTCATCAACAGCACTTTAAAACTGTGCGCGGGTAAGGTCCAAACCTCGCTAGCTCATAGAAAGGCAGGCGCCACGAAATACATTTTTTTGTGATCAAGGTTTTTGGGGGAAAAATTTCAGCAAAATGCTCTTTTTTCCAAAGCAAACAGGGTATTATGATAAGGGGTACTTACTTCGGCCATTTTATCTCGCCAGTCTCGGTAAACAGCTTAAACAGCCCTTTTCAAATAACTTCTTCAGTCTTAGTTTCTCATAAAAAGCACCTTTCTAGTCACAACCGATTTTTAAACATGATGGAACTTCTCTACCAATTTATGGATCTTTAAACGGCGAGGTCTCGTTTGTCGTCCTTTAGTGGGGTTTTCCCTTGTTATCAGCCCTCCCTCGGCTCTTACGTGGCGCGCAAGCTATCCTTCCCGTGAGTGAGGCCCTGCACTCTTTCTTTAACTCTGATTTTTGAGCCTGGGGACGTGTCAGGAATTTTTGCGGTAACCGTTAAGTTTTTTTTAGAACCAGACTCGACGTCTCTGCACAGTGAATAATAGCTTGTTTACTGAGACTTCATAATGTTACGTCAGGAGTAAATTTCAGATCCAATAGGATTGCTTTTAACACGTAATTCATTTGCTAATCACATGACAGGTAAAGTTAGGACTTCGTTTGGAAATACCCTGTCATAGGTCTTTTTGTCTTCTTACAACGGCTTAACAACTGAATGAAATAGAGGGCATTATAACAGGTTCACTTTTCCTCAACGTTATTCCATCCTATCCTCGGCTCGTGTAACATTGCTAATTCAATTTAAGCTAGTAGATTTTCGGTTCTACTACAGTAGTTACGCAATGAAACTTAATTTATAGCATCCTGTGCTTTCCAAGTTCTAATGATTATCTTTGACGAATTTTCCTCACGCACTCACTTAGTTTGTAGTTTTTCTAATTCTTCAATAAGCGTTCGCTGATTTCTGAAGCGCCGTTTAACTTGCAGAATGAATCCAACCACATCTCCTGTATGAAGAGCTTGGCAGACCAGATCGTCGATACTAAGTGAAGGTAGATTTACCTGCTCATGAGAGGAAATGAATCAGAAATAAGAGGTTTTCTACAGTTTTTCCTTTGCTCTCTTGTGTTACACAACATGCTAAAAGATCAACGAGTGTTGACCATCTTCAAGCGGGATTTCAAAAGATTTTCGCGCTTAGAACTCAAACCTGAAATGAGATCGCACATCCCATGTTTTACTATTGAATCGTAATCAATTTATCAAGATCCATCTCATAGAATTTAAAAAATTCTTCCAAAACTAAGTTTGTTTTTCGATAACTTAGAGTGGCTCTAAATGCCATTGTTTGAACAGGAGATGTCAAAAAATATTTTAAAATGTTTTATAATGATTGCGAAATAGTAAGCATTAGCGCTTTTAAGATTTTCCCCTATTTCTAGATCTCCCACCTCCTACCCTTTTACAGGACCTTTGGTGAATATAAAAACCTTTAATTTCCAAGAATATCAACTTAAAGGACAAAATCCATAAAACAGAGAACGCTGCTCCAAAACTTAGAAGCTAGCAATGTGGGCTAAGCCTTGAACAATCTTAGACTATGAACTAAAACTAGAACCGAGAAACTCTAATCGTTTTAATTCATTCCATGAAGCATAATATACATTTTCGTTCCCGTGTAATTCATAATTATTAAAAGAATTGGCAATTGGTACAAATAAGGAAACAAGAGATACTTTAATTTGTATTTTTTCAAATACATATGCAACCGTTGGAAATTGATACTATCGCAAAAAGGTGAATAGAAACTTTGCTACTGCGTGATATTAGATAGTTTTTAAAGTTATGGACGGTTTTAGTGTAATGCAATCATGTATTCTTATTACGTGATTTTGCGCAAACAGATCAAATAATAAATATCATCATCATCATCATCATTACATAAGAAACACTGAGTACTTCACAACAAAGTAGACTGCTCCATTACCTCTGCTCCAGCAAACACAGCGCACACGTCTCCTGACAGTTCCAGTCGAAATTTGATGGTCAAAATCAGTGTGGTTTTGGCGCCATGATCCGTACCGGGTACTGCGTCATTCTCTAACTCTAACACCACAGAATCTCCCTCCATACTTTGTACTTTTATTCCTCCCAGTTTACTGAGTACTTGCACGGCACCAGCAAGCCTTAAATTAAAACAGCACGCATTTTATTTTGCTGGGTAGGATTTGATTTCTGGTTAACTATATCCTCTTACATTTTTTTAACACTTTGTTTCAGTTTATTTTCCCGTCACATTTGCCTCACGTATCAGCATGAATATTCTCCACTTCACTCTCCATACCTTTTCTTTGATACCAACGAGAATTTATTAAGCAATCAAGACTTTTTCCAGTTTTTGTTCATTTTCTTTTTTTCCTCGCAACCTTAATGTTCGATTGAGCAGTGTTACTATAAGGAGAAATTGAATGTTGGTTACTCTTAGCAGTTAAAGGTTTATTACTGATCGTTATTACACGCGGCGTATGACCAAGGTTTTATCTGTATACATGTATGCCAAATGAGCACGCTATGTCATTTACAATGGGGTCGACACGAACACAAAGACCAACCTAGATGAAAAACAGTGAACATTTGCTTTATGAGAAATGTGGCAAAACCAGCGATAACAGTGGTTAAAACTCTCGCTTTTCAATAAAAATCCCATCTCAACTCTGCATTAAACACCTTACCATCTCTGGTTTGGCTGATCAAGTGGGTGACCTTGTGTGAGCGCTTCGTTACTGTTTTTGTGTTCTTGTAGTTCGTAAACTTTTTCCTGCAAATGGCTGGCTTCAACCTGAAGTAATCCCTTACAGTGTTTAAGGGTAGAGATAGCCGTTTTACACTGCTCTATGACTGTATCAACTTCTAACTGGAAAAAAAATAACCATCGACAGTTTTAGCCGTTACTTTTCACAATACAAACCACGCCAAACCATACAACAACTCTGTGTGCAGTTCTAAAACTCTAAAACTAGTTAAGTGTCAACAACAGTCCTTCTATACACGGCGACACAATAAGATAACATGACAAAAAACCAACAAACAACAGTAACCGTGAAAAGTACAACAACTTTAGTAAGCAAACCAAAACTCCGTAAAAGCATCACCGCTTTTTGTTCTTTTGTCGTCCTCTGTACAACTACGACATGAAATTTTCCAATGTGAATTTTTATAGATGAACGGTTAACATACAAAAGGCGACGGAATGTTTCCCCATTTCCTTTTGAACAAGATTACAATTATTCAACTTCTGGAAAATTCATCTACATTTTACAGATTGAGCGAGTAGGATTACAGCGTAATGGCAATGAAGTCTGAAAGGACACCAGGCATGCAGAAAATTGTTCTTGCAAGATTTGACTTGTTCGTTAAGAATTAGATCAGCCCGTTTACTTACCTGCTTTGCTTGTAGCTCGTCAAACGATACATCCTTGTTTTCCTAAAGTAAATAAGGCAATAATAGCTGGCTGAAACGACAGAATTACCACCAAGTCTATGCTTTTATCGCACATGTATGCTCAACTTGTTAGAGGTGCCGCTGGGCTATTTGCTAAAAGCCAAAGCGGGTCTTCGTATTAACTGAATTTCAAAAATGATGGTACACTTTGGTTAGTTAAGACTTAATTTTGGCACTGAAACTGTGTCTTGCCGTCTGTTGTTACTGATGGCAAGGATGATCATGAATTGAAACTTGAAAAACTTGGGCCAATTTTTTTAAAAGTTTTAATGCCATACTTGCAAAAATCACCTAAACGTTTTCATGGTTAGTTCTTTCTAATGAAATTGGAGCATTTTGTGTATGGGAGGGGCAATAATGGTTTATGAGGAACGTGACTTTTTTTTCTTGAGAACTGTGTTGCCAGACCAAACTCTCCTTTAAATTTGAGCCTGCAGAAAATTTGGACTTGGATTTTTCCCTGTATTTTTTAAGCCTGTTTCACGGAATCTTTTTTATTTGGTGCGTGAGTTGTATGGGGCGTTTAGATAACGGCTTAATATGCTGTTATCACAGTATATATACTGCAACATTTTAAGCCACTATCTACGGTCGGGATACTATTACTGGCATAAAATATTACATATATACCGACAAGCAAGTTAAGCCGTTAGTTAGTGGCTTAAAATATTACAGTATGTAATAAGTATGGTTGCAAATTAAGCCATTAGTTATTGGCTTAAAATGTTACAGTATGTTATAAGTGTGGTCCCAAATTCATGTAACTCGATTGCATCAGCCCGAGGGAGGGTGTTTGTCAAACAGCGAGACCTTTAACCTTAACATTTTTGCGGATTTCATTTAATTCTTGACTCAGCGAGTTCCTGTCAAGAGGAAAACATTGAGGTTCTTCGTGGCGAATTTTATCTTCCTCTCCATAAATTTGAAGAGTAGAACTAAGATATTGCCAGCCTAAGGGCATATTTATTTGATTCAGCATAAATAATTCGATCTTCGGTTCCTCTGCAACGAAGCTTAACGTCGCGACGTGGCAAGTTTGGAAACAACATTCCAGCGAAAACAGCAAGCGAAGTGAGACTGTTTACAGACATTAGCGAAGAACGCACTTTGCATCACAGAACAGAAAAAGGTAGCCTGCAAAACAGCACAAACTGTACCGAGAGAGAAAGAAGAGAGTGCATACGTATACGACAACACATCAGTCATAACATGAGCTGGATACGAGATCAAGATCATTTGTCGCGCGTGTTGGAAGAGGAACTTAAATGTCCTGTCTGCCTTGAAGAATTTGTGGAGCCTAAATGCTTGTCTTGCTCTCACACTGTTTGCTTACAGTGCTTAAGGAATATGGCAGAAAATAATGTTGACTATGTGCGTTGCCCCACCTGCCGATATGAGACAGATATTCGATTTCCGGGGGGGATAGACTTGCTACCAACAAATTACATAGCGACTAGCCTGATAACTGGAAAAGAAAGAACTAGAGACATCAAGGAGCTGGAGGGGCATATGAACAGAAGCAAACGGGCTTTGGAAGTCAGACAGGAACTGCTTACAGAAATGACAAGTATGATGGAATGTCTTGGCAATCGAAGACAGCAAGTTGAGGGTGAGATACGACAAACTGCTGAAAGAATTATACAGATGGTACGAGAAAGTGAAGAAAAACTAATACAGCAACTGAATCTGCGAGTGGCTGATAAGCAGAGAGAACTGAGGCAGCGGAGGGTAGTAATGCAAAGTTTAATAGCAGATGCCAATGATACATATCAGAGAGTGGAGCAGCAGATTAATTCCTTGCCACCAAGGAGACTTGTTGAGGAGAAAACTTCTCTTTTGGCTCAGCTCAGGGATATTGACCTCATAGAGATGACATCGCAAATACCAGAAGTGGGGGACATAAGATTTACTCCAACAATTAGTATGGCTGAGAGTGAACTACTGACTGCACTTGGAAAACTTGTGATTGGCAGTGGAAATTCTGTTGATGTGAGACAAACAGTGCCAGACTACAATAACAGCAATGTGGAAATAAGCCCTTTTGGGACAGCTGGCAATGGTGATGGTGAATTTGTGCTTCCATGGGGTGTGGCCATACGCCAGGATGGCTGCATAGCTGTTGCTGACCATGCTAACTGCCGCATTCAAGTATTTGATAATCAAGGCATTCATATCCAAACTGTACCTAGTAATGGATCAGAAAGAATTAAACTTCCTACAAGCATTGACTTTGATCTTGATCATAACCTCATTACTTTTGACAGCGAAAGCCGTGAACTTAAAGTTCTTGATGGTCAAGGTCAGCTTATCCGGAGCATTGGAAGTGGTGAAGAATTGGGTGACAGAGTGGAGGGCATATCTGTTGACTGCGAGGGACGGATTATAGTAACAGACACATTAAAGGAGAGAGTGTTGGTTTTCCATCACAGTGGACAATTATGCCTTGAATTTGGCTCCACTGGAAAAAACAGGCTTGGACGCCCATCCTTTGCAGTGTTTGATCATGGACGGTTTATTGTGTCTGATACATTTGACCACTGTCTTAAGGTCTTCAATCGTTATGGTGTCTTTCTTCAGCAGATTGGTAGACCGGGGAAAGAGGCTGGGCAGTTTCGTCAACCAAGGGGACTAGCCATTGATTCAGCTGGTAACATACTTGTGTGTGATGCTGGAAACTGCCGTATCCAGGTTCTTGATTTTCATGGAAATTTTGTGCGAAGTTTTGGTGGTGTTGGTGGTGAAGTAGGCAACTTTTGTTTGCCATACTGTCTTGCTGTTGGGAATCAGGGTGAGCTGGTTGTGTCCGATTGCAACAATAATCGTGTACAGATTATCAGGTTTCCATTAAGAGAAGCTAATTCTGAATGACACAGATACAGTGCCTTCATGTAAATAATAATTATGCACTTTACTGGTCATACATATATATAGATAGACCACTGTATAATGGCATGTCAGAAGTGACACTACTATTTTAAGGTTTTTCAAAGTGAACAAGGAAATTTAACTTGTATATTCATAAAATATAATCTTGTTTGAAGGAGCTTAATCTTGTGTCTCTTGAGCAAAGACGCTTTATAGCTGATGTCACTTTTATGTATAAAGTTTTAAATGGTTATTTTAATGTAGATTTTAGTAGTTTTCTAAGTTTCCTGTTTTAGGGTATTTTTTGAATTTTGACCTCACATAGTTCAAAAGACACAAACTCTGGTGTCCAGCAAAATGCATGCCATTCACGCTGGTTAATTACTCCTCTTTATCTTACTTTGTCCTTGCTTTGTCATCTACAGTAACTAATCCATCAAACAAGACTTTAAATTTTCATGATTTTTAAGGACCCACCATTAAATTCCTTTACTCTCCAGGCTTGGAAAATAATATTTAATTCTATGACTTTTCAGGTTTTCCACGTCCTGTACAAACCCTGTGATATCAAGACAACAACATACAACATTACATGTACCTGCTCTTCCCTGGCAGCTGTCTCTTGTGACTTTTCCTTCAGAAACTCATACTTGCTTTTCTAACAAAAGTAATAATTTATTTTCTTAAATTTAACAACTAGCATGTAGATGTTGTAATCATAATGAAACCTTTGTGATCATTGTGAAAAGGGGTAAAGGTGCACAAGATCCAAAGGCCCAAACAGACAGAACTTATCCTGGTTTCCTTATCATAAAGCATGCCTCGGAGTATCGCTACTCCCCCCTGGACGGGATGCTAGTCTATCACATGGTTACCCTCTCAGCAGTAAGTCGCCAGTACCCATGACAAAGACAAAGTGGAGTAAAGTTCTTGTGTAACCAAACAACACGAAGTGCAAGGCTTGAACCCCAAACCTCCAGATCTGGATTTCGAGGTGTTAAATGCTCAGCCACACACGCCTCCACATTGCGATCATTGTACATTGGTGTAATACAATGTTTCTTTTGAGTACACAAGGTAGTGTTAACTGACAAAAGTCTAAGAGGCTGTTCATTACTCAGACTGACAATTACTGAAGGCCAGCTATGCTAGCAATCAGACTGATTTGTTTTGGTGGCTTTCTTTGCAATGCCAAAGGAAAAAAAATTATCTTGATCTTAAAAAAAGGTTTTTGGTTGCATGTGGGATGTGTAACTTTCATGCACACAGTAGCTAGATGTTGTTTTTTTAACAAAAAGTTAGTATTTGTATTATGCTGAAAATGAAAACTCCTCAAAGTAATTAAAGCCCGATAAAAGAGTGTTTAGTGAATTTTTTCTCTTTGATGAGAGCCCTTTTAGAAGCAAATATTGATTTGTAGTGGTAGATTTTTGTCTGGATATCATTAGAATTTTAAATTAACATAACTGTTAAATAGTGATGCCACTAAAATGGGAGCAAAAATTAGGTCGTTATCGTAAACGATCTGATTTTTGATAAAATGAATTTTAAAGACTTTTTAAGAGCTGTACTTCTATTGAGGTCACAATTTTGCATAAGAGGAGTGCAAATAGATTAATAATATTCTCTTTTGTTTGCTGAAGCAATGTACTGAAATGACAAGAAAAAGTGGCAGTTGCTTATAATATTGTTGCTTAACCTATTAAGATTTAGGACCAGCATCTAACAAGATTAGTGTACACACATTTTAGAATAATTAAAAGATTCGACATGGCTCAGCAGTACTTGCACACTAAGTGGAAAGAACAGATGTAGAGTTTGCAATAATTATTTTGTGATTCGTTCTGTGACAAATTTTATTAGTTTGTAGAATTAAAATCACACGGAAAGATGAATAACATATGTTCTGTTTTAACCTTGTCTTTTAAGGATGAAAGCTTCTGTTCCAAAAGCTCAAGTTTCTCCTTCAAGACTTTGTGATCTGTGGAATTTTATAAAATTTATTTTATGCAGTTAACACGCACTTTATATAATAAGAATCAGTCAGGGTTCGAGATTTATGGTCTTCCAGTCATCAGAAATGACCAGATCAGGGTTGTCACTAAGATTTCAAGTTGCCGGGTAAATACAACAAGTAGGCGGGGAATCAAACAGCTAGAGGTTTCTTTTGGTTCCATTTTTCTTCTATTTTCCTATGAAAGTAGCCAGGGGGCATGTTCATAATAGTCGGGGGAAATCCCCAGAGCCCGGCTCTTTATGACAGCCCTGCCAGATATTAAAGACAACGACAACTGGCTGACCATGGATTCTATTGTTTCTAGTAGAGTTCATTTTAGATGCCAAGATCTGCCCACAGTTTTGCAAGTCAGCCTGAATCCAGGTTCATATGTCAGTCAAACCTTTATAATTGAGATGAGGTTCTTATTTCATTCAGGGGTTTTTGGGAGTTTTTTTCACACAAGAACTACACTAGAGCGGGATTTTTCTGTAAAAGGATGACCGTCGGCAACTCATTGAATGTTAGACAAGTACAACCAGTACATACATGTATGGATGCTTTGCCTTGTGAGATTTAACCATTAATTTTAAACACTGAACATTTTTATTGTCTATTTTATATCTTACTAGTGCATAGAGTTTCAGCTAAGTCATATAAATCTGTTTCCAGTTTCTCAGTTGTCTCTTTAACTTCCTTTCTTTCCTTCATCATGTTTGCTTGATATTCTACGACGAAAACAACACCCAGCTTTTATAACAGAAAATTTAAATCGATTATTATCCTTATTTCATGGTAATTTGTCATGTTCCAGTCTTCAATGACAAAGGTTACTTTAACTTGAGGCTTCAGTAAATAATTTACAAAAAAAAAGGGTGCTGTGTATCCTCCTTTTTAGGAAACTTGACCGGAAAATGTCAAGTCAATCCCCGCTTTTAGTTATACTCATCTACTATTGGTGAAATGTCACAACTCTTGGAATGATAAATCAGTAAATCATTCAATTGTTTTATTTCATACAATATCAAAATTCAGTATTAAATAACCAATATGGTGGCATAGTACTATGACTAAAAGTATACAAAATAACTTTTTGTTTTATCTTACTCAGCATTTTACCTGTGATTTCCATGCTGTCTGTGGAAAACAAGTCTTCCTTTGACAAATTTTCCAGGAAGCATGATTGGGTTTGTAACCTGGCCAACTTTGTCTTTAGACTTGCAAGATGATTCTGTTTGAAATATATTGGACAAGAAAACTTTGGTAACCCTTTATGTCTTAAATGGGTCTCAAGCCCCCACTTTACAGGATAAGAATTGGTTTATTATGGCAACCCAAAAGTGTGGTAGGGATCTCTGGCATAATTTAGGGGTGTCTTGACTTTTCACACCCCAACCCTTACATTTTTACAATCGAAGGCTAAAAATTGGTTTTACTAGGGTTCAGAAAATGTCTCACCCCATTGTCTCGGACAAAAGGATTTTTTTATAGGGCAATTCAAGGAACTTTTCAGGCTTGCTTGCATGATGGGCAAAAGGCTCAGGCAATCATCTCTTACTTTTGCACCCCTTCCCAGAAAATCCCAGAGACAAGTCCAGCTTCCCTGGTTCATGAGTAGAGAATTGCTACAAGTTATCTTGTACTGCCCCAGGCAAAGATGTTCTTGGTGTATTTTAAAGAGTCAAGTCTCAATCAACAGTTATTGCTTTGGCATGCAGACAACTCTTCATACAGTCAAACCTCTTGACAATACCTGCTTTAGGGATAGAGAGATACATGTAGGTAGTAGAGAGGTGGTCATTTTAGAGAAGCTAAAACCAAATAGGGGGGGGGGAATACTTTAGTTTGTTATGATTTTAAATTATTTGGATAAAGTCTATGTACATAGGACTGTATAAGACTCCAAATAAAGCATTGTCTTGTCTTGTCTCGCTGTTACCCTGGAATCCTTAGCCCACAACAGACCTACAATCTTGGACAGATAAAATGGAGCATAAACAGCAAGCCCACATAGGATGAACCCTAGGAGTGAAGGGCAAAATGTGTCAATTTGCCATCTTTGATTTGGGGAGGAGGGAGGGGGAGGGGGGTCTAAATTTTCCATTTTATTTTGTCCAAGATTGTAGAATCTGCTGATTTTTTTTTTTACCCTAAACTAGACTAAACTCCAAAATTCCTTCCTATCCTAGGGTACTACAGAGGTCACCAGCACATTCCAGCCAAAACAAAAGCTTACTAAGTTGCAGGTATAAGAAGATTAAATTTGCCAATTTCATTTTTTTCATTGTCAGTTCCCAGTTTCCCTAGTTTAGGCTTAAATCTTTAACAAGGTTTCGTGGAAACTGATACCCTATTCTAGACCCAATTTCTCTGATTTCTATACCCTATCCCACATGCACTAGTCTATAAAACTGTTTGAAACGTACCATACCCTTAATAGCGTCACCAGTTTTTTGGTTAGGCCTAGGGGTACACTTCATCGAGTCTTATTATTATTTTAGAATAGAGTGGTCTATTATAACATTAGAACCAACTTTACCTTATGCTTTTCAAGTTGTAATTCGGTATTGGTGTCCTGGCCAACATTAACCTGGAGCGATTTGACGTTGCTGTGGTTTGAGATATCTTGAAGAATCCTGCAAAAAATTAAAACAAACTCATGATCGTATACCATAGTTAAGACAAAAAGTATCATACTTAAGTATCACATAGCATCAAGACTGTCGTTTTAGATAGCCGTGTAGGAATATTTAATCTAAATACCTTTCAATATCTTCAAGCTGGGAAGCCATTTTGTTTTCGTTCAAAACTGACCGCCAAAAATTATGAGACTGCACTTATTTCAGCCAGCGGAAAATAGTCATTACCAGACTCCTTTCGACTGATTCGGCTTTCTTTTCGCTTCGCTGGTTTGTTGATCTTCCATCTTCTTGACAAGCTACAGTTTCACGGAAAGATCGCATGGATGGGAGCTCGGGCATGATGAGCTCTTTCATTAGCCAGGATGCAGAAACAGGAAGCCAGGTATCTGCGCCTGGCACCAGTGCAAGTCCCCTTTTACAGTCGTCTTCAGGAAATTTCCGTTCTTTTTCCCCGTCTCGTCGTCTCTTCTGCCTCTTGACCGCATTCGATTTTCTTTCCGCTTTATTTATTTGGATTTTGCGCGCACATGTGAGTATTATATCCTTTTCTTTTGCTTACAAAATTTAATTCGTTAGATCCTGTTGCACTGCATTTCTCAGTCTAGGACTGGATACATTATAAGTGTATCAAGATGAAATTGAATGGAATTGCATCATGGAAACATTAATGGAGACAATGCGATTGTCACGAGACCGTGACAAACTCAATGAATTATTCCTGAAAAAACATACCTCTGTTCTTTAAACATGGGTCAGCATGGGAAAGGGTGTTACGAAAACTAAGGCTCGAATAATAAAGGACTCGAATTATGACTGTTCCAAGTTTTATTCGTCAAATTAAGCTTAACTTCCCTCAGATCCTTTTCGTCGAATTGGGATGGATTTAGGGGTCTTAAAATTTTTTTTCATTGCGAAAAGTAAAAACCCTCAAATCTAGCCTGCATGGTAGGCGCAAAAAACCATAGGAAGGCAGAGAAAACAGCCAAAGGAGAAAGTAAGAAGAAAAAATACCTAGGGTCTTCAGAGAATCCAAAAAAATTCCCTATACCTAAAATTAAACCCCCCAAAAAATCCCATGCTGAAATTTCTGAGCCTTTAAAAATTCCATGCAAAAAGAATGCTCTTGAATGTATATAATAGTACATCCTGAATTTGTCTTTCCCTTATCTGGTACTCTAACACTACGTAGCCGGCTGATACACATGCAGTACCACAAGAAATCTTCAG
>OZ037995.1:11782008-11789508 GCA_964035705.1 Porites rus
TACATCGTAAGATAGGTACCGGTACTTTAATACATCGCATTACATTTGATTTGATTTCAAACACAAACTCGTGCCAGATGATTGCGAAAACCACTTGAAAGCTTGCGCGTGTCTTTTATTCTTCATTGTCAACGAAGGATTATTTTTATAAAGACTGCGTAAACAAACCCGTCGCATGCATCAACGCTATTTTTATTCACTTCGTGGTATCATATTACGGCTACAGTAAGAAGTAATCGGGAGCGGATTAGAAAACACGTTTAAAAATCACGAAAAAGAACATTCAGGGCATGATGAAAACAATTCCTTTTTCTATTCTATTTTCTACTTTACAACTTTTTTTTAATCCTCTTTTTTTTAATCCTCCGGCGAAAACCTCAGAGTAGCCGGCGATAGCGCCGGTCGCCGGCGCATTTTGACAACCCTGCTCACCTCTAGGGACATTTTTGCTGGAGAGACGTCTGTGCCTTAACAACAGAAATTCCATGCTGATGATGTAAAATCCATCTGGGATTGGTTGACGAAGTAATTCTGTTGTTTAGCTGTTGTTTACTAATGACAGATAAAAGACAAAAGGTCACAAAGGTCAAAAGTGAAAGAGAGGAATCAACCGCAAAACAGTCATTATTGGTGGAACATTTTCTTCTTTAGAGGAAGTGATCTCAGTTTTCTACAATTCATTCACAGAAGAACTGAATTATTTGCCATAATAGACCAGGAGAGGCATAAACGCAAACAAATTTACATTTGGAACCCCATGACTACCAGATTAATCATGTAAACATTGATTTACATTATCAGTATGGGATTTCTGTCTTTGAGGCACAGATGTCTCTCTGATCTATTTCTGAGCTCAGTTAGTAGTCACTTGGGACCATACATTTCTATTTCAAAGGCCCCTTCAGCATGGTAATAAAAACAGTACTCATGCAATCACAACCTGAGTGCCCCCCCCCCAACTTCCCCTACCCTCCTTGGGAAAAGTTCTGAGAAAAAATTCAGGTGTAGTAGAGTTGGTGTGAAAATTCAGCATGATGTTGTGTTATCATAATTATTGTCTTAGGCAGCTGGTAGTAGTACCAGCTGAACATTATCCAAAGTACAATGAATGCTGATTCAAGATCTCAGAGGCAAACACTGCTGGAAAATTCTCAAACTTCTATCCATCTAACTAATGTAAACAACCAAACTAAAACCTTTAACAACCCAAACTGTGAAGTGTTTTTTATTTGTTTGGCATTTTTGTGTCAATGAACTGTGTTTTCATCGCCTTCCAGCTGTTGGCGTTATGGCGAATGATTGTTCTTCTTCTTGCTTATGCTCTTTGTGTCAGTCGCAAGTGGTATGCTGTTGCTGTAAGTATTGGTTCAGTGTTCGATCAGTGTCTTTATTGGTACTAATATTTACAAATATGTACAGTTTTTAAATAATTAACTCTAATTGATTATGGTATAATAATAAACACTGCTCCAGGGGGAAATAGTTGATTTCTTTCTTAAGAATCTCAATGTTTACTGAGGCAGAGCTGGGGGAAACATTTAGATTCTCGGGAAATAAAGTTAACTGTTTCCCGGGGAACCAGTCTTTAAGTGATTGGTTATATAGCTGGAAATTTTGAAGCTAGAAAGTCATTAAACCTCACTTTAACAATGGTCGTCGGTCAACATTCCAGGGCTTCTGATATTTTGCGCGGTTGGAGAGCGGCAAAATTCAGGTAATTCCGCGAAATCCCGCGAAATTCACAAAAACACGAAAATAAATAATGTCTTTTCAACTTATTTGGAACTTATTTCAGCTATAGGAGCTATTTACTTGCCGTAAACATGCCAATTTATCTTGGAACTTCATCACTGAAATGTGCAAACAACATCCCGAAACTACCAGGAGTAGGTTATGTTGCGAAAAACTGGGCACTAGCCATGATGTTAAAGGCTTTGCCATTGGTTCATTTCTGGAGCGTATTGTTGTTGTAAGAGCAAATGATGACCTCTGTTAGAAAAACGTTAAAAACGCTGGTCTGATCGGCGCAAAACTGATCGATTTCTAGCAAAATTTGCCTTGAAAATAGCCAGTAAAGTAAAGTTTGCCCTGAAAACTCCCACGAAATTCCTGTGAAATTGGCCAATTTTTCCGCCAATATGTCCCTAAAAATCCTGTGAAATTTGACTTTTTCTCTCGCGATCTACCAGAAGCCCTGATGTTCGCAGGTAACAGTGCACCGTTACCCTGTGACATCATAGATTTTGCAATGTTGCCTGCTCACATTTTGGCAGGAAACAGTTTCATTGCTAGATGTCATGTGATTTTGAAGTAACCAATGAGAGCTCACACTGTTGAGAAAATATTTTCAGCTGTATAACAATAATTATTTATATTGATTTTATTACCTTTCAAGACTGTTATCTACTAACAGTCCTTTTCGTGTAAGGTCAGTGTTCTTCCCAGCATTTGTAAAGTGCAAGGGTATTCATAAAGCTTGATCCAAACAGGTTGTTGACAACTGGATCTTCACTGTGACCAGTGACAATAGTCATTTTGTATAAACAGAGAAAATCCATATAAATTATAACCTACAAAAAGGCTTCTTAAAATGAAGATTTTGTTATGGGTTAATGTTTCATTGAAAGTTGTTAAGCCAGGCTTGTGGAGCAGTGAGTGTCTTTTCGTCAGTTCAAGCACAAAACAGGCATCCAAGGAGGACACTGATGGTTCTTAGTTTTGACCTGTTTTTTTAATTTTATTTGTCTAGGTGACTACCACAGTAACAACTGCCTTTCTTCTTGTTAAAATTATACTGACACAGCTTGCGGTAAGTTAAATTGTTTCTCAGGGTGTAGTTGTTCTCCTTTCCAATATTTTTTTGAGTATTCTGTTTTTGAATGACATGACGTGTATTGGGTGGTGGGGATTTTTTGTAACTGTAAAAGACATGTTATTAAGGTGACAATCAATGCTTTGAGGCAATGCAGAACTATGCCAAAAGGAAATAAAATCTAAATAGATTTTGAATATTTTAGTGCAAAGTGAAGAATAAAACACATTTATATTATAATGGATGTGTTGATTGTTGTGAGATCTGCATCCCACTTTTTCTTTTAATATACATTTGGAAGCTTTTGATTAATGACTTACCATCAAGATAACTCATAAAATATCTACCGTGGCAATTTTCGTTCTCTAAGCTTCTCTATCTTTGGCAGCTGCTTTCACAGTTTCCTTTTGGCATTACTTTTGACCCTATGAGATAGTTCACTTTCAGCCACAGGCTTCCACATAGCATCGCTGTTGAAACCATTTCCCTTTCCTGTTTGTCTCCTATCACCCCCTTGCCATATTTGCTAGTTTGTTTGTTTTGTTTTTAAGCCTGTTGCCTGTTTGTAGAATGCTTGCAGTTATCTACTACCATATTCCTAGGTAGACTAGTCCATGGTCCTAACCTTTGAGCTTTCCCAGAGCAGCTCGGTTGGTTTTAGGGCACCAGCCAGTTGCCATGGCTTCCCCTGAATCTGTTACAGCAACCTCACAACATGCATGCTTCTGGTAGGAGCTTTATTGGACAATGCTATTTGAGATGTTCAGAGCCTCATCAGAAGCATGTGAACCAGTGTCATTTTGGTGGGAAAACGTGATAGCTGTCACAATTCTACTACGAGTTTAGCAAATAGAAACAAATTATCAAATTAATGTTTGAAGTTTTAACATGTTGAGATTGGGAGAAGGCATAACCTCCTTTGATTAAAGATAGCAGTGCTAATTAATGTTTTTGGTGAATAAAAAGTACAATGAAGCTTTCCAGGGTGTCTATTTTTTAGAAAATACATGAAAAAACGTTCTGTCACCATTGATAATCATTCTCATCCTCGAATCTAAAGGTCTCTGATAACTTCGATGGAAATCGAATACTACTGATGTGAGGAAATTTTTGTCAACAACAACCTGTGATTTAATTCAGATGTATTTATCTCTGCTAACACTGTTAATTTCCTATTATTTTTCTGTGCAGTCTTCCCCCGATAATGGAAACTTAACTCTGTATTATGTTCTGGTTTTGTCTTCTCTGGTGTTGTCTTGGGTGGAGTCCTGGGTGTTTGATGTTAAGGTCAGTAGATACCCTGTAACAGCTACATTAAGAGTAAGTAGCTGTTTTTTTACTTTTAAAGTAATAATATTCCCACAATGTTAATGTGCAGTTAAATGATGAAGATTTCCACAAATTTTTGACAGGTTTTGTAACTGTAATTAAATACAGAACCAATAAAAATACATTCAAGAAGTTTTGAAGGTGGAGTCATGCATTTGAAAGATTTTATTTCTTCTTCTTTAAAAATGCTGCGTCTCAGTAGTCTTTGATTTTGATTGGTTTTCGTTTGTATTAAACCTATGATATGTTCTCAAAAGTTTGTAGTGACGGTGTCAAAGAACTGGTAGAGATTTCATTTGAAAGGCAAAGCTTGCAGGATTCTCCTTGTAACAGTTTGTTAATTTGATGTTTTGTTTATAGGTAATTCCAGCAGAAGTTAAAGCAGAACAAAGAATCCATCAAGGTATTGTAACAAATTAGTGTGCTATATGCAGCTGAATGAGATTAATCATGATGAGATAGTAGAAACAATTTAGGAGAGAAGAAGGTCTACAACTGAACTGAGTTTTATTATTTCATCTCCTTCCCACAGAAGAGAGAAGACCGCTTCTTGGTGAGGCATTTCGTGGGTAAGAAAATTGAACAAATAAAATATTAATATATACATCAGCCAAAATATTGAAAACGCTTAAAAACTGCTTAATACGCTCTTCCTTCAAGCAGTTTAAAGTAGCCAATATAAAACTAAGAGTGCAACTATTAACTTTTTTTTCTTCTCCTCTTTTCTTTCTCCTCACTCTTTCTATTTTCCCTTCCTTTCCCTTTGCGTGTGTGATTTTCAGGCATATCAGATGCTAAAAAAAACTTCCATTGGTTTTGGTTCGTTCCCACTCTGAAATGGCTGCAAATTTCGCTAAATACGTTTTCAAAAATACAGCTAGAAATAGATAAATAAAATAACAGCTCTAGTTACTAATGAAATCCTCCGCAAAGTTTGGCTTAAAACAACGTTTGGCTTTGTTCAAATAGCTGATGAAGAAAATTTGTGTGATCTGTTCCAGGTATAATACTCCATATTCCCTGGTATCGGAGCATAGTTTTTACACCCCAGAAGGTTGGTTGCCATATAATTTGTTATTACATAAAATTACTCTGAAACATCCCATAACTATAGCCCATTCACACCTCAAGCTGTGCTTAAAACTGCGTGTGGGGAATCGCCATCTTTGTACCATTTGTGACGTCATCAGTCGCTTATCAAAGACGATTTTGATGCATAACTTGTACAGGATGAAAAATGAAGCTGGGTGTGGAAAAAAAGAAAGATGTAAGATCGAATGGTCCTTTTGAAAGAGGAAAAAGGGGAAAACAGTCTTTCTACAGTCAACTCTCTCTAAGACGGACACCTTTGTGACCGGCACTAAGTGTCCGTCTTAGAGAGGTGTCCGTCTTATAGAGAGTCAAATAAAGAGAGTAAAGAAAGGCAGGGACCAAGTCTAGGTGTCCGTTTTACAGAGGTGTCTGTCTTATAGAGGTGTCTGTTAAGAGAGAGTCATCTGTATTTGCATATGCCTTAGCATAAAAGCTTTATTTCCACTAAGAATGAAAGGAAATGTAATGATCCTTTTTCAGTCAATTAGTGGGTAAGCTGTGCCATTTGCCTCTTTCCGGGCAACGTTCCTAATATGCTCGCCCGAGTGACAATCCCGAGGGACTGCCAGCAGTGTTGAAAAACATTTTGATTATACAGTTGTTGTTGTTGTTGTGTTATGCTGCCATCCTGAATAGCAATTTATGAAGTTATAGCAAAGCTTGACAATATGTTAAATTCATGATGGCATTAATTTAGCCAGTTTTTATCCTCCTGTCCTACCCCTTCCTGCCATTGCCTATGTGTCCATCCGTCGTTTGGTGGAGTGTCTATTTTGTTATTTCCTGTTTGGATGTTCTTGGAGGTTTATTTTGTGTTATCTACTACATACGGATTGATATGGAAAGATCGCACAAAAACGGTAAAGCTTTCCAGGCCCCACCCGTGCTCCGCCTAAACACAACTTTCGCATTTACTTGATCAAGCGCATTTATTTAGAACGTATTATCTATGTAGCTTAGTTTCAGCGATACGGAAGTAAACAAGAAAACTTTGTTTCACTAAGTTTGCACGATTGCCCTCACAATTGTTCAGCTGTGATGCTCATTTTCATTTGGTTTCGTCCTTTTGGTTGTTTTTGTTTTCAGCTTCTGACAGCGAAATCGAAAGTGACTCAGAGGAACCGCGTAGGTCCCAACCTGTAGCAGCAAGATTTTCCCCGCAGGTAATGAAGAAGTCAAAGGTATTATTACTGTCAGCCGGTTTATACAGAGCGTCGCTCTTTCGCGCAAGAGGTCGAGGGTTCAAACCAAACCAAACCGCTAACCACTCCAGGGTCTTAAACAACAAACTATTATGATCATGCTTGCTTGCTTTGAATACGACCTTTTGTCAGTACAGACTGACTATCGTGATGGAGCAGTGGTGTTAAGCTGTTGGCTTTGTCTCCCTTATCCTCCCATGTAAACTCGAATGCATGATGTAGTGATCTTGTCTCATCGATGCACGTGTGTTGTAAGCTCTCCCATCCGCGACTTTAGACTGACTCTGATAGAACAGACTGCTTAGATGGTAGGGTTTCGTCCAGATGGGATTGCTTTTTGCGAACGGAGCAATTTCGCGTTGGAATTAGGGGGTTGACGAATCCTCGACGACGACGGCAGTGAAAATATCGTCGATAAAGTAAATTCGCCTTTGTTTCTTTCCTAACTGAGTGTATGTTTTTTCAAACGTCATGACATATAGATTTAGCTAGAGCTAAAGGCGAAGCTCCAGTTTATGTACTTTAAATTTACTTCAGACAATGGACTTTAAATCATTGCAAATAAATCCTCAAATCTCTACTTAACTTTACGGGGGAACCATATGACTGAAAAATATAACTTGAGCCTGCGTTCAATTAAAAACTGACAACTGGTCAGCGGAAAGCTAAAAACACGTGACCTCGATGAGTTGGAACCTGAGCCCGCAATCTGGTCATGTGACTGATCAGTGGATACCTTGTTCTGACTGCTGTCAATTGACAATAATATGGATGTCTACCATCAAGTTAAACACAGGTTACAGGCTCCAACTCAAGCTAGAAAGTTTGACATTTCACATTGGTTTCCCAGTGGTGGACGGACGGGCGGACGTACGTACGGTCACGTGATTGCTAAAATTCCTCGGATGGACAGATTACCAAATTTTCTTAGGTATTGGGCTATCATCGCGAAATGTGCTTAAAGTGCGTTGGATGGAAATGCAGCACTTTTCATCTGTCCGCCGTTGTTGCCTCCACCCTCGTCATTTCGTAAGTTTCCTAATTTTCAAGAGGTACACTTGTCTC
>OZ037995.1:11799508-12089508 GCA_964035705.1 Porites rus
AAAAGTGGACCATTATTTTTGGAAGTCGATTGGTGCAAAGACAGGTTGTTAAAAAGGCAACCGGTAGCGTGAAATAGCTCCTTTTACCCTAAGGACTTCATCATGGGAGTTTTCTTAGCTCAATTTCTTATAACTGAAGTTTGTTTGTTTGTTTATTTTTTCAGAGCTGAAAATGGTCCCGGTGGCTGGGCTATGCGAGAAGCCGAGGGGAATCCAAACAGAACTGAATATGTGTGGTTGTTTGATGTAGATCTTAAGGTAACAGCTAATATATAGATTTAGCCAGGGCTAAAAGCGAAGCTCTGGTTAATAATACGTGTAAACAAAAAAAATTAAATCGTGTAACGCTAAACGGGGGACGACAATGAAAATGGCTTCAAGACTAATAGATCTAATTAGCAAAAAAACTAATTGCACGTGCAGCACACTTTTTCTTCTAATTAGCAAAAAGCAAATTTGCACGCTTTTTTGTCTTTCCCTTGCCGTTGTTTTGCACGACTACAACACTGTTTTGTACGACTAAAACGTCAAACTTCCTAGTTACACACTATTTTTATGGAGAAATTGTCGTATGTGCTTACCCAATATTTTGTTTCCAGTGTTCATGTTCGCTTTTATTTTTCACTGCCGCTCATTTTCACCTTGCTGGCCGCTAGCATTTCTCATTTTCTCACCGCCGCTTTGAATTTCCATGTTTTTCTTCCAACGAATTTTCAGTAACTCGCTCTAGCTCTTTCTCTGTTATACACGTTAGTGTACTCATAAAAAATAACGCCGAAAAAGACACGACTTTTTTCTTTCTAAAAGTCCGGGCGGCCATGTGATTTCCTTCCAAATAAAACCTTGAGTTGCATTTGGGTTCCCATACCTGTTGATTGAATTATTTTACATTGGTATGCCTGTGGTGCGGACGGACGGTCGCTCGCTCGATCGCTCGCTCGGTGTACGGTCACGTGATTACCAAATTTTCTGGGATGGGTAGATTACCACATTTCCTTAGCTATGGAGCTCCGCCCACGCGCGCGCTTCGCGCGCGGGTTGAGCTCCGCTACTAGAGAAGCTGGGTTTTTTGTCTTAACCGTGAATTCAGACGGGAATCGGGGTCTTCACGAAAGGGCTCTTGACACGAACTGCTCATGATAAAGTTGTTTCTCCTCTTGTCTGTTTTAACAGGGCTGGCTACCACAATCGGTCATCGACACCGCCATGTCCTTTATGTTATATTCTACTGGGCAGGGACTGAAGACCTTTGTCCGGGAAAGTCTGGGCTCAACAGAAAACCAGCCGAGAGAAGACTAGACGCAAATGCTGAGGGTAGTATTGATGGATTAAGAAAGGCGCCGGGCGCCTTCACACGGAAATACCTTTGGTTGTGGCAAGAACGAGATGTCACAATAAAACTTGCGCTTTTGGGGGGCACATGGAAGGCAAGAATGCCGGTTGCTTGCCAAGTTAAAATCTAAACTGGGATATTTCGTTTCTGCCAAAAAAACGGTGGCCGTTTGCGAATTCATGCCAGTTTAGTCGCGCGAAAACCGGATGTTGAGGAAACAAATCGTACATCTTGTCGGCAAAGAAATTCTGTGTAATTAGGCTTAAAACCATTCCAATCTCTCGACGTAGGCTGTTTATCCCATTTTACCCACTTCACCAAGAAGGGAAAATGTATCCGCTACTGTGTCCTAGTTTATGTTGGTTCAACGAAATTAAATTTCTGAAGTTTCGTGTCCTGTTGCTCGGCTCTGCCAAGAGCGCTTGTTTTGAGATCTTTCCACCGTGATTAATCACAAAGCGATCGCTGAAAGGACATTTTTTCAAATTAAGATCTGTTTAATTTACTGAGATTTTTACTCTTTTTTTAAAAAAAAACTCCAGACGTTGTTTTCGATAAAAACACAAGTTTTATAACTCGTGTAAATTATGTGATATATGATGATATATGATTTAAATTAGGAATAAATATATTATGCAATTTTGTTGGAAGAATCACGTTTCATTTTGCTGGAATATAATGGACGGACCATTAGAAAACTTATGGCGGGGTGGAAGTTAAAAAAAATATATTCATGCAAGGGAAAAGATACTGGAGAAGAGAGAGAAATAAGAGTGAAAAAAAAAAACCAATGAAAAAAAATTCGTGCAGCTCGAAAGTTCTCCACCCCTGCCATAACTTTTCTAATAGTCTGACCCTAACCGTATCTACACGAGAAATACATATCCGGATGGCTTGGAAAATTTTTAACTTTTCCTTGATATTTCTCCTTGTTCAAAAACTGACGTGCAGAAAAACGTGTCGAGTACAAAATTTGTGTCGGTCAGAACAAACAGAACAAACACGATTGATTTTCAGGTCCTTAAATTAAATAGCAATTGGTCAACAACTCTCGTACGGAAACTGAATTTCAAAAAAAGAAAATAATCAAACAAAATGTCAAGAAAGAAATTTTGGGAACTTTCGGGGTCTGATTGTTGCATCTTTTCCCCTTGTCCTTCGCGTCTCAGTTCTTTTCTGGAAGTTTCTTCCATTTTTTTCACGGCCCATTAAAAGTACACTTCTGGGCTGTGACTGTTGAAACGTAAACTTAAGGTGGCTCGATACAGTTTTTCAGGGTCAAAATCTTTGTTTATGGCGACGTAGTTTATGCCAAGGAGTAAACGTTGCATCAAGAAATATCAGAACGAAAATCGGGGAGCGCCCCTAAGGGGTTGATTTCCATTGTCGCGTAATTTTTTCGTGGGTACGTACGTACGTAAGATTTACGTTCGCAAATAAAGGAGGCAATGCATGAAAGGTCGCTCGTAAGCGTAAAATTTGAACCTCGCTTAACTTCTCATTTAAGCTCAGCACTTTTTATCTTGTCTCTATTTTATTTACGTGATAAAATTTACGTGCGAAGCCAAAAACGCGTCAGTGGAAATCAAACGTTAGTTACTCTTCATCTTTTGTCTCCGCGACGCTTAATACTTCCCCAGGCCCTTTTCGCTAGAACAGAACTAGTAGAGACAGAGAACGCGCGAGTCAATGACAAAATAAGGTGCGAACTTTCTTGTGAGCGAGAGACTATTAGTTGTTTTAAAAAATGACCCTCAAAACAGGGAAGAGGTATTTCAGCAATCACAAAGCTTAGTAATGCAAACCCAACATGATCCAATTTTTTCCCGACAAACCTTAAAAGCAAACCTTGTTCCATAAGGTACATATATAATATTGCAATATAAATATGTTAGCGAAATATTTTATTCTGGAAATCAAAATACTTTATTCCTGAAATTAATTCAAGCTAACCAAAACGCATTGCCTCATATTAACTCGGAAACCAAGATGACTTGACCAAGATGCGGATTAGCTCATTTGACACATTGTGCGAGGGCGAAAAGAAAAAAGGACGACATTTCCTTGCACTACAACTGAATCCCGCGAAACGGCGACGGGGAACAATGAGTGGCGGTTCGAGAAGGTAGTGTTTCCTTAGTCTATGTTCACATGGTATCAGGCGAATTGTAGACCGGCTGAAAAATATGACCGGGCATTTCGTTCACACCGGGCCGTTCAATATTGTCTCTCTGTTCACACGGAAATGACGAATCAGGTTGAATTTTCATCTTCAATGGTTTAACCATCTGCTCATGCGCAGGGCGCTACACAAGCAAATTCTAAAACGCCAGGCGACCATGCCTAATTAAGACAGTCATGGTGTTCATACTGCGCCGCAAATTTTTAACCGTAACGGCTGAAAATTTAACCTCGATTTTGGCATTCAAATTTTTGAACGGCCAGGCGTCTAAATATTCGTACGGTTAGTTCATCTGGTTCCATGTGAACGTCAGCCTCTGGCTTCTGTCGGTTTTTTAAATTTCTGTCGGAAATCTTAATTTTGAATTTTAATTTATAATTTGCAGTTTAAGAACCCGTTTCATCCATTGTTTCATCCTGGGTTGAGTCCTATTTCTACGTCAGATTAAATCTGACAAAATATGCTCGAGTATTAATGTAACTGTAATATAAACTTCACTGCACAAGAAAAACAAAAACGACATGGTATGTTTGACATTTGTTGAGCCCAAGGTAGCAGTCGTGTCATTTCATTTATGGGTAATTATTTTTTACCAGAAACAAAACTATTTCAATCACTTAACAACGTACTATCTACATAAACGTGACTTCGCAGTAGCTAAAACATTGTTTGACAAACGATGATTTTTTTATCGCGATCATCTCTCGACTAGTCAAGGAGATCGGAGCTGATTTAGCAACAGGACGGGAACGTCAGTTGATGACGGGAAAGCGCGCGGAAAGGACTAAACACGACTTTCGGTGCTCAATTTGCCGCTCTGCCATTGGTCAAGCCAGTTGTTTGAGTTGCGCGCGCCGTCTTCAACTGACGTTCCCGTTCTGTTGCTAAATCAGCCTAATATCTCCCACGAAGGGACGCGAGCTCCTTGAGTAGACCGATCCCTGTTGATCCCTGATAAATTGTACCTACACGTGGAATTCAACTCCAGGAGAAACTGCCCACAATTGACAAATTAAAAGGGTCCAAATAGAAGCGATAACGTTTGCAAGGACGCAAATTCATTTTTTTTTATCAACGTTTTCACTGGCCTCATCGCCGTCGCTGCTTAAGCTCCCTAGTAGCCTGAGAAAACAGCCCACATTTGGCAACGCTACCACTGGTTTCCCCGGCGGGGAAACCAGTGGTAGCGTCACCAAATGCCGGTTGTTTTCTCAGGCTAGCTCCCTCGTAATGATCAGTGCTTGAGATGGCGAATAACGTTTCCCTATTGTCCGGTTCAGAATATAAGCTGGGACTGAGTCGTTTTTTCAAACACGGCCAGTTAGTGAAACCATTGTTTTTTCAAGTGACTATAAATTACTCTGCCCGTTTAGTTTTTTTTTCTAATTGACTATTTATAATCTGCTCATTGTGTAATTGTAATGGAAAGCTTGATAAATAATTATCCTATTTCATATATTGTCAGATTAATTGAATTATAAATCACATCTGCTGAGTAGAGTTGCCATTCCACGTGTTGCTCTCATCGTCATCATCATCTCTGTTGTAAAGACGGTGGACACCACCCTGCTCACGCACTGTCGCACCTCCCCCCGGACCTCTCCGACGAACGGTAGAACCGTTATCAAAACTGCGACGCAAAACAAAAAGGAGAAAGGATTTATATTAGTCTAAAAGGTTCGATCCACAGTAGGGAGTGAAACTTCAAGTTCGTTTATACTTGATATAACATGGAAATATGTTTCCTGGTTTTTTGCTCCCACTCGCAACAGTTCTGCCGAAATCGGCGCTTGATTGCTGCCCAACAACTCCCGCGAAGTCTTTCAAGCTCAATTTATTTGTTTGTGAGTTTCCCATCCATTTTTTACAAAGTATCGTGTTCACAAAGTAAATCCTTTCTGTCGGTGATTAGACTAACGGATCGTGGAACACCCTACCATCTTAATGCTGAGAAACAACTGTAACAAAAACAGCTCGAATGTCATAGTAACTCTCCAAACGGCTCTCCAAACTAAACTAGGACCAGTCCCTAATTTTTCCTCAGGGACAGTAAAGCGAGTAAAATACTCGAGTTCTCGTGAAAACCTTCACCCCCTAAGAGAGGCGAGCCGACGGGGAAGGAAGAAAAAAACTGTCGTCGAGAGTAGGTTTTCACGCGTATGCGTGCCTTTCGCTCGCTCTACTATCACTTTAGCCTCCCACGCAGGTGTTTTTAGGGGAGCTCGTATTTCTTCCCTCCCCACAAACGCCTGCCCATGCACAGAGCGCTACTTCAGTGACTTCAAAATGGCGTCTCCTAGCTGAGTAACCACGCATCCATGCAACCGCGCCTTTGCCTTACAAAATTTTAGACGCTTATGGTGTTCTTACCGCGCAGGTCAAATTTTCGACCGTGACGGATTTTTTAACGGCTAGGAGTTTAAATTTTCTTTCGGTTAAGGCTGGTCCGTAAAAACGAAACACCTACGCGCACGAATTTTCAAACGGGTCAAAAATTCGTCCCGCGCGTGTGCACAAGGCCTTTCTGAGAAAATTAAGATACTACTGTTAGCCTAGAACAAACATTACTCGATCTTACCTGGACTGCTGTGACTGTTGACTGGTATTTTGACGGCCTGATGATGTTGGATTGTACGCTCCTCTGGAATGATCTGGACTTCCCAAGAAAAAGGCCTTCAACAAAGTCATCAGAGTAAACAGAGGCGAAAGGATCCAAACCAAAAGTTCCGAGAATGAGGAACTTCCTGATGGTGTTATGGACGTGCTGCTTTTCTGTAAGATAAAATAAAAGGAGGTCAGAACCTTCCTTATTTGTTGCTCACCATTGCGGATTTTCCCCAAAAATTCAATCATTGTGATACATACATACATATATACGAGTTACACTTAACTAACTTTATTATATTTATTCATTCAAAATATTTCCCCGATTCTGATTGGCTAAAAGCACACGCATAATTCACCATAACCAGTTTGCGATGACCAAATTTGGAAGAATTTTGTGGTTAACGAGCAAATGACGTCAAAAATGCAGCGTTCGTGCTGGTTTAGGCACCGTTAACCCGGAAGACGTGGGGACGAGGTTGAGTTGTTTTGGTTATGAACTTGAAAAATGGCGGACATTTCACTCGTTTCAAGACAAATAGTCAAAGTAAATAGTAAATAGTAAAATAAATACGTTTAAACGCAATCAGTAGATCTTAGAGATCTTTCCCTTATTTACAGTTCGGCCGCTACCAATGCGTTTGACGCGACAAAAACGCCATCAAAATGTAGTTTACTGAGTTGTAGTTTTTAACTTGGAAACCTTTGCTATGCGCTTTTTGTTTTACTTTCTAAAAAGAAATAAAGTTTATAAGGCAGTAAAATAATTTGCCTCGCTTTTTCAGTCGACAGCAAGAATGCCATACAACGCGCACCGCAAACTCGGCTAAGGGGTATTTGCATTATAGGTTTTGTTCTAAAAGCAACAAACAGTTTTCACCCTTAATACATGTAGCTCTTTATATATTTCAGTTAATTCTATAACAAGTTGGTATAAAATGCTTGCATTTGGCTATAATCACTGAGTAACCTTTAACTATGGTCTAAACTCACCATGGCAACGACAAGAGTTGAACTTGGTACCAAGCGTAACTCGGCTAAAGTCTTGACTAGATCCCCCTCAGTCAGTTCCCGTCTAGGGTAGGTTGTGTACAGCGTCACGGAACTTGTACTGGGTCCGAGGTGCTACATTTAAACAGCCCCATATATCTTTGTTAATCGTAAATAAATACAACCTTAAGATACAGTGGAACCCTCCAGCTACTGCAGACATCAAGGGGCCCATGAGTACTCATGGGCCCCTGTTCCCGCCGTATTATCCGGGTGTCCGTATTACGCGGGCTCTCAGAAAAACACGTCATGCATACAGGTTTTATAGATATTAAGACTAAAGCAGACATTTTTACGAGAAAACGTAGTTTAATTTCTTAACTGTAAGTGTAACAAGTTCATCCTAAAGAAAACTCACGATCACTTATCATAGTCTCGGACTAAGTCTACATCCAGTTTTTAGTTCTGATACTACAATGGAATGTGTGACTTTTAAGTGATGCTTTTAGTTTGCGACTCAGCCGGGTAGACTGAATATTAGAGAGAACCTTTGAAAGTTCATTCACTGAGTTTCTCGAAGCTTTTCACAGGTGAATGATTCAGTCATAAACAGTGCGCAGATAAAAAGTGCCCGTAAAACGGGGTTGACGATTTAAGGGAGTTTGTGACTAGGGACACAGTAAAATGTCCGTTGTCCGTATTAAGCGGGTTAATTTTTGAGAACAGATATGAGCTTTTAACGGAACTGTCCGTTATATACGAGTGTCCGTATTAAGTGATGGGTGTCCGTAGAGTGGGTTCCACTGCATTAAAGAATGGTAACATGAAAAATGAGAACTGTAGGGCATCATGTTATAGTAGCCACAAAAAAACAACTTACATTGATAATAAACTGCTGTACTATCTGCAGGGGAGTATCAGCTGGGAAGGTGTTTGTGACGGAGCTGCCGTCTGGAAGACGAAATTGGAGGCGAGCAGAAGTGCTGGAACAGATACAGTAATAATTCCGTGACAATCTAAACTAACCAACCAACCAACCAGTTTATCGGTCAATAAATCAATCAATCGGCCACTCAAAGCCCACTTTTTATTCATAACTTTATCGGGAATTATTTGGAAAAGTTAAAAAAAGTGTCACATTTTTTCTCCCCTTTTGGAGGACATCTTGCAGCCGTGAATAATATTATTACAAATATCATGAAAACAAAAAAAAAGTTACTTTGAACCAAAATAAAATTAATGAGCATTCGTGGTTTATCTAGTAAATGCATTATAAACTTCACTGTTTTTCTGTGATAAAACAAGCCCACATGAGAAAGTAAAAGTAAAAACAGTCTGTCATCAGTCAATAAGAGAAGCCTCGATGAACTGGATTAACTAGCCGATTAGTTGGCATATTAACTAACCTGTTCCAGTTGGCTCGTTAACTGAACTGGTAGAGCGCTCCACCAGAGTATGCTATCGCAGAAGTCAAGGGTTCGACTCCCGTCCGAGTTTTGAATGTTTTCAGGCTTTCTTTTCGCAACTGCAAAAGTTGCGTCTATAACTGCAATGACCTTCTTCCATTTAATTCTTAACCGCTCAGTTCCTAAACATGATTTTCGTATAAGCCAAGCAGCGTTGTTTTACCTGTCACTGCCTCCTGAGGAGACAGGAGAAGGAGCTGAAGCAGTAGCAGCAGCTTGAGTTAAACGCTGTCTTTCTTGCAGCTCATTCTGCCTCCTTGCCTCCCTCTCAGCTCTGTCTCGTGCAATCTGTTGTCGTACAGCTTCCCTGTGTGCACGCTCCTTAGCTCTGTCTTCCTTAATCTGATTAACAATATCTTGGGCTTGCCTCTCCTCACGTTCACGCTTGGCTTTTGCCAGCTCTTGTCCAAGATTTCGTCTGTCGCTTTCCTTCTTTTTGGCCTCCTGAAATAATAATTTACTTAGGTGGTAAATAAGTTACTAAAGAATATTCACTTACAATATATCCAAAACTACAGGGAGAAATTGTTTAATAAGCACAGTTGAACCTCTATTAAGAAGCCAAAGAAAGAACTTTCCGCCAAGAATAGAAAAAGGCATTCACTTGGCCGCAGTTCGATGAGTCTAAACAAACGATGTTTTGCAGTGTTTATGGTGAATTCCCTGCCCTTGTGTAAGATAATTGAAAGGAAATGTACATGAGCATTAAATCTTCTATATATATTTCGTTTTGCTGATCATTATGTAATTTGAACCAATCCACCCAAACATTAGTTTGCCCCATTTGTTAGCACTACTTTCAATAGTTAAAATATTGTTATTTCAAGAACAAATTCTTGCCTAATAAACTTTTTAATTCGGTTAGTAAAATTTATGCCCACTACCCCAAGGGTTAGTTATTCAAAAAATTAATTTCCATCCCTACTTGAGGTGACGGCAAGTGGTCTTTCAATAGAGGTTCATCAGAAATTAGCATGATCTTTAGCAGTAACATCACCTGAGTTTGAAACAAACCAACGCAATTTTTGGGAGCAGCTTTACTGGTCCACAATCAGTCATCACCCATCTCAGACTGTATTTTCCAACATACATTTTTAAAAAATAAAGCCAAATGAAGTGTACCAAGAGCTTGATGGCTACTTAATAGAGGTGACAAGAATAGGAGAACTCTTGTTGATAGAGGTTTAATTGACTACACTAGTCTTTTTTGCCATTATTACGGGACTTTGATTACTGGTCTCTTAATAAAGGATGGTTGCTTGATGGAAGCTCAATTGTAATTCATATTTGACTTGGTCATTTTTGTCTTTCCATACTTAAGTCAAAACTCCAGTAAGCGTACACTTACTAAGAAATCAGAAACTAACTAAAGCTATTAGTTATTAGTAAAATTCAACTAGTGGTCTATTATCAATGCTGCATTCTGATTGGTTGAGCTACTACTAGGCTTTATGTTATAGCCCACTAGTAGCGAAAAGCGTGGGCTTTTTGGCGACAAAAACGGATTAAAGTCTAGCTTTAACTAGCTAAATGTTTTTTATTGTCGATACTTTTGACCAACTAGTTGGATTTTACTAAAACAATTATTCCTCTCGCCCTCATGGCCTCTGAGTCAAAGCCCATGAGGTTCGCTATTGACTCAGAGCCCATTCGGGCTCGAGGAATAATTGATAAATAGTAGTGTGGATAGCAATGCAAAGGAAGCAATTTGGATGTTGATGTGTAGCATGCCTTTTTTCTCACTTATTTAATAAACCACAAGAGCACTCTCCCAGCTAATTTTGTGGATCTAGTGGCCTCCAAACTTACTTGATTTTCTTGCTCTTCTTTTTCTTGTCTTCTTCTTTCAATAAGATCTTTTGCTCTAAACAGGTACACAGAAAAGAGGAAATCAACAAAACAGGATTGCGTTTATTTTGGACTAACGAAAATGCACCATAGTATGCTCAAGAAACTTGCTCAAACACAATAAAAAATACAATGTAGGATGGTGGTCGGCAGAGGCTACTTATACGGTGTATATCGCAAAAAAGCAGACTTTGCTCACAAGATATAATTTAGTCACATTGAAATTTAAAAAAATCATATTAATAGCTTGTTAAGATATTTTGATATCTTAGCAACATATTCATAGCCCCCCTCCCACCTTTCCCCACAGAAGGGATTGGAAATTTCTGGGGAAGGAGGGGGCATCAAAAAGTAAAAGAAATGTAAGAAATTTAGGTGGAATTTCCAGAGGAGTGGAGGGTCTGTGAAAGGGTCTTAGAGGTATTGTTGACACAGTTGTTCTACAAACGGTAAACATGTCAGGGGTGGATCTAGGATAAATACAAACTGATTTCCTAAACTAGTGCCAAAGTCACAAGCTTCTAGGGGGGTCTGGGGGCATGCACACCTGTGAAATATTTTGGATTTTAATTCCCTAAAGTCACCTTTCCTGGGTTTCTGAGTGATTCAGATAGGATACTGACCAGATTTTAACATGGAAACAGCGTGCAAAGAAAGTGGTGTCCAATAGCCTTGGGCTAGTGGATTTTGCTGTCAGACTAGTGAATGCTCTTCTTAACTTGCCTGATGGGCAAGTGATTTTTGGGGAGCAAATTCAAATTACCGAAGAACTGTAATCACCTTCTCATCAAATATTTTTCGGGCTAGTTGAAATGACATGCTAGTACATGCTAGTACATGCCAGCTACAGCTTACCCAAAAGGCAGGCTGTAAAACTGACTTTCTTTGCACCCTGAGAAAGTTTTTCCATTAAAAATATATTTATTTATGGAAAATCTGATCGATTTTCTTAAAACGATGGAAACCAGTGTGTATCTGTGCCTGTACAGTATGTATAATGTAATGTCTATCTGTTAAATATCCAACCTTTGAACTCTTTCATTTAATGACTTCTCCTGGTTGCTGCTGTTAGTGGGTTCCTGGGGGAAAAAAACACACTGTTATCTCTAAAACATCTGCATAGAAGTCCAAACAAATCAAGAGAACATTCAACCAAAATTAATTTACTGTAAGACTTGAAAGAAAACCCCAATGAAAGTGATTAGCCAAGAGTGTTGTGTAAAGTTTCATTTTTATTAAAAACAAATTTAATAAACAGGTGAAAAAATAGTTACATCAACCTGAAGGAGGTAAGACATCTTATGACATCTACACAACGTTGCATAAGTTTGCATTAAAGTTTAGTCATTAGGGTTTAGGGTTAGCAAACAAAAGTGAATGAGTCTTCACATAGGCTTTATAAGGAGCCCGCCCTACCATAGGTCAATGTCATTTGTAGCAACCCACTAAACAAAACAAAGTACTTAAAAAGTTACAATTCCAACAGCAATCGCAATAAGACAGAAAAAATAGCGTTAATATTCACCTGTGACGGTCCTGGGACAGCCGGTACTTCACTTGATGTCTCTTGTCTTGTGGGCTGTTCTTGGTCCTCAAAATGTTGGTTTGAACTAGAAACCTCTGGACTTGTTTGAAGTACGTTATTGGTGGATGTGGGTGTTATTGTGCTATTATTAATTGGTCTTGACTTTTGGTGAGTCTAAAATGGCATTCAATAGACAATGTTATGTATGTCAAAGTTATAGCTTTCTTGAAAGCTCATAACTTATAACGCATTACTAACTTTTCTTTTTAAAAAATAATATAAAAATCACTGTATAACAACCACACACAACTTAAAAAAAAATGAGAAAATAATTTCTCCTCTGCTAACAGAGGAAGCAGCAGCCATGATTTTATCACAGAAACAAGCAGTATTATTTTAAAGTTAGACAATCATGCAAACATGCAAGGTTGTTATGTACTGTGTTTGTATTGCTATGTACTGTTACATGTAGTACCTCAAATGCCTTGTTTGCTCTGGAAACAAAGTCATCAACTGGGAGGTCTCCACCAATAACCTCTAAAGGTAAACCATTTTCACCAATAAAGTATGTGACAGGGATACATACAATGGGGTCTTTTAACGCTGTTAAGGATTTGTACAAAACCAAAGTGTCTATATTATAGAGACAGCTAAAAAGTGACAGGTGAAAACTTAACAAGTTTTTCATTTTAGGCGAGAGTTTGTCTTGTTGTGGTAAACAATATCAGCTGTTTAAACTATTTTAAAGTTTGGGTTGTGGCTTCTGGGAAATAGAGATGAGCAATATACCTCCAATAACCTCTAAAGGTAAACCATTTTCACCAATAAAGTATGTGACAGGGATACATACAATGGGGTCTTTTAACACTGTTAAGGATTTGTACAAAACCAAAGTGTCTATATTATAGAGACAGCTAAAAGTGACAGGTGAAAACTTAACAAGTTTTTCATTTTAGGCGAGAGTTTGTCTTGTTGTGGTAAACAATATCAGCTGTTTAAACTATTTTAAAGTTTGGGTTGTGGCTTCTGGGAAATAGAGATGAGCAACAATAACAGTAATCATTAATCTGAGCAGAATGCTGTGTGTTGTAACTTATGTTACATGGCAAAAAAGGTAGAGGGTTTGCTTTGCAGGAGTTCAGATGTGACATAAGGTCTGTAAACACATTTGCACCTGCAAATCACATGTAGAACCAGGGAAAAAATGTATTTATTTACATACATTCAGCAGTTCTCATTCTACCGAGAAGTGTAGATGTAAAAGGATACAGAGCTTAGAAAACTGATTGCAGTCCTCACTAAATTGGATTAAAAGAAGCAACAAAATAAACAAAATAAAAATTTGAATGGTATAGTTCTAATAGTAAACATAGGCACGTTCAACGTGCATGAGCTATTTTGAATGCTTCAGTGTAACTATAATACTTCGGTGTAACCTTACCAAGAGTGATGAATCTACCTTTTTCATCCTAAATGGTTTTTGGTTTTTGTGCGAAATTGGGTATTGCGCTACATAAATGAAAACGCGAAACGCTCAGCTGAGTCGATCCTCAACCTATGTATTCACTTTCCTCTGTCTTTCCCAGTTACATCTGGTGCAAGTTAAACAAATTGCTAAAGTAAAATAAATTTCTACTCACCAAACGTTGATTAGAAGAAAAACTCTAAGGTTTCCTCGGAGTTTCTTAAGCCAAAATGTGACTCATCGAATACTGAATAGTTACGAAATACCAGGATTTTTATCATTGAGGTAGATGGTTGCGTCATCATAATTCACGAGGTTTTCACGTGCGATTCTACTCAGTGAAACAGTCTTTAACTCCGACAACTTATTTCTTCATGTTTTAAAAGCTATTGCTTCTTAAAAGGCAAGAGCCTTTTTTAAGGCATTGGTTACAAAACGAAACAGGTCTTCATACGTCAAAGTTACTATTTATCATTGTGAAAAGCCAATCTGCATGAGATGTACAGTCACACAGCTGGCACGTGAAAGTGTTGGACTTTGTCCCCTTTCGTGGTTCGTACGTCAGGGAATTCAAGTTATCACACAATAAACTAGTAAACAGAATTATAAAAATAACTCTTGCACACAATTTGCACGTGAAGATGTTGGTCTTTGGCCCTTTTACAATTCGTACGTTAAAAAAAGGCAAATTGTTTACTACAAAATTTTCTCAAGCAATTTTAAGAAATCACCTCGGCCTTATTACAACATCTGCAATTAAATTATGTTTCATGCAACGTCAATGTTGATAGCCTAACATTTATTAACTTCCAAGAAAATTATCAAACTGCCGAAATATATCTCTGCTCATATCATGTTACTCCACTCAATAAAGCAGTACCTAATTATTGTGTCAACTAGCTTCTTCCAATTTTATTCCCTAACGATACTGTTTCTACTTAAGTTTATACGCATCTTTACTAAATAAAATACGTTTCAATAACTATAATGCTTAGTATGCAGGAAGGATGTATCATGTTGTTCACTTATTATTCCTTTTTGTTGTTGTTTTGCCGAAACGAAAAAGGTCTGTTGAACTTTGTAAGCGAGAGAATAAAATTTCTACAGCTTGTTTACAGGATTAACAATACTCGGTACAGCTTTTAAAAAAATAAGCTGCTTTTCAAACTTCTAAAACCACATTTTATAGGCCGCATACTTTCGAATTAAAGTCCATATCTAAATATCAATATTGCTTCACTGGAAGAGCTTTGAAAATATATGATCGTTTATACCCTACCTTGAAGCAGGTGAAACACAACTCATAAATACGTGCGTGGTACCGTTCGCGATAGCCGAATTCGGTCAGAAATGTCTTGAAGTAGCATCCACACAAAAATATGAACCCTTAAACAGCTGCATCACTGTACACAGCGTTTGAATCATGAAGATATTTAATATAATGTCTCCAAACACCTGTAGCCGTAATAAAAGACGAACAAATTGTAAAGAATCAAGATGGCGGTCTTAAAGTGCCCTTGTTCGACCTTTAGCAATGTGATTTTTAAGTAGATGCCAAGATCTCATTGGTTCCTTAGCATCAACTCATAGTACCTTCAACCTTATTGGCTCTTGCAACAAACATCCGAACATACAAAGTTACAAAGATACAAAGCCACAAAGATACATACGCTCACACCACTGACATATGAGCTATTTTTTCAAAATAGCTCAATAAAATAATAAATGACAAATGTGTGCTAGAAGCCATGTTTGCAGTCCAGTGTTGTTAAATCGCTTTAAATACAGGACATATATTACTTGGTGGTTGTTACTTAAAAGGTTGAAAAGTAAATTTAGCTCTTCTTGCAGGTGAAGAATTTATATTATGTTTCTTCTCACCTCTTATGATCCAGTTTAATAGCTACACATTTATCTTTGGATAATGTCCCAGCAACCTAAATAATTAAATAAAACATAAAAGCCTGTTATATCCACTGTAAGCAGCTCAAAGAAGCTAATTTTTTGTTGGTAAAGTATGCTATTGGGTTTAACTTCAGAATACCTAGCCACTTATCTCTATGAAAAAGTTCCTATTCTTTTACTATATTTCCTCAAATAATAGCCAGGGGCGATTATTTATTTTTTCGCATCAAAAGGGGGCGATTATTCGAGGTAGGCGATTATTTCAAAGATTGCTCACTGGCAGTCGTGCCCTAAATATTGTGTTTTATTATCCCATTAAATCAAAAAAATTATCACATCAAATAAACTGAACATTTCTTAAGTGTTTCTTAAGTGTTCCAATTTTGGTTCCTTGATTAGTTTTCAGAGCTTGAATAGTCACTGATCAGTTTTGCTGGATCTGATTCCATTTCAACACAGGGAGGGAATAAAAGAAAGAGAAAACTGGCAAGAGGGGTGGGGTGGGGGCGATTATTTGAGGGCGGCAATTATTTTAAATATTTCCATCAAAGGGGGGTGATCATTTGAGGGAGACGAGGAAATACAGTATGCATCATTCCCCAAAGCATTGTGACGCATGTAAAGGAAGTGGACAGGAATAACTGCTCCATTATTAATGCATGGATACTCATAGCATATCCACTATGTTCTTAATAGGCACTAAAATATACAAATGTGGCACTCACTCACTGACCCATCCACCCAATCACTTCCTCACTCACCCACCCCCCTACTAACTCACCCACCAACACAATCACTCACTCACTCAACCTGAACACATCCTCATTATTTCAAGTATTTTATGTCCAAAATGAAAGCACCCAATATTATAAAGGGCCCTAGGTTTCTGTTAACGTGACAAGTGACAACTTACCAAATATCCATCAAAAACCATGTCCTTATCTAAACTAAACATTCCCACAGTAACAAAGCCTGAGAAAACAGCTGACTTTTCGCCATGCCACCAGGCCAGTATTTTCCCTGCAAAGTGATATCTGAGGAATGAACCCAGAAATTCCACACTGATGATGTGCTAATGTCAAGAACTGAGTAGTGTTTCTAATTGGTTGAAAATTGCTTCAACTAACCAGAAGCACTAGCCAGAACTATGACGTGTCATCAGTATGGAAATTCTGCATTCCTTCAACAGAAGTCATTTTGCAGGGAAACCAGTGAAAATTTGGCTGTTTTCACTAGGCTACATGTAGCAGTCATGCTCATTTGTGTAGCAACTGTAAATCTGCATGTGTCACAATTTTAAAAAAAAAAAAACATGACAAGATTTTAGAATATCTTAGCTGCCACAGGCACTTTAAACTTTTTCATGTATGGTTCATCAACTATTGCCGTTGGCAGGAATCTTCTTGCCAAGATTGTGAGTACGCAAATGTCATAGCAGAATTATTATATCACGAAATTCTTTTTTTATCATCTGGAATGCCAGAGGGTTTGGATATTGATGTATTTTTTGGCTATTACAGTATCTTAGGCATTTTTACCCTGGTGTACAGTAATTTGTTGCCAAAATTTCAGGTATACAGTACTCTGCATAAGCATATGATTTTAAATATTAAGAATCAACCATTAAGCAGGTTGGTATTTAAATTTTTCAGGACAAAAAAATCAGATGTATTTGTATCCCACCACCCCCCACTGGCTGGACCTAAGAGGTTTGGGTAGCATACATGCTACCTACTGGGGGTAGCAGGCTGGAACTAAAGAAGAAGCGGTTAAAAAAGATATCTGTCTTACACACCTTAGGATCAGACCATACTGAATTCATTTTTTGCGTTGCGTCATTGTCACCTGCAATGAAATGATCAGTTTAGAAGCTGGAATTTTAGAGGGAAAAACTGTTTTTAAGTCATCTTTGGATCAGGTTTGTGGCTTGTTGCAATTGTCTTTGTTGTTATGCTTTTTTTGGCAAAGTGACAAGTATTTATCTGAGGAAATTTTGTGGATTTTGAGTGAAAAATCAGTGTAAAGAAGCCAGATTAAGGAAATTCAGCTGGGGACTCTTCAATGAAAGCAAAAGACTTGAAAACTGGAACACGTAAGTTGAAAGCGATGAAAACAAGACAACTGAACAAATTAGCCACCTGCATTGCTGGCAGTGAAATAAAAAGTCAACAGGAAATGGAAGAAATTAAAGCCATTTTGGAGCGTTTTCAAGGACTTCAGGAAATAACCATGGAAATCTTGGAAGAGTAAAGGGTTTTGTATCTTTTGTAAGTGGGGTGTTTGTTGTACTACCAAAGAAACAGGTCAAAGTCTCCTGGTTTTAGATCTCCAGTGGTTGGCATCTCTGAATATTTTACCACAACATCAGTGCAGGTCCTTGCACACGTAGCCATTCCTACAGACAAAGATTTCCATGCACGAAAATTCAGAGCTCCTTGTGCTATGTGTTGCTTAAGACCACATCCACCTCAGTCGGGCGGGCGTGTGAAATTAGGAAGTTTCATGTTGCAGTTGTGCAACAACAGCAAAGAAATGTACATTTAAGCGCAATGTATGTGCAAAGTTGTTGTTTTGCTAATCTTAACCTATTGCTTTTTGGCTGTTCAAGTTTTGCTTAAGCTCCCTTTAATTTGCTCCCATGGTAACATAACACTTGTCCTCTCTATTGCAACAACTTGTACTTATTAATAAGCTCACTTATATTATTTTCACTTTTTATATAATCAGATATAAAAGATTCAGGTAAGTTGCTTTGTGAATCACTGAGTATAATTACCATCGAAAAGAGAAAAAAAAAAACTACAAAATACAATTTAAGCTAAAATAAGGTTGCTGTAATCCAAAATAAGTCGACTTCTTCAATATGACCATGATTCATTCATGTTGGGTGAGACTTACCTTCAATGTAAACAATAAATAGTAATCCGTTCTGTCTGGATTTCCCTATAGCCTCCGGAATACTTCCCATAAACCACTCCATGGTTTTCTTACCTATTCCGCCCAGATTATGGGGAGAAAATTGAATAAAAAGGAGTTATTCGTCGTTGAAAACTACACTGTTTCTTTCTTCTTGCATGAACGTGTCATGAATAAATACTTAGTAACCACGCTCAAATTGTAGTATGGGAGGGGATGTACCGCGCTGTACCCGATACTTAAAAGTTTTCATAACTCAATTTTAACTTGTAAAAGGTGTAAAATAATGCCCAGTTAGTTTTAAGATATAAAAAGGATAGACTTTCTTAAAATGATCAGGTTTTCGGAAACATATTGAAATAAAGATAACATTACTTTTTCTACTTACCCACTTCTGCTAAGTAAACCGTCTGTTCTATTTCAGAACCCAAAATGGCGGCTACATTTGCTCGAAAAACTTGTTCTCTTGTCACTTGTTTTCCTGCACGTGTTTCTAAATGTTTCTGTCCTTGTACGTTACTGAACGTTTCAAGAATGCATTTGAGATATAAGGGTCACAGTAAATGGCAAAATATTAAATTCAAGAAAGCACACATTGACTTTGCTCGAAGCAAGGAATTTGGAAAACTCTCGATGGAGATTATTACAGCTGTTAGGGGTAAGGATAAGTCTATCATTGAAGCTTACTTTAAAGTGAAATAAATAGTTATAGATAATACTATTGAGTTTAATTTAATTACTACTCATAAAGGCTGTAAAGAAAAAAAGAAGGATTCTAACCCTAATTATTGACCTTGACTTACTTAAGCCTAATTTCATTAGCCATAAGTGCAGTTGTGAAGAATTACTGGTTAACGTTGTTAGCTGCCAATAAACTAGCTAGCAGTATTAACTGTTCCCTTTTAGATGTGGAGACAACAAGCGGGAACCCTGCTTTGCACACACCCTTTTAATATCACCACCTCACTATGAAGGACAGTTTTCTTTGTCCCTGGGGAAAGTCCAGACATTTCATATAAATTCAACCGACTTAATACTGACACTGATTATTGTGGACAACAGACACTTGTTTCTTGCCCAGTGAACAAATTCTCATAGAAAGGTAACCTCGCTAATGCAGACACTTCATCATCAATTGTGTACAGTAACGAGCCTTTCCTTTTTGAAAGGTAACAAAATCTTCAGTGAACAGCATCTACATGTTCCCAGCACTACATTACACCAGATATGGTGATATGTAGGTGTCAATTTCAGACTATTTTCAGCCATCAAACGAGTAACGTAGAGAGCGGTTCTGAGCAATTATTTTTTTAGTGTTTCCCGCGGGTTGGGTACTTCCTAGCAATGGGCTAATGGGGATGTGCTGCTGGCTGGGGTTGTATTTTCATGACTGGATTGACTGGATTGGGGTTGCATTTGTAATAGATTTATGTGGAGTAACTAGAATGAGGTTGCGTGGCCACATTGTGTGGAAGGCAAGTGCTCTTAACACTTGATGCCACCTTTGCTACCCTGGGAAGTATCTAGAATGACACCAGTTTTTTCCCCATTATCCTGCAGGAGTTTAATAGCTGAAAGGAACAATAATAATATTGTACTTCTGTGCACAGGTGTGAGAAGCCCACTGCCTTCTTGTGTGATGTACAAATTTAAAAAATTAAGTTATAGTATCATTAGAGACAGGTGCGTGATCAATATATTAGAATTCAGGTTAAGGAAATAGACAATCAACCTAGGCTAAAACATTTTAACCTAAATTTAATTCTGACCTGTGATATAAGTACTATACAAGTACATCTTTACATTTTGGCTGGTTGCTTACAGGAGTTTTGACTGTATTTGAATTGCTTTGCAGATATTTTTCATTCAACTAGTGGTTGACTTTCCTTTTTCAGAATCAGGGCCAGACATTAAGTTTAATAGTCGCTTAGAAGGTCTTATTGAAAAAGCAAGAACCATAAGCATGCCAAAAGAAAAGATTGAAAATGCAATCAAATCTGGGAATGGGGTAAGTTTAAACTTAATAGTTCTTCAGGAAGTACTGGTACTTGCTCTGCTGCTTTCATTTATCATTTGTCTTTACTTGTCATTTTTATGCTGAAAATAATTCATGTTAAAAAATATGCTAAAAAATTAAAAAATGTTAAAATTTGGAAATATTTCCTTAGAAGTGTTTTGGGATTGCACCTACATTCATACCACCGCTTTTTTATTCTTATTAAGTCTTAGTCTTTGTCTCTCATTAACTATTTGTTTCATTTTCTCCCTTCTCTTTCACCCTCATCCTCATGGATTATTTTCTGTTAGAAAGTAGGAGAGGCAGGAAAAGGCCCTTAATTAACATCAGCTGGTAATATTTCCCCTCAGACACCCCAATCCTAATGTGTAATAAATTTTGAGCTCTGTGTGAAATGCCATATAAAGCTCAAATCATGCGTACCTCACTGTACACAACCTGAGGTCCCGGGGAGGAGTGGGGGGTACTCAACAAAGTCATATACTGGGAGGCTCCGTTCCAAGGCTCACCCCGTTACCCTTTTATATACCATTTTTGACAGACAAGGTACCCCTTTTGTGTATCATTTTCCAGGAAACTGATCAGTTGGTTGAAGATTTTATCTAGACAAGGGAAACAGCTACTCTAGAATAGGGGGGATTTGGGGAGTTTTCTCTAGTATAGGGTAGCAAAATTCAGCTGAACTAGCTGTGGTATAGGTTAAGGGTTCCAGGGTCCCAGCAGCACATCCCCACCCAGAAATTCCTAAAGTATCCCCCTCCCCAGGCATATACTTCAACTAGTTATATCCCTACCCATTTATATACCTGAAGCCTAAAAAAGGTACCCTTTCGGGCAAGACCTCCCTATATAGGCCATTATAGAGAGTATCCCCCGGGGCCTAAGGTGGCCTTTCACATCTTTGACTTGAGACAAGTGTATATTGTACAGGATAGTTATTCCTTCTCCTTCTTTTTTTCCCTTGAGTTCCTTTCTTCACTCCCAATACCTAATTCATGTAAATAAATAAATGATTTCATGTCCTCTTTACTAAGACTAAAGATAATCCTTATGAAGCATCCTTGTTGGAGATAAAGGGTCCTGGTGGCTGTGGTTTGCTTGTCCAGATACTTACTAGCAACAAAGTTAAAACAAAGAATGAAATGAATACTATTCTTCGCAAAAATGGGTAAGTGTCTTTAGAACTTCTACACAACCAGGGGTTGTCAGGAGTGGAGCCAGGAATTTTTTATTGGAAAGGTCCAAACTTGTTTAAGGCCTATACAAAATCATTTCTACCCTTTCTGGCATGCATTTACTCATTATTTTCTAGTAAAGATGTGACCCTTTGGGCTACCAAATTCAGTTTCAATGTTTCTGGTCAGATGGGTTCTTTAGGGTGGCTGAGACCCGCTGACCATCTCATGAATCCAACATAAGGAGTGCAGACTTTCCCTGTGTGAGCAGATGATAACAATATGAAAATTAATAATAGGTCAAAACCCTCAAACAATTTGCTCTTAACAAAAATCAGTGGACTATATTAACCCTTTCAGCCTCCCCATCTAAATTCTCCTGCAGATTGATGTCTATACAGAATTAGTTAGGGAAATTCCGTTAAAGAACAAAGCATTTCCCTTTAGGTGATCATTTTTTTTTATTCTCATAACCTTCCTCTCTTGTTTTTGTATTGATATTGTCGGAAAAAAATTGATGTTGGTCATACTTGGTACTTTATAAAGGGTTAATATATGGGGGTATTGATCAGTAAGATTAAAAAACATTCAAGTTAGACAATCATGATACACCTCAGTTTTGGAAGTAACAAGAAAACAACCGGTAATTTATGGAGGACAAATTGAAAACTGGAGACTGGACACTATAGACAAACTAGAGGAGTGAGAACGAATGTCAGAATGTGAAAGTGCGCAGCTCTGCTGTCACATCAGGCTTTAACAAACTCACGCTACCTGCTCAGGCCTATCCTGCTAGGATAGCACAGGTCAGATAAACCAGACTCCTGGGATTACATCTTCTTATTACATTATTTTATATCTGTTTTAGGGGCATTTTCAAGGATGGTGGATCGGTCACTTTTCAGTATGATTACAAAGGTAATGATAATTTATAATTTAAATGTTTTAAATATTTCATGGGCGTGTATAATATGTCTTGGTTTAATTTCATCCTTGGTTTAAATTTTATTTCCTTTTGTTTCAAAGCCGTTAACATACAGTACCATACCCAAAAACAAAGAAAATAAAATTTACCGAAGGATGAAATTTAACCACAACATATTTATGTAAACAGGGAAGTGATATATTTTTAATTTTCGCTTTATTTTATGAGCTCCATAGATAAAAATTCTAACATTTGGCACTAAGTTTTAGGATTATAAAATTTGTTACTGATGACAATTAGGAGGACTGGTATCTTTTTTTTAAAGTTTGTTGACATCACAAGCAAACAAGCAATTTATTTTTTAGAAAAATTAAGGTTTCAAGTTACTGCTCGTAGTGATTCATTTTCTTTTTAACTTTGAACAGGAGTTATAAGTGTTGAAGACTTTCTTTATACAGAGGATAAACAGAACTTGTCAGAGTATCCAGATGATGACTCTGTCGAAAAAGTGAGTTATTGAACCATAATAAGGATCAAGTTTCTTTATTTGATTACCCGAACAAGCATTCTAGTAGCATTTTAATGGGGAGCTTAATCAACCATAACGATGAAGACAACAACTGTGTCAAAAACTCTTATAAAATAATTATTTGTTGTATGAGCAAAACAGCTCTGCACGTGCAACACGTTTTTTAGTACATTTCTTAGATGTCCACTCCATGACTATGATGTGAAACCTCCTAATGCAACATTTTATGGAGGACATGAACATACGATGATGAATTTTCCTTCCTCTTTTTGAACCAGGATAAAATCTTAAGAATTCAACTCCAGCAGGTCCATTGTTGTTGCTTAAGTGCCCTAATGATATCATAGTGAAAATGATCTATTATTACCGACATTTATTTTTAAAAGTTAAGGCTGTGATGTTTCCACGACAACCATATTAACTTTAATTGAAGTAGGTAGATGTTATAGTCTCGATTAATATTCAGTGTAAGTGTTTTTTTTTTTACTAGAGATGAAACCTTTATGCAGTTTTAGTTACTGGTAAAATAATTAATGGTCTTTTCTCTGCAGGCTGAAGAGGTAGCTATAGAAAGTGGGGCAGAGAATCTGTTCTTCTGTGAGTCAGAAAATGATACAAAGATTATAAAGGTATAATTTTGAAATAATTAATATGCACAAACTTGGCCCCATGTTTAATTTAGCAGGTTGGATTGGAGTTTATAATAGTCTCAAATGATGTTCTATTTCATTTGATTGATAGTTTAAGTTAATAATGATATGCTAATCATAGGTTATTAATCACTATTTTGATATTGTATTTACTTCAAAGACTATACACACACAGACCAGAAATGTGGCTGAAACAGATGCCACAGAGAAAAAGATTTTGCCCAAGTATAAACAACACTGAACAGTATCCACCTAATTGCCTAGAGTTCCTGGACCCTAGGGTTAAAAGGATTGCTCATTATACCGACATACCCCCTTACAGCACTCCCTGTCCATTCTTGGGTGCTATTGTTCTGTCTATTGTAGTCTTCTGCGAAAAGTTGGGCTTACAAAACTTCCAAAAAGATCTAAACCTTAAGTAGAAAGCAAAAATTAATGTAAGACTGCAACAGAAGCATTCTTGAATGAAATGCTAAATTTGTCTTTGTTTTATTTATTCATTACATTTCAGTTCATATGTGCTATTGAGGATACGAAGAAAGTACATGACGACTTATCAGAAAAGTTTCCAAAGAAGATTCTTTCTTCTGAACTTGAGTATATTCCACAAACACTTGTTTCTCTGTCAGAGGAACCTTTACAACAAGCAGAGAAACTAATAGATACTCTTGAAGATCATGTAGACGTTGTGCGAGTTTATGATAATATTGAACATTACCCAAGTACCACATGCAAGCTGTTTGGTTCTACATGACCAGATTGAAGTGAAGGCCGGCTGTCAATGAATGAAAGATGTCTGTTTTTAATTAGTCTCTAGGCCTTCATGGGGTCAGTTGAAAAGTTCTCTTAGTGACAAGTTTTTTGTCCTTGTCTGAGATGACTGTAGGCCTCATTATTTTTACCTACATGGTCTCCCCACATAGCCCCAAGGAATATAATGTTAGCCTTTTCCAGGCATTCAGATGGTGGAGTCTGAGTAAGAAATAAAGCGAGCCAAAAAGGGGAGAGGCTAGATGAACGTGAAAACAGGACTGCCATGAAGCACTAGGGATGGAGGACATTTTAATGCCTTTACATGAAATAGCCTTGACAAAAATTGAAATGGCCAAATGATATGTTATCATGGCTTTAACAAAAACTGACATCCCTACAATACATATACCTGTTTATGCAAAATAAAAATGCCATGCTTATTAAAAGAAAAAAAATTGGCTTGACTTACATTCACATTTTAGTTGAATTATATTTAAATGAAAGCTCAACCTCATTCCCTGGGTTCTCTCTGACCTGCCCTACTGAGCACTCGGTAGGGCAGGTAGGAGAGAACCCTGGTAACAAGGGGGATGAAAGCTTGCTACATTAACTGACAATGCATACTTATAACAACCTAATGGTTTGTGTTGGATGCAATATATTCAAAATTAAGGTACCCATGTAACATATGTCCAATTGGGAGTGAGTTTGTTCATCCAATATCTAGACACTGAGAAGTGGGTTGAAAAAAAAAGGCACCCATGATTTCTTCTAGTGTCTGGACATCAGATGAAACACTTTGTTAAGCATTTGAAATCACTTTTCAAGATGCTCAAGAAATAAAACTCAGTCAATCAACCAACTGAAGCAAGTTACCTAAACCAACTCAACTCTTCAACTCCAGATGCCATTTTTTTAAACTCACTGATCTGTAACCCAAAGTTGATTGATGTTGGTTGGGGAAAAACAGCAACCAAAGGCCCGTTCACAGGCTAGTGAAAATGTAGCCATTTTCAGGGCAGAGGGAATATCATCATTTCTTAGTTATTCCATGGGTGTTTGTCCAATCCTGGGGGTCAAGCACATTGAATGAGCTAACGCTGTATAATGTTACGAAGTACAGTGTTTGTAAGGATTAACAAAAAGAAACCATCTTTCAGTTATGATTTATTTAAGATATGCCTTAAGAAAGGGGTTACTCTAAGATCTAGGTCTGGTGACTTCCACTCTGTTATCTTGGACCACTTATATTCAATCAACTACCACCCAGTACTAATAGGCTGATTTAGCAACAGAACGGGAACTTCATTTGATGACGGCAAAGTGCACAAAAAGGACTTAACTCTACTTCCAGTGCCCAGTTTGCCACTCAGCCATTGGTCAAGCCAGTTGTTTGATTGGCGCACGCCGTTGTTAACTGATGTTCCCGTTCTGTTGCTAATAAAGCCTAATAAATCAAACTAGTGCACTCATTTGTTCAAATAGATACAAAAAGCAATATGAGAACTCTCCTTTAATAACAAACATTCACTACAAAAGATTTCTTGCCAAATGACTATGAAGCAACCTGCAAAGGCAAAAAACTTGGTGGAAAACTTGAGCACTGTGCAGCTTCTGATTTTATAGCATTACCATATTTTGGACTTCAGAATATGAAATCAAGTTGTTAATTTTTTTTAGAAAACAACTTGAGGTCTAAAATGTTTTTGCATTCTGTTAGCCTTAACAGAGATGTCCACATTTCTTTTTGCTTGCTGAATGTTCCGCAACCTGACATCTTTAACTTTCTGTCGAGCAGCACTTGCAATGGTGCCATGCCAACCTAGGGCTTTATAATCAGCCATGATACTTTGAATCACCTTGGAATGATGACTTCTCTCTGGAGGCAAATTCTGCTTGTAGATGTGACGCATATTGCGATGGCCAATTTTGGCCCCCGATGGCAGACACAGCTCCAGTGTTTGCTCATTGACTGCTAAGGTGCTATCTCTTCCTTGAATTTCATCGCCCTCAATCTCTTCATCAGGATTATAATCAGGGTAGCTACTGCTAAAATCATAAAAATCAGCATATTCCAAAACTGCATCTCCTTCATAGTTCATTTTAGTGTGGCCTTTGTCAACCATGTGGCTTTGAACAGCTTCTAATGAGAAAAAACTCTTCCCTTTGTCGTTGCAGTAAAGGCACATATTTCCCATTCCAACCTTTTCACATAGATAAGTTACAAGGCCTTTTAACTCCACAACATATTCTAGATCTGGAATGAAGAAGCTATGTGACCTCGTCATGTGCTTCAGATTTTCTTCTAAGCTAACACTGTGATGTGGACAGAAAAGACAGTCTGTAACTTCCAGGGTATCTTCTTCAATGTCACCGTCTTCGTCATCATCATCATCACCATTGTGGGATAATGACTCAGCATTTTCAGATTCAGTGTTCTGTGGGTCAGTTTCTTTACTGTCCTTTCTTTTGAAGTTGTTACTAAACTGGCTCTCTGTGATCAAACTTCCCTGTTTCTTAGCTTTGTTGGCCTCCAGATCTTTGTGTTTTTTCGAGCTCAGGTGGTTACTGTAAGCATTCTCAGAAGAGAAGGTCTTGTTGCACAATTGACAGTGTAGAGACTTTGTTTTGCTCTGTTGTTGCGCTTCGACCTCCGCTTTCTGCGCAAGGACCTTTTGCTGAAATACTTCAGCAGTAACTGGCGGCATTTCTGCAACTTTTCTCTTGAGGTTATAACGATGCCAGTCAGTTTTATAGTGACGACGTTGAATATCGCTATCAGCGAAAGATACACGACATGTTATGCAAGTAAACATGGGCATTTTAGAGATGTTTGGAATCCAAAAGGCAGAATCCTATCTCTATAATACTTTCCCTTAGCCTGAATCCAAGATTGTGATTTATGAAGGTTTTAGAACGTAGTAAACCGCTTACAAACAACTCCAGAAATGGTTTCCCAACGTGGCGTAATATTCTTGTGCAATCCCCAATGCTTGCTGGGTATAAAACACCGATTTTGGTGGTCAGCGGTATATTTCATCATGGCGGCGATTTCGAAGGAACGAGATAAACAGAGAGGAGTAAGTTTGCTCTTCATTTTATTGTGTTAGACTGCTTCGATTGCTTCGGATTATATCAATGTCGTCTGGACAAATAACAGACGAGCAGCGAAGGAGGATTGAAGAAAATCGTCGAAAAGCTCTTGAGAAACGAGCTGCTCGTTTACGCCAACAACAAGAACAGACGGCTTCGTCGACGAATACTGCGTCAGCAACATTTAAGCTTAATATCAACGGAGGCAACTTTGTCTCCAGTAATGCTGTTCAACCTCCAAGAACTGAAAATGCATTGTTTTCTTCAAACAAACCTAACTCGTACGTGCCACAGAGGCAGATGTCGTCGAAATCTGAAGGAGTCAAACACAGTTTCAATGTGACACCATCGGTCGGTCAAGCTTCTACTGCGAACCTTTCAATTAACGGTAATACAATACGTTCTTCAACTGGCTTTAGTGGAGAATCGCAAAATAGTTTAGTGGGTGCATCGAGGTCAATGGTTAAGCCCTCAAATAATGAAAGATCTTGGCGCTCTTTTCAAAGCACCGTGTCCCAATTTTATCGTCCTCAAAACATTCCGGACTCATCCTCATCTAAAAGGAAATGCGAAAGTACCAACCCTGGTACCAACCCATCGACAGTAAGCTCTTCAGGATTCTCAAATAGCAATTCAGGAACCCTAAAATCCGGTGTTGTTTCCAGTGTGAATGTCAAAAAAACAGAGAAAGAAGTGAAAGGAAACTGTGCATTAATGAGCAGAGAGAGGTTCACTGTTGTTGTGCCATATCAGCCTCAGGTTATTGGGATTTTTAAGACAATTCCAAGCAGAAGTTATGGTAAGATGCATTTAATTGGTTTACTGTACATCCCCAAATAAGAGCCCATGCTTTATTAATTATTAGTGCCCTTCCTTAAAAATAAGGGCCCTCTCGTTTGGCTGGTATTCATATCAGAAAAATGTTTCCAAATGAGAAAAAATGCACATCTGCACCTGTTCCCTTTCATAGATCTAGCCAGATCTTCCGTGTTTGCAACCATCATTATTAATGGTCATCAGCCATGGCTCACCTATAGATGTTTTGTGCTGGAATGTGAAACTCCCTGACGAAGCCTACATGTACATTAGCCAGACAGAAGGCGTATGATAGTAAACAAGTTTTAACACTACAGCTTGCAGAGTGCTGCTCACTTCAGTGAAAAAGGGGGATTGTAGGCCTGCACGTCTATTTCTGGTTTCATTTAATAAGAATAAATTTTAATCCCCATGAATAACATTTATCCCCCCCTGTCCAGACTAGGTCAACTGTAGGTAGTTAACAGGTGTTTCTGCACCACATTTTCCTTTTTGTTCTTATAGATGGAAAAACATGCCAGTGGAACTTTGCTTTGACTGACTATAACAGGCTCAGTAAGTTTTTTTGCAATGTTATTTTAGGTAATACTTAATAATTATTCAATTTAATAGTCAATAAAACCAAGCTATCATTTAGAGGTTATAATTTGTAAAAAAGAAGAATGGAACCTTTAGTCAGAGTACAGTACATGTAGTTCACCCTTGTATAATAAATTTGTCTTTTATTGAATTATTTATTTATCATTTATTCAATATTTATCTTTTTAATGAATTTCGTGTTTGTTTAAAACCCCGAAATCCAGCCATATCACTTCATTAATCAAAGATATAATAATTTTATGTTCATCCATTTGAAAGGTAAAAACATTCTTGGATATACATGTACGGCAAGGCTGTCACTAAAATTTTGAGTTCCCGAGTATATACTGTAACAGTGATTAAACTCTTCTTTAATAACGTCTTGAAACAACTACAACAACTGCACAGCCAAGATGGCCGTCTACACTCTCTCAACGAACCGCACGTGATTTCTGCCCTGAAGTCCTGGGGCGAGGCTAGACTAGTCTCTTAGCAACGTTACACACCCCCCCTCCCTAGTGGAGAAAGGGCGTTATCAATGTCCTTCCCTAAAAGAAAGTCTCCCATCCAGGCAGGGACACGGCGGTCTCTGGTTGAACGCCTCGGCCGGAGGTCCGGTTCACAGTTGACAGCTGCGGCATTCTCAGTCGGAGCGGGGCCCCCAGGTAGGGCATCTGCGGTGCGAGCCCACGGTAACTCCAACACAGCACGCTCTCCAACATTCAGATCCGTAGGTTGGCCAGCGTCTCTCTCGACATCATGCAATGTCGGCTGAAGCTGAGGGGGTCTCCGTAGGTACGGTTTAAGACGGTTAAAGTGCACAATCATTCTCGTTTTCCATCTTCCCCGTGTGGGTGTGGCCTCCTCGCACTGTATCCTGTAGGTTACGTCAGATATGACCTTCACTACTCGCCACGGTCCGGACCAGGGGCGATAGAATTTCCGGTGTACCCACCTCGGAACGGCCTTTTCCTCTAACCACACCAGATCACCCACTTGGTACGGCTTTGCGTTTCCCTTGCAGCGCGCGTCATAGACATCTTTCTGGTGACGAAGGTTGACTCGCAGATTTTCCCCTACTCGTCCATACACCCCCTTAAGAATTTCTTGCTGTCTCTTGACGAAAGATGGGTAATCAGGCGGTTGTTCTGAAGGAGGCCCCTCCCTCATTGCGTCAATAGGTAATCTCAGTTCCCTGCCGAACATGAGCATACTAGCCAGTCGTCTCATGGGTGGATGCACGCAAAGCCAGGAGGACCTTAGGAAGATACTGATCCCACTCCTCTTGCTCCTCCGCAACCTTGGCAATAACACCGGTAACCGTACGGATAAGTCGTTCCGCACCCCCATCACACTGAGGGTGGTATGGCGTTGTCCTTTGTTTGATGGACTCAATCAAGCTGCATAAGCCACGGAATGTCCTAGACTCAAAATTGCGGCCCTGGTCGCTGAGTATCCCACGAGGGCAATCGAAGCGGCATACGAAGTTGTCCATGACAGTCTGGGCGACCGTGTTAGCCTCTTGATCAGGTAAGGCGTACGCTTCGGGCCACTTTGTATACATGTCCACCACAACAGCAACATACTTGTTTCCTTTGCTGGTCTCTGGAAGGGGGCCGAGAATGTCAATCTGAATCCTCTCTAGTGGGTAGCCCGTCTTAATAGATTGCGTGGGCGCTCTCACCCGTGGTATTGGTCCATTTCTGGAGCCGCGAGTGTGACAAGTACGACAGTACAGTTCAATATCCGCAGTGTAGCCAATCCAGTAAAAGCGTTTCCGCACATTGTCTGTAGTCTTGCGCACTGACAAGTGTCCACACTGGTCATGTAACTCCTGCAACACAGCACCCTTTAACTGCTCTGGGACACACACCTGCAGACTTTCATGTCCAGTCTTTTCATCAAACCTTCACCAGTGCAACACCTCATTCTGCAAAAGCAACCTATCGTATTGACCCCATAAAGCCCACATATGCCGATCTGCCCCGCTCATTTCTTCTTTAGGTGGTCTCCTTCCTGCCCTAAGCCACTGTAGCACTGCATTCAAATGCTTATCCTTTGACTGCTCTGTCCTAAGGTGAGCACTGGACCACGGTGGGTGCGGCGGTCTGGGTTCCGACTCGTTTCCATCCTCGACAAAAGCTGTTGAACCATCACTGGTAGTCGCTCCAACTACCAATGGTTCACAAAAATTCTGTGCTTCACCAAGTGTGTCAGACGTGGGGTTTTCTGGCCAAGGTCGACGGGACAGGCCATCGGCATTGCCATGCAGATGACCTGGCCGATGCTCTATCTTCATGTCGTACTGTTGAAGGTGCTGAATCCATCGGGCTTCCTGAGGATCCTTGAAGTTCTGAAGCCACACTAACGAGCGGTGATCCAGACGAGCAACAAACTGTTTGTTGACCAGATACGGGTAGAATGTTTTTGTCCCGAATACTAGCGCATACATCTCAATCTTGGTTGGCGACCACTTTCTCTGCGATTTTGTCAAGGCCTTGGCAGCGTATGTAATTGGGCGCTCCTCGCCATCTTGCACCTGAGACAACACAGCCGCGACACCAGTCGTGCTAGCATCAGTATCTAATATAAATGGGAGATCAAACCTTGGGTATGCGAGAACCGGTGCTTCACAAAGGGCTTGCTTTAGAGCGTCGAAAGATCTTTGACAGTCGTTGGACCACACAAAGTTTCTTCCCTTTTCCTCAAGAAGGAAAAGAGGGCTTGCGACAGTTGCGAAATCCAGAATGAACTTCCTGTAGTAGCCGATCTTTCCCAGAAAAACACGTAACTCAGACACATTGGTTGGTGGTGGCCAGGATTTCACTGCGGAAACCTTTTCAGGATCTGTGGAAACTCCCTCCGCTGACAGGATATGTCCAACAAAAGGTACGCGTTGTGGTAGCAGACGGCATTTCTCTGGCTTCACCTTCAATCCAGCCTCCTCTATAAGGGAGAGAGCACGGTCCAAGGACTCACAGTGCTTGGCAAACGTGGCACCAAAGATGAGGACGTCATCAAAGAATGCCAATAGTTCTTCCCATGTCATTCCCCGTAAGAGACTGGCAATCTGCCGCACAAAGAAAGGAGCTGCGTTACAAAGCCCAAAGGGAACACGTTTCCATTGCCAGTGCCCCTGCTTTGTAGAGAAAGCTGTTTTCTCCCGGTCATCAGTGTGAATTTCGAACGCATGGTAGGCAGAGACAAAGTCCAGGGTTGAGAAAAATTTTGCTCCAGCAAGAGTATCGATCATGTCCTCCACCCTTGGAATAGGGTAGTGTTCCTTAACAGTGACACTATTTAGCTTACGGAAATCAACACAGTAACGGTAAGAGCCATCCTTCTTAGAAGCTAAGATGACCTGAGCGCTCCAAGGACTGGTTGATGGTTCTATTACATCTCTCTCAAGTAACCTTTGTGTCTCCTCTCTTATGTACTTCTCCTGCTGAGGTGAAAAGCGGCGCAGTGGAAGTCTTGAAGGGGGTGCAGTCCCAGTGTTAATTCTAAGCTGTGCCTTAGTACAGTGGCCAATATCGTGTGGTCCCCTGGATACTGCGTTAGAGTGCTTGGCCATGATTTTCCACACGCTCAGCTTTTGATCGTCTGTTATCTGATCATTATCTATAGGGAATAGCTGCCTCATCTCGTCAACTATATCCCAACTCGGCTCCGATTCGACCGACAGTGCATTGCAATTCACTGTTCTTACATCGCTATCATCGGTGGCGGACTCAACCCTATAGTTTCGCGCTGTCGGTATTGCTTGACCACCCTCTACGGCTGGACAGAACTCCCCCACACTTGTGTCCTTGTAGATTGTAACCAGCTGCCCAGAATAGTTGTAGAAACGGACTGGAACCGACCCTTCAATGACCAAGGATAGAGTACTGGGCACTGCAATTGGAAACCTCTCAAAGAATTTATCCATGGGTTCAAGGACTCCCTGAATTCCCTCTAAATTTGCCCCATTGACCTGGCAAATGAGATCAACTTTTTGGTCTGGCTGAATGGTAACAGTTTCTACCAGGGAGACTCCGTGCACCTGCCAACTTGATTCATCTCTCAAGTACACCTCTGTGTTTCCAGCGTGAAGGGTTCCCTTGTTAAAGTCGACAACACACCCATTGTCCCTTAAAAAGTCTACCCCAAGAAGGGCACTCTGCTTGAGGTTGTCACAAATACAGAATAGCTGTTTAGCTCTGATCCCTTTGAAGGCCATGTCTAGTTCCACTGTTCCCAAGATGTTCAGCTGGGAGCCCTCGGCGCCCACGACCTTGGATCCGACCTTCCCTAGGGCCCCGTTAAAAGCAATGCACTTAAAAACTTTGTCACTCAAAATACAGATTGGGCTACCACAGTCCACCACGGCAGTCACAGGGACCCCTTTTATCTTGCAGTCAAGTAACAACACGTTAGACTGAATGGAACTAATGCGTATCACTGGTACTTGGTCTTCGGGCGGGGAGCGACTCGGTTTTACAACCTGTCCCCGCCCTGCGGAAGTTTCCCTGCGGGCAGTCTCTCTGGAAATGATACACTGACCCACATGTCCAACACCCCCTGCCCCTGCTATTAGCGAGTCCAAACTGAGGGGGAACGTAGTTTCCTCGAGTGCCGCTTGAAGGGATGGCATTAACCACTGCTTCGGCTGCTGCCTTTGCGGTGGCTGACGCAATCATAGTCGAAAGCTCTGGGGCCCAACCTGGTAGAGGTGGATTTAGCACTTGGCAAGCTTCTTTCTCGTGGGTTGACACTTTACTCACAACCCTTTCTCTCATTCTCACTGCTCTGAGTTCTAATGCTTCGAGTTCTAGAGCTTCTGACAGGGCTTTATCTAGGGTCGAGGGTTTAGAGCGAATTACGTCCTTTGCAAGTGTCGCCCCAATTGCATCAGTGAAATGATCTACACAAGCTTGCTCCAAACTAGCCGAGCTCAAACTCGGGTAAGCCTCCCCGCACAAGCGTTTAATATCAATACTTAAATCTAACAAACTTTCTCCCACCTTTCTTTGTCGCGCTTTGAGCGTAGCTTTAGCGGCTTCGGGAACCTGATGCATGCCAATTTTCTTGCGAAGAGCCTCCACCATACATTTGTAAGAGCCCTTGTCACTCGCCGAGAGTTGAGACATTACCACACGAGCTTTTTCTTTCATGCACAGGATCAGTTGATTTGCTTTTTCCTCTTCTTTCCAGCCGTTCATTCTCGTACAAGCCTCAAACTGGTCCAAGAATGCCTGAAAATCTGTGTCATTGCCACTTCCCGAGAATTTTTCAGGCTTCACTCTTGTCGCCGCCGCTGACGGTTTCACGTACTGTTTGTTTCCAAACTCCAACACTTTCCTCGCCGATTCCTTCGCTTCGTCCCTCTCTTTGATTAGCTCGGACTCTCGTTTTTTCAGCTCGCCGATTTCGTGAATGACTCGTTTGTGTTCCTTTTCCAGGGTTTCAAGGTTCTTTTGTGTTTGCTGAAATTCTTTGCTAGTCGATTTCAAAGTAGCTTTCGTCAGTTTCAACTGCACGGTAAGCCGCTCGATTACATCCTCCAGAATTTCCCTCGAGGCCATTTCTTCTGACCCACCGCTGCCACCAGTGTAACAGTGATTAAACTCTTCTTTAATAACGTCTTGAAACAACTACAACAACTGCACAGCCAAAATGGCCGTCTACACTCTCTCAACGAACCGCACGTGATTTCTGCCCTGAAGTCCTGGGGCGAGGCTAGACTAGTCTCTTAGCAACGTTACAGTACAATTAGTAGACAGGAAATTGAACTAGGAAGTTCTTTTGATTCTACTTTCATTTTGTTTCCTATGAAAAAAAGGAGGGTCAAGCTCTTAGCAGCGGGGCAAATCCCTGGCCTTGGCCCTTAATGACAGCCCTGGTTGGTTCTTACATTATTTACATAAAGTATTCCACTTCAACTTGTTGTACAATCATGTAACTCTCTGTCATGTGTCTCTCTCTCTCAGTGAAAGCAGTACAATCATTACCTGCCCATGTCATCGTAGAAGGACTACCTAAGGCTGTGACATCGACATTTCTGAAAACAACACCAGGCACTTTACAAGAATTGTCAACCACTAACATTAATCTGAACTCAGTTGATCACAAGCTTGTTCAGGCACTGATGCCATTTCAGCAAGAAGGAGTCAGGTGGGTGCTGCTTCTGCTTATGTTTTGGAATTACCACTAGACTGATCAGCATCAAATTTCTCCTTGACATCAAAAAGCTGTCCGAGAAGTTTGCTTCTAGAATCAGGGCCATGAAACGTGTTAGACAACTGGTTCCCCAGGCAACATTACATTTTATTTAACTAAGTTTAAATTCAACCTTACTTTGTCTACTTTAGTAGTGTTTGGGGAATGAGTGGGGTAACTTTACAACATAAGCTGCAAAAATTTCAGAATAATTTAAGCAGCCCACGTTTTCACATTCTCAAATTATGATGCTGATGCTGGCCAATTGTTAGAAAGTTTGGGGTGGAAAAATCTTGACAGCCAAAGAAACACACAAAAGGAAATCATCATGGTATTCAAATACCTACATGCGTTAGCTCTGGACTATTTAGTATTAAAATTCTCTCAGCACAATACAAGCTACAACCTAAGGGACTCTGGTAACAAACTTAATGTTTAATTACTACGCACAAATTATTTCAAAAGTTCTTTTAGTTGTTGTGGTTATTACATATGCTTAGCACCAAATACAATATGTAGCCAGTATTTTTTTGGACTTGAATGAATGGAATGCAGATCATGCACATTTTGACCTTACCTATCATGTGAAACTTACACAAAGCACCAGCTTTAAAGCAAGAGTGATTTGAACTTTGATCAGAAGCCTTAATCTAACCCACACCATGTAACCATTGGTTATTACTAGTTTATATACACTTGGCCCCAGTTGTTCAAATGTTTGATAGCACTATCCACAGGGTAATCCACTATCCAGTATGTAAGTATTAGGGAAACTTTGCACTATTCACTGAATAGAGCTTTATTCACCACAAAATTAATATACATTGTTTTCATCCTCTGGCAGCATAAAATTATTTTAATACACATATGCCATAAGTCTTTTAGTAAAACCTTTGAGCCTATGCAAATAAAATACAACTTGTTGCTTGTTCCACTGTTTAACAGTTTCAGCATTCGCCATGATGGCCGAGTGTTGATAGCTGATGACATGGGCCTTGGGAAGACCATTCAAGCTATCTGTGTTGCATGTTACTATCGTCCAGAGTGGCCACTCCTTGTTATTACACCATCCTCTCTCAGAATAACTTGGCAGCAGGTCGGTAACTTATTCCACACTTAAAGTAAAAATTAATGTGATTATTGGTTTGGTTAAATTTACATCACCGTATTAAGATGACTAGTTAAGAGTAAAATGTAGGTTTAGTTATTTGCCATATTGTCTCTCTTTAAATTACCTACACAATGCTATTTGGATCTTTATACGTTCCTGTGAAACTGTCCACCTACCTCTCCCCTAAGCAGAAATAAAAACTTACTTCTCACTTAGGGCAAAATGTTGGCTTAGGGGAGGGGTAGGTGGGCAGTTTTCCAGAAACATATAATGCTATTCATTACTTCTTGCCTAGCTTAGCTTTCTATTCATTTAACAACTAGTTAGCCATCAAGCCATTCTCCTCAGGTCCATAGTGATGTCTATGACACATAATGTCAACTCCACTATTTTCTAACCCCATCGATGGATTGAAAAACATAGAAACACCACTGTTGGAACATAAAAGAATGCCCTGGAATCACTACTCTTGACCTCTCCTCCCTACTAGCAGAGTCGTCTATTCTGTAATACACTTATCAAGAAAAAGAAGATACTGTTAGCAGGAAATATGCTCACCAACAAGTTCTCCTTCTTGAAAAGATTGATGCAATGAAAAACTGGACTGTTTAATTTACAAAATGGCCCTTGCCCTTATAAGAAGTAGAGTGATGTAAATTGACAACCCAGTCAGACTCAATTTGAGTTGGAGCATTTCAAAGAATTCTTTCAGTGTGGCACCTCATTCCTTTGTTGGGAAAGAATAATGGTAGACCAATATGGAACAAATTGTATTTCAGTTAAATTTTGAGCAACCGTGTCTGTTTATCTGAATGCTTAAAATAGAATTCTAGATGACATCAAAGTGTCTGTCTTTTTGCTAATTTTTGTTGCATTTTAAACCGCTACTATGAAAGCCAGGAGTTCTATGAGCTCAGCCAATGATCAAGAAGTAATATGCTATGAAGAGGATCAAGTTGTCACTCATTAAACCGTGCTTAAAAACCCTATGCTTTTGAACAAAGTAATTAAAATTTAGAAGTTCCATCTACAAAGTTAAAAATATTCTTTTTGTAGGCTTTTATGAAATGGCTCCCCTCTGTAGATCCACAGCACATCAACGTGGTTTTCACTGGAAAGGATAATCCAACAGCAGGACTTGTAAACATCATCAGTTATGATCTATTAAGTAAATGTATAGAGGATTTGAAAAAGAAGCAGTTCAGGGTCATTATAGCTGTAAGTTATAGTTTTATTACCATAAATCCTCTATTAAGCACCCCCCTCTCAAATAAGCCCCATCTCTAATAAACCTTCTCCCTTTTCAGGGGAAGAAAGTTAATGGCTCCCTGTCTCTTTCAAGCCCTCCCCACTCCCCCTTATTATTCTTCACTAGTAAATGATAAACTGTATTAATGAATCACGACTGTAAAAGTTGGTGCAGACCGATCCAGAATGGTTTGTTCACCAACTGGATTTGTTTGATTTGTTTTTTGATCCTCGGCTGTATGACCTCCAACTTCTTGTACTTGAGCTTTTCCACTTTGCATTCTAGTTCTTTATGGAGAACTGATACCATCGTCTGGGCCAAATTAAATAAGCCCCCCATCTCTATTAAGCCTCCCCTCAAATGAGTTTGAAATAAGCCCCGCGGAGCTTATAAGAGGATTTACGGTATTATGGCAGTATATATGCAAACGTACCATTTTCAAATTTCTCTTGTTTAACGTCAGTGAAAATGTGGGTTATATTATACTTTATTTCTATATTGAATTTTTTTTTAATTTTCTGTATTGAATTCTTTAATTCGATGTGTTGCTTGGTTTAGTACTGCTAAGTGTTGTAACTTTATTTATGTCCTCTGATAGGATGAGTGTCATTTCATCAAGAGCTACAAAGCCTCGAGAACCAAAGTTGCCCTGCCTTTACTTAAGGTATGTGATCGTTTTGCATATATTTGCTATCACAATTCGCCGTGTTTGTACGAGAGGCCTCTCCGGCCTCCTTGACTGAATCTTGGTCATTCTGGTATGGTTTGAAAGATCTCTTCACCCTGCACAAGTTAGCTGACAAGGACTTGACTGTTAAAACTGATGACGTCACAAGCGGTAGCGGGGACGTGAATCTACACAGGCGGTTTAGGGCGAATGGGTTGAACATTTTTGACAAAATTAACTGCGACTGGAGGACAACAACGCTGGCTGCAACCAACGTTTTGATGTGACACACATGTCCAATACTCACCACTGGATTGTTTGAGTGAAACAAAGTAAAGTACATTGCTTGGCTGCATCTTATTAGCCAAGTTTAGAGAGGGGTCCTGTCAAGTGGTGCGACTCGTACGAGTCGTACAACGGGTGAAATAGCATCTCATTAGAGACACTTAGAATTTGTGAGCAAAGTTATCGAGAGGGGGCCTTTCGAATGGTGCGACTCGTACGAGTTGTGTAACTGGCGAAATAGCATCTCATTAGCGACACTTAGAAACCGAGAGCAGAGTTATCAAAAAGGAAGCTTTCGAGTGGTGCGACTTGTATGTCTTGTATGAGTCGAGCAACTGGTGAAATAGCATCTCATTGGAGACACTTAGAATTTGTGAGCAAAGTTGTCGAGAAAGGGCCTTTACTCGTACGAGTCGTCCAACTGACGAAATAGCATCTCACTAGTGGCACTTAAAAATTTAGAACAGAGTTGTCGAAAGGGGGGCTTTCGAGTGGTACGAGTCGTGCAACTGGTGAAATAGCGCGTGAACAGGAACGCATAATTTTATATACCATGAATATTCCTCGTTCTATAAGCATCATACACGACAAACATTCGGTGCATGAAACTGCAAGATGGCTCAAATATTACGATAATACAAAACGTTCCAGTAAGCGTGCGAACAAGAACGAATACACCATGAATATTCCTCTTTCTAAAAGCATCCTAAAGGACAAAATTTCACCAGTTGCACGACTCGTACAAGTCGCACCACTTGATATTTGGACCATTTATGATATTGGTGCGGCATTACAGTTTACTTATCCCACCATGTAAGCCGTCTGCAAAGCAAGGCGGTTTAACGCGATGGATTGAAAGGCCACTCCCTCGTAGCATTCCTTCTCGTTTTTTGTTTTGTTTTGTTTTTTCATGCGTTTATTCAGTAGAGCGAGGCATTTTAAAAAAAGGAACGATTGCAAGCAGTGTACAGCCCATGGCACCACGAACGTCTGAGAAGCAATAGGTTTAACAATGAACGTGGATCGTTGATTTTGGCACATTTCTTTGCCGTCACGGACGGACAGCATTGACGTGAAACTTCCTAATGCGATGTTTTGGAGGACGCAACAACACAAACTACGTATTTTTCTTTCTCTTTATAAACTTGAACTCGGTCCCTAAGAATTCAGCTCCTAAAAAAACTGAAAAATTTAATATCGTGATGAAGTTTAAAACGGCGCGAATATTTGCTTGTTTAGCTTTGTTTCCGCGCGCTTCCGTTGCTGTCGTAGTTGTCGACAAATTAGCAGTAGGTTTAGGGAGCAATCGGGCATCACGCTTTTCTGTAAATGTTATATTTACCGCCCCAGTTCAATTGCGAGATAAAGCTAAGAAGAATGTGAACGGCAATGTGAGATACAGTAAAGTTTACTGTATCTCTTTGAGCTTAGTCCCAGTTCTGTCTTCTCTGCTCCTTCTTTAGTTTTAATTGACACTACAAAGAGTAGGTAAATACAAAGCTTTTCTGGTAAAGGCTTCCACAAAAGGCAAAGTCGAAGGTAACAAGGACTGTACGAAAACAGCTGATACGTTTTTGAGTCTCACTTTCGATATTATTAGTTAATGCTTTTTCTTAAACTATTAAGTTTGGCTAGTTTTCTCGATCGGAAGTATTTTTCTCTCTTTACTTAGTACATTCTTTTCAGATGAAGTATAATCCGTATTGTTTTCAGGCGGCCACCCGTGTGATTTTGTTATCCGGGACCCCAGCTCTCTCCAGGCCCTTGGAGCTTTACACGCAGATCTGTGCCATTCAGCCAGGGTTGTTCCCCACCTTTCATCTCTTTGGACTCCGATACTGTGCTGGACAACAGGTAGGAAGAAGTTTTTCCGTTTTTTTTTTCAAAGAACGCTCTGCGAACAGCATTCATTGTCATCTTTCCGAGCTCATGGACTGGAGCGGGTGATTTAGTAGTTATTGTTTTATAAACCAAAAGAAAAACTTTGAGTGTCAACGTAGTTGGCGCGAAAGTACCAACAGAGACGGGAGTGCCATTTGACGTGGTCATCCGAGTCACGTGAAGGTGTAGCTTGCAGTGCCTTCATTTCTCAGTTATTTTAAGAACCTGACTATCCGACCTTCCGCTCTGCAGTCAAGCGCTGTACCGGCTGAGCTAATCCTGCTGCGATTGACCACGTGAACAAAGAACAACGATCTATTATAAGAAAGCAGCAAAGAAGAAAAACGACTTACTCATTGAAACAAAAAAGATGGTGCATGTCACGAGCGTGATCTCTCCCTGGTTCTGTGGACTCGGTGGTACCTGGAGGACGCCTGCTCGGTATTCAGGTGATCATAGGTTCGAATCCTGTCAAGGAATCAGGGTTTTTTCTTTGCCCACGCTTGTGACATGCTCAAATACTCATTATATTTGACTTAGCAATGTTTGGAAAGTATAAAGCTAATGACAGAAGACTGTAAAGCCATTTCACGATGATGGTCTTTGCCTTTGTCTTTTTTTGTTTCAGAATCGTTTTGGATGGGACTTTTCAGGGGCATCTAACATGCAAGAACTTCAACTTTTACTTGAGGAAAAAGTAATGATAAGGTGAAAAATCTTTCTTTGTATGCTGTGGTCCATGGGTGAATCAGTCAGCTGATCGACCAATCAATCAATCAATCAATCAAATCAAGTTAATAGTCAGTCGACTTACTAATCAGCCGGCAATCACTCACTTGAACCTAGTCAGTCAATCAATCAGAGATCAGCCACTAAGGCGGTACAAAAGACAGTTATACAATAAGCATTTAATAGAAAGAGATAAATATGGATTACTGTTTAACTATAGTGCTAGTTATACGGTGGATTAGAAAACTGAAATCATGCAGTCAAGTATTTGCCTGGCAAAGTGGCAGTATGGTGGGAGAGGACTGGAGAGGACTAATGCTCCAGAAGCACGTTAGCTAATAAACTCAAATATTAGTGAACCAGCCTAGTTACGATTTTCTTCATCATAACCTTACCTTACACTTGCGTCTAATTTATTTACACTACAGGCGATTAAAGAAAGATGTCCTGTCTCAACTTCCTTCCAAGCGACGACAAGTGGTATGTCATATTCAAGACCATTTTATCAGTGTTTTTCTGAATGAAGTTTTGTTTAAAGCATTTCCAATTTTTGTTCTGTAGGTCCAGCTTGACCCTTCGCTTATTAAAACTAAAACTTTGGAAAGAGCCGCAAAAGAAGTGTCAAAAGCTAAGGTAATTTCTTAATATGACTGTTAATAATTTTATCATCTTGTAATGGAACTAAAAGACAAAGTAAAATAAATCCTCTTTTTAGTAAACTATTTTGAAAGAACAACGAATTTCTATGTGAGGACCCATATGACAACAACAACAACAACTTTATTTGTACCCTACATTGATTTACATGATACAAAAATAAATAGATAAAACTGATTTGGAGAGAGTACAGGCTGCCCATAATAACCATTGAGGGCTAAAAAGATAGGGCAGCCTCACTTAGGTTATTAATAAATGATTATATTAAAGGGTCAGGTACCGCACACCACACACAGCTACACAAAACATTCACACACAAAAGGGAAAAAACTAGTAGGAAAAGAAAGACAGCAAAAGACAGCTAAGTATACCGGTATTAAACAATGGAAGCCAGAAAAAAATAGTGTTGATAAATCTGCAATTAATATATATCGATAAGAATTGACTTGACAAACCCTTGAGAAAAACATTACCCCCCGTTCTCGCCCAGTAATGAAAGTTTTGACAATTGTTGTATATATCTGATTGAGTAAGCTATATTCTACCGGTTATTGTTATTTGCGGGTAAGTTAATTGTTTAAGAATTCGTTCCTCTCAGTGCTTTTTTACTTTCTCACAGCAAAAAGAGCAACACGGTGCCCTTCTTAATTACTTCTTTGAAACGTCTGCCTGCAAGATGCCAGCGGTCAGGTGAGAAAAGGCTTTTAGTATGCGCACATGTTCATTTTCATTGTCGGTTTAAGGTGGCTGACAGCAAATCAACGCTTGGACTTTGATGGATCAACGCTACTACTGCGAGGAACTGACTTTTCGCAAACTCTTCATGTATACAAGTTATACTAAAGAAGTGGTGAATGAACTTTGACATCCGTTACGTTTCGAACCTCGACTACTCGATGCTGTTTAAAACAAGAGAGGATAAAGGGGACAGAGAAGGCATCCCCCATACACACCCTATTCCATAGGTAATTCGTCTCGAGTTATTTTTAGAATCGGGATAAAGTTACCTCGCGCGCTGCGTGGATGTTTCGTGGAGGTTTCGCATGACTAAACGCCGTGCAAAACATGTCGGGCGAAAGGCAATGAAAGCGTAAAGAGATCGAGAGCATTTCTGAATATTGCAGCGAAATGAGTCGGCGCTCACCTGGGAAAAGGGAATCGCTGGACTCTTTGACAACCCGTGAAATCAGTTTAACTCGAAGTTGTCGTAACCTCAGTGCTTTAATAAAATGAAATAAAATTTAATTCAATAAAATTTCGCCCGTCTATTGAAACCGGTCGTTTGTACAATAAAGCAAGTAGGACGGCAAGTGTTATTTTTGTTGAATAATAAAAGACTAATAAAAGAATAAAAATCAAACCAGAAATTGGTCTCTTCAAACTGTAAATTATAAATGATCGTGAGAGAATATTCAGTGTGTTAAGGATTTCCATGCTCTACTGTTAGCTCTATACAAGAGAGGAAGGGCGATTCTTTTTTAATTTCCATTCCGGCTGACACTGCTTTAGTAGAAATCTCTCTTTCCTCGTTTTCGTCGACAAAACGAATAGCAATATCGCTCTCGGCGTCTTCCGCCATTTTTTTCAGCGTCAATTCGTGAAGGACGCGTGGCTCTGAGCGTGGGTCATCCACGCGGAACACATTCGCGCTATGTGATTGGCTGTTGTCTAATCCCCCTTGGAATCTGTGGTCTTAAAAATAACTCGAGACGAATTACCTATGGAATAGGGTGTGTATGGGGGATGCCTTCTCTGTCCCCTTTATCCTGTCTTGGTTTAAAATCAATATTAATTCTTATGGTAATGGTACCAGTTAAAATGACCTAATTAAATGGGAAAAAAAGCACTTTATTTGAGTGTCAATGTATTTAGCACGAAAGTTACTGTACTAACTGGGGACTCTATTTTTTTACGTCTCCTACTGGAGACAGGACCGCCATTTTACGTGGTCATCCGAGCCACGCGAAGGTCAAGCCGTTTGCACTGCAAAGGTAGTAATTTCATTTCTCAGTTATTTTAAGACCCTGAGTATTGGTCCGACCCAGGGAATCGAACCCACGACCTCCCGCTCTGCGGTCAAGCGCTCTACCGACTGAGCTTCATGTAATCCTGCCGCGGTTCATTAGCTCAGTCGGTAGAGCGCTTGACTGCAGAGCGGGAGACCTGTAACGGATGTTAAATTTTCAGTTTCTTTTTTTCAAATTTCGCTTACTGTGCTTTGCTGTTACAAAAATAAATTGGTATACAAAGAATGCTTGCCATTAATGTACATTAGTTTATTTGGTCTTATTTACCAGGGAGTACATTTTAGACCTGCTTGAAAGCGGCCGCAAGTTTCTTGTTTTTGCCCATCACAAAAACATGTTAGACGCCATTTGCAGTTGCCTTGAACAAAAAGTAAGTTGTGTGCCCTTTCAAGATTAGTTGACTTTCTTTTCACACCAATCTCGCAAACTGAGGAAAAGGGGACTTCAGCTCTAATATTTGTTTATATTTTCCTTCACTTTCTTAGAAGTACAATTACATTCGCATTGACGGCAGCACACCAGCAGGGGTTCGACAGAATCTCTGCGATCAATTCCAACAAGATAAGGACTATCTGGTAGCTGTTCTCTCTATTACTGCTGCTAATACAGGTATGAAAGTACTTTTCACTTGTTTTTTCACTATAACTAAACTGGCGGCACCTTGCGAGTGGAGCCTCCTTTGTCTTCTTGAGTGAGGAGTGAAAAGAGGCCCTGCCTTATTCACGTCAAACCTTTGAGGTCGCCGCAGCCCAAATCTCTGGACCAGTCAATCTTCTTTTCTCTCGTCAAACTGGGTTTTTCGAGTGCAAGAATCCTTTTATTGATAAACCGATGGTCATTCTAGAGCCAGCTGTATCCTAGCAACATGCCGCGCATGCTCAGACCGTCAGCGTCTGAAATATCTCCTTTACTTTGCTCCTTTCAGCATACAGCAATTTCTTTACAACTAGCAAACCAGTTTTCAAATTCTAAGTTAAAATTGGGAAAAAAATCATTTCATTTACTTCTTCAAAATTTCCAAAAACCGCTGTAAAACAGTCAGGTTTGCTTTTATACAAATAACCAACTGTAAAAAATGTCGTGGGATATTTTTACTCGTTTGGTGCATTTTTTGTACAGTAACCAGTGCAATAAGATAATGTTTATAATTATGAACATTCTATGTCTTCAGGGCTGACTCTTACCGAGGCAAACGCGGTCGTGTTTGCAGAGCTCTTCTGGAATCCTGGGGTGAGTTCTAGACTGCAAAACAGTCGGTTTTCTTCTCAAAAATAAAAATAAATAAATCGGTAAAGCGTGGCGTAAGAGTCTTAATTACGCGCGCGAAGCGCGCGAGCCTCACACGCCCTACGGGCGTGTGAGGCGAGAGAAAAAACTCTCCCCAGTCTCGCTCTCTGTTTTCAGCTTCGTTCCAGACCTTTTGTTTGACTGCTCGCGCGTACTTGAATACGCAAAAATACGGACTGTTTTGCAGTCTAGGTGAGTTCAGAAGTTAGCTGTTAGCTATAGTTAAGGCGCACTTAATCGATCGTCTGATTTATCCCTAGACGGCTGTAATATTATCACCCTGTGTGGCGTCCGTAACGTATTTTGGGTTTTTTCAAAACCCTCATAGTTAATAAATGTTTACAAAGATTACTATTATCCTGCCGGTGATTGTAAACTCTAAGACTATTATTAAGATATTTAGAGGAAATACGGATATTTCAGAAACCGCCCGGATGACGTTAATACTGGTTTCCCCGCGAAATGGCTTCTGAGGAACGACTACAGAAATTCCATACTGATGACGCTTCTGATTGGTCATGCCGCGTGGAAAATTTGCTTCAACCAATTAGAGACATTACCCAGATCTGATTAGTGACACGTCATCAGTATGGAATTTCTGCGCTCGTTTCTCAAACGTCATTTGGCGGGGAAACCAGTGGTAGCGTCGTAAAATGTCGGCTGTTTTCTCAGGCTATGATGATAATTCGGGGTATTAACTAGCTGATTTAGCTCTGCTTAAATGGTTCTCACTGATAAAGTTATTGCCCGCGTTCGTGAATTGCGTGGGCTTTGTAGAAATCTCTCCTAGAAGGGAAGCTGTATCCCGATAAGAACTCGATATTGAAACCAGTTTGGTCCATTGGCACAACACAACCGGACATCCTGCAAACTTAAAGTGTGCTCATTTTTATCACTCCTTTCATTGTGCTTCAAGAGAGAATGATCTAGCTCATTCTCTCTTGTGTGCTTATTTTAGCCTGAGAATATTGGCATGACCTGAATAAATTCTTGCAAATGACCTTCGTGTGTGAGCCGAGATTTAAGTGTCTTCAATTGAACACCCAATATCGGAGTTAGACGCATTTCTGAGCCACGTTTGGCTCAGAAAACTAAACATCCACCCCACAAATCACCCTTAACGTAGCTAACAGGATTGATAAAGTTGACATTGTAATTAGGTTTTATGCATATGTTCAAAATCGACCTTCTGTATGGACAAGGGTAACTGGTTATGAATGTCCTATTCTAATTCTTTCTTACAAGTTAGTGCATACGGCAAAAAGAAGCTGTTATTTTTCTAATAAAAATGTTCAGTTGATTTCGCTTTCTAGTGGTACAATACAATACAATGAGTTTATTAACATCTCCCAAATTAGGATTTTCAATGTTAATTTACAATCATCAGAAAAAAACCTAATCACAAGACTTTTAACAAAGTACTAAAAATTAGTAAGATGAACTCAACTAAATTTGACCCTAAAAACATTACACAAGACAAAGTATAGATGCCCAAAGTTCCCTACGGGCACGATCCTTAAAAAGATCAATGTTGTAGTTCATTTTTTATGTCGGGTAATTTTTGTTTCTGGCTTTGGTAATGTATGCTAATGAAGTTAAAACAAAGGGAAAAATAAAAATTACCTGAAGCAAAAAATTCACTACAACAGATCCTCAAGGCTTTTAACTTTCGCTCCCTTTTTTCGCTCCTTTTTTCGCCTGCCACGCTATAGTCGTGTTCGGCTTGTGCATCCCTGAGTACAAGTGGCGGTTTTTATAGAACTCAAAAATGCATTATCTTCTCATAGAACATTGAAAACTATCTTCTAATTGGCAGGTACTGACCTTACAATTGGGTGTCAGATAAAGTTCACATATGAGATAACAATCTTAAAGTGTTTTATTTGACACTTGACTAGCAACTGTTGTTTTGCTAGGCTCTTGTACAGGCCGAAGACCGCGTGTACAGAATAGGACAGAAGAACGCTGTCAACATTCATTACCTTGTGGCTAAAAAGACCGCAGATGACTACCTGTGGTAAGATACCGGACATGTTTTTGCGCATTTTATGTGAAGTTTGTGCCTTATTCGCCACTTCAGAAACGAAAAGGGAACTGAACCGAGTTTACTTTCGCTAAGACCTCCGGGATTGGTACCACGAGGGACAGGGGAAAAATTAGCCAATAGCTGACTGGCGTGTCACCAGTAACAATCCCAGAAACACTTGCGGGACGCGATTTAGTTGCCTTCTCGTTTCTAAAGTTGCGAATTGCCCTTTATGCTTTCTATATCTTGGCGAAACTTAAACAAATGATAGGAAAATTAATGGTTATGATTTTAGTTGCAGGATAAATAGATTAAGAAGAAAGGTTATCATTTCTTTGAGAAACCATTTTTTTTTTCACCAAAACTTTTGCCGCTGTTTTTCAGGCCACTAATCCAAAATAAGCTGGAGGTTTTGGGTAAAGCGGGACTTTCCGAGGATGTGTTGGAAGCCGACTGTACTTTCTTCAAGGTGCGCGTTCTAATGCTTTTTAGAGAAAACAGTTTTGTCAATGTGTCCGGTATGGCTCTAAGCTTGTGCGGAGACGTTTTGCGTCGTTCTTATTCGCGTAGTTCGCTTGTTGTTTCTACGCGAAAGCAAGCGACGCGAATGACTTCGTAAATGCTAAAAACCATGCCGGAACGAAACCTCTGCTAGCAAGATAGAAAGTGATTTAATCAGAGAAATGTAATACGTCATAAACGTCTGTTTGAGACGGCTTTTTTCTTTCTTTTCTTAGGATCCAAAGCAGCAAACATTGTTTTCATTTGTTGAGTCCTTTCTGGAGGATTGTACAGGAGACCAGTCCACATCGCTGTTTGAAACAGTGGCTGAACAAGGTTCTCCTCATTCTAATAATAATAATTCGGAGTTTAAAACAGAAACGTTACAAGACGTCAAAATTGTAAACACAAGCGAAACAAGAAAGCGAATGAATCCTGAACCCATTTCTTTGGAGGAAGGCAATCTTAGCCGTGCAGTGAAGGATAATTTTGATTGGTTTGATGGTATGGACAACGACGATGACGATGACCTTTACGATCAAGAAGGTTTTAACTGCCATATTGAACCTGGGCCATGTGCTAAGAGATATCGCCGGTGAATTGTGTTTTGGTTTGTAGAGTTGCAGACATTTTTGTCCAAAGTGCTGTGATTTCTAACGGGTCCACTCAAATTGAGTTTTAAAGTGTGCAAAGATTTTAAAATTTAACTAGTAATTAATTAGTAGTGGAGTAAGATCTGTTGAAAGCATATTTTTGGAGTGTTTGGCTCAACTTCATGTGAAGACGTGTTGAAACTACAAGTAGCCTTGGTCGAGTGTTAACTGTTTCTAGTACGACCACAGCCATTGAAGCTATGGCTGCCGATACACGGCGCGAGCTCTCTAGCCCGGCAATGACAAGCTATAATCTTTTACACATTGAAAATGCCCCTTGTCTTAAACGCTTGCCTCAGTCTCTTTTGAAATGTCCTGAATCGAGACAAAAGATAATTTATGCAAGGGGAGTTAGCAAGTAGTAATTCGGGGTGCGATTTTTCAGACTTGGAACTGTACTGTTTTGAATGATTGTACAAAATTATAAGGGTAACTCTCCACTGTACCTTTCTGTGTTTAAGTCATAAATTAAGGTTGCACTGTTCTGTTGCATAGCAACAAACTTGACCCACTTTTTACCATCAATTGCATCTATCTTAAAAACTAAGCCGGTGACCCCATATTTTTATTCTAAAAATCTTTTTCTTACCCATAGAAGAAGAAACAGGGAAAATTATAAAATATTCTGCGGAGTAGATTTGGCTTAAATTAAAAAAAATGGAAATTTCGAAGTTGGAGAAATTCCACACCACAATTTTTTTTTTTACAATTTCGCACATGCATTCCGCTTTTGCTGTTGAATAATTTTTTTGCAATAAAAAAGTAGGGTTACCGGATCAGTGGTTAAGGACTTTTTCGCGCGCGTTCTACGCGCAAATTAAAATCTCGACTTTGCAAGATCGCCCCTTGCTCACGCGTGAAGGTGGTTCGCTGATCAGTAAAGCCCGCAATAGATCCGCGAACTCCGCGAATAGTGTTTTCTTTTTCGCTGTTGATGTTAGCAGCATAAGCGGTAGAAGAAGGGTTCCATAAATACTCGAAGGTGAGACTGGCCAAATAGAAAGAACGAAGAAAACCTGAAGAGTAGTTTTTTTTCCTGCTGTTTTTTTGGGATGATAGCCGGCGCGATCGATCGCAACATCACACGTTTACGTTCCAGCAAATAATGTTTTTTATTTGAAATTGTCTGAAGGATGGATGTTTTCGAAGGTAAAAATAACTGATAACGCAAATAGCTTATTAAAATTGCTGGAAACAAATGTTTACGAAGTAGGGATGGCGCCGCCATGTTTGTTTTGATTTTTGCAAACTTTAATCCCGCGCGCTATCTCGTGATCGCTAGAGCCCAGGCGTTTCACGGAAACATTATTTGAACTCAGCTTAGTTTCAACGCATTAATTTTTGTTGCCTTGATAACGACAGCCGCAAAGTCATGAAGAAGTAAGCCCTTGCTTCATTAGACCGTGCACAAGTTGCGATTTTTTTTAGTTCGGGACAAGAAAATGTTCAGCTGATGTCCTCAGTGAATGCGCCCATTTTCCAAATATGATCACGCAACCAATATAAGTCCATTATCTGAAGTCGTTAAACCAATCAAAAAGCTGCAATTGGCTACAACAGTACTTGAGACTGTTTTCAGCTTATAGTAATATCAAGTGGTGATATTAATTTAAAAGCAACTCCCGCCCTTCAATGTTGCACTCATGAAACAGACTGTGGGATTTGCATCTGAACTTTGAAAAAGGGTGAGGGGGTAATTTCACTTCTACACCATACATAAACGTAATCATAGAAAAACCCCGGCTCCAAGAGTAAAATGTCTCAACACTTTTGTCGCCTATTGAAGAAATACAATAACTGAAGGTGAGAATTTACTAATGGGCGCCCATTAGTATGGGTAATAGCATGATTTGAAGTGATATTTGGCATAAATACCACGAGTGATGTTTCGAAATTGTTATACGTAATTTCACGAGCCGTTAGGCGAGTGAAATTTGAAACAATATTGAAATATCATGAGTGGTATTTATGCCAAATATCACATACAAATCATGCTATTATTTGTTTATACCACTACCGCCAAAAGGTTTGTAATTTTCACATGTAGGTATTTCAAATTAAGCTGAAATACCACTGCTCCAAGCCAATCAAGTTGCAGAAATTTCTCATGTAGTGGTATAAGGTAGTAAATACTTTTTTAATGTATGGAGCTTTTTCACATGACGTCATGGCAGCCATATTTGTGTTCCAGAAGAACGAAACGGCGGCCATGTTGGTGTACCAAACCAATCCCGTGGGAATTGAGCTCTTTTTTTATGTAAAAACTTTCTTTTCTTCCAATAAATTTGCATGGCTGCTAGCCACGTACGTAAAAATGCTCTATATCTCAATGCTGTGACTACTGCTTTCAACAAACGGCTATGAAAGCGGTAAGCGAATGATCAATAATATAAACGTTCTTTACTTCAGCAACCAATTTTTATTTCTACTTTACTTTTGACAAGCAAGTACTAAAATTCACCAATAGGCATCTTTTGTCATTGTGGATTATATTTAAGGGCCGCAGGTTGGCTGATCACGGACAACCAACGTCTTGGTGTTGACGGTGTAAACCGTTCCATCACTATTACTACATGTTCCTTTCACCTGGCAGACGCTGACCTGTTTACCCGGTTCGACCGGTATTCGAACTTCGTGTTTCACTTGCCGAGAAAACGAGCTGCTGGAGCTCTGAGCCCAGTTATATTCGGTCGTATGGGAGACACCAAGTTCAGCTGAGAAGACTTTTTTCAGAGTTATACCAATCTTGGCGGAAATTGTAGTGCTAGAGGTGCCTCCCGTTTGGCTGGTCTGTATAGAAGTGGTGCCCTCAGTGAGTGAAATCACCTGAGTTACTGTGCCTGTCTTAAGCTCGTTTTTAAGCGTTGAAATGCGCTCTAGCTGAAACAAAAAAATTAATCGATATATGAATCGGAAGCTAATACTGTAGCGTGTCCTTGTAGTTTTTTATGCCGTTAAACAAAGGTTTTAAATACAAAATTGCACACCAGGGTAAAATCTAATGAAAATTGAAGACTGACATCTCCTCTCTCTCTGTTCTTTACCTTTTCCTACAAAATTCTCTGACCCTGCTGAAGGTGGAAGAACAGTGTGGTCACCTTCAGATGTTACCTACGACTGATGATGACTGCATGAGCTACTCGATAGGGAGGGATAGTAGTACTGTAATAAGTACATTTATAATAATAATTGTAATTATTGTAATTTTAAGAATTATACCTTGTCCTTGGGTGTACAATCAATCCGGCATCTGAAAGGATTAAACTTTGTAATTAAAAAAGGTAGTTAATTTTTCTTACCAATATCCTCTTGATTTTTCTTTTTTCTGGTTCATTACACCAGTAACATCACTTAAATTTAGTTTTTTTTCCCAATATTTCACCTCAGTTGAAGTGAAGATGATGCTTATAAGCTTTGAGGACATTTTTACATGTTTACATATATACGTGTCCTCTGAATGACGTAAAGGAAGAAATCAAACTCGGCGAACATGGCAATAACATGTCTTTTTTCAAGAAAAAGTGGTTAGGACGCAAGTCCATTTGCTCGGAATAAAAATTCCTCAGTCCCTAATGGAAGTCGGGGGCTTAGAAATACTATTTTCTGAGTAACTGGGGTTGCGTCCACTTTTTCATTTATTCCATTTTCAGCCAAGCCATCGTTTCGCTTATTATTAAGGTTTCCTTTAATAAGATATAAACTGACTAACAGAGCATAAGACCAACGACGGTTAACGTTGATCAACAAAACAATTACATACATTGCTTTGTACGAGGAGAACAAGTTGGCACCCCGGTCCAGTCTTCCTTCAAGTCCTTCTACTTCACACCCGTTGCGGGTCTGGCCCGGTCCACAAAAGTTGTAGCAGTAACAGAACTTGATCACCATTTTAGTTCTTTCCTCGTTCAGGATACTTCCACTGCAAGGCGTGAACTTGTTGTATAAGTCGTTACTGGTGGTATATTTCCGAACCCAAGAATCGAAACTCTTGCCATCTGCACTGCAATCGTTTAGCAAATCCCTGGCTTTCCTTCCGTTTTGGACACTGCACGAATCTTGAAGAGGGTCGCTGGAGAGTCTATGTTTGGAATAAGAGAAAACGATGAATGAAAGTTTAGTTTAGTTAACGGTTTGAAGCCTGAAGTATCAACAGATCGAGTATGTTTTCCTCTCCCGGACGATCACGCGAGACGAAGAAAGTCTTTAAGTTATTTCAAGGCGTTAAAGTAATTATGGCCATGATTGAGATTGCCAACGAAAGTGACAAGTCGGGTTGCAAAAGCGCTTAGGATACAAGATATATTTATGGCTACAAAAATTGATTTGCATTGGCAATAACATAATTATATGAATGTAGATTCGTTTGGGAGACAATGATAAAAACCTAATAATGGTTAGCGCTTGATTCAGGATTGAGTGGTCTGCTTTTAAGCAATGCCCCGACCGGAGTTGTACTCATGAACAGAAAACTTTCATACTGCCTCACATACTTTGATTTCCCAGCTAAAACCAAAGCCAAGAACAGCTGACTTATCAAGGTACAGAAGACAAAGGCTTTCGTAGTCATCACTCCTGCCATGGTAGAGCAGATTCTATACATATCCTTCCTGGAAAAGACTTTAAGCAGCAGATTGCCGTTAATTAATTGACTTTATTATGATTCAGACAGATCAACTTCCAATCTTTTACCACCACATAACCACAACAAATCATTTCAAGGGAGATTTCCGTCAAGTAAGAGACTTCTGGAAAGACGGGAAGTTTTAGATGTTTAATACTCCGTTTATTAAGATTTATATAAAAAGATGGTGTTGTATCTGCCTGGGTTTGAATGCCATACATTCAAGTGTGGAAAAGCTTTTTTTGCTTTTTGCTTTCAACAAGTGAAACAGGTAGCTTCCACGACTTATTTAAATCAGAGTTCAGTGTATAGTATTAATTAAATGATTCAGCTAAATGAGAGGTAAAGAGACTCATATCATCTTTGAGCAAAATAAATTCTTTTACTTTGGATATGCTATTTTAATCGTTTGTGTATAAAGCGAAAAACAATGGGCGCCCACGAAGGGAACACTTAGCCACCAATCGGCTGCTACATGTAATTACAAACTAAAACTTACCGGGGTTGATTTTTCGCTTGCTTTAGTTTTCTGCACTCGCTCGTTAGAGCAATGTAAATAGTGGAGTGTCCAAATAAAAATAAATATAATCTCTGAGGCCTTCTCTCTTAAAGTTCTTCGTTACGTATTGATGAGACGACACTGGTGGGTACACAGGTGACCAAAATTTGATTGAAGTTAAGAGTACTGTATGACTTTTGTTACTTTTGTAACTTGATTTGATAGTGTAGATCTGATAACATTTCAGTTCGGGCCTTTTTGCGAAGCGAGAGGTTCATCCTAGAAAGTGAAAAAATAGGTGGCATTGGTTAACATAAAAATAATAAAATTGCGGCTGGGTCATCGAAGTATCATTGATGCGTTTCATGGGCGGTACTCCAGAGTAGCTCCTCCTACTAGGTTTTGAGAAAGTAAATTTGGTCCTTTGACGATTCTTAAGCTTTGTTCGCAGCGGGAGCTCTGAAGAATAATGCCGGTATGATTGATCTCTGCTTTTGTCTCAGTCACTCCAGTTTCACCCACCCGTATTTGAACCTGTTTCTTCTCATGCATAAGCAAGTTTAGAGGAAGCAAGACCAAAGATCAATCATATCCATTCTTCTTCAGAGACCCCGCTGCTAACAAAGCTTTAGAATCGTCAGAGTTTGTCAAAACTGACAGGGAGGAGGTACTTTCATATAAGTATGTACTTTGTTGTCAGATCGACATTATCTATCAAGTTACAAAAGTAACAAAAGGCATACAGTATTCTAAATTTCACTCAAATTTTGGTCACCTGTGTACCCACCATTGTCATCTCATCAATACGTAACAAAGAACTATAAAGAGAGAAGGCGTCAGAGATGATATTTATTTTTATTTGGACACTCCACTGTTTACATTGCTCCAACGAAAGAGTTCAGAAAACCAAAGCAAGCGGAATATCAACTCCGGTAAGTTTTTAGTTTATAACTAGGGTATCTAAAAGATAGTAATGCTGCGGTACATTCTGTTGATACTGGCATTACTTAGCCAGTGGGACTTAAAAGAATCGAAAATGACACTGAATGTCCTATTTACATGTTGAAAAGTAGTAGAATAATTACTATCAGTCTATACAAAGAACTCGTGGTAACGTTGTTTAGAAAATGATCAAGTGGTTATCAACTCTGGTTTTCCCACAGTAAATTGTAGGAAATGATAGAAATTCAGATTGTTTATCCATATATTTAATATACGGTGTACTATCTTTTCTCTGGAAACACGATACTTTTCTTGCTGTTTATTGCACTTTATTAAGTAACAGTTATTTAGCTATATATTTATAGAAAACAACAACAACACAAAAAACGGAAAAAAAAAAGAAAGAAAGAAAAAAAGGCCGGTAGGACTCGGACCCGGCACCATCGGCTCGACGCGACTACATCTAACCACTACACCACAGAGACTGATTACGTAATTTTGGGAAAAGTCTTTGATTTAATGCCTTTTCCATGAAACTTCCGCCGGCAAGATGATCGCCAGCCGCATTAATCGAGCTATGAACAGTAAAGGCACAATATAAACGCATATTCCATGGCAATGAATGAATGAAAGAACGTAATTATGCTTTTCAAAACGCCGATACACGTCCTCGTCTGCAAAGTAGGACACAAAACATATGTTTTGTTATCTCGATTTCCGCTGTTATTTTGAAGCGAATGGTCAAAATCACATCGATTTTCGGCTCATACAGGTTCTTAAGAATAGCATGGCATGACATTTTCTCACTTTCACATCACCTTCTAGCAAGCTGGAATTTGTATATCCCCCCTGTTGCGGAGTCGACTAGCAAATGCTCATCTTCTCGTCAGGTTTAACACCTGGACGAGTCAAATTAAAGGCTATTGAATTGAAATGCAATCCCCAAGTTAACCATCGTTTTCATCTGAAAGACTCCTGCGTGTCGTAAATTTGGTAAGACCTCTAACCGTGCGGTAGAAAATTTGCTACAAAGAAACTCAGAGTCTGGGCAGCGAACGATGCGAACTTCCCCGTGTTTTTATTTGAGTTGTTCGTGGCGCAGTGCACTCTGGTTAAATGCAATGCATTGTGGTAAAAAGTGATGAATTCGAGAATTCGTCGCCCCTTATATATTTCCCTTAAATCCTGATTATGTTGCTGCTCGCTCCCTACGGTCGCTCCGCAGCAATTACATGTAGCAGCCGGTTGGTGGCGAAGTGTTCCCTTCGTGGGCCCCCATTGTTTTTCTTTTTGTACGAAAACGATCGAAATAGCATATCCAAGCTTTTTGGCTCAAAGATGGTACGAGTCTCTTTACTTCTCATTTAGTGCAAGTCATTTAATTAATACGCTGAACTCTGGTTTAAATAAGTCGTTGAAGCTACCTGTTTGACTGTTTCAGTCGTTGAAAGCAAAAAAGCTTTTCCACACTCGACCCAGGCAGATAAAGCACATTCTTTCTATGTAAGTCTTAATAAACAAAGTATCAGACAGGTAATACTTCCCGCCTTTCCAAAAGTCTTTTGAAGTCTTTATCAGGAAGGCATAAACAGAATCTACACTACCATGGCAGGAGTGATGACTACAAAAGCCTTCGTCTTCTGTACCTTGATAAGTCAGCTGTTATTGCCTTTGGTTTAAGCTGGGAAAACAAAGTATGTGAGTCACTGTGAAACTAAAGTTTCTTGTCCATGAGTACAACTCCGACCTGGGCATTACTTGAAAGCAGACCACTCAATCCTGAGTCAAGCGTGCTAACCATTATTAGGTCTTTACCATTGTCCCCCAAACGACTCTACATTCATATAATTATGTTATTGCCAATGCAAATCAATTTTTGTAGCCATAAATATATCTTGTATCCTAAGCGCTTTTGCAACCCGACTTGTCACTTTCGTTGGCAATCTCAATCATGGCCATAATTACTGTAACGCCTTGAAATAAGTTTAAGACTTTCTTCGTCTCGTGTGATCGTCCGGGAGAGGAAAACATACTCGATCTGTTGATACTTCAGGCTTCAAACCGTTAACTAAACTAAACTTTCATTCATCGTTTTCTCTTATTCCAAACATATGAAGACTCTCCAGCGACCCTCTTCAAGATTTGTGCAGTGTCCAAAACGGAAGGAAAGTCAGGGATTTGCAAAACGATTGCAGTGCAGATGGCAAGAATTTCGATTCTTGGGTTCAGAAATATACCACCAGTAACGACTTATACAACAAGTTCACGCCTTGCATTGGAAGTATCCTGAACGAGGAAAGAACTAAAATGGTGATCAAGTTCTGTTACTGCTACAACTCTCGTGGACCGCAACGGGTGTGAAGTAGAAGGACTTGAAGGAAGACTGGACCGGGGTGCCAACTTGTTCTCCTCGTACAAAGCAATGTATGTAATTGTTTTGTTGATCAACGTTAACCGTCGTTGGTCTTATGCTCTGTTAGTCAGTTTATATCTTATTAAAGGAAACCTTAATAACAAGCGGAACGATGGCTTGGCTGAAAATGAAATTAATGAAAAAGTGGACGCAAGTCCAGTTACTCAGAAAATATAATTTGTAAGTTCTCCACTCCCATGAGGGGCTGAGAAATTTTATTTTTGAGCAATTGGACTATCGTCCTAACCACTTTTTTGAACTTTTTCTTGAAAGAAGACATGCTATCGCTATGTTCGCCGAGTTTGATTTCTTCCTTTACATCAATCAGAGGACACTTATATATGTAAACATCCTCGAAGCTTATAATCATCATCTTCAGTTCAACTAAGATATTTAAAAAAAAAAAATAGAATAAAATGTATGCTAAATTTAGGTGATGTCGCTGGTGTAACGAATGAGGAAAACAAGAGAAATCAGAGGATATTGGTGAAAAATTTTTAATTTCAAATTTATTCCTTTCAGATGCAGGATCGACTGTACACCCAAGGACAGGGTATGATTCTGAAAATTATTATAGTAAATGTAATTATTACTATAACTCACAATCGAGTAACTCGTGTACTGGTCATCAGCCGTAAGAAACATCTGAAGGTGACCACACTGTTCTTCCACCTTCAGCAGGGTCAGAGAATTTTGTAGGAAAAGGTAAAGGACAGAGAGAGAAGAGATACCAGTCTTCAGTTTTCATTACTTTTTACCCTGGTGTGCAATCTTGTAATTAAACCTCTGTTTAACCGCATATTAAACTACAAGAACACACTACAGAATTAGTTTTCGATATCGATAATTTTTTTTTGTTTCCGGAAAGATTCTAATACAAACGGCAACTGACTCATGAATTTCTGAATGCCCGTCTCAACGCACCAAACAAACTCCCTGTAATTTACCTACTGGGATAATAAGGCATACAAATTTCAGTTCTCACCAAAAAAAATAATAATCCCTATTGCTCAAATATATTGTGAATTTGAGAGATTTTTGGTGAAGAATAATTCGGGCTAATATTACAATTTTTGTATATTCAGCTGGAGCGCATTTCAACGCTTAAAAACGAGCTTAAGACAGGCACAGTAACTCAGGTGATTTCACTCACTGAGGGCACCACTTCTATACAGACCAGCCAAACGGGAGGCACCTCTAGCACTACAATTTCCGCCAAGATTGGTATAACTCTGAAAAAAGTCTTCTCAGCTGAACTTGGCGTCTCCCATACGACCGAGTATAACTGGGCTCAGAGCTCCAGCAGCTCGTTTTCTCGGCAAGCGAAACACGAAGTTCGAATACCGGTCGAACCGGGTAAACAGGTCAGCGTCTGCCAGGTGATAGTGACATGCAGTAACAGTGATGGAACGGTTTACACCGTCAACACCAAGACGTTGGTTGTCCGTGATCAGCCAACCTGCGGCCCTTAAATATAATCCACAACGAGGAAAGATGCCTATTGGTGAATTTCATTACTCATGCCTGTCAAAAGTAAAGTAGAAATAAAAGCATTGATTGCTGAAGTCAAGAGCGTTTATATTATTGATCATTCGTTCAACAGACTACACACGAGCAAAGATTCCAACCCTCCCGTTTTGGCCGGAAACCTCCCGTTTTCGGCGAGTATTTCCGGCCTCCCGTTTTCGCTTAATATTCTTCCGGTTTTTGAAACTCTTCCTAACCAAAGAAAGATAATGTTTTCTTTGTTTAACCAGTCTTTTTAGCAGGATTCTAAGAAAAAAACTCCACTATTTTCCATTGACTGTGATCTCAAAATGCAGAAAATGACATCTTATAGGCACATATCTTAACATTTTTCCCGGGGGAGCATGCCCCCGGACCTCCCTAGAGGCTCGCACCTGCGGCGCTTGTGGGCGCGGCGTTAGCTGTTTCGCCTTTTGTACGATTAATTACTGCCTCTGGTCTGTACAATTTGTATTAATCTGTAAGATGAATTATTCAACATGACTCGAGCGTGGGACAAAGAAAAAATCTGAGTCCCCGATAGGAATTGAACCCATGACCTCCCGAACATCGGGCGGGCGCTCTATCAACTGAGCTACGAGAACTCATGGAGAGCAAGATCATTTAACTGAGTTCATATGTGACAAGTGTCCTGCATACTGCTAGGATGAGCACTGTCGAAGTCATCGTGAGTAGTGATCTATAGAAAACAATTTTACCAAAAAATATAGCTGAACCGGGTGTGCAATGAAAAGGAGAATTCTGATAGTTTCCCTTAGCCGGCTCCGAATTTTGCAATATGGACCGCTAAGATGGACCGCTCACGAATTAATTTCGGCGAACCGCTTTTTCAATTCATTGGACAAAATAAATAGCTTTTTGTTAAGTAGAAATATTAAGTAGAAATATTAAATGTTCACAAAAGCATCGAGAAACATAAATAAATGCTTACCTTCGCGCGCGGGCTTACCGAGAATGGATCGCGGAGACGTATCAAGTTATCAGCAGATTAAAAAGAGCCATTTTAATAAATTCTTTATTGAACTAGCTTGTTCGGTCCTTGTTGGATAAATACTGGTCTCGTTCTTTTCTTTTTGGCAGGGTCCATAAATTAAACCTGCAAAAAAAAAGAAGAACTTCACTCTACAACCCTGGTCAAAACGTCTTGGGACAATTGAGGAAATTAGGCGCAAAGATGCACTTCGCTAAATTAACTCATATTTCACCTCTTAAAAAAGCTTGGGGATGTTGTTATAAGGGGCTATTTCTGCTGTCCCTCTCTCCCCCAAGCAGTGTTGATTGTGTTGAATTAAAACTTGAATGTATAACGTCAACATTGCACTGAGGGGGAAGGGGGGAGGGAAGATGCCTCAATTTGACAAGCTATTGCGTTAGTGTCCCAAGAGTTTTGACCAACAACATATATAGAGAGACATCAACATCCCCCGGGAATACTCCGGGTATTGACCTGGATGCGAGAATTTGACGTTATTTGTTGTTATTGGGGTGGGGCATTTGACACCACATGGGAGGCGTAGAGGGAATTTGCCTCGAAGTTCATGGTCAAGCATCACCGTTCTCCGCAACGTTGTGGTACAAAAAGAAAGGCGTTCAAAAGCTTTGTGTTGTGTTTGAAAGCAAATAAAAGCTTTCCTTATGAATATTTAATCACTTGTATATTTTAATGGTATATAGAAACGATACTTGGAGCACAGTGGAAGTTCAGAGTGGGTATTCAATGGCGAATCTTTTTCTCTTCTGTTACTCATTTTTGCCTTGGGGGTAGGACCCTAAGGTCGGGTATTTGAACACCATCAATATGTTTTAATTCAACTTAGTGATTTAGCGTTCGATTGGGCTCAATTCTGAGAGTTCTTCAGTTTTACTGAGGTAAGACGATTTGTTTCGCAATATTAATGCGAATAGCAGTAAGGATAGCCTGCGAAAACATCCGTGCGAATATCGAGGAGAAACGGATGTTTTCGCAGGCTACAGTAAGGACTTCCTTGCAAGTTTATTACTGCGGGGGTGTAATTCAAGCTTTCCTAGAAGAAACGGTGAGTCTCACTCCAAAAGCTCATTCGAATTTACCCACAGTTTACGCTTTTAATACATTTTCAAAGCAGTCTCTGCGTCTCGTAAACGTGATCCACTGTCATCTTGTGTATCTTAGTGACATTGATTGCCCAGCGTTCTTTAATTCGTTTTAAGCTTGGGAATCGTAGCCACTCAGCCTTCGAGTGATCGTGTCAGTGCTTTATATCAGCCAGAGGACGCTTCCCATTTCCCTGTATGCTTCTGACTGCAAATACGGTCATATGATTTTAAACATAAAATGCCCTCTAGATGCCTAATGGTACAACTGGAGCAGAATTGTAAACCCCGTTTGTCTGACGGCCAAAATGGAAAATATTTCCTTCATTCCACCCGCCATTGTTAGGGTCGCTACTTTATTTGCATTTATCTATCTTCGCACAGGTACGTTGTTCCACAAAATTTGGAACCACATGTGCTAGATTGGATGGGGTACAAAAGGGTCGATTTTAATCTTTCAGCGACATATGAAGTGGTTCAGACCAGTTAAGGCAATGGCTTCTTTGATCAGGCAGTTATCTATGTGCGTGATAATTTATCAAGTATCATACGATATGGGTCACCACTGAGTCTGAAAGTTTGTTTCCTTTTAAGAGACTTAATACGTATACCTTGCTACCACTTATCTGATTTGCCACAAATTTAATAGCATGGAAAGATAAAACTATCAAAAAATTGCTAAAACAAGAGTAGTTAAAGAGTTCGACTTGCTTCCTTCGATTCGCTAAAGAAACATTTTCAAATCATGCACGGCAAAGACTGATGTTATGCTATATGTAATGAAGCATGAGCAAACGTCAGTTCAGGGTATATATGTATCAAACTGTCACGCTTTGGGTTACATTTTTGATAAAGTCTTTGAGTAAAATTGGCAAGTAATTGTTTTATTACCCAAGCTTCGTAAGAACGCCTGATCACAGGATATCTACAGCCTCCGTGAAACAATCACCCAGCGAGTAACAATTCTTAGCCATGCAATTCGTGGAACTCGCGAAAACCTACAAGAGAGATCATGGGTCTCGGAATTTGTCAAGTTTTATAATATCAGTAGTGAAACGGGTATCGGTGTAACGAGAATCGGGATAACGAATTGTTTTAAATATATATCGTGTAACCCTTACAATTATTGAGAGCTGACCCCTGTCGAATCAGTGCTATTGAGGCTAAGGGGAGCTCTGATTTTTCTAACCGGAGTGCTATTCAGGCTAACCGGAACGTCATTTAGGCTAACTGGGCTGCTTGCAGGCTAACCAAACAAACAACCCCCCCCCCCCAAAAAAAAAACTCTCTAGTTACGATGATTCCCATACGCCGTTACCCTTTACATAGTTATGTGTGTTACCAACAACAGTGGAAGAATCAACCTAAAGCCCGATTCAAGTTCCAACGGACCTTAATTTTGTCAATTTTACCTCATTAAATTTTCGATTGTTGTTTTCCAGTCTTGTCTTCTTATCTTGTCCTATTACTTCCAGACTCTGAGCTGCTCCTACTTGTCGGCAGTAGACTTTAAAAAAATGTTATTTGTTCTGTGACAGGAAATCTTTACTCGGCTCAGTCAGAATGGGAAGAAAACTGAAATCTCTCGTAATCATAAACGAATCGGCCAATGCTCAGGTCACCCTCAATCTTTTTACCACCTGGGATGTTGGGTGCTGGCTACCTTACACATCAAAAACAATCGAGCCGAATACTAAGTTTCCTTACTCCAGCGACAAAAATTGCAAGTTCGAACTCGTCGCAAGAAAAGACAACCAACCAAAAAAGATTCTTCTGAAACCTCAGCAATGGATTGAAGACAGGTTGATAAGGATCACTGACTCGCTCGATATCGAGGAGGACAACCTTGCCAAGTACCCACAAGAGAAAAAAGAATGCATTCGAAAAATGCAAAGGGATGAGGAACTAGAATCGCATGGTGAGGGCCGTAATCTATACAACATACTGAGGCTAGACATGGGACAAGTGCGTGCCATGTCAAAGGAAGAACAGGATAAAGAAATTAGAGTCGCATTCATACGAGAACTACGAATATGGCACCCTGAATTCAACGACGATGGTGACGAAGGAATAGTCCGGGAGGTGATAATGGCGTACGACATTCTTCAAGATCGAGAAAAACGAGCCAGGTACCACAACATAGCTGACTACGACAGTGGATGGCTGTCGGTGAAGCGCTTCAAAGCTGTGTTTTGGCCCGAGTGCGAAACCATAGAGCAGAGGTTGGCCTGGATTAAAAGAATGGGTTTGTTAGCTTTGTCGGCTGGGCTTACAATTGGAGGCATTGTGGGAGTTGTTCTTACCGCCGGTTTTTCATCCCCATGGTTTGTAACTAGTATCATGGGTGGGTTGCACTCGTTACAGCAGGCAATCAGCAAGGAGGCCATTGCAGATGGGTGTGACGTCAATAAGTGGTTGATAAAGACAGGGATTGGGTACATACTTGCAGTAATACCCGGAGGTACAGCAATTGGAGTAGCACTGTTGGAGTCCACAGCCCTCAAAGTGGGTGAGTTCCTGGTATGTAGAGCAGCCATTGGCGCTTTAGGTGGAGCTGTACCATCTCTCATTTTCGATGCAAGCAAAAAATTTGTTGATGGACAGGATGTCACTTGCAAGCAGGTAATGGGTCACGCAGCTGTTGCGGCTACAGCAGGCGCAGTTGCAGCGATGACGGGAGTTGCCGTTGCTAGAGCGATGGCCGGTGATAAGACTGCTTCAGTGTCTGCAACACTTGAAGGAGCAATTGGAGAACCGGCACCTCAACAGTCTGAGGTAAGAAGTCTGGCCCAGCGAAGTGCAAGTCCTTTAGCCGCGGAGAGCGCGAATGTGGTGATCGAGACAGCGGCTGATTTTACTGAGAAGCACCTGGAAGATTCTATGGAAAACGGAAGCTCCCACGGATTCACCGTAGATGGCCTAGGCCTAACTCAAGAATGGCGTGATGTAGTAAAAAAAGCCATTTCTGAAGAACTGTTCGATGGTAAGGTCAGGTACATTTCCAAGGGCTACTGGCTCTCCAAAATGATCGTTAGCTTTTTTGTAAACGGAAAAGAAATCACAAAAGAAGTGAGAGGAACTGGAAAGTATGTTGATATCCCTTTCAATGCAAGGCAGATCAAAGTAAGATTTAAGGTGTTGCGCCCACCCTGGCGTGATATTCTGAAGTACGATCGATTCCAAAAGTGCTGGTGTGAACCTTACGAGCCGCATGTCTTCCAGTACGAAACTCCACCGATCCGTACATTTACTATTTGGGGTATTTTGCGCTGGGAAGCGGTGATGATAGTTACAGGTGAACACCACAATGAAACAAACGAACTGTAAATGATTGCTGACTGGAAGTCTTCCATTCTCGTTTGTTAAAGACAGCGGTGAAGATTATATGAAAATCATCAAAGTGGCAAGAACTAGGACGTGAAAGGACTGTTGCATCTGTGTTTTAGAATGGCATTTTTATTACTACACATTACTATGTTTCATCAGTACGTATCAGATTATCCAGTTTTGAGATAATGTAGTGGAAAACTACCTTTTAGTGAGAAGAGTTTAAGAAGATTTGAATTGCCCGAGGAAAACAACTGAATTTCCAGTATGTTTTAGACATAATAGGAAAATAAGAAAACAAAACGAACAAAATGATTGCATAAAGTTAAAGGAGTTACGTCACGGTTAGTGAATCTTGAAAAATTTAGCCTAAATTTTTCAAGTTCGTCATTTGTAATTCGTGTTAATCTTTGCCATCCTAAACCATCCTTGTTCTGTTTTGGTTTATTATTACCTCGTTGGTGTTATTCTTTCTTTTCAAAGTATTATTTTGAGGTTTCCTTCAATTTAAAGGTGACTTTGTACATCGCAAAAATTGACCCATAACTCGTGACAATGCTCCTTTAAAGAAATTTTTTAAAGACAAAATTACCTGCAAAGCTGATAGCATGCATCCAAGACCACCTTTTCCTGGGGAAAAGAATAAAATGGAGAGTTGAAAATTCAAAACAAGATTCTATCTAATACTGAAGGTTTGTTTGAATTTCCCCGATTGTATGAATGAACCAAGGGCTTTTTATCAGATTTGAATAAAGGCGAACCATTTTAAAAACAGTCCTCTATTTTTGGTGCAACCGTCTGTCCCTTCTAGGTGACTTACTTCGGTGAACTCAGACATATGGAATCGTATCCTTTTCCATTGGTTGGCTAATCGTTTCGGAAGTCGATATCATGTGATTTTTGATTTGCAAAGCTGCCTCTACCAACTCACAACCTTGAGCCATAACAACACTTTCTCTTTTTCTTTTTTTTTTTTTTTGCGCAAGAGACGTAATGGTAGCTAATGGTGCTCAGCATTCAAAACTGGTATAAGCGTTTTGCTCATTCATCCAACCAAAATTCGAGCATTGGATCGAGTTGATCGAGTCTTGTTCGAATTATTGAAAAGAGTAATGAAACCAATTTTGAAATTACGGATTCATTAACTTATCCAAGGCAATTGTCTTGTGTCGCTAAGAAATAACAGCGAACAATAAGGTTCTACCGGTATACAGGGGCGTAGCGTGCATTTTTCATGGAGTACGCTTCAAAGAATAAGTTATGGCGGGGTTTGGGGGCATGCTCCCAAAGAAATTTTTATTTTTTAGGTCATTTCCCACGTTTTTCGGGAACAGTTTCAAAAATCAAAACATGGAAAAACGTTGTGTATTTAGTAACTTATATCGTTTATGTGTCAACCTTTGGGATAATCGATAGAATGTTCTGAATGTTTGATACCAGGTTTAACAGGAGAGACTAGAGGCTGTCAAACCAGCCGACCTCATATCAAAGACGCTTTCGCCAATAAATATATAGAGATTAAGTATAAAGCTACTAGCGTTCTATCACGAATGCCGTTCTCTGATTGGCTACGCTACCCACTATCTATTATGTGATAGATAGTGAGTAGCGTAGCAGTGTGTGCTTGCTAAGAAAATGACGGCCGCTTCTTGGCGTTTTCGAAGTGTCTGTGAAGAGGATTTAGTTTAAGTTTTGAACGACTAGTAGAGAGTAGATTTGTATGTGTAATCAAATGGTGACGAGTGAAATTAGGGAATAATTTCACGCGCGTTTTGTCCAAATCCTTATAATTTCCCTCGCCTTTTAGGCGAGGGAAATTATAAGGATTTGGACAAAACGCGCGTGAAATTATTCCCTAATTTCACGAGTATACCATTTGATTATCTATTAATATCATGGGTGACGAATTATCTTAGCAATCGAGGATTTTTGACTTGTTTATCCTGGATCGTATATATCGATCGTGAACCCCACTCTCTCAAACGTTTAGAGCTGAAATTTGGCTTAAGTTTTCAGAATTTTTTGACAACATACCTCTAAGAATCCTTCTTGATGTGCTCTTTCGTGTGTTCAGGTTTTCTAAAACGTCTTTTTATGCCCTGATATCTTCATTATGACATTTAAAACTTCGTCGCCATCTTGAAACGGAGACGTACGGCAGGTTGCCATGGCAATTTAGTAATTTCACATGTGAAATTACAAATTAACGCTGAAATTTCGCGCCAAAATTAAGGAGTAATTCGTCACCTATGGTATAAAATACTCAACAATTAGATTATTCGCTCTCAATTTCTATGCGTGATAGTTGACCCGGGCTGCGCCTTCGTCAAATATCACGCGATAGAAATCTCGAGCTCATAATCTATATTGTTTAATATATTTTTTTCTGGATTTCCGGAGGTAAGCACGTGCGTACGTGTGTATATGAGTGACAGCTGAGAAAGGTTCGAAAACTGTTAGCTGAGATGGATATAACCTTTTCCTGTAGTGTAGATTTTACTTGGAAATAATAATTTCTTTCGTTTGGCCTGTTCAGACAGACGATTAGGTCTGCTAAGACGGTACTTTTTATGATTTTTATGCACCGTTCCCTTCTTTGTTTGGTGTAGTGATAAAAATTTCGATTAAGTTTCTGTCTGTTTCTGCATGGTTAGGAAGAAGCGTTTGAACGTCACTGCAGCCATGCGGGAATCATCTTTGAAGAGCACCGAAATAACAAACACCTTATACACCTAGCTACTGAACACACCTTAGGGTGTCTAGCAACAATATTTTTAAAGTGTTTCTTTCAAGGTTTATAATAAATATATTTTTTTATTATTTTGATTATGCTAGTTTATCAATTTAAACTTCTGGTTTCAAAATTTTCTCCTATTTTGTATTCTTTCATTTTCATCATTTCGTTTGTTTAGAAAATATGGTATCAAGTTTATTTCTTGTGTTTTCAAGTTATTTTGTGTGGTCATGTTTTCTTTTTCTTTGAAAACATTTCTTCTGTTGAATTACTTTCGCGAAGTATAACAATAATAAAGTAAAAGGAGAAAGTCTTCCCTACCCTCCCCCGCCAAGGCGCTAAATCGAATTATTACGGAATGAGATGAACCTCAGAAAACAAGTCTAACCATATTTCGGAATTTAACGGTAAATTCAAAACCTAAGCTGTCAGCTGTCAGCCAGACAGGACTGAAGTCCAACTCAACGCAATGTTTCAATCTTAAACAATTATAATCAGACGCATTTTTTAACCTGCGTTTTCCTTCAGTTTTGGACCTTGTACGGATTAGGACCTTAAATTTCCGGCGTAAAAACTATGTCATTCATTGTCACAACTTGGATGCGAAGAATAGGTTAAGGTATCGTTTATCACGGGATGGGATTAAGTACAAGATGGAGCAAAACAAATTAATAAGTTGTACAAAAGGGATTTTAACATTATAGTAACTACAAGACAGAAGTTTGGTGTTATTGTATGTTACCTGGTACACCTCCAATGTGAAAGGCTCCATCCATGCGTGTGTAACCAGAAGGTACCTCTCCAGCTATGGGCGAGTGCTCATCCACCGTTAACTCGACAGAACTGATGTTCCTTTTGACTAGAACTCGGAGAAACTTATTGTCATAGAGGTCGAAGGAAGCGTAGTATTGTCCATCCACTGGGATAGATAGGTTGGTCCAGCGAATCACGGACGGGTTTTGTTCATCGTTTGAAAATGAGAATAATCTGAAAACACAATTAACGGCTTAGCGAGGAAAGCATCATGCGCTACACAACTCTCTTATGACTGATCACACAATCTTCTCTAGAAATTATTGAGGGATAAGCCAAAAGAAACTCTGCAAAGGAGACTGACTAAGCGGGATATCACCCGGTAGAGGCTAGACACATAGTCGGATGTGAAGTATTTTCGCGCGTCTTGACTAATACCCTACGAAAGCAGGAGTTGTTTCCGGTCGTGAAAAAGAAAAAAAATAGTATTTGAACACTGCTCCTCCTTAGTATGACAGAGGAGAATAACTATCTTGCCAGCTCGGAGATAGAAATACGTTTCATCTTAGCCTGGCGAGGTAATATCGAAATATTAATGTAGTCCCACCTCGCTGCCTGTTTGTTCAAAGAGTGAATGACGATATTCATCGGATAATAATATTTTGTTGGCTAATCATCCCCAAATGCAGCTTTAGTAGCTGAATAGACCATTTTACAGTTGTCTGCTCAGTGACCTGGCCTCCGAATGGCATCGAGGCTGGAGGGGACCTTGTTTTGATACAGACCTCACTGGTTTTGTTGTGTAGATCAAGTTGTTCTTATGCTAGCTAGTTTTCATTTAAATAAGAAACGCAGAGAGGTCTGTATCAAAGTCAGGTCACCTTCATCCTCGCTTGCATCCAGGGGCCAGGTAAGCACAGAACTGTAAAATGGCCTATTGCGGAGGACGCAGCTCAACGTGACCGAGTCGAAGGCATACAATATGGCGCCTCTGGCAGCCACCATACGACTCATGTCGGGCCACGGGACACAGCCTAGATCGAATCAGGTTTTTTGTGGAGGGAGGAAAACCGGAGAACACGGAGAAAAACCCTCGAAGCACAGGAGAGAACCAGCAAACTCAACTCACATATGATCCCTATCTAGTGGAAGAGAAGCTGGCTATTCAAGAACTTATCCACTGGAGAGCAATTTTTCCAGAGGAAAGCTTTATTGTTGCAAAAACCTCTATTCAGTGGATGGGATAGCGTTGTAAGTCCTGAACGCGTGGGACGTGTCAAAAAGCTTATTGGTTTGTGATCATTCACACTGTGTCTTATCTCACCCGTGTCCATCCAGCTGCTCCACAGTAACGGATCCAGGTCCCAAGCTGTTGGTAATGGACAAGAGGAGACCAGAACGAGTGGTGGCTCGGAAGAAAATCTCTATGTCCGTTTTAGCAGGCAATGTGTAGTTTGCATCTGTGAAACAAAGATATAACAACATAAACAACGATGAACCACTCAGTAATGACGCACAAGCTGAAAACGTGTTTGTTTCAGTCTTTCAGTTTCCTCACCATACACGATGTGGCCGTCACCATAGAAACGAGCCTGGGCTTGAATCTCGCTGTAACAAGGTTTGTAGTCGTAGTTAGAGTCCCTTTCGTCTCTGTCAGTTCTAAGAGCCACGGAAAAAATAAAAAAATAGACACTTGATTACTTCATGAGCGTTACCTCACTTCCGAAAGACTGTTAAATACACCTTCGGCCTAAGATAGTGTAATCAGCCAATCAGAACTGGAAACATAACACCAGTCACTGAAAGAGGCGAGAACATGGAGAACAGGCCAAAACACGATTAGTTTTGAATTTACACCTGACTGACTGAAATCACCATGGCCGCTCTGATTGGTCGTGCAATAAATCTCTTATCAACCAAGCTCGCTTGGGACCCTTCCGGGAGAATAATGACCTCGGTAATTTCTACTTGGAACTCACCGCGCTCAATTCCTACTCTTAAGACCCCGGGCCGAAATTCTCCCATTACGACCCTAGTATTGGGTTAATACATTGTATTTAACATGAGTTTCATACCGACAAGAATTCTACGGCTTTATTATTAGCAAGATTAGGTGCTTTCCTGATTTTTTATCATCCCTTCCCTTGAGGACAAGTGACGTTCAAGTCTTAGCCAAACCCATCGGAACCTGACAAATACCTGTAATATAAGTTAAAACCCTACTGGATATAGAGAGAAATCATATATATTTACAATATAGCAAATCATTGTAAGCCTTTTGCGAGGCTTGGACCGAATGTAATGTAGTTCTTTGAAAAAACAGAGACTATTGGTAGCTATGTTTTTGTTCATTATTAAGTTGGTATTTCTCAATGTGATTGAATTGTGTTTAGTGTAAAGTTACAGGTCCCGTTTGATTAAAAAACGAGAGAGATCTTTTTGGGTGTTAAAGCTGTTTATTTGGGCAAGAATTACATAGTATATAGCCCCAATAACTCCTTCGGCTGGTGATTTGAAACCCGATAAAACACTGCTGCTCGTTTATTAAACATTACTTTAAATCAATTCTGAATAGGAAAATAAACAAACGTATTTAATTTCTGAAACTCCATATTCCTTTAACTGTATTTGCGTCTGTTACAGTGTATTACATAAATAGAAACGTTGATCGCAGACCTCTCAATTTCGAGATTGACTTTCCTATTGGCCACAGATTTTACCACATAACTGATAGTTTGGTTATTTTGACTGTTACTGATTTCTACAATCAGAAGAGGATTCGGATATTTTAAATTTACTGTCGAAGAGAGTGTGGGTTCAATGCTAAGGAAAAGATTTCAATTCACAGCTTCTTTGAATCTTTGAATCTAAGGAAGACAAGTTTTCTATTTGTCCTTGTATAACACTGTTGTCACTGCGAATATTAAGACACAAAATTATTTTCCATTTGATTATTTAATAAGGACGTCTTACAAATGCCGACGTATGAGTTAGTAAAAAACGACCACCATCAATAAATAGTGACCATTTTTTAAAGTTAACAGGTTGCCTTCCCCCAAATAAGCACCGCGTCCTCCAAGCAGCAATGTAGTGTCCATTTAGTAAGAGAGAAAATTACATTGTACCGTGAAATGTGCAAATAGAAGCGATGCCGATTGGGACTAATTTAGGCGAGGCGTTTATTCGAGTGAACGCGATATTTTAGGTCTCTATTTTGAGTTTCCTCCGTACTATCGTATTACGTCAGTCCAACCTTTTCGGTTGGTATAAAGGATGATTGATACTGCAGTAGAAATCATTAGTAATGTATGATCAAAGGAAGACATTTACAGATGAGTGATCCATTACTTTAAGCTGAACTATTTTACAAACTAAGGTGGGTGTAGTTTTTTAAAACTATCCAAGTGATTTTAATACTGATAACAAGTCTATGGAATCATGATATGCTAAAAGCGCTAATCCGTTATTTTGACTTTGCCACGGAAAATTCTTTAGACTAGATCTGGGTCTTTTGTGTTTATTTTTTATGAAAACCGTCGTAGAACAAGGTTCGAGTTGTCCGAAGGTAAAGTGATTATTGTTATTATTATTATTATTATTTTTAAAGTGAAAGGTGTAATGTATGGATTTAAACTGAACCCCTTTTATTGCTACGGGTATCTAAAAAATACGATAAGCACACTCTCTGGAGTTTATTCAAGTTCGCAAAATTCTCATTTAACAACTCCATCTGAAATGTTGAAAAAACAAAAACGTAGAATGTCTGAACGCCTCTTTCAGTTCAGGTAAACACGCTAAGGTCATCCATGAATAGTAGCAGCTTGACGCTTTTCTCAACTCACCTCAAAATTGTATTCTCTTGCCGTCTTAAGATTAAACCGAAGGGTTAAACGCAATGACAAAATGTAGCAGGATCTCTGGAAAATTCCCACACTTAATAAGTACTTTACAAAACTATCTACTAGGTTTATAAGCAAAATCTTATCAAAAAAAGGCGTACAATAGCGTCTTGATGTAGTAAGAAATGCTTTACAAAAGTGTCCGAAAAGTGTTTTTGTTTATATCGTTTCTCGTTATTAGTGCGATCTCTTTAGCGTCCTAAATCATTTTCTTTAACACTGGTCCTTGGTCCTCTCTCTGAGTTTATGCGCCTCAAAATACAGGAGAAAAAACATCCGAAATCAAAAGGCCCTTGTCGTATTTGTCGAAGGATAATGGAGCGACGGCGACGGCAACGGCTACGAAAACGTCACTTAAAAAGGAAGTCGCGCTGCTTCAAACTTCATCGCGCTTAATCTACCTCATTCAATTTGTCAAATGTTGGCAATTTTTTCTGGAGATGAATTCTAAAACGGTCTAAAACGGCTGTATCGAAGTTCAGAAAGAGAAAAAGAGTGTCGTTACCTTGTGTTTATGTCCTCCACAAAACGTGAAATTTAGCATTTTCACGTCGTAGTCGTGCAGTGACGGCAAAGAAATGTACAGAAAAGCGTGCAGAGTTGTTGGCTGCGGTCACATCTACGACGTAACTAAAGTTTACTTGATGTCATACCTAACTGTAGTTAGTGCTTTCGGTCCACATTGCGGTCACACCACGCAGTTAACAACAGTTAGTTCTAATTAGCCCATGTAAATTTTTTTTTTTTTTTTTTTTTGGTTTCTCCCTCGCTTCATGCTCAGTTATTATTTTGCATATTTATATATGCGCACGTGCGAAAAGAAGTGTCACATTCTGATTGGTTGCTTGGGTATAACTGCAGTTAGTCTGTATTGTTTCGGATCACCGAGGCGTAAAATTTCTAACTATAGTTGGCGCGAACAGAGAAGCGGTCACATTACCGAAGTAGCTAACTATGGTTATCCCCGTCTTAACTATGGGTAGTAACGAGGACGGCGACGGCAGAGAAAACGTCGCTTAAAAGTGAATTCGCGTTCTTTCAATCTTCATCGCGATTTCTCCAAGTCACTAACTTTGTGAAATGTAGGCGAACCCTCCTTGAATTCTGAAGAACCATATTCAAGTTCAGAAAGAGAGAGAAAATTTCGTAGTCGCTTGTGTACTTCCTCTGTGCATCGTGAAATTAGGCATTTTCACGTTGTAGTCGTGCAGTGACGGCAAAAAAAATGTACAAAAAAGCGCCATGCACGTGCAAAATTGTTGTTTTGCTAATTAAACCTATTGCTTTTGTGGCGTTCCCGTTGCCGTCGCCGTTGTCGGATCTGACCGCAGCCGTTGTTTTGCTAATCTAAACCTATTGCTTTTATGCCGTTTTCGTTGAAGTCGCAGTCGTCGTTGCATATTCGGCGACGGCGACGGCTACGAAAACGTCACTTAAGAGTGTGTCCATGAGAGAACCAGGCAGGAGGTGATAATGCTCAAATCACGGATTTTGCTCAAACTTGGCACAATTGATGGGTGTGGTGAGATATTAACCTCGACAAAAAATAAGGTCGCAATATTGAATTCCCTGGGATTTACAGGGACCCCCCCTAAAAACGACAAAATCTACTCATTTTTGCATAATTAATTAGCTAACTTTGGTTTGGCTGTTCAACAAGAAGAAAAGACAACTTCAAATCTAATCAACTTTATCATCTTCTGTGTTTATCAAACTTAATGCTCAGTAATTTATTTTTACTCTCTTATTCGATCTCTTCCTTTTATTTAGCCTAAAGTAAGGACATCTTCTCACTGTTTTGACCAAACCCTAAATTTAAGGTATTTTAGTGGCTAACATCTCCCATGAGCAACAACCTATGTACTTAATTCTCACATATTCTGTGAAAGACATCTTTAAGGTTATCAAATCAATCATAAAATATTTGGGCAATCTCATACTTTATCAATAATGACGTATTATGTACATCTGACTTGACGCTTATTTGTCATTTGACCAAAATTGGAAGAAACGTAACATTCGTTTTTTTAAACAAAAATAGCACAAAGTTGACGAGAAGTCACAAATCAGATGCGTCATTATCGATGCTAATAGCGGAATTGTTAGAACGTGTCACCTGAGGCATGTTTTCTGTGTTATTTATGGACGTTCGGATGGATATTTTATGGAACGCTTGAGTAAACACAAGGAGCAAAAGAGTTAGTTCAAAACTTCGATCGGTCCTACTTGTAGGTGAAAAAAGACTCAACAAGGATAAAAGATAGTGAACAAATGTTACATACACGTCTCTCAGGTGCTTTAGTCCAGATTTGCTGCTCCAGTTTCGTCTGGTCCTTTGTGGCGTTACTTCGTGACGAGGTAATGAAATCGAAACATCTTGAAACATTGCAGAATTAAAAGTGTCGGCTTTTCACCGAACATTCGAAGTCTTTGAAATAAGTTGTAGTCAGAAAGAACAAAATCATTCTCAAAGGACAAGAAGGATCACTGACAATCCGTCTATATCTACAGAAAACAACCACCTGCTCGAACACGTAAAACACCCTCCATCTTTGACTTTAGACTCTGCCAAAAAGATGGAATCGGTGACGCCGGACTACCGGACTCCGGAATGCGGAATACGCTATCTATTGTTGTACGCGCAAATATCCTGTTATAACTGGTGTGTTGAAAATAGGTTGTGAAAGTCGTGTTGCTTGAAGTTTTGAGTTTATTCGATGTTGACATTAATTACCATGATAATAATGGTCCATAATAGCCCTTTTTGTAGTCAGACCGTGCCGTGCAATTTTTAGACAATTAATGACTAGCCACTGGGTATAATTACTTACTTAGTTGTATTTTAATCCTCGTAGTCTTACAACTATACAGGTTGGTATCTGTATCTCGGTATATTATTGGCTACAAAAATATAATAATAACCGTTTATAAACGTGTTGAGGAAAAACTTCTGAGAAATACAAAAGACCCAAAAAGGGGGCACTAATACACTGCAAAAAAAGTCGGCTAGACTTCTTTGTCTATAAGGAAGGTGTAAGAGAGCAGTTTCTTGAACACAGACTAATACACTATATTCACTTCTCATTTAAGCTGTCATTTGCGGATTCATACTGTAGATTAAGTTTTCTTAACGGACACTCTCGTATATAGCGAATAGCTCTACTTACGGCTATCTAACCTTTACACCACTTTTAAAGTGGCTGAATTCCACTTGCATAACTATGCTGCATATGAGATTCATTCTTGTAAGCGGCCAGATCCAGTTAAGGACACCTTTTTCTCGTCCCGAGGGCGCCCTTGTGCGAGAGCTTCCACTGTATTACAATTTTAGGATTTCTCTTACATCTTAACAAATTTTCGCTTAACGAGGCACAGTCGAACCTACGTGCGACCACCCAACTTAAGTGACCACTTCCCAATAAGCGATCACTTATTCAACACACCAAATATATTCCAGTCAAAGCGCTTGTACTTGGAACCTCCTGTAAACGAACACATCCACATCCAGTAAACGACCGCGACCACTTTTTACGATGACAGTCTGATTGAGAATTTTCCATGATGCAATGGTCTGATCTCTGCGTTCCCTGTATGTCCTCAGCTACTCGGAGTATGAGAGGAACTTTAGAAACAAATTAGGTTTATTTATAGTATATTGTAAATTAAAAATTGCGTGCAGTACATTCACTCCAAAAAGTAGATGTGTCCGCACTTTTCCTCGTTAAAGACCCCCTGCAGTTCGACTCTCGTAAAACCCAAATTTTCCTTGGGCAACCCCATGGGCATTATTTACTGGGTGTCTTCCGACCACGCACGGACCGGAACATCAAATGTCTGTAACTTAATTGTTGTGTCTGTCCATAATTCAACATCTGCCTGCTTCAGCACGGCACACGGCTGGGCACTAAACTGGTTTTGGTGCCCAAGAGTACGCAAAAAGGCCCTTCCGAGATCGAGGTCTAGGACGAGAAAATTGACCTTACCTGGGTAGGGTGAGAAATTTGAAATCGAAGTATTACAGTTGAAGTATCTCTCGGAGGGAATGTGGGAAGGGTGTTAAACGTATGGAAGCGGTTGTTTGAGAAAAATATCTAACTCAATGTGAAAGTGTGGTGTATTTTGAATTCTACTTGGGAACATTAGTGCCACAGTTAGGCTTTATAAGACCCCCAAAAGACCGTGCTAGATATAAAAATTCACTGTTTATGACAGTCAAATCCGCTGCCAGCAGGGTAGGGCATTTGTACGCAATTTGGACACTCCCCCGGGGAGAAGGGACTCCAGTATGAAAAAAAAAGATGGAATTCTTGTCGCAAGCCAATCTGGACGTGTCTCACGCTTTATTTGTCTCTTTGAACTGGTCTGCACCAACATCCGGCTTCACTTCGCTGCTATTTCACGTGCAACTAAAATAGAAAAAATAGTTCTTTCCAAAACACGAAGACAAAACGACTTCTATCTCCGAGTTTGAGAAGACATGGGATAATTTATAATCATGGTCTGAATAAAGTTGCCAATAGATTTGGAATTCTAAATTATTTATCAGCATATAATAACAATAAAACAATCTCAGAGAATGTCGGAAAGTCATTTTGTTCACTGAACTCTGGCTCCTGGCTCCTGGCTCCTGGTTCCTAACTCCCGATACGATGTTTCCGTGTGGTGGCAACCGCTGCTTAAAAATGCGGGCTCCATTTAATGTCAAAGATGTCGGACGTTTGCAACATGTGAATTGAGCTACAACAATGGCAGAAATAATTCTTTCAATGGGTTAAGAATCGGCTTTTTAACCTTTCGTATTGTTTTATCCTAAACAACTTGATTTGGATTTTGGTGCGTAAACTGATGGCTAAGGAATTTTAGTCGTACAGCGAGTCACGACGCTGAACTACGCTGAACTACGCTGAACTGGTCATCGAAGGTGGCATGAAGAACAAATCAAAGCGGGCTCAAACTAGCAGTTGAGACATCTACGAGATCCGTATATGGATTTTATTGATCGTTTATATTTTTTTAGGGCGAAATTGTTAAAGTAAGTAGAACTGTGAATTAAATCTTTGTATGTTGTTTTTACTTGAAAAGATCGCGTATATAGCTATCAAAAATCATCGTTAGCGTTTCTTGCACAACAATTTTTATGATTTTACCCTTATTAATGTTAAATCATTGTATGATGAGTTTTTTGTTCGATTTCTCGTCATTCAAAGGCAAACACACGAATATTGTGAGGGCCTTAATTTTGATGAAATATGCAAAAGTCGTTCAGTCACATGAACATTTTATGTCAACACATGGAAGAAAGTGAATTGCCCAAACTTTTTATGATCTTTTTCTCAACTTAAGTGATGGCTTTAACTACTCATGCAAAAGTTATAAAGATAAGTGGTTGCTCATCCGAGATATTTGGGAATAAAATACCCTAATTTTACGTCTTACTCAAAACTTGGAAATGATGACCCAAATTAAGGGGGCTAAGAGGGGGGAAATCGAATCGGCGACTTTAAACAGTTTATTGTGCTTAAAGTCTTATGATGTTAGATTATCTCTCAGTGCATTTAAGTTCCAGGTGGCTTTTCTGTTTGTTGCACTGGCATCGTAAAGTTAGCTAATTAATTATGCATAAACGGGCAAAATGGCGATTTTTACAGGGGGAGCCCGGATCTCCCAGGGAATTTAATATTTTGACCTGACATTCTGTCACATAAGCTAACTCCTGATACCTAACATTTGTGCCAAGTTTGAGCGAAATCGGTGATTTGAGCATTATCACCCCCTGCCTGGTTCTGCCTGGTTTTCTCATGGACACACTCTTAAAAAGTGAAGTCACGCTGCTTCAAAGTTATCGCGCTTAATCCATCTTGTTCAATGCGTCAAAAGTTAGCAATTTTTTGTGGAGCTGAATTTTAAACGGACTGTATCGAAGTTCAGGAAAAGAAGTCGTCGTTGTCTTGTGTTCACGTCCTTCTCAAAACGTGAAATTAGGCAGTTTCACGTCATAGTCGTGCAATGACGACAAAGAAATGTACAAAAAAGCTTGATGCACGTGCAAAATTGTTGTTTTGCCAATCTATACAGTGTTTTCACATGAAGTCACGGCGGCCATATTGGTGTCCCAAAACAATGAAACGGCGGCCATGTTGGTGTCCCAAACCAGTCCTCTGGGAATTAAACACTTTCTTATGCAAACGCTTTCTTTTGTTTCAATAAATTTGCATAGATGCTGGCCACGTGAGTGAAAATACTCTATTGCTTTTTTGCCGTTCTAGTGGACGTCGTCGTCATCGTTGCTGAGGCTTCCTAACACTGGGCTTTACTGGCTTGTTTTTCGCTGACATTTTTGATTGGTACTTGCATCAGTTGATTTATATACATGTACGCACGTACAGCTAACCAACCAATCACAGCCATAGCCCTTGCTTTTTTATATTCGTCTTATCGCGTTAGTCTAGGCCCCCAAGAGCTGTCGTCGATCAATACTCCATTGATTAGCCAGACTAGGATAGGTTCTAAAATTTTGTGGTTTGAAAACAGGAATAGATTTTGCCTATTACAACGGCCTGAAATCGGGTATGGTTTTCAAAGGAACTACGAGCGCGTATAAACGTGTTTGCAAAGCGAGTATAACTTTCAGAGGCAAGATTTCAAGGCATGGATTCAGAGGCCAGGTCTGAAAACGGATGTGAAAATGGCATGTTTTGGTCTGAGATAGGCGTGACAACTACATGTATAAACTGCTTATTGTCAAGCAGTATTCTGGAAATGAAGTTTTCGTAAGTAAATCGCGTTAGAATGTTGTTTACTGAGAATCATCTGGAAAACACTCATCGATATTAAAAAATGGGAAAAAAGGCTGTTAAAATATTAGTTTCCTGAACTTAAACTAAGTGAAAACATGATAATTAAGCAAAATGAAGAAATTAACAATATTCAGTTCACAACAACTTTAAAGAGTGAATGAAGTGTTTCCAGCTGCTTTACTATCCTTTGTATTAGCTTTCAGCTTTCGCCCGTATGAAATTAAATGAGTACTGTGGGGATTTATTGACCGCAAGCTTAAAGGGGTGGGGTGTTTTTTTTTTCTCACGCGCTGTCGAATTATCGAAGAAAAAAAGTAAAGAAAACGTCTGTGGAAAGACTTGCTCAATGCCCGTTTCCGCTTTCTGCTGCTCGGTTTGCGAGTGTCCATCCCTAAGCAGTCGACTTGCGGCACGTCGAGTCTGTGGATAACCCTGCCAAGAATTGGCGAACCTAAGTAAATAAATTTTGCAGTGAAACTAAAATTTGATAGAAAGACTTAACAAACGTTATCAGTCAACAGTGTTCGCATATCCAGACCACATAAGACATCATAAGCGAGCTTACAATTTGAATTACCCACATCGCCAAGTCACAGAATCTTGTTGAATTGCTTTTCGCCGATTCGCCGGGGAGCTACCCACTTACTCAGTCCCCATACCAAACGCTAGCACCAACTTCCCACATGTTAAGTACGGCGAATTTTCAGTTCCTGCAGTTGTCTTTTCAGTACCCATCATAACATTGTTATTGATGGGTACAGTATCTGTTATGTTGGGGGGGATCAACACCACTGGGTTGGAGTCTTTGAAATGGTATAATGTTTGACAAGGGGTCGCGACAAAAATCCTTCCTGCCATCTCCCTCCCCAGGCAATAAGTAATAATCGTTCTCTAATATTATCTCTGTTTAACGAGTTACGCGTTTACAGTTTCACCTTGTTAGGATTTCGAAGTTTAGCCGAAAACTCTCGTTGTTTAGTGCCGCCATGTTGTTTTTCTTCAACTTGCAGTGCTTCATTTTTATCGCCTGAAAATGAAAACATATGAAGGATTCATCGATTCGAATTCAAAAATCTAACTGGCACATCACAGGGAGGATGTAGAAACCTATCTCTTGCCTTTAGACGTGAGGCTGCACAAAAACTTTACCGTAAATAACTTACCGCTGCAAGCTTTTTCTGCCGTTCAAACGTGAACTACAAACTGCAAACGCGATGGCAAAACTGTGGTCACGTGACGTCCTCAGGCTTGCCATTTGCCGTTAAAGCTAGAAGTCTCTAATATCCCATGAAGCACATCAGGGCCCTTCTTCTCTAGCTTTAAGTTCACATATTTTCCTCTCTGAATAAGTACCTAACCCCCACCCCGTTGATTTAGTATTTAAATTTCAGTCATGACCTAACGCCTCTCTCAACTAAAATGGAATGCTTACTATCCACCGCTAACGGCGAGAATACACTTATCTACTTACAAAAGGAAATCACCCCCAGGACGGACTCCTTGAACACAGGATATCATTTTTCCATATTTTTCTTCCTCAGTCATCAGCGCAGTCTTCAAGTAGAACAGGAGAACACTGGCTCTTGAGCAGGGTTCATAGCTGTTTTAGTTCTCCCCTGCAAGCAGAGGCCCTTCGATCCAACCTAGCCTGCGAAAACATCCGTTTCTCCTCGCTCTTCGCCGATGGGGACGTTTCGCGAGGAGGAACGTCGTCCCCATCGAAGAGAGAGGAGAAACGGATGTTTTCGCAGGCTAGGTCCGACCGCAGTTTTCCCCTCTCGACTTACATAGGAAGATCGAAGGGCGTCTGCTCGCATGCGCAGGCCTTAAGCCGCGTTAACAATCTAGGTCAACAATGTACGAGTATGTCACGTTTGCAATCCACTTCGTCTATGTCAGCAATCTACGTGATATCCTGGTCAGAGCCGAACACCCCAGTCCAACCCGTTAAACATCGGAGCTTTCAGCTGTAACATGCATGAATAGTTGCAAAACGTGTCCTTTTATTACAGAAGGAACCACGTCTTACATCTTCCCCACCAACGAACAGCGACGCACCCGACAACACAAGAACACATTTCTTGTTCATCTTCTTTATAATCTCATTTACATGATCCAGCGCTGTAAATGTAAAATGCATACAAAGTAGAAACAAAACGACACCTCAGTGACAGATTTGGACGCTCTACAGAAAAAGCCCTAAATCACTCGACTGCCCTTTGAGACCACTTCGGTCTTCCCGGTCATGCGATCAAAGACATGGAATTCATTCCCTTAAAACTCATTAATTCACTCCGGAATAGTATCCGTAAAGCCTGAAAAGGAATTTTAATTTCAAAGAGCAATACACTTGAACCCTATGGGATAAAACCGACCGGACTGAATCTTAATCTATTTACATAGTTTCGTAGTACCCGCAACCTCTATATATCAGCTTCTGTCTATTGTCTTTCTCCACCAATCACATATTATTTTTGTCTGATATTTTCGATCATTTTAATATCTGTTCTCACAGCTTTTCTAGCCCTGATGGCAGGTTAGTTCTGCCTAACCGAAATATCAGGGGCACCCAACGACAATATACTTCAAAACCACTTAAACATAGCATTGTTAATCGTATTTTAGTATTTAAACGGTAAATATAGGCATATTTTTATCCCCTAAAAATTTTTCATCTGTTCGGATTTCCTACCTGAAAGTCTAGTGATCCGAAAATTATAGGGATCAAAACTTATCATTTCGAAAATTTCAGCCAGAAAAAAGGCTCCCGAAAATTCTAGGAGACCTTTTTAAAGTAAAAATCCGTTAAAAATGGGCAATTATACCATTTTTTAGATGTTCGAAAATCCTAGGAGATGCAGGCAAGCAAGAAATTTTACAACAAATGTTCCGAAAATTCTAGATCTCAAATCGTCGTCCGAACAGATATTTTCCGAAAATTGACGTTGGGTGCCCCTGAAATATTGGGCAAATACTTACCCATCCATAGCTGTCTGAGCAGCATAACCTTTAATTATATTACATTTTTCTCGATAATAAGATATGCCTGCGCGATTGCTGGATATAGATCTGCACTTCCTTATGCCTAGTCCAAAACCTGTTGCTTTCCTTCCAAGATTTCTAATTATTTTCAGACTTGTATCGTGCTCTGATCAGGTGACCAAACTTCCCATGGAGATGACTTGGAACTTCAATTAGCAGGAACAAGGGTGCCGAAGTCACGTATTTTCTCTTTTACTCTCTTCAGGCTTTTGGCGGTGTTTTTCACTGTTTGTTCTGGTCTCATTCTGATGGTACGAATATTTTTGTGTCGAAAATTTAAGCTCAAGGGGTTTTAATTCCCAAGGTATCGTCAGCGACAGTCTAATGGCACGTCTGGTACCGATGACCAGACGTTGTTTAATTTCTCTTAAATCCCCTGCGGTTTATATTTTATCACCCGCGCTCGACCGACTTTGAAGAGAAAATAGAGGGTCTGTGAACAGGCTAGACCGCTGTGAATTTTAACTAAAATAAAATAAAATAAAATACACTACAGGTAGTCCCAGAGTTGTCCGATATTCCCGGCATATTTCTTCAGGGTTGGCAGAGCAAGCGTTACAGGCGAATGCGCGTGAAATTTGCTCGCGTCGTCGCTCAGAGTTATCTGTGAGGTGGAAAGAAGGGCTTGAACCAGGTCTTCGAGTGAAACTAAATACCATAAGGTGCCAATAATGTGATATAATTTTTCGGTGGAATCATCTTTTTATCGAGTTCCTGTTTTTTCCCCTTTTCTCCATGGCGTTTTCATTGTCAGATTTGGATAGGATTTATATTACAATGTTATGCAATGGGTATAAACTGCATCACATCGTACTGGTTAAGAACGTCCTTTATTGATAAAATGTTATGTGGATCCGGTTTAGAAGGCCTGAGGGCAACATGTATTTCCCAGCTAAGGGTTAAAGGTTGTACATGTTGTTCCTGTTTTGTTGATTCAGGGCTGCAAATAGTTATTTTTAAAGTTGTTGTTGTTATGAAAAGGCCGGAATTCCGACTAATTGCCATTTTGAACACCAATTGAGGGAAACTAAAAAGGAATTCACCCATCACATTTCGTTAAAAATTTGTGTGCTTTATTTTTATAGATCTGATTCGTAACTAGAGAGAAAGACCCTGCGTGGCTAAGTTAAGGTCTGTAAAATTGCTCATCAGTCGGGGCAAATTTGAATTCATAAGGAAAGTCATTGATGTGATATCCTACTCAGTATCGTTGAAGTTTGATCGCACACTTTTAGCGGTTATTGTCCAATGACTAACTGTTATTTGCAGTCCTTGCATTTGAGTTGGTACATAAATTCGTTCAGATGTTGGTTGGTCTTTTCATAGGAAAGTTCACCATCCCAGGATGGCGACAATGTCCGCCTTACGTGAATGACTCTTTCTTCAATTCAACCGTTTTCTATCCGATACATAGTCTTTCATAAAGAAACAATCTAAAACAAGTATAAAATCAGATATCATTTTTCGGGTTATTGATTTGTGTACTTTCCGATTGGCAAAGAAGTTGGTGAAATTGTACTTAGTATTCAAAATATGCAAATAAGATCACTTCTTGGTAGCAGGTATCCCCGTAATATTTATTTAGGAATTATCATTTTTTAACTTTAATTTTAACTGAGGGTTTTAGGAAGTTTATATATGGTTTATCCTTGAATGTCCTACGCGTGGGAATAAAACATGTAGTATCCTGGAAAATATAAAACACGTTTTTCCTTCGGTTTTTGTTGGACACCGGGCCAGCTAAACAAATTGCCGCAACAGGTTACTTTCAAAATTACCATGTTTGTATTAGCGTCCTTACACCAACTAATTTTATTATAATTTTTGGATCCCACTCATCCTTGGCCAAAATGGTTGGCTACCTTAAAGGTATAGAGTTAAACTTCATGAAGGGCGACCGCGGTTTAAATGCCAGAACTGCGCCCATGTACATAAAGCTCTTTAATAATTTCGAGTTTAACATTGCTTCATGTAATGTTTTTATTCTTTCAGAACAAAAGTATTGGGATCCTATATCACCTGAGTAAACTTAAATTGAATGTAAACTGGTCATCGTGGATGACTAAGGTGACGTTACGTGTAATTCGAGAGGCGAAAACCTTCTCGAAGAAAAGCTGTTTCTTGTCATTTATAAACGCATTCTAACGACTCTCTCAAAGATTTGACAGTTTGCAGAACTGAATGCGGATGTTGGCAGGCCTGGGTCGATGTACGTGGATTTGTCTGCTCCGGAAAGTCGGTAAAGTCGCTATTTTCAGCTATATAAACGTTTGAAGAGCAATAACTCCGGAACAACAACCATCACTTTTAACAGTTTTATTCTTAAAGAATCGAGAAAAGTAACCCATCTTGGAACTTTAATGCACAAAATGGCATTTTGTAACCTTCGATGCAGAAGATTATTTATGTATTTACCATTAATGTTAGTGCTGTGTTCGATGACGAGCGGACGAGATCACAACAATAGCCCTTCTCCAAGCGAGCATAAGAGAACGGTGGCTTTAAACAAGGCAAGCGAGCGATTTTTAGCTCTTATATTTGAGGATTACTCGGATAATTCGACTCGACGAATCTCCGCTTCACGGTTCAACGATATTTTAAAAGAACTGAATCTGGGGGAGGTTACTTCGGCGGAACAATCGACTGAAGACAAACCAAATGAATATCACACACATGAACATAGACCTGTGAAACAACCGAGCTTGAGGAACTCGAGGAGGAAAGGCCCATCGAACAATGCACAAAATTCACAGAATTTTCAAGACACAGAGCAGCGGAAAGTTCACGAAAACCGACATGAACAACGCAAGCAGCGGGTAAGTACAAAACAATTTTATTATTCGTATTGTTTAAAATCTCTTCTAATATTATCAGTATTCTATGACTACGGTTTCATTAAAACCACAGGTAAATTTTCCGGATTCTGGTTCGTTTTTCGCCTTCTGATAGAAGCGTGAACTCGATAAATAAAAACGTCCCGGTTTGGTCTTGCGGAGATGTTGCTCCTAATACCGGCTACCGTCAACTGCTTTCATAGCGGACACTGTAGGGACCTCGAGTTAGTGACTTCCTTAGCGAGAGTCCGTAATAGCGGGAGTTTATTTCAGGCAAATGTTTGTAATTTAGTTTTTCTTGGGATTTAGCTGCTGACCGTATTATTGGCGTGTCCGTTATAGCGGGGTTTCCAGGCGAGAGTTGATTGTATTACTTATTGACCCGCAATGTTTCTTGGCAAAAACCATAATATTATGGCTCTTGTTCTAAGTCAATTGTTTCAACGAATTCGGACACTTTTCCGCCTTCGAAGTTAGCGGTAAAACCAAAATGGAAGAATCACCTTAATGAATTCAAATACAGCGCATTTAACCAACAACAGAATGATGGCAAGGGCAGCGAAAACGTCACTTTTTGAATTCGCTTATTTTCAAAGTTTTTCGCGTTTATTTCAACTCGCTTGAAATGGCAAATGTAAGTGAATTTTCCTGAACTCGAATTCTTGGGGACCAAACCCAAGATGACGTGCAAGATCAGCTTGCGAATACAGCCGTCCCTCCTTGCTCCTCGTCTCTACCGGCGCGTTAAAATTAGTAAAACTGCCAAGTTTGAAGTGATTTGTTAAAAACTAACAAAGATAGTGTTTTCTCAAAGTTGCGAAATTTTACAGACGTTTGTATGGTGGGGGCACAAACTTGCAAATTTCCGCTACTAAACAGAGCCATATTTTGGCTAGCTTGAGAAGTATTACTTTCAAATTTGGCAATTTTACAAATTTTAAGGCGCTGTTGACGGACTTCCCCCTAACTGGTCCGGGTCAAAAGTTGAAAAAACTGTGGAAGGATCTATTCAACCTGGTTCGTCAGTTCCGTGTGAACAGAGCGAAAATATTGAAGGGTTCCGTGTGAAAGAAGAGTCGAGTCAAATTTTTTAGCCGGTCGAAAGCTCGTCCAGTGCCATTTGAATGCCGCCTAGGAATAAGCACGGGTTTGTCGAACGTTCACAGTCTTTATTTCCTGTTAAATCCCACTGAAATAACAGACCACAGGACAACCAAGGACCTACAGAACAACTTTGAGTCATTGCTCACTGTTAGGGTTCGCAACGAGAACACTAAAAGCGAGAGTGAAAGAGAACTTAGATTCACTGTAGTTTTTTAAGTTTCCAATATCTCCTACTGTAGTTATTAGTCTTATGGCCAACGAACAGGCTCGCGAAGACACGAGACTGCGAGGCGGCGGCATAATAAAGCCGTACGCGGAAGTTCCAAGGCAGAATGAAACTCGAAGCGATGTAACATAAAGTAGTGTAAGATAACTCTGCAGAACAGAGAATATAAGAAAAATATGCCATGTAAAGTCAGTGTTTCAAATTCTTTATGCAGTAGAACAGTTTAGTTCGAATTGAGTTCAAAATATTTTACCCGAATACACTTCCTGTTTATGCCGCTAAGAAAAAATAATAACGCCGCAAAATTTATTGTGTCTTTGAAGCAAAATATTCGGAAGACTTCATCAGCGCACCATAATCTTTTTTCCTGAAAAGTAGACTTCTTAAGCTTTAAAAGAGACCAAATTTAAATCTGTACGTACGTTGAATATTCGCAGACTTATTATTTTTCGAGGATTCTAAGGTCGCTTGTAAGACAACTAAATTTTACGCAAAATGACCTGTGCGCAACTTCAGATAAAAACATGAATTTCAATGGTTGTCTTTACACTAGGCCGTTAAGTAAGACTTAAGAGTTGCTAAGTTTTACTTAACCAAAGATATGTGTTTGAAGGCCTAAGTAACATCTCAAGTTCAGTATTTTGCTTTGCATATCATTAAAGTCGAAAAGTGGAAACGATTCAAGAAAGTTTCAAGTGACTTGAAAAACGAAAACCATCCTTAAAACCGACTAGCGAACTTAGGGTTTCTTGAGCTTTGAGAAAGGCGAAGCGTATCAATCAATCTTAATTATGTTGCGTGGGAAAATTCATGACATTTCTAACCAATTGAACAACACACGCGTATAGGTTATTAATAAATATTTGCTCGTTGGCACTTAGCGAAAGCTATAACTGGCATCAAATATGTCATTTTGTTAAGTAAAGTTTATCTTGGCTGCCAAACTTATGCATACACTCTCTTCACCCAGCTCTCCGGAAGTAGGTACTTAGTAGAAAAGTAGCCTTTTCAGCGTTACCGAATGGGCTGCGTTTTTAGACTGCAAAACAGTACGTATTTTTGCATATTCAAGTACGCGCAAGCAGTCAAAGAAAAGGTCTGGAACGAGGCTGAAAACAGATAGCGAGACTGGGGAGAGACGTTTTTTTTCCTCTCGCCTCACACGCCCGTGGGTCAGGAGACTCTTACGCCACGCTTTACCAATTTCTTTACTGATTTTGAGAAAAAAACCGGCTGTTTTGCAGTCTACAGCGTTTTAAGCGTTTCAACGCAAAGCGTGAGTTCTTTATTGAGAAATTTGGGGTAAGAGTTCTTAATGACCGTTTTGCTTCGTTCTATCACAGTTCGTAGGGAAAAGGTCTGCTTGAGACCCTCGCTTGAGTGTGTTTTTGTTAAGGTGAAGCAGAATGGGGGATCAATACTACGGTGAAATAAAAGCCCAATTATCAGCAAAAAGATTATACATTAAGATTAATGTCGAGCGAAGCGGACCGCCCGAGAAAAAAGCCGGGGAGGGGTGGTCGGAGGTAGTGGGTGCCCTTTCAAATTGATCTGTTGCTGTTATAAGAATGCTTCCATTAACGGATTTCCTCTTGCTAAAAACGAATTGATATTATCGCCAAAAGCGGAATGCTGTGTGTTTTCCACTTTTCGTCAAAGAAACAGCCTGAAATTTCTGCGGTCTTTTCTGGCTTTGTAATCCCAGTATGCCGATTCCTTGTTCAATGTGGTTACTGGATTGAAGGCGGGATTGTGTAGGATGGATATTAGCCAGGATGTGCAGTGCTAAACCTTATCTACCTCATCATGAAAGACCCTTTAATTCACAAAACTTGAGAGAAAATAGCCATCCTCAACTTAAACCATGAAATCTAGGAAAGCATATTCCTATTACAATTTGATCATCTGATATTAATTGTGGAGTTTACCCTGTTAAGGCAACGGACAATCGTTTTCAGTGTCTGTGGTCCCTCGGTCTTTGAGGACTAATATTTTTCTAAAAAAGCTCTCTGGAAAGTTTTTTGAAACATGACAGGTTTAGGACTTCGGTCGGCCTAAGCTTCACGGAAAGTTATTCTGCCATAAATTAAGAATTGTATTGATTTAGTCTAATTTTATAACTTGAAAGGACCAGAGTCTTTTGTCTGCGCAGAACTGAAACTCGAGAAGTCAAACGAGCAATTACAGTGCTTGCACTTGAGTTTTAGTATATTTCTAAGGGATTTCGCAAGTTTGGATTAGTTTTATATTGAAAGTTGTACGATCTCTTACGAACATGCTTGGTTTGGTTTAACAAGAATCTAATAGTATGACTTTGATCAATGGTATCTTATCAATCCGTGGACTGTAGACTTCCGGCAACTTTGCAGTCTGACTTTAGAGTTAGACCCGAACTTTATTTCCTTGTTATAAAACCGCACTACCCTCCCCCCTCCCCGAAGTTCAGTTGCAAACCTTTCACGTCCAACAGCGAGAAAATTTTTCAGGGGAATAATTAGAGAATATTTTAATAGCAATAACAACAACAATCTTTATTTTTACTCACTCTTGCTCAAAAATAAATTACAACAATGAAAATATTAAAAGTAAAAATCAGAGTACTGGCTGCCTGGAATAACCATGGGGGCTAGCGGAGCCAGGCAGCCAGTTGACATCAGTATTAAATAAAATTAAATTACAGGTCAGCAAGAAAACCGAAGCACAATGCACACATAAAAAGCGCGCATAAGAAGGAAAAGAATAAAAAAGGGAGAAGAGGAAAAACGCTGTTTCCACGCTATGAAGGAAGCCTTAAATAGTTAAATTTATAAATGAATACAAAACATTATATAAGAAAAACTTGAAAAGGTGAATCAGCGCAGAATCATCGCGGGGCTTCGCATTTGTTCCTGCTTTTTGATAGCCAGGCGTATTTTGGGTGGCGAAACCTTGTTCGTGTTCGTATCGTTGTAGCCGTCATCTTTGATTAATGACAGAGGAAGATTGGGGATAGTAGAAATAGTAACCCTTAGGGTAGGTGCAAGGAAGGTCATTTCCTCCCCTCCTCTCTTCGGGAGTTTCAACATGGCGCATTCGCGTGCCCGAAGAAAACGCCTGCACTGCAGGCTAGCTTTTTGAAGAGGATTAAAGTTACTCAGGAACATCCCATTAAGACTAAGCGATTTCTGTCCTATTTGTTTTTAACTTATGCTGATTTTAGCTTGCAAATACAGGAAAAATACCGGCATTTCAGATGACTAAAACTAAAATTTTGGACCAATTTTTATTTTGTTTAGGTCCCATTATGGATACACAGATGAGTTGGTATATTTATAAAAGCTAATTGTTGTGATCTTGTGTCAAAGTGAATCCATCGTTTACAAGACCGAACGTTAGCTAAGCTTAAACTTAGGTGTATATAACTATACAGAGCACATGCAAGGACAAGTTCTCTGCTGATTATTCAATCATTTATAACTTTTGGACAGCATTCAAATTGACGAGTTGTTTCATTGCATGAAAGGCTTTCGTCACCTGAGTTTCTTTTTTTTTCATACCGACCTGAAAGGAACCGTTATTTAACAATTTTCTGTGAATTTTTGTTTAGGATGATACATGCATTAACATTTTCCCGCCAGCTTTTTTGATGTCATATATGTAAACATCAGTAATAAATAACGACAGCTCGGTGTTTTTTAAATTGTCAGGTCATAAGTTTTCTTTCATGTTGCGCAATGGAACAAATGTTTTGTAATGAATTATTGAATAGTCGAATGTTAGCATTTTCACAGAGTTGACGTTTGGAAAGCCACTGTGTACAACAGCTCTTCAGTTTATCCAAGAGCTTCATTGTCAACAGGTATTATAGTTTATTGAACTTAAAACATTTTGCCAAGCCATTTTAGGTGATATGAAATAAGGCTGCAATTACATTTTTCCTTGTCGGCAAAGCGGTAATTGTTTTGACCGTATTCACTTCAGCAAAGTACAGTTATGTTTAATATTGCTGTGTTATCATTTATCCTAATAATGCTGTCAATAAATTAAAATAAGGCCTTGCGTTTTTTTCTTTACCTAGTACTCGCGCATACACAGTGGTTGAAGATCTCTATATGTGGCATACAATTGCGGTTTTTTGTATCTTGGCTTTATTCCTTTTTTTTTTTGTTAATAAGAAAAACCGATTGTAAACGATTAAGAGCTAACAACAACTCGGAACAATACAGTCCAAATTTCATTTGATTGTATCTGTAGCGATAAAAACCGCGTAATATAGTTTGCTTTGCTCTTAAAGGAAGCTAGCGAACTTTTTGGTGGTCAACCATGCGCGAGTGCATAAGTTGTCTTGCTCTCGGTGAGCTACGTAGGTCGAGAACTATAACAACATAACACTCCGCTCCTTCATTGACATTCAAAAAAGAACAACTAATGGAGTTCGGGCTGAGTACAACCATAGCAAATTATTTACATGTTGTGCAAATTCGTGGCATGCGCACACACGATTCGTGTGTGCAACGTTGTATACACTTTTGATGCCGTTGCAATTGACACATCTGACACGAGACAGATCCTCATCGTATTTCTAACAGAAAGGAGACAAAAGTGTTAGAGGAGTTCCGTGTTTTTTCTTTTTGCAATTTGAAGGATAAATTAAGGATGCCAAAACGGTAAGTTGTTTAACATATCGCGATGCATGTTTCTATCTTTATTTATATATACTATTATTAACATTATATTTTTAACCTTGCCGTTTAAATCATTAATGGCTTGAGAGCTTTTTCAAGGCCCTAGCTCATGTTCGGGAGAGATTTAGAGCTCAGTTCAGCCTAGTTCGAGCGCGGGAGACTGAAATTACACTTGCTCACCAGGGGCGTACATAACTGTAAGCCAGTCAATAGCCTGTTCCAGGCTCTAAGATAGTGGAGAAGACGCGAAAATGAAAGGCACGCGAGCGTGGACGCCGCTTGCCATCAGGGCGGATAAAGGTTGGGCGGTGAAACGAGCGCTCCGCTCTTCATTTAATGTGTGATGCGGAGTAGGACTGGCACGAGCGCTCTTTCCGCGCTTCCGGTGCGCTTCAACGCCGGCGAAATTTTCCTTTTCGCAAACCGGAAATCCTATTTTCTTTCTGTAATTTCAGGATACGATAATGCGCATGCGCGCCGTTTGTCTCTTCAGAATAAATTTGTTGGGTCAACACTAAATTCGAAATCGCCATTACCGGTACAATCGTTGAAAATCCTTCGTTTTATTCGGACATCCGTCGCTTTGGCTGGTCTAGTTATACTTCGGTAGTGGTGATTAACTTGTTGGTCGTATACTGCCAAAATTTGAGTTTAATTTGAAAGTGTTGAATACCTCCTCCTTCCACTAAATATCACCTAATCGTCTTTCGCCATTTGCAAAAGCTTAACACTTCTTAACCTCAATTTTTACATATGTTAAAGGAGGATAAATTTTATATAACATAACAAAAAATTAGATTGATATATATTGATATAGTGGCGTTGCACTTCTTCAAACTTTGCTTCTCGGGTGCAACGCGCCATTGCGATTCGCGCAATGCGTTGCAAATCCGGCAAACGTATGTAAACAAAATTTATTGAGGTTAGCTGTAGGATTTTTTCTCCGTTTTTCTCTTTAAAACAAAACAAGGTAAACAGAAAAAACTGAGGGGAAACTAATTTTGAAGTTTCGAAGAAACAGAAAGACGTCTGAGATGTTTCTTTCAAAATTAAAAAGAAGGATGATGGTGATTGAAATTAGCATAATTTCACCTTGCACGAGCTGCACGCATTTATAAAATACACGTCATCTAGTTATGAAACACGATCTGCTGTCTTTTCGTTTTGCCATGGATGACATGGATGAGATTTTCCTTCGCGTTTTAGACAGTACTTAGTTGTTTTTGTTTTGGAATAACATCGACATTGGCGAGTAGCAGAACGAAAATATAATTCAGTGGTAGAGTCAAGAAGTAATAAAAGAAAACCCTTTGAAAGAGATGTTTGTCTACACCAACTAAACCTCCAGCAAAAAATAGCAACATTTGCCTCTCGGAGACAGCGTACCAGCACAAAGGAACAAGGAAGAAGTGCAAGAAAACAATTCAAGCCGCCATAATTCAGTGACAGCGGCAGTGTCTAATGTACAAACCACATCATATCGCAAGCCCTGATCGAAGTCGAAAACATGCGACATTTCTAAGCAGAGTCCCAGTCCACTGCATCACACCTCTTTGCTCGGACGCGCTCGTTTCACCGCCCAACCTTTATCCGCCCTGCTTGCCATCTTTCTGATTGACAGGAACAACCCACCTTGAGAGTGTTGATATAGCAACCTGTCAAATCTGACCAATCAGAGGGTATACCAGGAGCTGGAGGCCGTTTAAAGAAATGATTATGGGCGCCGCCGCCCTTCCTCTCCTAAGTTTCCTTCCCTTTTTATTTTTTTATTTTTTTTTTTTTTTCATATTCGCGCTTTCTCAATTCAGTGGACCCGAATATCTCGGAGCCTGGAATAGGCTAGCCAGTTAATTTTGGGGGATCATTTTTTATTTTTTCGAATGGCCAAACTGAAAAAAAGTCATAATTACACTGTGTGTTTTCCTTTCCCAAAAATGTTGCCGAGAGTGTCATCGATGGCATACACTGCTCCTCAGCGGCGATGAGCGAGGAGAAACGTCTGCCGTTCGCAGGATAGACAGAGCACTGCCGCACTCGTGCATTGTTGTTTCACATTTAAAGTCTAGGCTAGCCTCCCACGCAGACGTTCTTAGGCTCCCTCCTCCGCAGAGGACTCTTTGTATCGTAGGGAGGGCTGAAGAGAGGGGAAAATAAAGCGCGGGGGGGGGGGGGGGGGGCAATGGGAAGGCAAGGGAGAACAAGCCTATTCCCTCTTCCCATCGTCCCCCGCACACTTTCTATGTTTCGACTACATGTACTGTCAGGAGCCTATTACCCTGGTACTGTATTGATATTTTTATTGGAATACCCAGCGGGAACCTCTGCGGAGGAGAGAGCGTTCTTAGGAGTTCGTCATAAACTCCCGCTGAATCGAGCGGTAAAAAGCGTAGACCAATCACAGCACACTTCCAGATCTGGGAAATGCACTTTGGACCTTGAGAAAATTCGCGCGAGACTCAGCTCCAGAAAAGATCAGAAAGGTCTGGAAAGGTAAAGACCTTGTACTTTTAGAACAAAAGTCGGCTTTACTACAAAACAATAAAGGACGAAAAAAAAATCTGCCTTTATGAGCAAATGACATCTAATCCAGCCTTTACAAAGAGAAATATGTCAAACATACAAAACGCCAACGTTTATCTCTTAAATATTTTGTCCGGAACACTTAGGTCATGTAAACTCTACCGAGCTTGTACGTATTTGTTTGGCTTGTCAACACTTTGACTTCAACAGCGCCAGTTGGTTGTCTCCGATAATCTGCACGTGAGTTCCAGCTGATATTTGCGAACTCAGCAGACGTTCATGGGGCAGGAACGCGTGACGAACCCCCAAGAGCGTTGCGTAGGAGGGAGGTTTCGCAAGGCTGAGCACGTGGCATAATAAGACACTGGCTTGACCGGAGTTTACTCCAGGGAGTTTACTTTATAATTTGCCTCTGTGCAGCAGCACATTTTCTGTCTCATACAGTTGCCCTGTCAAACATGCTTCAGGGCTTCGGGGCAAGAACCTGAACCTGAAGCAACAAGAGAGAAGTGAGATGACTTCATGGTGTGGGCCGAGGTATTTGAAATAGCAAATGAAATGGCTGCGGAGTGGAAGATAGGGAGCTTAACCCTTTAAAGCCTAACGCTATATATGCCTAAAAAACCCGACTGGTACATGCGTTAACTATTTGCTTCTTGTCTTACCTCACTTACAACCTTTTGGACATTTATTCGTAGCGCTAAATGGTAGATTTTGCAATTATGAAAGCAAACAAACCAACTGCAACTCCCAATTTTCAGTTTATATCGTCGTTCGTTTGCCAGCGAAGTCCAGAAAGCCAGTTTTTTGGCCGAAAATCATCACAAAAAATTATACCTTTTCGTCGTCGATTTGTTAGGCAAAAAATTGATTTAAAAATCGAAAGTCTGCATTTACAGCAATTCTCAAGGCCATACCTTGGTATCCAGTTGGAATTTTTTTCTCTCGCTTTTTTCGCAAGCCCTGCTTTGTTGTTTGAAGACATAGTCATTAAATTTCTTATTTTCAAGGCCATACAATCAAACCGAAACAAAACAAATTATAATATAATGCTATCGTGTAGCTTCACGGCCAAGTCGATTAGATCACTTTGCTGGTTTTAATACTGACAGGCGACCTTCAGTGCTTAGGTCAAATCTGTTCCACATCCTTGAGATGAAAGAAGTCACAGCTTTTATAGCCTAAGAGTAGGTTGACCTGCGGCGAGAAGAATGGATGGTCGCCCCATTTTTAATGCTGGATACGGTATGCTAGCTTCAGTGTAGCTTCCGCTGACGTCTCCTCCCTCAAAATACTCGCTCGCGCCAACTCAACTATCCGAACGGCTACTGTAGGTTGGCTTGAGTTCGTGTTACAAGGTTACTGTCATTATCCCAACAAAACGTGAAGTACGTACTTTGTTGTCAATCAACTAGCTTCTTGAACCTAGGAGGTGCTGCTTCCTACAGTCCCGGGGGTATCGTTAGGAGTATTTTAGGTGGAGGAGTTCCGCCGGATTCTCTTTGCCGCGAACTTATTATTATTCTACCTTGAATGACTAGTTTTCTAAAGCAACAAATCCAACGATATCACACTAAATGAAAAGTTTGCGACATTGTAGCTGAACGTGGGCTGATACGGGTCTAGCGTTACACAGTCCCATCTCAGCAGTACCGCCCTAAAAACGTTCAAAGAACACCTCCGGATTGATTACATGTGAAGAAAACGCGTTGGTGAAACCTGAATACGTTAGTGACGCAGGGTTCACAACCGATGAAGACAAACCTGTAGGCTTTGACAAGTGTGTTCACGTACTTTTAAGATTCTCGGAGCTTGGTGATTGGAAACAACAACCGACCTTGTAAGTTTTAATACACGTTCCGGGTCGATCGTTTATGGTTGCGTGAAGGACCGGCTACAATGAACCGGTTGAATCGTTTTGGCTTTGCTCTGCTTTTTGTTCGAGGATTAAGAGCCACTGAATTTTTCGGCTGCATATTTACGAAGCAATTTCAGATCATTTGTATCTTTTCTAGTGCCTAAAAGAACAAGATTTACTGAGAATTCATCAAGTCAGTGAAACAAAAGGAGTGAGTCAAGGAGATTTTGTGCGGATTTGCCCGTCGCTAGTTCACCAGCTTCTGGAGGGTGCCTGCATTGAAGTTCAAGAGTCTGAGAGCGGAGACGAGGAAAATACACATCCCAAAATGTTACAAGGTGAGTCACTGCACCCTTGCAGTTGTTATTTCCTTCCTTAGAGGGTAAGCTAAATGAGGTTAAACCAAACTGGACGAGTTCCAGTGACCTCAGTCACTGTTCCATGAACTGATGATGAATCCATCGAAACCCGGCTCTAATCCGCTTCACATCCAAAGTGAACTAGTGACGGATATTTTATGTTTCTCTTTTTCTTTCAAGAGCTTGGGTCTTTATTCCGTCTTTCGCTGTTCATTCGCACGATTTAGGAAACTTGTATCGGCATTGATAACCCGAACGGTCCTAGCAGCAGGCTCAATAGAAAGGTCTCAGTGGGGTTCAGTCTTTAGCAATACAATACAATAGCAATTGTTTGGTTTGTGACCGTAAAACAACAAAATACCAACTTATTGTCTGATAAAACAGACGCTTTAATTTATAGACGAGTTTATAAAAGTCCACTTTGGAAATTTGTATGGGAGATGTTTTCTATACAAATACACAGTCAAATAATCAATTTTAGTTAACTCTAACTTCGTTTTTGGGGGTGCGGTTTTAGATAGTGCTTGACGTATTTTTCTACCTTAAAAATTCTCTTTTGTGCGTTTGTCTCTTGTTATGTTTTCTTCCTATGTAGGACTAATGTGTACTTTCGTAATAAACTGTTAGCCTGAGCGGGCCAGTACTTGGTAAAAAAAAGAATGGAAGTCTTACGAACATCGTCTAGATCAAAAGATGCATAAATGTGCAACAAATGATAACGCTTTCTAGACTAAACCCCTTTTTTGTTGTTTGTCGAAAAAGAGGCCCAAAGAGCTTGTTAAACGGCTCGAATTGCTTGTTGACTTGAGGTATATTAACCTATTCACACCCTCACGTCCGTCATAACAGTTCGCAGCATGTGTGTCGCATCATTGAACTGAACTGGCATAATGGCCACGATTACGTGACCCGTGAGAACGTCATGGTCTTGCGGGAGGGAGGGGGGAGGAAGTGATTTCAGTGTGAAAGGGACGGAGGTGTTCGTCGGAAAATTGGAATTTAATCCTTGAATGAGACCGTTTTGGACTTGGCTCAAGTTTTATTTCAGTGACTTCTAAAAATATGACTCTGCAGCAGATAGTCAAATATGGGTTCCAATTCAAATTTTTTTGTTACACTCTTATGAAATGAACCATATAGACAAGATATGTTTGTTTGTTTTCTTAGTCTGGGGATATGGTGTCCTGTCAATCACTGTCATTAGCCTGACGTCACTGTTAGCAATAGGAATCATTCCGCTGATGGGCCGATCAATTTATAAAAAGATCATGTCATTTCTTGTGGCTCTGGCTGCAGGCACCTTGTCTGGAGATGCTCTTCTTCATCTCATTCCTCACGTGAGTACAGAAAGATAAGAAAAGAGATTTCGAAATTTCGATAGAAAAAATTAATGTGCAACTGATTAGGTAAGACTGACTGACTCTTTGACTGACTGATTGATTAAGTGAAATCTGAACAAATGAATGAATTTTATGAATGAAAGAAAGGAAGAACCAATAAACGAATGAATAAATGATTGAACGAACGAACGAACGAATGAATAGATGGATGGATTGATGAATGAAGTAATGAATGAATGAATGAAAAAATGAAGAAATAAAGAGAATAAGAAGAAAATCGTCAGTAGCTGTAAAACTCCTCTGATTTTTTAAGGAGATGATCCTATACGTTGATTAGCGCGAAAAATCGACCTTTAATGAAGAATTTTAAAATCAAAATGTTCCCATACAGTCGAGTCTCCATACGCGACCATCTCTCTTGAACGACCAACTTTCCAGGCCTGTGGTCAAATCACTTCTTTGTGAGTGATCTCAGCACTTCCTAATGTAACGGACGTATAATCTTCCTTTGTTTTTAATCTCTTGTAAGCGACTAATCTGATCTCTATGTTCGAAGTATGCAGTATGCAACTCAGGTCTTCGTATACTGACAGAAACTTTTTACTATTTCTTACTTCAATTTTAGGCATTTGACTCAAATCACACTGGTGACTCCCATAAAAGCGATGGGCATAAGATGAACGTCTATAAATCCTGTGTTATTATGGCTGGAATCTATGTGTTTTTCATGGTGGAATGTACAATGAAAGCTCGCTTAGGAAGAGGAAAACAGACACAACATAATGTACATGTGTGTGACGATGTTACGACACCAGACGAAATGGTAGGGTAGCCATCTTGTTGTTCTGTTTTCTCCAGGGATAATTGGTTCCTGCCCAGGTGCCCGTCACTCCAACATACCGGTAACTTTTCGGGCCCTAAAACTGTTCTATGTTCTTCGTGTTTGCATTCAAGACATAATTTGACAATGATACAATGAAACTATCAGTTAACGAAGCTGACAGTTCATGTTTTGATTTTAAATTTTTCCTTCGGGCCCAAAAGTTACCTGTCCTTTCAAGAAACGGGCCCCCGGATGGCTAGGATTAGGGAAAGTGCTGAGGTTTACAAAAGTAGAAAGGTTCAGACAAATCCGACGCAGAGTGAAATCAGTATTCAGCTGACTGACACCCAGAGGAGTGACAAAAGGTTTGCATTCAATTTCGTCCCCAGTTTCCTGGGGACGAAAGAGCGAGGAAAGAAGAAAGGTTCTGGGGGAGATTTTTTTGTTTTTTAAAAATGACTCCGTTAGGCGCACACCGAAGAGGAGGTCAACGCATAAAATCAAACTTTATTTGGCTTTACATTAGAACACCGTGAACTCTAACTGACATTTTAGTTATTCTTATATTTACTCTTGGCAGCATTTGTAGCGATTAGGTTAGTGGGACCGAGCAGATGCCTGAACGATTAACCAGCGGGGAAAAATTTCATATGTTTTTCACTGTTGGATTTTTCTTGCCGTTTAGTCCAACCCCTGGTCAAAAAGGAAAGCAGGAATTTCGACAGAATTGTATCAGAGTGGAGGAATTGAATTCAGATTCTCTGAGATCCATTTGAGCTGATGCTCCTCTGTCCTTGATACAACACATAACAGGATTTATAAGATAAATCCAATTACAAGATAAAACAAGGAGCTTACTTCTTACGTCAGGCGGAATATGCTATATAACTGGCTTAGGCTGAGCCAATGACTCACAGAAACTTGTCCAAGACGAGTACAAGACCCCCCTCCCCTCCCCTCAGGGTGTATTGACTGTACGCCTGAACCTTTAATAGCCTAGACTTTTTAATGTATCGTTGCATACGTTCACATTCAATAAAGTTACACGAAAAGAAGCATTAGTATAAAATCGCGATGAAACGTTCTAGCTTTAATTCCTACATTGCAAGTCGTACTTTTCAAGCGATTTTTGATATAAAAAGGGTCTCAAAGAATTTTGTGATATTTTTAACCAACTCTTTGGAATAATGACATGCGTTTCTGTAGTAAGTTTAAACCATGTTTATTTGGCTTATATGTGGTGTTATGAATGTTTCTTTCTTATAACAGAGCCTGAAGGAAAAGAAAAAACATGCCAAGGAGTATCAAGCAATGGTTGGTTCCAGACTCGCTGGTAGTCACCGCTGTATAAGCTATGATGATGCACACTTTCCAAAAGTAAGCGGTCCTTTGTCTCGGACTTATAAGCCATCTTCATGTGAACTCGTCATTGTGGAGCCTGCGAAAGAGGTACGCACCAGCAACACGCCAGAGAGCTCCCAAGAAAAAGTGCCCTTGTGGGAACCTAGTTGCCATGGCCACCATTGCTACCAGCGAGATAGTATGAGTGAAGCAAGCAAGCACAGCTATAGTGACACAGAACTGATTTCTGCTTTATGTGGGAAATCTTGTATTCACCCAAACCTTTACATCAATGAAAATTTTGCTGGCAACGCTAGTGATAGTAGCAGCCAAACCAATCGTGGTGTTAGTCAAGGTCATTGTCACCGTGGTCAGGGGTATAGGTACCAGGTCACCTCTGTAACTACAGACACCAGCACGGATGATGCTACAAGTGAAAGTGGAGATCAACATTATGAGGAGAATCATAATCATCACCACCATCATCATCACCACGGCCATAAGATCGACAAAAACACGTCAATTGCCACTGTGGCGTGGATGGTGATTGTTGGTGACGGATTTCATAACTTCAGTGATGGATTGGCCGTCGGTGCTGCGTTTTCTGCCTCACTGACCAGCGGTCTCACCACTGCTATAGCCGTGTTTTGCCACGAGTTGCCTCATGAATTAGGTGAGATTTATTGTCACAGTAATAAATTTCTGTCGACTCCTCATATCATGGGTTGAAAACTTGTTCAAAAAAATTTTCCAGGGAAAATTGATCTTTCATGTAAATGAGCGACTTGAAATGATCACGAAAAAGTTTAGTATGCGACGCCTATTTTTCTTCGACCGGCGTTTTCGTTGGTGACGCCGTCCTCGGATTGTAAAACCCTTTAAGCAACCACCACGGCAAAGGAAGAAGTAACATCACAAATTAACTAAATGTAAATTCTTAGGCACCTAAACCAGTTTAGAAAGAGAAAGTTCGTTTTGTGTTCACGCCCTTCATGTAATGAATTTTCGTGCGATTTTAGGTGCGACTTCATATAGGCTAGGCTTGTGACGATCTCCTCTCGATTGGTCGCCGCCAAGTGGCCTTGTTTCGGACCTGCCTGGATTTCGGTGTGATTTATCGGCGATTTTTGTGTTTGCAAAAGAGTTACCAAAACCCTGCCTTGGCAAATGAACGTGTACATCACAAAAATTCTGCAGTAGCCACTCCCTGACCGGAAGTTGTAGTACTGAATTAAGATCGCAAAGAAGTTTTACCATCAAAGATCGCAACAAAATTAACGCCGAATATAGCCAGCATAATAAATCGAGCCTCAATGGACATTTTAGTGAACCTTCAACTTTGTTAGCAGCTAAGTCAACTAGATATAAGAAAACGTCAAACTATTCTATAGGGAATTTACAATTGCAGAAAGTGGTGGTCATGTGAGTGAAAAATGCTCGCACACGCGAAAATTGCTTGCAATGTGTCGTGTCTTCTCCTGGCAGAAAAATTACTCCTTTCACAGGGCGATTTCATTACTGACTCATGTTGAGCATATTTTAAGCCATTCAGAAAGGTTTAAAGAATCTAGAACCTGACATTGTTTTTGAAATTTCAGGTGATTTTGCCATCTTGCTCAAGTCAGGTCTTACATTTAGACAGGCTGTGGCATACAACTTTGCATCGGCCATCATCTCCTATATTGGTCTAGTGCTGGGAATTATCATTGGTGACATAGAGTCCGCTCATTCCTGGGTGTTAGCACTCACAGCTGGAATGTTTTTGTACATATCTCTTGTTGATATGGTGAGTCAAGTGCATTTTCTTATTAAGACCGAATCCATCAGGAAATTGAGTAATTTTAATTTTCAGTGGACAAAAAAACCTTGTACCAGAATATTTTAAACCATATCGCATTCTTTTTTACACTTTTCAAGGGTTATAGATATAATAAGTTATTTGTAGCCCGAGAATTAAAATGAAATTTCAAATTTCACAGGAATTAAGAAAAAACGCGTAAAATTTCATTCGTAAGATCTCATTTTGTAAAATTTGAATCTTTTGAAATTTGTTTTCTCGGTCTCCCATAAGAATTATTTTTTGGTGTTGTAACACATCACTAATTACATTCTCTATAGCCTTACACCAAAGTCACTCTTTAAGGAGTTAGGTCCCCTTTATATGTAGAAAAGTTACCCTGGGAAAGAGAGGCACCCTTCCAGCGGTTATGTGAAAGAAAAGCTGACCCTTTGCCTGAGATAGCAGCGCTCGCATAAGCTCTGAGTGTCTCACAATGAGCTACAATGACCGAGATGATGCGGCTTGTTAGTACAATAAAGAATTAGTGTCACGTTTACAACAAACGGCAAACATGAATTTGTACCACCTGACCTAGTTTTCCCGTAATTTGTTCTTCCCTGTTCATTTCTTTTACCCCAAAATTAGTAGCTTAACATTAGTTTTGTCTATAACAATTGTTTTGGATTAGCTGCATGCGCGTTTTCTATTTGAGAAATTCTCAGCTTGAATCTGACGTTTGCTGTTTACCGTATATGTCACTCTAAATCTCTCTAATATCAACCCAAACTCGCCCTTATTAAACCTGAAAATGACCAAGAGCTGAAAACGGGAAGTATCCTTCTTGTTGTCGAATTTTTGCTCACCCAATCTCATTTTTTTTTCTCATCTTTTACACAGCTTCCTGAGCTGAGCAACTTTTTAGAAGAAGGTGGTGGCTTGTCTGTGGTCTTATCACAGAACATAGGAATACTAACGGGTGTAGCTATTATGCTAGTCATAGCCTTATATGAAAGTTAGATTTGTAATTAATGATAATTAATATTTAATTTACTAGGAATATTGTAATATATTTCACGCTTAATTAAAGTAAACCTGTTAAATTTATTCACCTCAGTTTTATGAAAAGTTCTTCTAATTTGCTTGTGTAACAGGCTAGCGTTGAGTTTGGATTCTTTTTAAAGAGTTAAGAGGCTTAAATAGTTTTCAAATTATGAAAATTCTCTTTATAATAATGCATATTAAATGTGGGAATATTTTTGGTAAATCTCTTTTTGTATGATAATAATTTTGCTAATACTAGTTCAAATTTACTATTTTTAATAATTAAATCTAACAACGGGGTTTATAAAGCTAGTGATCATAATATTTAAAAAACTGTCAGCAAAGAAAACATTTTTTTTTAAAAAAAATGTCAGTTTTTGCGTTTTTGGCATCTACTGTTTTTTCAACTGCGACTCGTTATTCGTGTGTTGATCGAAAAGCGTAGTAAACGTTCTTTTATCGTAACCCTCTGTGTGTAAGAAGTTTAATAGTTGCATTTTATTAAAACACACCTAATTATAATAACGTTGGCATCCGCTGGATTTTTTTTTGGTTTTTCAGCTTTTAAACAATTATAGCAAATTCCAACATTCAAATACAACGTCCATGTGCGGATGCTGCAAATGAATTCATTAGCCTTATTAACCTAATTAATTCCTATTAATTTTTGGCTTTCTCCATTTTTTTCATTTTTCTATGCCAACGTTTTTGCAATTGGGTGTATGTCTTTTTAGTTTTTTCCAGGTACACAAACATTAGCTCAGTTGCTCGTCTTGTCAGACACGATAGAAAGGGAAGACTGAACTTTTTCTTCCCAAGGAGATAGCGGGGATAACTATAATTTTTTAGCATATCTGAAAATTTTCGAAGGAATGTAAAATTCGCGTTTCCTCTGAAACGCAGTCTCTTTTCGTAGAATAACTGTTGTTCCTCATCCCTGTGGGGGTGCAGGTTGTGGAAGCGGTCATTAGCTGGTTCTCGATTTTTGATGAGATTTTATGGCTCGTTTTCTGCAATTCTTTGATGTTTGATAACGCTGAACGTCCAGCCTCCCTACACATCATGCACTCTGAAACGTCATATTCGTTTTGATACGTCTTGTACTCCGTAACCAACAAATGGAGAGCGGTGAGTGGGCTGAAAAAGGCTAGAAGGCTAGAAAGTGAAGCAATAAAAGCAATTCACGCCGAAACGTTGAGAGTTATTACCAGTTTTCAGGCTAAATGATAAGAGGGTGTGTTCCCCAGGGGCTCACAGAACAACAGTTACCCCCACCGCTATGGAAGCGTGTTTCATCAATTCTTAAAATTGGTTACTGAGAACCGAATTGAGGTAGTTTAATTTAGTTCAAATATTTCTTTTCTCTTTACTTTAGAAACCCGAGAGTTTATAAAGTAGATATTCAAACAAGGTGCACGTTTCTTACAAGTAGAAGTTTCGAATTATTTAAATTCACACGTGGTCAAGAGGCCAAGTAGTATGAAATAAAAGAAAACGTGTTTACATTTAGGGATGAAGAATTCAATTATTTTGTTTTATTCCTCTCAGCCTTGGAGCCACGTATGAATTTTGATAATTCAAACCTGGCCCATTAAGCTAAGGTTTCTGTAATTTACAGTACATAACGGCTTCAAGTGATTACTCGTACTGTAATGTTTATTTCCTCTCAGGTTTTCGTGGACTTATCATTTTCCTATTTAAGGGATTTTGAGGTTTTAAAATGTTTGCAACATGTGATTTAATAAGCAATTTTTCAACTTTGATTTCTCTTGATGTGTTGTACAACGAGATGAAAATTTTTGAGAGTGGATTGATCTAAAGAAGATAGATTTTTACGTGCAGTATTATCAATAATAACTTCGTTGCTTGTTTCTTTGAGGCGATGTGCTCGTCATGCACCCTAATCAACGTCTGCGTGGCGATGGCGATAAGATGGCAACGTAAACGTCACTAACACAGCTGCTAACAAAATGAAGTCCTGTTCTTACAGACTTCTTTGTCATTATTTCAGCTTCTTCGATATTTTAAATGCAGGACGAAAAACTTCTTGGAGTTTAATACTAAGACTTCTCACCCCTTCCAGTTCAAAACTTTTGCACTGGAAATCTCTAGTGGTCGTAGTCGTGCAATAGCAGAAAAAAGAAATGTACCAGAAAGAACGCTGCACGCGTGCATAGTCGTTGTTTTACTTATTACACACTTTGCTTTTTTGACGTTCGTGTTGCTGTCGTTGTCGTTGCTTGAAACGTTTCTTGGTGTTAAAACTGATCTACCCGGCTGAGGGCTAAAATATAGCGGGCTGTGTTTTAGCCATCTTAGTCGAGTGTCTATGTTTAACAGACTCTTAAGTGATAAGATAAAGGCATAGCACTGATTTGTTGTAATTTTTCAGGTTTGATTTTATACACGCCAATTAGATTCATTGATTTGTCAAAAGTGTATCAAAGTGTTTTTGAGTGGGATTGATGATATAATCACATTTATAATTTTATTTCGAATGTAGATAATAATTTTCAGACCTTTATATGATATATTTAAAAAGAGAATTGTAATTCTAGCATATTAGTTTTGATGATATTAAAGGGGGACTGAATCAAATGAAGACATTTTTGGCAATTCTGGGTTGTCCCAATCTTATATGAAGATGCTGCAATACAAACAACAAATTCTTGTAACTTTTCTCTCAACAATTTCGTTGTTTCATGTTACAATGTCGAAATTATTTTGCGACAAGTTGATCGCGTAGAGCAACAATAGCTGAGTATTCACGGGAGAAATTATCAAGAAGTTTACAACTTGGTCTGCAAATATTTCGCGCTTGTATTGATTACCAGCCCTTGCTCGCTGTGGTTGAATGTTTATCATCTGATGAAACAAAAACTATCTATCAGAGACATGCACTAGACTGGAATAACATTTTCGTTAATCACAACATAATTAACTCTGCTTTTCTTTTCTTTTCCCACACCCCCCACCCTCTCCTTCAACTGCCCCTCGTCCCCCTCCTTCCCTATCAAAGACAGCGTAGCCCAGAATCGCCAGAAAATACTCGAAACTTAAGGTGTACTGATTGGAAATGAATAAACGAACGAACAGCTGAAATTGAATCCAGTGTTGTCGGTTGATATTTGACTAGAAATAACACTCTACTTGAGTTTTTTAGTTTTGTATCGCAAAAAAAAAGGGTGGCAGGGCATGGGGAAAGACGCTCATTGGCGTTTGGTCAAGTGGTAGGGCGCTTATTTGAGGAACTTATTAGATTATGATCGGTAATTTTAAAAAACATGCGCTTATTAATTAACAATTATTCAGCGAAATGAATGTGAAAAGTCGTGGATATTTATAGAAGGGAATCGAAGGTAGTACTGATAGATATTTATTAACTTACAGTTAAGTCCCAGAGTCAGTGGCTGAAAAATTTAAACATCTCTCCGCCTCTACGACAGGCCTTGTTTTTTTCGTTTTCCAAGCGAGCGAGGGCAAGCATGAAACGGGCGTGGAGCGCGAGATACGCGGAATGGGGGAAGGCGTGGAAGTAAGCGCGATGTTGTGCGCCACAGTGCGACTACTAACAGAGGCGTATCCTGCAGCCTGCAGTAACGTTGATTTCTTGTAAACGTTTAATAGTTAATTGATGAGCCTAAATTTGATATGAAAAATCAGGCCGGTCAAAAAAGGTGTTTTTTATTTAACTCTTGAATGAACTATGCTAATTTGTTTATATAGTTGGCTACTGATGGCAAAAGCCATTTCAATCCCCTGACCACTAAGTTCAATCAAGGAAGTCCAGTTGAAACGCCAACCTAAGAAATAAAACTATCGAGTATAAGTAAGTACGCGAAAAATAAATACAATTTTTTTCGACTAGGGATAGTGGTCATTACACCCTTTTTGCTTTAAAGCAATTTGAACTGAAGGAGCTTAACTACAATATATTAATATCGTATTAAATTGTTGCATATTAATTTTGTTTTGCAGTGCCTAATATTTAGTATTGATACTCAAGCATACTCAAGTAAGCATTTATCAAATTATAAGTGAGTTTACCTAATTCCTTCGTCAACTCCACTTATTCCATACATGCATCACCTTCTAGAAAAAGAGATAGCATTGATAGCTTGATAGCATTTGTAGATTGCGTCTTCCCTCGCTACCGTTGGTATAGCATGTCTTTTAGTGTTCAGATAGTACACTGTAATGTTGTAAATATAACATATTTTATTTCTTTACAAAGACTACAAAATGTCACAGATCAATGATTTTTTTAACTAACGTTTAGTATGCAAACTGAAGAAGTTGTAGCCCAGTTATTAATTAAAGTTCCAGCCAAGAATCGCTCTACTTTTTGTTGTACACTCTCTTTCAATCTGAGCACAATTATGGTTTAAAATGCTCCTCAAGGATAACACATTACACCAGGGACCGCGCAGGGGGTGGGGCTGGGGGGGCTCTAGCCCCCCCCCCCCCCACTTTTTTGGCTGTTGATGTTAGAACATTGAATGTTCAACTCGAAATATTTAAGGTGTTAATGAAGGACGGAGAATTTACCTGTTTTGATGACATTTTAGCCAAGATCAAGCAGCTTTCTGAAGCCTTAATGTGTATCATAACTGAAATCATAACCCTATGTAAACTTCTTCTTGTAAATCCAGCAACCGGTGCAGCAGGCGAGAGATCCTTTTCTTCTGCTCGGAGATTGAAAACGTGGCTACGCTCGACGATGACACAAACAAGATGTAGCAATCTGACAATACTTAATACCCACAAGCAGAGAACAGACAAACTTTGTCTTATAGATGTTGCCAATGAGTTTGCAGCTCTCAATGAAAATCGAAAAAGCAACTTTGGCACCTTCAAAGAATCCGACTTAAAATGTCCAGGTGACACTCATCCGTTGCGTCTGTTGGGTTTAGCTTAGAAGTTAGTCTATTCATTTAAATTTGGTCAAACGTGAAGGCCAGTTTGTTACTCGTTGTTTTATAAGAATTAAAAATAAACTTCAGTTTTGGCAGTTTTAGATCCACTTCTAAGCCATTTCAGAAGACTTCAATTTCAAATTTTCCCGGGGGAGCATACCCCCTAACCCCCCTAGTTGGCTCACGCTAACGCGTTCGCGTTAGCCCCCCACTTGAAAATCCGCTCCGCGTTCCCTGTCACTCTAGTGCAATCAACAGATTATAATTCTGCTAAACAACACTTAACAGGTTAAGAGTTTTAAAGAAGTGATGCTGGGTGATAGGGCTGGACTTGGGCTTTCGCGTTAGTCCACGCATTTCATACAAAAGACAACTTTATTTCTCTACACTGACTCTCTGTAAAGCAGTCATAAACCTTTACTGTCTTTACTGCTGAGATATAGGGTATGCAGCTTAAACAGACTTGAAACAGGCAGCTTACCGCAAAGCCATACTCTTCCACGCTGTACATTCTATATATTTTCTATTTATAAATTTCTTATGACACTAATGAGGAGCATTTGCTAAAAGATTAAAACTTTTTACGATTTTTTCTCTGTATTTAAGGGTAGAAGCTCTCAAAGGGGCCGCTATGTCACGATATATGCTATCTTTTTATAGGAGCTAAGGCTTGTCTTTTCACCGATTGAATTCCAAAAAAAATGTTTGGTTTAATTATTTTAGACTATATTGAGGCATTGAGATTGTTTCCCTGTTGATACAGTTTGCGAGGAAAGACATGGATTGAATCACGCAAATACGGTAGACGCACTAGATCCTCAACCAGCAATCATGGTTTCTGACAGCCTCGTTCCCAGTCATCCTCGGCGATTTCGGATGTGACGTCACCTGTCAAGCTTGTCGGGAAAATTCGCCTAGGACGCTCGGTTCCAAGCCTCCTCTGGTCCCTCGGATAGCGCGAACAGGCCTGGGTACGAGGCTGGGTTTCTGAAGTTCAAAAGCCAACTGACGATTGCGTTTTTCGCTGCCGTCAATCATCTTAACGGACCTCTTAGGAAACAAAACTTTACTTTAACGGGTTCAAAAGGTCAAGGTTTGTGATTTGTGATTGGTGGATTTCGATCCGTTTTGTGTGTTTCTGTGTTTCATGGTTCGTTGCTTGTGATCGTAATTATGATTGACGGCAGCGAAAAACGCAATTGTGAGGGCGGCTTTTGAACTTTAGAGTTCGCATGTTTGTGAAAAGCGCAGTAATAAATACCAGAAACTCATAAGGGGTTGTTCAACCCCTTATGGGTTTCTGTAAATACATAATTAAGAAAAGTAAAACTACCACGTACCAGAAATCCTTTCTCATTAGAATTAGTAGAAATTTGGGGGAATTGTTTAGCGGATGAAGTAGATTTGAGCTCATCGACCTTAGCTTCCTTTAAATCGGTTATTTTTAATTATTTTAAGTCTGCGTTAGCTGTTTCTTAGGATTGTGAAGACCCACGTTCGTTCAAGTCTATCTGTTCAAAATGTAATAGTGCTCGTCCCTTGTCTCGTCCAATAACTTGTTGTACGTAGCTGTAGTTTTTCTTGTATCTCTGTGTTTTTTCTTGTTTTGTTTTTATTAGTATCCGGGCCCGCTGTAGTTGGCCACAGCTGTTGCGGTGTCCCTGCCAATGTTCTTTCTGTTTATTTGTCTTTTTTTCTGCGAAGGTAATAATAATAATAATAATAATAATAATAATAATAATAATAAATCTTGAAAGAGTTAGACCAACCCTTAAATTTCAAGTTTTAATCGGCTATACCTGCAAAAATCACACAAAAATTATCATCGTTAGTTCTCCCGTTATAAAGTAAAGTATCTGGGGACCAGGCTCCTCATTTGGGGAAAAGGAGAAAAAAATCGGCGTGGGCGAAAAATAATCGGCGAACGAAGCGAGCTGAGAGGTAGTCTTCCTGTGACTCCGTTTTTTGCCTTTTTCCCCCACTGCGGAGCCTGCTTGGTCCCAGGCTATTATAAAATGTTCTTACGGTGATATCTTCTTCATTTCTCTCCCGGAGCATTTTAATTAATTCTTTTTGTTCTGTTGAAAAGCATTTTCTTATGAAGCATTTCTGTCGTTAACTAGCCTGTACCCAGACGTTGTTTTCTTTTTCTTTTTCGTTCTTTCGGAAACATCAGCGAGCGCGGAGCCCGATAAAGAACTATGATAGCTTTCGAAAGAATGTCAAGAATGTCCTCATCACCTCATGGTTCCAATGCAATGCCTGAAATATCAGCTCCTTTCATTGCTTCAACTTGATCATTGATAAGCCTTCGTGCAACTAATTCACTGCGCGAACAACTGGTAAATTTAAATTTTCCCAAAACCCGAAGAACCGCCACAACATCCTTTTGTCCCCGTATACCCAAAACAGCCTGGCGCTGCTCTTCTTTGAGCACTTATTTACTTGAAAACTCTGCCAAACAGTCGTCGAGCATGCTCTCCATTGGTCAACACAAGCTTAAGGTATGACTTCATCCCAAGTCACAATTGATGTTATTTTTTTATGCAAATGACAATAATAAGTGTCGCGGTTAGCGCGTCCAGGCGCAAACACTTCTACCTGGCTGACACGAGCGTGATGAGTCGTTGACATGATGATGACAGGATAATCGACTTTCAGCCACAGGTAATTTGCTTTTGCTGGGAAAAGCAGGTTTCAGTTGCTCTTACGATGTCTACAGACCATCTATTTTGTTCTTCCCCACCCCTATCCCCAGGAAGGCCTGATATACCAAGTTTTATGAGCCCGCGAGACTGAGCACCCCACCCTAAACCCTTGTTTTCACTAAACCGCTGGACGCCACAGCCTGGCTGAGATCATTGTTGTCTTCCGCCAAAGATGGTCAACACTTCCGCCCCACCATGCATGTGTATTACACATGTTTTCTCCCAAATAAGGATATCCATACCATATATGGAAGTTGTAAACACATGTGTGGCGGCAAAATTGGAACTGAGCCCTCCCCCGTGATCGAAGTGAAGAGAAGCCCCTCATTCCTCATGTCGGGTACCGGGTTTTGAACATTGGTTGTTGGTCTTTATGATGGAACAGGCTTCGAGGAAAAAGCTGTGGTTTTGGTCTCTCTTTCCCAAAGCACAATGCGAATCGCTTCATGGTCATGTAAGCTTTAGAATCACCGTGTTGTAACTGCTGTAGCGGTCGAATGTGACCCGTTCATCATTGTATAATCACTGGATTGTATATTTTGCTTCCTCCGCAGTATTTGAAGCCGGCCGATCCAAATGAGCTGAGAAAAATCTTTAACAAGGTAAGCTGGGAAAAAGGTCAATCAAGAAAAGGTTGTTATCGAAGATTAACGAGAACGTATGGTATAAAGACGATGCCTTTGTATAATCAAGATTGTTTTAGTTTCGCCCCTGATATGCCATAAATATCAATAATTAGCCGTTGTTCACCGTTTCTTGGAAGTGGGGGGAAGTATAAAACAGTCAATTTTGCAAACGATGATCTGTCAAAATCTTTACATGAAATGCTGAGGAAAGATTACTCCCGGGATTAATACAATGTACAATGCTAGTTAACCACGCACCTGCACTAATCTGACTTCTGCAAGTTCATATTAACCACAGAATATGAGTAGCTTAAACTACGGAGGTACTTGTCTGTTTCTGTCTTTATAGTTGACCTCGCAATTTTGCGGCACAAAATCCTTGATTGAAGCCAACTCGCTTTAAAGATCAAGATCTTTTAGTTTAGACAACAGGACAAACTTCATTGGTTCCTAATTAAAACTCATGCATGGTTAAACTATGATTGAAGTCAATGAGCCTGTAAATTTTTCGATTTGCTTGTGCACTAATGTCTACATCTACATAGGGCACCCTATTTCATCCAATCCTCTTTTAACCCCAACGCTGTGATTTAACAAGAATCGAAAGGAGCTCCGTGCTCTGAACCTTTGAAATCTAGGGTGACTGCAGATGATGCCTATAATAATTGCAATCCAGAGGTTCCGAGCTCAGTCCCTGCCCCAACTGCTTCCTGAATTTGTTTGCAGTGGTCCCAGATGCAAGTCCTCGGTCTTTCTTGTTAAATAACCAGCTACATGTAGGTTGCCTTAGCTACATATGTATAGTCTTGGCTATATTTTTCATAATATATTTTCCTAACATTATCAAATCCTCATTCCTCCCGACCCACCGATAATAAAAATGATTAACATGACCAGATTGTCGTAATCTCATGATGATCTCAGATGATCCGGTCCCAACTTTTCCAGGTACTGCTGACGAGTGAATGCACAGAATCGTAGACATTGGGATCATCTAAGATGGTTGCAGACAAATTGGAAAAATAGGGAATTGCTCCTTTTTTCATCATATCCATGTGCCAGATTTCTGAAAGATCAGTGATCATTCCCTAGGGTGTCAGCAATTGACATGGTTGGCAATAGTTTTTGCTTTGGAGGGGTCATCCTTCATTCCTCAGAACAACACGCGGTAAACGAAAAAGTAAAATCATGCAAATTAATTGGAAAAATGTGGCTTGGTACCAATCCCATGTTTGTTCCAGTCCCTGTTCCCTCTGAAATAAACAAAAAACAAACAACTTTTACATACTCTGAGGTCTCTCAGATATTTCAGCATATCAACAAAATCTGGCATGATTGGGAAACAGTGGAATCTGTGCTGATTTGGGAATTTCCTGATGATGAAATAATAATCAGCATTCCAGCTGCTTTTTGGTGCTATTTTAGATGTCAAATGTTGTTTTCGTTCTAGTGATTCCCAAATTTTTGCTCACTGCATTGCTTCTGTATTTTCTGTGTTTGAAATGTATAAAGAGCCAGTTACTCATGGTGACAAGCTTTTCTTGATACATATATGATACAGACATTCATAAGAGTAAGTTGTAGATTTTAAATGAAGATATGTTCATCACAGTGGTAATTGCAACTTAAGCAATTCAAATTAACACAAATAAAATCTCCGGACTTTAATGGGATTTGAACCCATGGCCTCTTGGTTAGTGCTGCAGTACTCTACCAACTGAGCTATGAAGACCCATACAAGTTGGAATGCCATTGAGGTCCTGAAATATTTTTGGGTTAATTTGCAGTTGCTTGAATTTCAAATACCACTGCGACAATCATATCTTCATGTAAATTTGAATTTCCGCAGTTCACACCATCTCCATTCTAAGTAAGTTATAAAAGTACCAATTTGTTCGTGTTTTGAACTACTTTGCATCATGCTGCAAGCAAGAGTCGACTACTCTCATAGTTGTCTCTGCTTACATGTACACTTGCATTCTCTGTAAGTTTAAAGCACAAAAACATAACAAGCTTTACACCAGAGGAAAGAAACATTAGTTTAGGATAAAGATAACCAATTTTCTGCAAGCAGGACCTCACTCTCTTTCTGTCTCTTGCAGTATGCAACAGTCGAACAAGAGGGTGAAAAGTTCATGACCCCTGTGAATCTCATCCGAGACTACCTTGGCATGCAAAAGGTTGATGATTATAATGAAACAACTTTGGGTCTTCTGGCTGGATGTGTTGATCAAACAAAAGATGGGTATGCTAAATGTTCACTTACTGTATAGAACTTATTTATGTGTAGACTCATACGGTAAATAAGCTCCGGGGCTTATATTTTTCAAAGGCCCTTTTTGAGTGGCTTATATTCAGAGGAGCTTATCTACAGAGGGAAATTTGCGTTTCAAAATCTAGCCCTACAGTTGGAAGTAAATTTACCGTTTTTGCTTTGTTTTACTTTGTATTCGAGGGCAATTTTCCAGGTACAAGCCCCCGGGGGGCTTATATTTGGAGGGGCAATTTAATGGAGGGTTTTTTGCGTTACTGGTTTGGGGGGCTTATATTTGGAGGGGCTTATACATGGGGGGCTTATTTTCGGAATTTTACGGTATAGTATTTAAGAGTAACCCCCCTCCCCCATCCCTAACCGTCGCCCTGTACCCTCATTCAATAAGGTTACAGGGGTTGCCTGACAAAGGTTTGATCATTAATTCATCTTGGAGATTTAAGGACTTGTGATTGAAACAAGATTTTGAAGATAATGGAAATGCCTACATTTCATTTCCTACATGCTCCCGCTAACCAAAAAAACTTTCTTAATGATTTATTTAATACTAGCATTATTCAAGGATAATGTGTTCTGCCTCTTGTGATGTTGTTGTGTGTAATTTTTTCTATGGAACCTGAAAATTAACTCTCTCTCTCACACACACACATGTAAATTGTCTACAATGGAAGTGTAACAGTTTTGCCAAGGAGTTTGACCTTTGTCTTCCTCCCCTTTGTAGGTTGATATCCTTCAGTGAATTCTTAGCATTTGAGGCTTTACTGTGTGATCCCAGTGCTCAGCACAAGATTGTCTTTCAACTGTTTGACTTAGATGGCAAAGGATCAGTCACATTTGGTATGAGTTCCCATTAGATTCTGTTGATTCTGAGTATGTTTTTGTTTTGATTTGTTTTGCTCTGCTCTCTGTTTTGTGCTTCACGACTATAGAGTGTTTTCCCTCATGTTGCCAAGAAGAGAAAATGTTTAAATAAGAAAAGAGTTCAACTCCTACTGGATTGGTTTGGGACACCAAAATGGCAGACGTGATGTCATGTGAAAAGGGGCATAAATTTATGGCTTCTAATGACAAAATACTTGAAATACTCCTGAAAATTTGAATTAGGTCCATGTGTAGTGTAGAAGAGGAAAAGTAAGTAGCCAGCAATAAATAGGATCAAAAGGTACATAATGCCTCTAATGTGGTGCAGCTGCATTATGGTGTTTTTAGGTAAGAAAGAGCTGCCCCGCTTTGTCAGAAAAATAATATTAACATTTAATTTTGAGGGCCGGGAAAAGTACATTTCAGTGCACTTTGATTAACCGGGTGAAGAATTTTAGCTGGAAGGATGTCAGTTTTATTTAGTGTTCTTGACAAGAAGGTTTTGGTCATTGTTGTGTTTTTTTTTGTTTTCAGATGAGTTTGAGAATGTCATCAAAAAGACAACTTTCTTCAACAAAATAATTTTTGACTTTGACACTGAGTTTGTCAAAACATATTTTGGGAAAGAGAAGAAGGCACATGTCCGTTTTGATGACTTCTCTCATTTGTTACAGGTTTGTAGCATTTTTGTTGTTACCACAGCAGCATACTGTAGTTATATACAAAAATAATATTGAATTATGTATGATTATTTTTTGTTAGTCATTTAGATTATCTTGATGGCTGTCTTTAAGTACTCAATCAGAAAATGACTTTTACATGTACCGTAATGATTTGATTAAGTGCCCAGGGTGCTTATTTACTTTTGGTACCTCAAGGGAGGGCGCTTAATTCTTTTTTGAGAAACAACCGAATGCTCAAAACAAAACTTTTAAAAATAGAACAATGACAGAAGCTGTAACAGTAACAAATATACAGTGAATGTTCAGTTAACATGAGGGAATTTTGATCTATTTCTACGCCAATATCTTTGACAGTGTCACTTACGTCAATACCGTAATTAAATTAAATTAATTAAAATTAATTAAAACTTTAATAAATACTCCCCAAAAAAGGTTTTTCAGTACCTATTGACAAATATAAATGCAAGCTATATCTAACAAGCTAATAATTGTTAAATGCTAACTGTCATTCGATCATTCATTCATTACAAGTTTCAGGGCTTTCGTAAAGGCCTTTACAGTTGTAGCGTTTCTAAGGTCTTCATCTAAAGTGTTCCACAGGGATACTGCTCTATAGGCGAAGGTACGTTGGCCAGTGGCTGACCTGAATAATGGGATTTCGAACTTCTCATTATTACGGGTTGTGCGATTATGTACAGAAGATCGTTTTTTAAACTTAGCACATAGGTATTCAGGAGCTAAATTGCTGGCACACTTATAAGCCATAACAGCGTCTCTGAATTTGAGCATCTTGCTAACTGGAAGCCAGTTGAGTTCGTCAAGTAATGGCGTCATGTGGTCATATTTTTGAGCACCGCAGATAATTTTGCAGGCGAAATTCTGAATAAGTTGCAGCTTTTGGATGTTCTTAGATGAGGTATTAGACCACACGGTCGAACAGTAGAGCATTTTGCTAAAGACAAGAGAAGTAATAATTGAAACCAAAGTCTTTGGTAAAGTCTTTCGTAAATAAAAGGTTTCTCAGCGTGCTTTCTTCGATGCCCTATTCGATGATCCCGTCGAAAGGATCCTTGCTTTGTACTGTGGCATTACCGTTTGTGAGGAATTAAAGGAAAATGAACCTTGGTTTGTGCATACCTGTACTCTAATATTATAACATTAGAATAGGGGCACTTAGCAGAATGGGGGTGCTTATTAGAATGGAGGTGCTTATTGGAATATATGTACATGTAGGGGCACTTATTAACAAAAACACACTCAAGGGAGGCACTTATTCGAACGGGGGTGCTTATTGGAGGGAGGGTATCCCAGCCGCTCTTACTTGCGAAAGAGTACAATTTATTGTACAGTATATGATGGATGACGGAGGCAGTGTGGCCAAGCAGTTAGAGCACTGGACTTGTAATTCATAGGCCTTGAGTTCAAGTCCTGTCCTGACCACTAGCTGGATTTGTTCTCAGTACTCCCGAGTTGAATTCCCCAGGCACCCTTTAAATAGCCAACTGGTTTGCCTCCTACCAGCTGGAATCTTTAACTCTTTTATATTTATGGTATTTGTTTCGTGATCCCTCAAAAGCCCCAAAAGGGGAGAGGATATTAAATTATTATTATTATATAGAAATGTCGCGAAGCAATCTGTAAGAAAACTGAAGAATTTAACAGAAATAATTCTGTATGTTTATGTGCCATGTCAATATTTTTTTCCGTTTAGGCTATCAGCTCCCTTTTTTGTGCTAGGCAAATTTTACTCGTCTATTCAGAAGAGTGCCTTAGAAGCATTAATGATATAAAAGTCAATACTGGTACATGAAAATAATTGTCTTAAATATGCAGTCCTGCCTAGGGGTGGATCCAGAAAATTTTCAGAAAGGGGTGGCTGGGTCACTTTGCAGCTATATAAATGGTATTTATTTGAAAGATAATTCTTTAAATTAAAAGACGGTCGAACCTCCAGTTATGGCCACCTCTACACAATGGCCTCCTTTCTACAACAGACATTTTCTTCTGATCCCAAGGTGGCCTTTGGAGAGTACATGTAGTTCAACTGTGATAAAAAATTTCTCTGAAAAAGGGGTGCCTGCAGTCCAATTGGTCAACCCCTAAATTCCCCCATGCTTCTTTCAGTTATAAGTCAACCATTGTCTAAGGTGTTCTGGAGGCAGAGCTACACTATGTAGCAGTCTTTGCTGCAAATGATCTGCTCTATTAATGATTGCTATCCTGCTATTTTGGCTATGGTTAGCGACAATAGAAATGAAGGGCTGACCAGATTTATTGTTTACAGAGCAAAGGCCACCTTCTAGATAAAGCCTGTATCATTAACAAAAAACTAAATTCTTTCTGGATTCTTGTTGTTTACAGGATTTAGAGAAAGAGTATCAGCGGCAAGCTTTCTTCCAAAGCAAAGTGGCTGATGGAGAGATAACAGCTGTCAAGTTTGCAGAAATCATGAAAACCCTTAGAGGACATAAACTGTCTCCTTTTGTCAGGAATTATCTTTTAACTGTAAGGGCAGAAATAGAGTTTTCAGGAGTGATCTAATTAAATATTGCTGTTTTGGAGAAAAATGCTTATGACCTTATTGTATGATTGTTCAACTGGGATATTATTATTGTAAATCTTTTTGTGCTACCATCTCTCTTGCTGCATATTTTAACATTCTGAAATGTATAAAAAAATAATGTAAGTGTAAAATGCATAGTAAAACAAGCCACTGAATTGAGCCAAAAAAATCATGAAAAGCTGTCTTTAAAATATTTTTTCTATGCAATCGTGTTTAACTTACACATAGTGTGCAAAACATTTTATAATATGCACAGGTTTAGCATTTATCAAAATAACTAGTTTGAAAAGTACAGAGTGATATGGTGAACATTTCATGTATTTTGTTATTTCATTTTTGAGGCTTTTAAAATATTTGCACACACAGGATGTGTAAGTGTACTGTTCAGTAGTATTCTTATTAAAGTAGGGAACCTCTTCTATAACAGTACATGTATTTTTGTAATTTTTGTTTTTGATACTACGTTCTCGGTGGCATAAGATGTATAGTGTTTGGTTACTTGGGAGAAATAATGTATGCTTCAACCAACATACTTGTCACAAATAATTATGTGCACTAAGGGTGTGTTTTTGTTTCAACAATAGGCTGGTAGTGGAGAGGGTGGTCATCGTGTGAGTTATGGGTATTACAGAGCCTTCAATACCATGTTAGATCATGTACAAGTCCTTTACAATATGGCAGTCTCAGCTGCAAAGGGAAATCGCTTCAAAGAACTCAGGAAAGGTATACATTAACTGTCACATTACTAAGAGACCCATACATGTACATGCATACAGCTGTATGTTATTATTTACTGCACATACACTGTAGAAAGTTGTTTGGTTTTCCATGTATTTCTTTTTTCCCGTTTTCTTGTTGTTATTCTTGAATTAATTGCAAAATAATTTTGGAATTGAAATGATATCAGTGTGAAAATTTGGTACACTACTCTGAGCCAAGGATGTAATTACTAAAACTGTCATTGGCTCAAAGTTTATTTTTCCTCTTTTTGTTGGTACAGTTATGTGTGGAAGGTGAGTTTCAAAAAAAGGAAAGTAAAGTTTAAACAATATCACAACAGTCATGTACACTACATGTAAGTGCATTAATGTGGTTCTCGAAATGATTTCAGAGCCAACAATTACTGAGGAAAAGGAAAATTGGTTGAAATTGTTTGGACGTTTAAAAATCAGGACTATGGTGTTTGACAGGCAAAAAAAGTGTTGAAAGGGTTTGAAAAACTGTTTACGGTGTATGTACAATGTCCAGTTTAAACTGTCTTAGTGTGCGAATTCTGCACACTACCAGTAATTTGAACCAAGGATGTACAACTATTAAGTAATAATCTTATACAGTCGAACCTCCATGTGCGACTACCTCTCGTAAGCGACCACCTCCCATAAACGACCGCCAATTCAAAACACCAAAACTTTCCCAGTCAAAGCTTGACAGTTGAAACCTCTTGTAAACGATCTCCTACCATAAGTGTCCGCAACCACTTTTTGTGGCCGAATGTTGAATATTGGTTGTAACCTCTTGTAAGCAACCACTTGACGGATTCTCTGATCTCTATGTTCACTGTGTGCACTATGCTACTTAGACAATATGAAGAGCTTTAGAAACAACACGGAACTACACATGGTGTAAATTGTATGCAATAAATTATCTTCTATAAAGTAGATGTGCTCGGACCTCTTCTAGGAAGAGGCCAGGCCCCCTGTGGATCAATTCTTGTAAGCAACCACTAAGTCTTTGCATTTTCGGTGGTTGCTTATGGGAGGTTCGACTGTGTTAATAGTAATGATCTAATTTTATCGGTGTTTTTCCTCTGTTCTTTTTGTACTGTTTTGTGTGGGGATTCCACTGTACAGCTGAAATTAAAGAACTTTGTTTCCTTTCTGCACCTCCTGACTTTGGAGTTTAAAAAATACAGCTGTGTCTGTTATGATGATAAGTGCAAACTTGACAATTCCATCAGCTAAAGAAACTACTAATTAGAATACTAATGTTTTCATTTCAGTGGATCTTTTAAATGAATCCAAGGCTGATTCAGAGGTTTGTAATCATTTTCAGTTGTGCTTTCTCCTCTAATGGAAAACAGAATACTTGTTTTAACATGTACATTAACACTTGAAAACGGAAGTCCCCCCCCCCCCCCCCCCCTGTAACTGAATGCTAACACTCCGAACCAGTGGCTAATCATGTCTTTTCATTATTTTTTAAAAAATAACTGGTAATACCCGTTGCATGAATTTATTGAGCAGCATTTTGGATTTGAATTCACTTCAAATGGAAAATGAAATAATTGTTTTCCTTCACCTGGCCTGCCATCCACATTTATCGGTGTCCGATGGAAAAAGTCAAAGAACACGCTGCTTTTCAACAAAGCGTATAATATATTTGCTGTATTTAATTATCATAATAAAAAGGAGTGATTGTTTGAAAAGTTGAAAAGTGAGGTGTTAGGTGAAAAGAAAATAAGGAAATCAACTTTTGGGGCTACAGCTGCATATAATATTGACAAAACCACCCTAAGGTCAGATACCTTATTGTTTTAAACATTAGGTTATTAAAGGGGAAAAGTGCATACATGGGAAGTCTGTTAACTTTTAGCGGGTTAATGTTGTTACTCTTACATGTATTTTCACAGATTACTCCTCTAGTTATTGACATTCTTTTCCATCTGTGTGACTTGGAACACAGAAGAGGGTAGGTACACACCTTAAAATAATATTATGTAGCAGATTCAATGTGAATCCTTTTTGAATTTTTCATAGCAAAGGAACCACGCCGATTCCGAGATTCTGTCTTAACACTGACCATGCTGGCCTGAGAAAACAGCCGACATTTGGCGACGCTTCCACTGGTTTCCCCGCCAAATGACGTCTGAGAAACGGGCGCAGAATCTATACTGATGACGCGTCACTACCCTGATCTGGGTAGTGCTTCTGATTGGTTGAATCAAATTTCCCACGCGGCACGACCAATTTGGCGGAGACACCAGTGGTAGCGTCGCCAAATGTCGGCTGTTTCCTCAGGCTTCGACCATGCATATACACGTGAATTAAGTAACTTTCACTGGGAAACACCCTGAGGGTTTTTAGAAATATACATGTAGTTGTCATAACCACAGCTGATTACTCGCTACACGAGCCGTCAGTCAGCGAGTTTTATCGAGAATTTTAGTTAACAGGGTAACATCAAAGTGGCCGTTGATCAAGGGTGCGCAGCTAGCTGCTTATAGTCCTCTCGAAATATTTTATAGTGGCAAACATAACAGTATAACTTATTTTTTTAAGCAATCGACTGTAATTAGGTGATCACGTTTTTTATTCCAAGGGCACTGTGGTTGAACACATGGGCATAATGTTTGCGCTAAGGAGGGTCATACAGCTGTAAAAACCATCAAAGTTTTCTTGTTAAGGTTTAATACATGTAGAACATGTAGAAAAGTGCAGAAAGTACATGTAGTGTTGATCAATGCTCTCTGATGCTGTATATAAGGCGTGGATGGTTGTTTATAGGTGTATTTGATATAATGCACAAAATGAAAACCTCTGTTTTGAATGTAACTGGTAGAGGTGATCTTATAATGGTAGCATTAGACACTAAATTCAATTTAATGTCATCTGCCTTTAGGCGGGTTACAGTGTCTGATGTACATCAGATTATTCCTCATCGGGATGTCTTCAAAGTGTTTTCTACAGAAAGAATTGAAGAAGAGGTAGGAGGTTTTTGCAGTCCACGTCTGCAGTAACTTTTTCCCGCTAAACAGTTGTTGAAGGGATTTAGTCAGTTGATGCAAAATTTTCATTTTGGGCTTCTCGTGTGATCTTTCACCAGCTCGGCAAAGTTATTTTAAATTTATCAAGTCAGTTTCGTCAGCAAAAAGAAGTCATTAAGATCTGTGTGTTGCAGCTCCTCGTAAAAAAACATAGCTACGCTTTTTTATTCAATAAAAAAGTTACACAGTGCTGTACATGTACGTTACACATGTATGTTAGCGCTAAATAAGAAGACATAAGCCGTTTCCCGCGTTGCTAGGTGATCGCTCCTCTTATTCCTATTTTTTAAATTATACGTTTAAACCGGTTCAAGTTACTTAAGAGGCAAGTCTAGGCGATCCTATTGTTCCTATTGTAGTAGAGAGACGCTCATTAGATATGGAGGAACCCACTTATTAGAATGGAGGAACGCATTTTTACCTAGCTAGCTGCACACTGACTAGACACTTAATTACTATGTAGGATTAGGCAGTGACTAGGCACTTGCCAGGCACTGACTAGGCATCAAACAGCCGTAAAATGTCCCTCTACCACTACTTGTGCGTTTCGTTTTTTTTTTTTGCTTTCTTCGTATTTTTACCCTTTTGCTTGTTTCCGTTTATTCTCACTGCTAGCCCTTTTACCTTCGCAAGGTTTTTGCGATAACGTATTTCTTGTAGTGATATAAACTGCATGTAGATCTTGATCGTTCTTTAGCACATAGACAAATTGACCAATAAATTTGTACTTTTCACTCATCCAAACCTCGCTAACTTACCTGTATTGTCCTTATATTATTGACTTTAGATGTTAACAGAGACCGTGGTGGAAAGGGATCAATCAATACTTTGGAAAGCATTAGAACAAGTTTATCGGTTTGGATTAGGATCAGTGGCAGGGGGTAAGTGAAAAGTAATCCATCCTATTGTTACATGTACTACATGTAAGGTGTATTATACTGTTTCTACTGTTTTAAAGTTTCATTGTTTGTGCTACGTCATGTGCGTGAAGTTAAGACAGTAAGATGTTGATCGTGCGGGAGTTCGAAAGCTGTAGAGGATTTCAGAGTAAAGCATTTGCATTAAGTGAATTTAATGGAAACGGAACGGACTAAAACAGCCAAAGGTCATAAACATACTGACTACAAACTTTCGCTTATCCCGAAATCATTGCCATATATATTTATTCGTTCACTTGGGTGACTTCAAGTACATTTTCCACCCAAGACCTCACTCTATTCCTATCAGTTTAGCCTGCGAGCAGGCCCACTTTGTGTGAGTTCGGGGATAATTTTGAAGGCGGAGCTGCCAGCGAAAAATTGCACAAACGATACGATAAGCAGCTTCTGTTCGGTGGATTGCACTTAAATTAATTTTAAAATTATTGAATTTCCTTTTTAGCTGCGGGTGCAACTGCAGTTTACCCTATTGACTTGGTAAAGACGAGAATGCAGAACCAGCGAGCCGTGCTTGCACATGAGAGAGTCTATGCCAACAGCTTCGACTGCTTCTTTAAAGTCATCAGAAATGAAGGTCCACTAGGATTGTACAGAGGTGAGTGAGTTCGACGTGCCATGGCCATTACACGAGATACAAAAAGTTTGTTTGTTTTCAGTTTCATGCTAATTTTAAAAGTACCATGGTTAAAAGTTCGAAATGTTGACGTTTAGATAGTTGGCAGTCCGTCTTAGCGAAGTAAACCTTACTTGCAACATAATTCTTCAACGATGCAATAAGGAAGTTTCCACTTTGATGAAAGCTTGGGAAAGTTTTACGCACATTTTGCAATGAGAGGTTCAAGAAAAGAAAAATAATCTGTTGAGGAGTACGTGAATTGGTCACTTTAAAACGAGAAGGGGCTGTCTAGCTCTCCAAAGTCCCGATAGTAAACGGTTCCGGAAAGCTGTTGTTGTTTACTTTCAAGAGAGAGGTTTCAATAGTTTTGCACGAGATAAGCTGGTAAGACTATCAGTTATAAAAACAAAATAGCCTGGTCTGTTAGCCAGTACCCGCTCTCTCTTTCTTTCGATTTGATTTGAATATTTGATTTCGGGCCCGTAAAGTTACGGGGACTTTTGAGAAACAGGCCACCTGGGACAAGTTAACTTTTGCAAAGACTTCTGGGAGTGTTACCAGGTACAAGGAAAAAATTGTCCAATAGGTGATCGGCGGCGCGTCACCAGTAACCATCCCAGAAACAATTGCTCCAGTTCCATCCTCGAATCTAATGTGGCGAATGTTACTCAGTGCAACTTACATGAGTAATAGCGCGAACAGTTTAACTTATAGCTCGGGTGGCTATGCCTTGTGCTACTTTGTCAGTTCTTACCGTTCTTTGCCCTAACAACAGGGAGTTAATGCAACTACGACCACGACGACAGCAGCGGAAACGTCAGTAATAAAATGTAATCGCGTTCTTCAGACTTCATCGCGATTATTACAGACCGCATTCAAGATAAATAAAAGGAAGAAAAATTTGTCGTTTGTTCGTTTACGTCTTCCACAAAACATGAAGTAAGGCAATTTCAAGTGGTAGTCGTGAAGTGTCATCCAAAAAAAAAAAAGTAATAAAATAACATAAAAGGAGTGTGCTGTATGTGCAGAGTTGCTTATTTAAACCTATTGTTCTATTTTTGTTTTCGTGGTTGTGCAAACCTCTAAATAATAGTGCGTAGAGTATCTATGTGGAGCGTTCTCGCACCCACCGACGAGATGAACATCATCTCTCATTTCCGCTGTACAAAAGTGAATTTTCACTGCTCCTCAAGTTGATGGTTTTGATTATGGATTATTTTATTTTATTTTTGTATAAAACTGGAAGACTGCATGTGTCCGCAGTAGGTTATAGTGGCTTAAATTGTGGCGGTTCTTCTTCCTTGGCCTTTTCCTGTTTCGTATTGAAATAAAAACAATAAAAACAAAGTATATGTCTTTATCATAGGACCCGTGCGGCCCTGCTAGAAAAGCATTCTGATCAATGCGGGCTCGCTCCATCCGAAAAATTCCAAAACGCAACGGTAGTTTCACATGAAAGTCGTATTTTCACCACGTGCAGGAGGGTAAAAGTGCAAGGTTTTTTTTAAATTCATGTTGCCTATAGTGTAATATGTTGTTAGTTATGAGTGACATGAATGTAATTGACTCTTACGAGCTGTTCACTGTGTTCATTTTCTAGGTTTGCTACCCCAGCTCGTTGGTGTTGCTCCAGAGAAGGCCATAAAATTAACGGTGAGTTTATAGGGATTATCGTCCTACTTTCAGTCAAGCGGATAGTTTAAAAGAGACTGAATTTTAAAAACAATCTGTACACTAAGTTTTACATGAAATGATCTTCCTTCTGGAAACTGTTTGGAAGGTTAGGTTACTGTTTTAACGACTATTAAGGGACCCTGAAAGTGTTAATGCGTTTCAAACGTTGAACCTTCAACAGAACCCTACCGTCAACCGTTAAACTCGTGTCTAACTTAAAAGAACCCGTACAACAGCAATCGTAATGGGTCTAAGTCACTTTCATCTTCCTGGCAGATAAGATAAGATAGATAATTTATTTAATGTCAGATACACAGGGGGTGGTCTCCTAATCCCCCGAGCCACGGGCTCATGATAAAAGTGTTTGACAATATAAAAGAAAAAAATTAATTAATTAATATCTGAATAGCAACTAATTAAATTAAAAAATAATAATAATAACATCTATCTATAAAAATAAATCGGGTCAAGGGCAATTGCTGCATTGACAACCGATAAAATTTAACTTAATTAAAAGTCTCCGAAAGAATGATGCATTAGGTGCGTTTTTTACAGCAGATGGCAACTGGTTCCAGATGTGCGAGATCGTGTACGCATATGAACCATGAAGGAATCTACTATTATATGAAGTTTGAACAACATTCAAACCATTGCTTCTAAGATTATATGGTGTAACTCGGGGTTTGAATAAATTGGCTACATAGCCTGGACCATTCTCCTTGAAACATTTAAAAAATATCATTAAGGATTGTTCTATGCGTCTATGTTCCAAGGTATTCATATCTGCCATCCTAAGAATTGATTCATGGTAATTCCCGAAAATAACGACACAATAAATGCCACCCGAAAGTGAAGGGATGACCCACTGATCAAATTAGTTAAGTTCACATTTTATTTTATTTTTGCTTCGTTTTAGCTCGAACATCCCACAAATGTTTTAATATCAAGTTTGTCTCCATTCAGCCTGTTCTTTAGACACCCTCTTTTAACTGTGAGTGTTTTCTTTCCACAGACGAATGATTTTGTCCGTGACGTGTTTCGAGACAAGGACGGGTTTATTAGCTTACCATTTGAAATAGTTGCCGGTGGATGTGTAAGTAAACAGTTTGTTTTTCGGTGAAAAACTGAGACAGCATATGATTGTGCTATAATAGTTTAGATGGAAGAGGGAGATCTGGGGTGAGGAGAGAGGGTTTCGATGTACTGTGGAGCTTGTACTATTTTAGGTGACAGAAAAGGACTGGGGATATTATAAAAGTGAAGTTCTATTCCAAAAATTTGCTATACTTCGTTAGTATCCTATGGTTGGAAAACATATAAGAAAACCCTTTTGGTGGTATACGGCATTGACCTTTTGCTGGGTTTCTTGGGTTTGTAAGACGCTCTTGTCTGTGATTATGTTGTACCCCAACGCGTTTAAAAATTCCTTTTAATTTATTACATGTACGTACAGGTGCTAGAAGCTTAAATACAAACACGGCTTACTCCGCAGTGAACGCCCAATCGCAGTTTTAAAAATTAATGGTGTGTTTTACCTGGGCTTGATCAATGTTCCACGGGCTATAGTTTTTTGGGTTAGGAGAGGGGCATTTCAGTTTTCAGATGAAAGTTCAACGACATTTATCAACCATCGTCCAGGTTGGGTAGCTGAAAATAACTCTCTGTACCATTTGATTTTTCAGCAAATTTCTCCTTGTTCACTTGGCTTGTCTGAAGCGAAATGACCGTCTTTACTTCGGCGTAACATGTTTGACAATTTCAGTTTATTGTTTTGCCATAAGATGTACAAAAAGAAGAAAATTTAAATATTTATAAAGCTAATGGCGAGGAAGCCCAAGGGAAACCACCGTGCTTATATAAGGAATGGGCTCCCTCAGTTAAATTAATCCAACCAAATATGAACAGAATTATGCATGCAAAAATCAATGGCAGAGCTACAGTAAATCTTAAAATATATTAGATAATCGTATTAATCATAGGCTTAAAAAAGCGAAAGGAAAAAAAACTGAGAAAAAAAATGAAAAGCAGAGGTTAAGAAAAAACTAATTGAATATTTATGATATGATCACATGCAGGGAGGTGCAGCTCAGGTTCTCTTCACCAATCCTCTGGAGATCGTCAAGATCAGGTTACAGGTTGCAGGCGAGATTGGAGCGGCTGGAGACAAGGTCACCGCTTTACGAGTCATTAGAGAGTTAGGGCTGTCAGGACTTTACAAGGTAATCCCCTCTCAATCACTTGTTGACTAAAAAGAGTCAAAACTGGATTGCTTGGAAAACTTGTAGTCTTCATGTTTCAGTTTACTCTGTCGGGCAGACAAGCGCTTTCTCCACTTGTACGACTCGTACGACTCGACTACCATTACACGGGGTCTCTTGCTAACATCACAAGCAACAGAAAGTGTAAGAAAAGTGATATCTCTACATTTTGTGTAGGGGTAACGGCTCTAAGTAATGACTTACGGATAGAAACGACCTAAAATAGCAATAAGATATATTATTTGGCTTCCTTCACAGGAAGAAAGCTGCAAGGTCCAGTCGAGTCGAGAAATGCATCTTATTAATGGGACTTAGAAATTTTGTTGCTTGTGATGTTAAGAAGAGACCCCATGTAATGGTAGTCGAGTCATACGACTGGAGAAAGTGCTTGTCCACCCGACAGAGTAAACTGTCGAGTGGACAAATGCATCTCACTAAGGGCTTAGAAATTTTGTTGTATGTCGAGTCGCAACAACTTGTCCGCTCGTACGAGTTGTGAAAAGTATTTTCCCACTCGTATCATGTCGACAGTATTGGACATGACTGGAGGGGAAAAAACGCTAAAATACCCGCCCCAAGCTCTCTTTGTATTTTCCTGACTGAATTGCCCTTTATCGTGTTACGTGGCAGGGTGCAAGAGCGTGTTTCCTACGTGACATTCCATTCTCCGGTATATATTTTCCTACCTACGCACATCTTAAGGATCATTTCGCAGATGAGAGTGGTCACGTGAGCGCTGGTGGACTCTTTGCCTCGGCCATGACTGCAGGTGATAAGAATTGTTAATACAATTATCTATTTCTTAGTTTTATAGTTTATAAATAGGCAATGCAAAGGCCTTTATGAACCTGTAAGGTATGGCAGATCAGTAAAGCAATTTTTAAGCGGTCGGTCGTTTGATAAATCAACTCATTCCTTTCGCCGAGTCTCGTTTGGACAAGAAAGAACCAAAAACTGTCCATATCTATGTTTTGTAGTTCATAACCTATGCGTGCTTTCCTTATTTTCGTGCGCGAACACGATAAAGAACCGAACAAAAGAAGTAAAATAATTGTCAGACGGTGGGTAGTCAGACAAGATGTTCACCCAAATTTTCTCATGGAGTAAATCTCTCCACCTCCTCTTTCTTGTGTGACGGAATCGCTCTCATTTGTGCACGCTTGCGAGGATCTCATCACACTTTTTCTGATGTTTCTGTTATGTGTTTCTTAAGGTGTTCCCGCAGCCGCACTGGCCACACCAGCTGATGTTGTCAAGACAAGATTACAGGTAACCAGATGTTATATCTTATGAATTTAGTGCCCTTGACAGATGTGAAAATCTTAAAAAAGCTCTTTCACTCGTTTAGTACCTGGCGAAAAATATGGCCATGATCTAAACGAGCGGGAGTCTGGTACGACTTATGGCCGCAAAAGCTTTTGGGATCGTTTAGAGGGACAGCAAAGAAATGGCGGACAGCAGTAAGCCACACCCGTGAAGACGTCCTCAAGGTTCTTCTTACTGAAGAATACATGCCTGGTTAGGAGTTCTATAGTATATAAAATAAGCCAAGGCCAAAGGCGAAGCTCTCAAGGGATGCTTTAAGAAATGTCTTTCTCAAGTAGTTCGATATTTGCCTTAAGCAGAAAGCCTACTGAGTTCCACCTTTTAAAAATGGACCTGAGCCCGCGATCAATTGATAACTTTAAAAAAGTACGTCACCTCCATGAGTTGTAAACCTGGGCCCGCGATACAGTCATTTGACACTGGTCACTGGATGCCCCTTTTTGACAGCTGTCAATTGAACATAACATGGATGTCCTATACAAAGTTAAAGATAGATAGTATATGCCGTAGACTCCTAGGTAGTATTTAAGTGTGACATTTGACATCGGTTTACATGTGGTACATGTACGGACGGTCGCCGGGCGAACACTGACGTCACAACCAAAATTTCTCAGATGGATAGATTACCAAATTTTCTTAGCAATGGGGCTCCGCTCGCGCGTGAAGCTCCGCTATAAGGTTACATTTCCATTACTTATATTGCAATGTGGAACACAGCAGTTGTAGTGCGTCATGTTTGTTGATCTTTATGCTGTTCCTCCAAACGATCAAAAGAAGCTTCTTGGTCGCGTATCGCACCCAGTTTTTCACTCGTTGAGAACATGGCGAACTGGGAATAGCTTTTTCGCTTTGAGCTGATATTTCGAGCCTTACCAAAATTTCAGGAATGTCACCATGGCAATGTTGAACGCAAGGGATAACTGTTGCATTCTTCTATGAAATAAATCATTTGTTTGAAATGATCATGACTACAATAAGATAGTAGTTTTACAAGTGATGCTGATGTTGGATATATAAGATTAATTCATACTTAAGACACGGTTTAAACTGATCCACACAAGCTTCTCTTCTCAAATCAGAATATACTCAAGGCTCAGTCTTGTGGTGGTTGAAAATTTCTTACGTACAGCTACTGTTCGAAAACGAATACAAATTTCGCTATTCTCGACAATTTTAAAGAGTACTGCGGAAATGAGGAAAATTGTTAGCGTTTGAATGGCTTTCTATGTATCGATTAAATTTGGGACTCGACCCAGGCCCTTGCGGCTTGATCAAAGTGACCAATTTTTCGGTGGACAGTGGGTCTTAATTCCAGTTTTCTCGAGGAAACCTGCTCTTATAAACTGGAAATCTTGGCAGAAAACTAGGCAATCTTTTCCTTTTACACGGCAAAGGAGAACTTAATGTGTGTGCAAGCTAAAAAGGGCTAGGCACTCAACGCGTCGCCTCAACGCAAGAATTTGTTGGGTTTATGCTGAGTAGGGGGAGACGTTGACCTCGTTTGGTGTAGCGAACATACTCTATTAGCGTGGCTTTTGGTTATTGAGCGAACACGCACGCAACGCATTTCCAGCTTGGACAACAGAAGAACTTAGCGTGGCCAATAAATTAAGTAACGAACACTTAGTGCAACCAATTTTCATCGCTCTAACTGCGTGTCCCGAAACAAATCTTCACTGATTATGTACTGATTTTTATGAGCGTGATTTGCCCGCGCCTGCAGGTTAAAGCAAGAGCTGGTCAGCAGACTTACCGGGGAGTGATTGACTGTATAAGAAAAGTGTGGAAGGAAGAAGGAGGAAGAGCGTTTTGGAAAGGAGCAGGAGGTCTGTCTATGCTTGTGTTCGCTTGATTTGTCCCATTTTTTCCATCTTCATACATTTACAAAGAAGCATTTCTAGAAACTTGTTGCTTCCGGGTTGACTTTTTTCATGTGGATTTCGCTAATTTTCTTCAAAAACACACTCGATTTAGTTCGCGTACCAAAAAGGTAAAAGAAAACAGTTGTTGAGTCCACTCGTTACTTCTTTCTTGATAGTTCATCTTGAATCACTGTAAGGGAGAGCAAGTATTCATTTTACCTACTTTCTATTATATAACGTATGTTTAGGTTACTACTCTCTTGTAGTTTACCTGAATCGTGTGTTCCACCCATTGTAACTGATATCCATTTTAGGAATCGACAGACTCCTAAGCCCTTTTAAAGCAGATTCAATATGTTGGTCTAACCTCATACAGCCACGACTAATTTCAGATCATACTCTAGTAGCTTAATCTGATTATGGGTCATTTGCCGTAATTGCTTATCCATCAAGTTTCAGGTGAAGTTATGAATATCTGAAAAATCATATATGTGAACTGCGGAGTGAAGAATTAAATGAAGGATGATCATCGCAGTCATATACGCAACTTTTGCAGTTGCGATAAGAAAGCATGAAAAAAAATTCAGGCTTGTACGGGATTCGAACCCTTGACCTCTGCGATAACCGTGCAGCGCTCTGCCAGTTAAGCTAACAAGCCAACTGGGAGCAGGTCGTTGAATTGGTTCGTTATAAACCCGTGAAACGATGATGATGAAATTATGATTATATCAAAAATCATATATGTGGACTGCGGAGTGAAGAATAACTGCGATGATCATTCTTCATTTAATTCCATCATGTTTCATTGATAGAACACGCATGGGTCAGGGGTTGTTACCTACCATTTTCTTGGAAAAAACAGAAATTCTGGTTGGAAAAACAATTGGTTCGCGCAAAAAGGGGCTATGATTTGAAGGGATGCAATTCTTCTACTCTTTTTAGGTTTTTAGTCCATTTGGATATACATTATAGCCGGTCTTTCTCCCACCACGTCAAATTTTATACTTTTGTGGTTTGTGGAAATGGTAAGCACCCCAGGGTGCCCTCCAGGGTACAGACGTTCTGTTATTTGACTGACGACTTGAAAGAATTTGGTCCCAAAACTGGTGGACTTGCAGGGGTACGATTGAGACTGACTTGGTTACCTTTGTCGGTCTCTTTTAGCTCGTGTATTTAGGTCGTCACCTCAGTTTGGCGTCACACTACTCACGTACGAACTTCTTCAAAGATTGTTTAAAGTGGATTTCAGTGGAAAGGGGTGAGTACACAATTTTGAATTGTCTTCAAACGAGTAAAAAACGACCTTCAGTAGACTAGTAGATCAATTGGTACTCTCATGGAAGCAAAAATACGTCACTAATAAAATGAATTCTTGAAACGTCATCGCAAAACGCGATTAATGCCCCAAAACGCACTCTGATTGTCAATGTATTTAAGGCCAAAGTACTAATTGAAGACACTATTTTTACGTCTCCCACTGGAGAAGTGGTCGCCTTTTTACGTGGTCATCCGAGCCACGTTAAGGTCTAGCCGTTGGCAGAGCGTGCAAAAACAATCCCTTGATTTTTCAGTTATTTTAAACCCTGAGTATTGGTTGGGCCCTGGAAATCGAACCCGCCACTTCCTGCTCTGCAGTCAACGCTCTTCATTTATTCCGAATGATGTTTTTTTTGTCCCTCGACAGAGTGGTGGTACACGAAGCCTGGAGCGAGAAAAAAGCTTTCAACCCAGACGTATCTCTTCATCCTGACCACATCGGCGGCATGAGACTAGCTGTGGCCTCCTTTGCGGGCATTGAGACTAAGTTCGGCTTGTGCTTACCCAAGTTCTCGCACACTTCAGGACAAAAGAAAACTTGATAAGAAATTCGCCAAACAATCGAAATATGAAGATCCAAGGAAAAAATATTGAGGGCAATTTACGGACGCATTTGTAACTTAGAGGCGCATTAGCTAATCGTTCGCTTTGCGAGTGATCCATGAAACTTGTGTGGGCTAAATACTTTACTATCTGAAATACTCCTACAACTGTTAATCAATGCGCTGATTTCATTTGGACGAGTTATTTAGTGTAGAAGCGGTATTATATTGTAACAAACACGAATAATATACGGCAGTAATATTTTTTTTTTGTATGACAATAGCAGTTTCTCATAGCAAGTGATGTGCTAATCATCGAAACTAACAGGGAGGGAGAGAGTGCAGAAAGGTACTTAGACAAATTACTGTGTTATTGGCTGGTCGTAGAATTTCTTCGTTCCTATAATCAAGTTTTATTTAACAATTATTTAGTCTTTCGAAGCAAGTGATACAAAAATGGGCAGGGATATACTGTAGAAAACAATGTTATTTTGTCCAGTTAGTTTGCAATATTTACTAGTGAATGACGGCTACTGTACATACCACCTCTGACACACTAGTGAAGAAGTGAAGTATTGTTTAGGTCAGTACTTTGTGATCGATTTGATAAAGGAACGAACGATGAGTTTCGCATTAGTTGAAAGAAAGCACTTCGTTTGAATGTCCTTTAGACAAGAGGCTCCTTGAAATGCGGCAATTAAAACAATGAAGAAGTGGTTTAGGGTACTATCCACTGCGTAAATGAAATCTCGGTCCAGTGACTTGTACGATGGTGTTTACATTCGCCTGGCTGATAAAACAATGTTTTAGTTTTATGTTTTGGGATCCTACATTTTTACGAAGATTAAGACCCCTCCGGGTTCGTTCCTTGAATTATTGGACCAAAAACCAACGCTTGGCAACAGTTGTTCTTTTTAAGTGTTGGCTCAAATAGGCCATAGCCAAAAAATACGTATATGTAGTTGTCAGCGACTTGATGGTTGAATTACATGTTGGTATAAAAATGAGACAACTTATTTGAAGCCCTTTCTCGAATAAGTGAATCATGCAGGAAATGGGTATGAATTGACACGTTTAATTTCATGTGTTTGAAAAAGTATTTATTTGCGATGAATCCAATAAGCGGGGCAGAAGGTTTTCATTTACAATCTTTGTTACGGAAAAAATGGCTACGGGAACCAAATATTAAACCGTATCGTCTGTTTTTTCGTTTACGAAGAAAACTCGCCCGTGTGAATGGGAAAACTTGACAAGTCTTCCCTTCTCAAGTTTTCCCATGTTTGGACAAAGTGCATCTTTGATAACGATGCGTCACTAGAAAAAAAAATTAACTACCAATAAAATGCCCATACTTCTGGGCTTGTGCTCACATTAATAAAAAAAATACGTATTTTCTGTATATTTGTGCGTAATGCATTGTAAACAAGTTATCGCGGGTGTGGGTGACATGGCTTGATGGGTCAGTTATCTTGTCTAAGGCGACCCACAGGACCAAAGTGTCTATCACATGCAAACTTACCCACAATGCTGGTCGAGCTACGAAAGCCAAGCACCAAAAATTTGCCCTTGGGGCGAAGGCACCCCTCCTTTCCTAACCCTATTAAATCACTAATCTTCATAGTCATTCGGCGTTCGGCGTGGGTTTTTTGCCGGATTCCGTGTTTTAGGCAAACCCAAGTCGCACCGCGAAACCGCGAGGATCGTAACGACAAACACTGGCGATAATGGTTTTGAGACGTCAAGATGCTATTAGGGAGCTTAAGTATCGACGACGGCAACGGCAGCGAAAACGTCAGTTTTAATATGAATTCCCGTTTGCCGTTCCGGCAAAGAAATGTACACTGAAAAGAGCATGATGCACATGCAAAGTTGTTGTTTTGCTAATCTATACCTGTTGCTTTTTGGCCTAGCCTGCGTAGCTGGCGGGATTCTTGCACTCACGCTAATCCCACCAGCTACGCAGGCTATTTTTGGCCATTCTCGTTGCCGTCGCCGTCGTCGTTGCGCAAGTTTCCTATTGTTTTCCTGCTGTTAACTGTGATTATTATTCATTCAAAATATTTCCCCAATTCTGATTGGCTAAAAGCACTCGCATAATTCACCATAGCAGTTACTGATGACCAAATTTGGAAGAATTTTGTGTTTAACGAGGAAATGACGTCAAAAAAGCAGCCCGTGAAAGTCAATGTACCCTTAACCGAGAAGACCTGGGCACGAGGTTGAGTTGTTTTGGTTGTGAAAACAAAAATGGCCGACACTTCACTCGTTTTAAGAGTAAGAACTACAGCTGGAACTAGGCGAAATAATAGCTAAAAACAGCAAAAACAGCAAGAAGACAACTCGGAGGGCGACATCTGCTATTTGGAGAATATTTGCGGAGCTGGACAAACCTCGAAGATGAACTTAACGTCGATGGAGGTAATCATGTTTTAGCTATGTTTTTAAACTAGAAATTATTTTGAATGAATAATAAAACAATTATTGAATTCGGCTTTCGTATCATATGAAGAATTATGGAGATCTCGGAGGGTGTTATCCGACCTCCATAATTCTTCAATTCTGAAAAGGAAAGACGTCGACTTCATTCGCACTTGAAAGAAAAGCAAATTTTAGCCTAAATTCTCGCTCAGAAGTCAAAAGTACGGGTTTACTAAAATGGTAATGGTTGCAACAACTTCATAAGAAAAGAATTCTTGACACGGATTTAAAGAAAACTTGTGAGTGCTTTTGAATTTATTTAGGGTAAAAACCTAAAAAGCCTCCACAGCAGTGCTTAAAATCCTGCTGAATTGTTGAACTTTTGAGTTTTCGCGTAGGATTTGCCGCTAAGACGAACACAGCACGTAAACAACACTTGATTTCCACTGCTTGGTACCTTTCACTTTCTCGTGATTGGTTGAACCGCTTTGGTAATTCTTTTGTTCTATTTGACGTATCCACAGAAATTTTTTCGAGGCAATTTCACCTTGGAGAAATCGCCGACACAAAAAGGGTTGCTCCCCCATTGGCGAAAACCATTTGCCCATGGGTAAAATGGCTAGTGTGACCGCACTTAGTATAGCCTGTGGTGCAGCCGGCCAACGCATTGTCTAGGTAATTTAGAGTGTCTGCGACGTAGGGCAACATAATAGTGCATGTCTGTGACAGCTGTTTAGGTGTTGTGGTCGAGTTTAACTATAGGGCAGTTATTCCCTGTATTTGGCATTGCTGGGATGGTTGGAAGAAAAACTCGCTCTGACTGGCACTCGACTAATTTTCTCAAGGGTTTTCGCGGCACGATACTTGTAGTGATCGGGATTTTGAGTATGGGGTCGTTAATTTTCGTGTATCAAGCAAGTCTGGTTTTAAACCTTAAACATCATAGAATTCCTCCGAAAATATTACTCATGGAATACAAAGAGGATTCTACAACTGCTTGTCAACTCCCAACCCTAAACCCTTTCCATCCTAGCGTCACTCAATTTATGAAAGATCTTGGCAAACTACGTTGCACAGGAGAAACGTATTCAAGCTTCCATAATAATGTGCTGCAAGTGAAAGGCAAAGGAATCGTTTCAGCGCAATACAGAAAGATAGAGAGGATGCCTGGTAATGATTTTGACGTTGTTCTTTCTAACCCAGTGAGTGTTCAAAACACACAGAAAGGTGAGTCATTTTCCGGTGATTTTGGTTGAGTCAACTTGATCGAAACCTTATCAATCATAAATTTTGAGCTGCCGATGGTCGAATTAATCTAACTTCGGTTAGAAGTTACTATAATTATAAAACAGTTTCCCGCGTTCCCCATTAAGAAAAAGTACACTGAAAATCCTCTTGATCTAAATTGTTGCAAGTCTACTCAGAAATCTCCTCAGTCTTGAATAGCCTAACTGATTGATTTTTAGTCAAATGCAAGTTCCCTTTTACAATCCGTGTTAATTAATGGACGTTGAAAACACTCACGAAATGATCATTCTGTTATCACGAAACCAAGGAATTTGTTTCGTAAATTAAAGATCTCTAAGAGTTGTATAAACGCTAATTCAAAGTAGAACTAAGATTGTGTTTAAGGGTGAAGACCTCGTCTCAAGTCTGACTACATATTTGATAAGAGAAAAAAGACATGAACACAACCAAACCAAACAAGAAAGGAGGAAAATGCCTGCTGCTTTCATTTGGCTTAGATTAAGGCCATACAATCATTAAAATGTATCCACAACAACAGCAGTTTGTAGCCAGAATGCCACATTGGCGAGCTAAATTTAAGTTGCTAATGGTGATATATTCTCACCCAGAGAAAAAACGTCAGAATCAGTGATTACCTAACAAGCAGATTCAAGTCACGTTAGTTTATAAGACAGATAACAGTGCTTTGCACCCGTCAGACAGACTGAAAATACAGGATCGTTTAATACGACCGTCTCCGGGCTGTAAATTAAAGGACAGATTCTGGGTCCTTGATGACATGGTTGCAAAAATGCATTTATCATCGTTAATTTCTGTGTTCATTTTTTAGTTTTATTTACTCAATTCATTCAATTCTCATAGTAGTTGGAAGCTCCGATCAAATATTTAATACTGAAAACGACATGATGATATGAGCTGACGTTATGAGATCTTACGACTGTTGAGAGATGTCAAGAGTAGATAAAACCTTGCTCGGAATTTTCAACAGTCGACTGGAAAAGTATTTCTTTGTCGATAACTTGTTAGTTGACCACACAAAAAGTAACTGATCACATTCTGTTGGACAAGCCGTCATAGCCACTTAAAAGAAAAATATTGAAAAAAGTAAAAAGCTTGCCATGACAAAAAAAAGTTTTCCTTCTGCTTAAGTTGTCGAGTTGTCAGTCTGCTTCAGATGGAAAGAACGTCTGTAGATCGCCTCCAGGGCAAAAGTCGATACTCACATGCGACGAACTAAACTATAATAAATTAAAAATAAACTCCCGCTGGCCCGCTTTTTGGTCTGATTCAGTTGATTGGTTGTTCGACGTCTGACCCCACAGACGATCTTAACTTAATTTAGGTCGACCCATATTACTGAGTTTGGTTCGTCTCATGAAAAGTTCGACGTTTGGCCAAGGCCAAAGTCAGCAACACAGTAGCAAAGGTGACATATTGTGAAAGATTATTTAGAAGCCGATGATGTCTTTTTAGATAGCTGGTGATAAAATTTAAGTTTGGATTGAATCGGACTTTTGGAAGCCGATAAGTAGCTTTTATACGTTACTCGATTTTTAAAAATCAGTTTAGCTGTCAGCTTAGTGATAAATCCGAAAATATATATTGTATTGTGGCAACTTATTTTTCGGTAAAAATGTATCCGAACTGTGCGTCTCTTTAGGGGCTTTCCGAGAAGATTTTGATTCAAATAAGGTTTGTGTATGTTATGTATGTCTACCACTACACAACCTATATTCAATATGTTTTTCTTCCATTCCTACCAGTTGTTAAAAAACATTTCACTTATGCATCTAGGCGTTTTCTTTGGGAATGCTTCAGTTGACGCGGACTTCATCCGAGTGGAAGTTGTAACCTCTTCGGGCGAGACGAAAAGTGACGTACACATGCACGTGTTTCCAAAAAAGGAAATCCTCGAAAGAAAACAGAAACAGGGCGGGATTCCTTTGAATGTTGCTCTAATTATGTTTGACTCCACATCAGCAGCCAATTTTAAAAGAAAGATGCCGAAAAGTTTGGAGTATTTGACCACATCATTATACTCTATTCTCATGCAAGGCAAGTGTGCGTGTATGTCTTCACCTTGATTTTACGGAATGATTTTTCAATATTCGTTGCTGTAATAGATCTTTTACTTGCATGTTTTGTTTTCCCATTTCAAACCATGTGATGTTACCCCCATGTTACCCAAAAGAACGGTTTCTTTTTAATGTCTTCCTACCGGGCATGTTGGCTTAATTTATCCTGATCATGGTCTGAACTGGGAAAACTAAAAATATAATACAGTAAAGACCCGCATATAAGAACACATGATTTCGGGTTCTGGCTGATCTAGTTCCTATTTATCGGGTGCTTAGTGAGAAATCAGCCTGAAGGTGTTCTTAATATGTTCTTAAACTTTGTTTCAGAATTACTGCACATAACATGTTACTAGAGGATTAGTTAGCATATTTTATTGTAAATAAATATCAGTAAATCAATAAATAAAATAAAAATCTGTCAGGTAGTAAATGTAACATTAGTTTCAACATTTTAAAAATATTTCTTACAGTCATGCTAACTCAACCGGGGCCACCATTGACTTGTCAGCCAATCAAATTTGCTTTCATCAGTAAAGACTCCAACGGCTATGCAACCAGTAGTTTATTACATGTATTTGACATTTATATCCTTCAACCAGCTGCAGCATAACATGATCCTCTGGAGCATGAAATCCTTAAGACACCCAGGAAACTGTTATAGTTTTTTAATAGTCTAGCAGCAACCATAGTTACATTACTTTGAAAATAAGAAATGATCGTCGCAGTGAACGCAATTTATGCAATTGCGTAAAGAAGCCTGCAAAAAATTCAGGACTTCAACGGGGTTTGAACCCGTGACCTCGCGATACCGGTGCGATGCTCTACCAAATGAGCTATGAAGCCACTGACGTTGGGAGCAGATTATTGTGGGTTCATATGTTCCCGTGAAAGAAATGAGTGTTAATGATATATGAAATAAATCATATATGAACTGCGGAAATGAAATGAAAATGAAGAAATGATCGTCGCAGTGAACGCAATTTATGCAATTGCGTAAAGAAGCGTGATTTTTTCAGGCTTCTTTACGCAATTGCATAAATTGCGTTCACTGCGACGATCATTTCTTCATTTTCATTTCATTTCCGCAGTTCATATATGATTTATTTCAGATATCATTCACACTTATTTTGCTTTCTTAATCCGACATCCTCTCCCTTAGTATAGCGGAGCTCTCGCGCCGCGAAGAGCGTGCAGCGGAGCACCATTGCTAAGAAAATTGGATAACCAATGCATCCGGAAAAATTTTGGTACTTACGTGACCGTACGTTCGCCCGCCTGCCCGACCGTCCGTCCGCACCACAGGCATACCAATGTAAAATAACTCAATCAGCATACACGTATGGCAACTTGAGGTTATTTTGGCGGGAAATCGCTCAGCTACCCGCGCCTTGTGAAGCAGAGACAACTTAAGAGGCAATAAAGACAAAAACGGAAAGCGGAAATTGTTTCTGTATCCGTGTTGTCTAAAGTATGAAGCTTAGATTAATTGTCATGTCCACAAATTTGGAATACAAGAGAGAGACAGAGAAAAAGAGAAAGTAGGCGACAGGCCAGCGAAGCTCAACGAGAGAAACAGCGACAGACAGCCAGAGAGAGAGATAAAAGACAAAGGAGACACCTTTTTGTTGCGAGAACAACATGAAAATGTTGTAGCGGCGGTGGGAAAATAAGAAATTCTAGCGGTCACCGAGGTGAAAATGAGCGGCAGTGAAAAAAGAAAATGAACAAGAACACGTACGACATTTCCTCCATAAAACGTAACCAGGACGTTTCTAGAAGTTTAACGTTGTAGTCGTGCAAAACAACGGCAAAGAAATGTACAAAAAAGTGTGCTGCACGTGCAAAGTTGCTCTTTTGCTAATTAGACCTATTGTTGTTTTCTCACCGTTCTCATTTGCTTCGCCGCTTAAAGGTGATGTTACACGGGATGATTCGCAACGACGATTTTTAGCAGCACAACACACCGCTGCAATGCTGGAACAATATTAGGACCATTCGAAACAATGTTGCAACGCTGTGTTGCGCTAAAAATCGCCATTGCGAATCGTCTCGTGTAACATCACCTTTTACACGATTTTAATATATAGACACGAGTGTTTTACTGGAAAATATACCACTCGTAAAATTCATCAAAACTACATCCGGGACCCGAGTGGTTTATTTTCCATAATCTCACACGTGAGTTTATCGATGGCGTAATTTTGGTAATTTCCTTCTATTATTTTATCAATGTCATTTTGTTTATATAATAAAAAGAACATTACACGGCGCTTGAAGTTATAAATTTTATTTTCTCGTGGCAAAGACAATATTTTACTCACTAGCTGCGCTCGTTCGTAAAATATTGTTTTGCCACTCGAAAATAAAATTCATATCTTCGCGCCACCGTGTAATATCCTCTATATATATATTTTGTTTGAGCAATTACTATAAATATTATCGAGAGCTTCGCTTTTAGCGCTGACAGAATCTATATATTATAAGAACATGTTTTTATTAGGCTGAACCGGTTCTTATATATATCGTGCGTTATGGGCCAAATTTCAGCCAGATGTTCTTAATCCAGTAGTTCTTATATGCGGGTGTTTACTGTATGAATGTTTGTGTATGAACAGGGGAGACTATCGTAGGAGATGGTACCACTGCACAACTGTCTGCAATGCTTACTGGGATAGAAGAAGCACGCCAGCCGGAAGCTCGGAGGAGAATACGTTCGTCCCAGACAGTTGACAACTGGCGCTGGATTTTTAAGGACTTTAAATATCACGGATATGCTACAATGTTTTCGGAGGATTCGCCGCTATTGGCATCCTTCAATTATCGCTTGCACGGGTTCAAAGAGCCACCTACGGATCATTACGCAAGACCATTCTGGTTGGAAGCCTATAAATTGATAAACTGGAACTACAGGTATTGTATACAAAGCCGGGCATCACACAACGTGTCTTTGGAATATTTACTCAGTTATTTTCGCATGTACAGGACGACACCAAAGTTTGCTTTCTCGTCCCACGCTGATATTTCTCACCGCGACCCCAACACTATTGGTTTTGTTGATGATGATTTCAAGGCTTTCCTGCAAACCTTTGAAAAGGAATCATTTCGTAACAACACTTTGCTGATTGTTTTTGCTGATCATGGAGCACGGTTCTCGGGTTCGAGAAAAACTATTCAAGGAAAACTGGAGGAAAGGCTCCCATTCCTGTCCATAACATTACCGAAATGGTTTCCTAGCAAGTATCCTTACCTCTACGCCAACCTCGTCTACAACTCCCGCGTTTTGACGTCACCGTTTGACGTTTATGCAACTTTGCGTCATATCCTGTCATATCCGAGTTATCCGAACAGCATTGTAATTGGTCAAAGCTTATTTAACCGGATTGACAAACAAAATCGCACATGCGCAAGTGCAGGCGTGGAGGATCATTGGTGTCCTTGCCTCGATTTGGAGGAGGTATCAACTTCTGAGGAAATAGTTAACAAAACAGCGTCGTTTGTGGTGCATTACATTAATAATTCGACGTCCCAAAGTGATGAGCTGTCACAGTTGTGTCAGCAGTTGACTCTTAAAGAAATCAAGAGCGCGTTTCGTGAGATGCCGAAAGAAGCTATGCAAAGATTTCAGCATACACAAAATGCCGCGGACGATAAGTGCGACGGCTGCGTAGCGGTGTCGGGCGACAAAGCTGAAAATACGCTTGTGAAAGACACGCTGTATCAGATTCAGTTGGTGACGTCTCCTAATAAGGGTTTTTATGAGGCTTCCGTTAGATGGAACAAAGGTTCTCCTCTGCTTCTTGGAGAAATTAGCCGTATTGACGCGTATAAAGACCAGCCACATTGTATCGAAAAAGATTTCCCACACCTCAGAAAATACTGTTACTGCAATAAGCAAAGTCATTGAAAGAGTTGTACATAGTCAGCTGAGTATTCATACAGATCAGCTAGGCTTTCTTTACAAATAGCAGTGTAGATTCAGGCGTACGTGGCCATAGCACTCAACAAGCCATCGCTCAATTAAATTACTGGGTCATAGAGGCCATGGGTGGCGGAACTGAAGTCACTGGTCTAGATTGATTGTAACTGGTCTAGATTGATTGTAATTAGTATTTTTAATATAATTAGTGAGGACTTCCCTGAAAACCACTCAATATGACAGGAGCCTATCATTATTTTCATTGCTCTCCAAGGTTTAGTTTTGCGAGAATAAACTGTGTTTTAGTATATATTTGTTAAATCATTTCCTTGGAATTAAGCAGATCGATTTTGTGCAAGTTGCTTTATTTTATTACATAATCTCGGCAAACTGATTTTAAAACAAACAGCTGTTTGAAGAATTTATAGTAACTTTGACCCAGGGCTACGGATCAGATCGGCAATACGGGTCAATTTGGAACAATGCACAATTCATTTTGCTGTCAGTTTTTAAAGAGATAACTTTGGTGAGCAACTAATTCAACAAGTATCATTTCGGAAATTCTAACCAATCCTGTTAGAGTTACGCACAAAAACCTCCTAAAATTTTTGGGGAAATCCACTGCCGATTTGGCTATTCACATACTTCTCTTTCCTGACAACAATTTCCCCTTTTTCTAGAAAGTTGGCCAGCTACAATTGCACGGGAAAGAAAACCGATCAATTGGGCAACAAAGCTGACTAGATATAGAAAAGACAGGCCGCAAAGTATAAACAAAAGAGAGGAAGAAAGGACGATCGCAATAGATTGGTAGATAAACTCCAAATTTTAGCTTATGTGCATGCGACAAAAAAAGGATGAGGTTTAGGATGTTCACACTATAAGGGATAGAATTTGCGCCGGCACGAAAACCATACTGGATAGGGCTTCTATTTGCACATAAGAACCGTGATTTCGGCGTGATTTCTGTAACGGAGCGACGCTGCGCCGCGCCGATTTCTAGAGTGGAGAGTCATTCATACATCGGATAGGTGTTCTCACTATATACCGAATAGCTTTTCGCGTCGGCACGAAAAGCTATTCGGTATAGCAGTGAATTAGCAATTAGCAATTAGCAGTGACATATGCCACTATAGCGGACTTACACGCGCGCGAAGCGCGCAGCGGAGCACCATGGTAAGAAAATTAAGTAATCTACCTATCCGAGAAATTTTGGTAATCACGTGACCGTTCGCCCGCCCGGCTGCACCACAGGCATACCAATGTAAAATAACTCAACCAACAGGTATGGCAACCCAAATGCAACTCGAGGTTATTTTGGCGGGAAATCGCATAGCCACCCGCGTCTTGTGAGCTGAGACAATTAAAGAGTCAAAAAAGACGAAAACGCAAAGCGGAAATTGTTTCTGTATCCGTGTTGTCTAAAGTATTCAGCTTAGATCAACTGTCATCTCCACAAATTTGGAATATACAGAAAGAGAAAGTAGGCGACAGGCCAGGAAGCTCAACGAGAAAAAGAGCGACAGAAAGCAAGAGCGGGAGAAAGAGAAAGTAGGCGACAGGCCAGGAAGCTCAACGAGAAAAAGAGCGACAGAAAGCAAGAGCGGGAGATACGAAGCCATTTGCTGGAAGAACAACATGAAAAATTTGTAGCGGCGGTGAGAAAATGAGAAATCCTAGTGACCACTAAGTGAAAATGAGAACAGGTACGACGTTTCCTCCATAAAACGTGTAACTAGGAAGTTTCTGGAAATTTCACGTTGTAATCGTGCAAAACAACGGCAAAGAAATTTACAAAAAAGTGAGTGCACGTTCAAAGTTGTTTTTTTTTGCTAATTAGACCTATTTGGGACCTTTAGCATCAGGTTTTTCATGGCAAACGGCAAACCGCAAAATGTCACGTGACCACGGCCTTGCGGTCACGTTTGCAGTTTGCAGTTCACGTTTGAACCGCAGGAAGGGCTTCCAGCGGTAAGTGATTTACAGCAAGGTTTTTTGCCACAAAGAATTGTACAGCCTCGCGTTTAAAGGTATGAACTAGCTTTTTATATCCGTTTGCGATGCGTTTGTTGGATTTTTGATCTCGAATCAATGAATTATTGCTGATTTTTGGGCTATTAAAGTGATGCACTTTGACTTGATGAGAACAACATGGCGGCCCTAAACAATAAACGCGTAGTTCAAATCAATTTTATATTCCTTTCTCGGTGCTAACAAAGGAAAGTATTCTGTTCCAATCCAGAGTTAAATTTCTTTCTATATTGTTACTGAATTCATAACTTCACTCAGTCTCTTTTTGGTTCCTATTTTTAACATATTACTCCGCGAATATCATTTTATTTTGCTTATTTCTTTTAGACTGGGGAGCTCAGGCTTCATAAAGCCTTCTGGTTTCTTCTGACTCTCTTCTGGGCTCCCTTGCAACCTTACAATTCCTATATGTATTCTTGTATTGTATTGTATTTTGGCTAAATAAAAATGAACTGAACTGAACTGAACTGAACGCCTTGCTAAAGTTTGAAATCTCGGCAACGCGAAACTGCGGTTTGCGGTTTACCTTATGCTAAAGGTCTCTATTGTTGTTGTTTTTACCGCTCTCGTTGCCTTCGCCTCTTAGCATGACACGATTATATATTTTGTTTGAGCAAACTATGAATATTATCGAGGGCTCCGCCTTTAGCCCTGGCTAAATCTATATATTATAGTGTTGCAAATCTCCATTTTACTGGGCTGCCATTTTCATGCCAATTGGAGGTCTAAAAGGGGGGAGTTGTTGAAAAATGTAGTTTTGCCACACCAGAAATTCCTTAGCCTATAGAGTGTTTTCACTCACGTGGCCAGCCAGTATCTATGTAAATGCATTGGAACAAAAGAAAGCGTTTGCATAAGAAAAGAGTTCAAATCTCACTGTACCCTCCTTGGGACACCAACATGGCGGCCGTTTTATTGTTTTGGAACACCAATATGGCCGCCGTAACGTCATGTGAAAACACTCTATACCCAGTTTACACAAGTCCGGCCAATTTTTAATTTTGAACGGGCAAAAACTTGCACAGATCCGCCTGTCTGACTTGGGTCGCTCCCATTATAGACCTTACCTTGGCTCCTCGTGCTCCGTTGCGAATACGACCTGTTCAAATTCCCGTCACGTTAGCCCAGTGTAGTTGTCAAATGTCCCTCCAAAAGAAGGTACGTTTTGCAGATTGTGAATTTCGAAAAATAGGCTTGAGCGGCAACTACAAAAATTGAACACTCGATGTCGTTTTTAAAAACGCAGCTTTTGAAATCCTTTCCGGGTAAGCAATTCGTTTACAATAGCTGTTTCCTTACCTACAAACTCCTCTATCTCACTAACAAAAAGTTCGCATCCAGCGAACAGCAACCACGTTGTCAGACCCGGATCGCACAAGGAAGTTAAACTTGATCCGTTCGGTTAACATTGCCCTCCCTAGCCTGGTAAGGGTCAAATCGGCCCCATTTCTTCCAATGCTTTTGAATGATCTGTACGTTCTTTTGCAAAAAAAAAAAAAAAAAAAAAAAAACAGACAAAAAGAAAAGAAAAGAAAAAAAAAAGAACGAAAAACGAAAGGAGCGCGAAAGAGACTGATTCTTTTGTTAATAAATCCCGTTGTCAGTTTTGTCTGTTTAACAAACTTACTCGTATAAGAATAATTTATAGATTAATTTAATTTTTAAGTATAGTTGAAACAAATAAAAAAGCACAAGTTAAGATATTTAATAATAACAATATAATAACAATAAGGAGAACATTTTTATAGCGCTTATCCCGTAATGATCTAGGCGTTTAAAAAGTGAAAAAAATAAAATTAAAATAAATATTGATTAAACTAAATTTAAATTTAAATATAACACATGTAAAATCAAAAAAATCTTTCTGATGACTAAAATAATAGCTCTTAAAAAGGTAGGTTTTAAGTTTATACTTAAAAATATTTAGATTCTCGCATGAGCGTATATCGTCAGCTAGTTTGTTCTCAAGACCGGGGGCTGAGACAGCTAACAGGATTCAGACTGAGCGTAGAAGATGATCTAAGCGGTCTAGACGGTAAGTAGCGGGTGATAAGGTCTTGAATGTAGGTTGGAGATTGCTGATGCAGAGCCTTGAAGGTAAGTAGTGGAATCTTGAATTTAATTCGTTCAGAAACAGGTAGCCAGTGAAGACCGAAGAGGATGGGAGTGATGTGATCACACCTCCCAGAGCGAGTAATCAGTCTGGCAGCTGCATTCTGCACCGATTGAAGCTTTTTGACGACGTTTTTAGGGACATTAATATATATTAAAGTATTGCAGTGATCGAGTTTTGAAGTCCCAAAGGTGTGAATAAGAATCTCAGTAGTTTGCGATGATAAGTATTTCCTTAATGGTGCTAAGATGATAAAAGGCAGATTTACAAAAATTGTTGACATGGGGAAGCATGGACATAGTGGTATCGAAGATAACGCCAATATATCTTGTATGTGAAAGGGGCTTGATTATGTCAGTTCCAAAGCGAAGCGCGGGGGTAAAGATTGTTGTGGATTGTACTTTGAGAATAATTAGAGAAGCTCGGTCTTTTCGGCTTTTTTTAGTTTTAGTCTGTTGATAGACATCCACTTATCAATGTCGGACAGGCATTCCTCAATCTTAGTGATACTGTCGGTTAGTTCCATATCGTTGTTTGTAGACGAAGAAATATATAATTGAGTGTACGTCGTCGCCGTAAAAGTGAAATTGCATTTCGTGAAATCGTAGAATGGCGGCCAGTGGTGCTGAGTACATCAGTACAGAATTGGTCCAAGGAAAAAAACCTTGAAGTACACCGCACTTGAGCTCGCGAGACTGTGATCTACACCCTTCGATAAAAGCAAATTGCGAGCGATTAGTAAGGTAGGAGCGAAACCATTCAAGAGCTGTGCCAGAGATAGAGTATAGAGTATTTAGAGTGCAATCTTTTAAGGAGGATATCGAGATCCACAGTGTCAGAGGCGGAAGACAGGTCTAACAGTAGAAGCACGACACAGTGACGTTTATCAATAGCAACCAAAATGTCATTATAAACGCGCACAAGGGCGGTTTCACAACTGTGGAAAGGTTTATAGGCAGATTGTAGCGGCTCATTTAGCTGGTTAGCTTCTAAATATTTTTGAAGACGTACTGCGACGACCTTTTCAATAATTTTTGAGATCACCTTGAGGTTTGAAATAGGTCTGTAGTTTGCAAGAACTTCATGATCTAAGTTGACTTTCTTAAGTAGTGGAAATAGAACAGCAGTTTTCAAAAAAGACGGAAAATGACCGGATTCCAATGACAAGTTGACAATCTTCAGGATAATTGGTAAAAGTAAATCGAAGTGCTGTTTTAGTAGGGTGGCGGGAAGGGGATCCATAATACAGGATTTCATGATGATATTGTTAGCAATGTTCGACAGTTCGGTGTTAGAAGTTGGTGCAAAATGTACAAGCTGACTAGCCTGTTCCGGGCGTTATTTTTTTCTCGCTCTCTTCTTTCGCGCTGCACTCCACTATTCGAACGCCTGGAACAGAATACAAGCTGACAGGTTAGTGATGAACGGTTCTGAAGAAATCAGGAATTACAGGAGTACCAAGATTGCTTCTGATACTGACGAGTTTCTCCTCAAAAAAGTGGACGAATTTATTTGCGAGATCAACTGCAGAAGGGCTGGTAGGGAAACGTTTATCTACTTTCCTGTGAAGAAGACGAGTAATTGTGCGAAACAGGGTTTTGCTGTAACTTTCAGCTGAATAGATAGTAAGAATAGTAATCTATTTTTGATTTGAAAATGGTGTTCTTTACAACAGTGCGTTGATTTGAAAATGGTGTCCTTTACAACAGTGTGTTGGTCGCTGTGAGATGGATAGTCGGATATGAGTCGCGAACGACGCCATCGAAGGAAGGAATTGTTTCATCTCGAGAAATTTTATCGTCATTATTATTATAATTATTATAATTATTATTATTATTATTGTTATTATTATTATTACCCTCTTCATCATAAAATAATTATACGGAGAACAATTTCTAAACAGAAGGAAATACTGATTGTTATTTAAAGAAGGTTTTAAAAGTCACTAAAAGGCTTAGAGGCCAACTGTTGTTCGCAGTGTTTTTCTCATACGCTTGAAAGACAAACTGGATCATGTGAATCTCTTAAAAATAAAAACATTGAAGAGCCACTTACTACCATTTACTGTAGTGGCCTATGACAAAAGAAATCAATATTTTCCTGTCCTTTCACTCATAAAGGGAAATACACTTCATTTCCGTATAAATGGTTTGTTATATTTAGCAGGAAGGGAATAAAATTAAAAATATATAAAAGAAGTGACAGTAAAATTTATTCGACGCGTACAATAGGTTTGGACATCTTAAAATGCTTTCTGTCAAATGCCTTACCACAAAAAAAATTACCGTCTGCAGGTTGACTGTTTCTACAAGCGGATGATAAATCTGCAGATACACTTTTTTAACCGCGACAATCAGGTCGCCCATAGATGGCACTATGCCCTAAAAGGAGATTAGAAAAAAAAAACTTGTCACGAGTACTTTAAAAATTTGTTTCTTAACCAAGCATATGGTATGGTGATAAAACTATTCACTGCCCTGGGGCTGCCCTAGACGGTCGGGAACATTCGTGTGCAGCTAAGAGAATCAATGCAAATATGAATGAATAACCCTGAATATGTTGTCATTAGCAATCTAAAGCGTTTACTTGGGAAATATTATAAACTGCAGACAATTAATACTCTATATTCTGATTCATGTTCACTTTGTACTATTGATGTCAATATTTGCACTCCTTTCTACGTCAGTTCTTTAAAACAGATTTACTGTGCATGTGCTATTTTTTCCCTGTCTACTCAGTCGACCATACAAAGATTAGTTGCTTAAAACCTTAAAAAAATTATTCTTCCTTTATTTAATTCTGATTCTAATTACCTCATGTCTTAGGTCGAATTTTCTCCGTCCGCACTTCGAGATAACGACGATGCCAAAGGCTGTTTAGCACGGACAAAACATAATAAATGTTAAAGCATAATCGGATGATTTGCAGTTGTGGAATATTTCATTTATCTGGCATCCGATTGTAAACATCATCAAGCCGATGGAGCGGGTCATTTTAACTGATCAGATCACAAGCTAATTAATTTGACCAACATGAATATTAGTATTTTATCAGTTCCATATAATTAAGGTTGTCGATGCGGGCGTTAAAAGGACTTCTTCGGTTTGATTTCCAATTAACACGCTTAAGGCAATATTAAAAAAAAAAAAAAAAACAATATTCAGTCAATTCATGCTCACAATTGCTTAGATTCAGGGAGTATCTCCTAAATTAATCACTGATATTTCAAAGCAGTTGTATTGCGTTACGAAAATCAAATATATATTTTTTCGTTTTAAATGTTGTTTTTAATTTGGGGCCGGAAAGACAAAATCCCTTTATTTGCTACGTTTTAAGAGGTTTATTTGGACTGTGCCTTCTCCGATTTTCCCCGAAATTATCCCAGGCATTAATTTAATTTGTTTGCGTTTCCCAGCACGAAAACCCACAGAATGATTCAATTCAGTGTTTTAAAAAAGCCATTCAACCAAGGAAAAACAAGGAAACCCATAGAAACGATCGCGAATGATATTTAGTATATATAGGGTTTAAATAAACAACTCAAGAGCACGACAACCGCAACACTGAAACCACGCTTTAATAGCATAGCACCCTTAGCAGCTTATTTGCAAATCTATAGGAAGCATTATTTCTTTTGGAACTTTTGCTTTAAAGAGTATTTTTGGTCCACTATCTACTATTTTCTTTTGTCATTGAAGTCTTTAAAGTATAATGAGCCAGACCTGTGTCAATGCCACTAACTACTCACCTGACAAGAATGCCCAAGTAGGACATCTTTTTCACTGAAACTATATCTTACATTCAACCTTTTCTTAACATAGTGGGATATAAGGTGAAGAACATTGATTCTTGTGCTTTCATCACGGATGCCTTTCACCTCCAAACGAAAAACTTCCTAATCTATACTCAAATTCAACCAATTTTTAATCTCACATGGCTAATGGGGATCTTATTCCGGTCCCATAACATATTAGTTATTCCTTTTGGTCGGTTTTTAAGTCCCAACGGCTAATGTTAACCGGTATAAACTGTGATAAATAAGCTAAAGATAGTATTTTTTATTAATATCGGGTTTAACGAACTTCGAAGTTCTAAAGCTGATAAGCGGAGGAAGAATCGAGAAGCTCAACCCACACTTAATTTATTTCTGAGGTCCCTACTGTAGATAATTTGCGCATCTGCTGTTGAGGAATATAATGGAATAAGGTAAATTATTCAAATAATAAAAGTGAAAATAGGAAGATTCGTTTCATTTTTTCTGTAAATTTCACAGCTGGACTTTTAAGATCGTAGTGTATTATTTTAAATGCCGCTTTCTTCACGCATACAAGATGACGTCGTTTGTAAAGTTCTTGAACAAGCTGCATGGTTACTCCTTCTAAGTTCTGTTAGGGGTTCAGAAAAAGAAGTAAAACTTCCAGATCTTGCTCTCCTATAGTGCTTGAAAAGTTTTTCAGTAGCTTTCCTGAACTGATGATTATAAATGGTGTAAATAATGGGATTGAAGGCAGAGTTGCAGTTTGGCAAAAGATGGACGAACATGACTTTCAGTAAAACGGATAACCAACGAGGTAATCCTCGATAAACCTCTGGGCTGTGAAGACTCAGCAACGTCATAACGAAAAAAGGCGACCAACAAACACAAAACACGCTGAGAAGTATGATCAAAGTTTTGGTTGCTTTCACCTCGAAGAAAATTGTTCCAGCAGACATTCGGGTTGACTTTCGCCGTGCGTTCGGTTTATTTCCGGCGTAAAGTGTTTCATGCCGACGAAACATTTCCTTTGCCTGAGCAAGAGCCATTTTGAAAACAAAGCAATACATAAGTACCATAATAAGGAAAGGCGCGAAAAATCCTATTACGGAAATAACTGTCAAGAAGATCTTGTTGTCAATGTAACACGTTTGTCTTACGACTATAATGCCTGGCGCTTCGCCCTGTACAAAAGATAGCGACGCAAGACATACGGAGTATCCCCATAATGCTATTAAAGTCAAAACCACCCTCACGGATGTCATCCGTATGTCGTAGGTTAGAGGAGAAGCGATTTTTAAATAGCGGTCGACGCTAATAGCTGCTAAGTTAGCGATGGAGGCAGAACAGAATAGTAAATCTAACCAGATCCAGAATTTGCATGCGGCCAGTCCTAGTGTCCAATGGTAATTCTGTAGAATGTTGACGATACGAAAAGGCAGACACATCACTGCGAATAAGAAATCGGCCATCGCCAAGGAAAGAATGAAATAGTTTGTAGGAATTTGCAGTTGTTTGACTGTAAAGACGAGAAAGCAAACTAGTCCGTTTCCTCCAACTGATATTATGAGCACGACAAGAAGAATGATGACCTGGGAAATAATTTCAGTATTACTTGGACCAATCGTCTCTCCACCGCTCCATGCATTTCCAGAAAGATTCTGCGCCGCCTCATGAGGAGTGCTGGACGAGGTGAAACTGTTGTTAATGATGGTATCCTCTTGCATATTGAACAAAGACGTTAACTCTTCCTTTGAAACACGAAAACCTTTGAGCATTAGAAATAGACTAATCGCTTTACATTTCTCGAACCTTCCCAAGCCAACAGCAAAGTCTTGAATTAGCGTTTTCTCAATGCATATATACTCAAGATATACGACCTCAAAAGTGCGTAACCTCAACCAACCCAGGCTTTTGGGTATACTTTCATAACTAACTGAGCTTCGGGCTAAGGAACAAATTCAGAGAAATGAATCCAGAAGTCGCTACACAGGCTACACAGGTCAATCGTATTCTACAGTTATATCCCCCAGACAGCTGTTTTTTTGTGCCACTTCTTTTCTGTGTGGACTTCTGTGAGATCTCCCTGATGCGTTATGGAGCCTTAAAGGCGAGTTAATACCTTTGACAGTCTTATGTTATTGAGAAATGTTCGGAAACGGATGGACTTCAAATTGGAGAGGTAATTATCCCTCTTATGATTGGTTCCTATCCCTTTGATCACCGCCAAATCATTCCGAATTCATTTGTTTTGTTAACTCAAACTCAATAACTAAACATTGGGAAATTTGAATTAAAATAGATTTTGGTCGCCTTGACCGTGAGATCAAAAACATCGGCTGGAAACACAAGCAGAATAGGACACCTTTCAAAAACATTATGTTTTTTTACACCCAGGGAAATATCAATCTTATTTCACTAATTTACCAATTACAACATTCCCAGAGAAGAATGGCTAATTAAAAAGTCAATGTACCTGCATTTCGTTTTCCGATAAAACTTAAAGGGGTAAGTTTACATTGCAAAGCTCCGATTGATATCTTTTTCAGACAAGCCTCTATTATCGTAAAGTAACAAATATTCGAACATCATCAATATTGAATTGAAATGGCCAATGGAAAATTTTAATTGAACAGATGCACCTGCCGTCGGTTCTTTTGTTTCACTTGCAGCCCGACTTTTTGCAGTCAAACCCAATGGACAAAGTTTGCCGTAAGGGCTTTTAGCGGGCTTTTTCGTTGATCTCCTCAGATTGAATGTCCCCCTAGCAAACGACCTGAAAAAATAGTTAAAGAACATTTGTGAGTTTGTATAAACAACAAAAATATTTGAAAACCTATCGGCCTTTCAGCTAGCTAATCGAGCCCATTATGATGTTATCTTAAACTTCTGTTACAGAAGAACTATCAACGCAGGCATCTAGATTTTTCATCACTGACAATAGACTGTATACTGACAAGCAAACTTTTAATCAACTTGGTCGGCAAGAGAGATAACTGTCGTTAGCAACAGTAACGATGTCGATTGTCACGTCCGGGTTTTACTTCAATTACCTCTCACATCAAATTCTGTCGAGTCTGGGACGGACAGTTAATTATTTATAATTGTTTTTTGTGGTTTTTATTGACTGTTTTGTTCTTTTTCTCTTCAACTGCTATAGAAAAGTTAGAAATTTTTGTTTAAATTTTCTTAATAGCTAGTCCTCCGAGGAACGATTTTTTGCTTTTTGTTCGTCGAAGTAAGTAAAGCTGGACAAACATCAAGCTGCGTTGGGTAGATGTAAACAGATAGCCTTTATTAAGCCGTAGAACATAATGGTGCCAGACACTAACAAACTTTAAGTCCTTAAATTCATGTTGCTGGTCCAGCATAACGCATTAAACATATTGGAATAAAGTGCGTGCATATGAAGTGCGCTCACTGTTATCATTACAAACCTAACAGCACGTTCTTCTTATCACCGGACTTTGCCAATTAGTAGTATTACTCGGGAAATGGTAATAACAGCACATGATGATTATGTCTAAAAGAAGACATTTTTAGCACAATTAATGATACTAGAAGTTCTCATTGAGAGGGGAAGTGCTGCCGTTAGTTACGGTGCGAATAGGACAAAGACAGTTTGTAGAACAGTTGAACATATGAATTCTTTTTTATTAAAGTCAATAACTTAGACTTGTTGGCATTATGAAACACTCAGAGCGTAATATAAAAAATGAACCGATCACGATGACAAATATGCTTATATTCATATAACTCGCTAAGGTTTCAATACCATTTGTAATTCATTTTAACAATTTACGAAATTCTAAAACAACAGCAGTGCTGATATATAGGCTGTTTCTTCACCGAACAATCATCGTACACAGGATGAGATGAGTTGCGAACAAATAACTGACGTAAAAGCCAAAACTTGTTTATTCACAGGTCAGGTAGATGTACAGCACATGCCGTTCACTTATGTAACTTACAATCCTAATTCTCGAGATAACAATCTGTGTGACAAAAGAATACTCGCTATAACTTATCTTGAAACTTAGAATAAAAAAAATAAACCGAAAAAATGTTCCGTACAATACTTCTTGAACTGTTCTTACTGTTTAGGCCGTTTAAAAAGCCAGCAAACATCCCATAAACTACGATTTCTGCACAGATCTTACATGAGAACCAAACAAAATGGCGGGTTGCTACTGAGAGAAAGACAGGCACGGCAGCTAAGCACTCGCTTAAGCAAACCGCTGACTGCACAGCGCTGCAGTCACGCATTGATTGAACATCGAACCATGGAACCATTGAAAAATCTCAAATCGCTCAGGAATATGGTCTGCTGCCGGCTGATGCCCGGCAGCAAAAAGACCAATAAAGTCCCTCGCGGTCGGACGAAAGAGCAGGAGGGGAAGGCCCGGGTATAGGACCCATAAAAGGCTTTTATAGCCAACCAAAAGCAGACATGGATATTCACATCAAAATAAGGTTCTTATTTCGAAAGCAAACACTAAGAAGGGCTTTGATGTAATTCTGACGAGACGAAGATGGTCATTCCACGTTGGCATGGCAAGACAGCCTAGATTGCATTCATCAATACGAATAACCTGAGAGAGAGCTCCCCAATCAGACCGTTTGCAGCGGGTTGGTCACGTGGCACAAAAACTCCATGCTTGAACGCAAAAGTCGCAATGAGAGACAAGGCAAACAGAGCAAATTACTATTGAAAAATGTCAGCTCTTTGTTTGCCCTCGATGCGTTTCTTGCGCCTCAGCATGGTTTTTTTGTATCCCATGACTGGCCAGCTGGCCAGCTGGGTTCCCCTCCCTCTCGCCTGACTTTTCAGGAAATTCTCGAAATGGAGAGCTTAAAATGCGCGCAGGCTAGGAAACTAAGTGAAAAAGACCGAGAGTTTGTAGTTCACAAAGTCAGGAAGATGCAAGTGTTAGGGATGGCATGTTAACTTGGAGCAAAACTTCCCTTGCTTGGAGCTGGCGCATAATTAAAAGAGTACTTTGAACTCGTCTTAGCAATGAAAGGCCTTTGGTACACGACTTTGTCCATTCATAGTTCCGACGGTTATGTCATCCTGATGAGCTCCAATAAGGGTGAAACAGCTGTCCATAGCTGCCACTTTAGTATATTATAGGCCTCCAGTCCAGAAAAAAAGAACAGTCTGAGACTGGATAAAAACTGAGACGGTGCCCAACCTTCAGAGTGATTTTACATCACCCAATAGCAAGAAACAGTATCTATGAATTACAAAAGTGGTAAGTGGTAAGTAGAGCGGGTCGCTTACGAGAATGAGCTCTCGTAAGCGACCGCATGGTAGGCAATAGAGGGTGGTCGCCTACGACAGCTTCAGAATGTCATTAATAATTCCAAAAGCATACAAAACGCTTGAAGCTATTGCTGTAGAATCCAGGATATATAGGACTGACATAGTACTACTAGCAATTTACAGGCCGCCTAAACCGTCCGGTAGGTGCACAGCAACATCCTCTGGGGGGAAATGCCTTCAAAGAGTGGAAGAAAAAAATCATCGATATATCTCTGTAGGCGTGTTTTCAAAAACAGTTTGTCGTCATTGCTGGCAACTTTATCTGTTGAAGGAATTTTAGATTTTGATTTATGGGCTAACAACCTTCAGTCGCTAGGATGTATAGAGCTTGCGAAGTTGTTTTGTGGTAGCGAACACAATCAACTAAGCAGCTTCACCGTCTATTTTAACCCGATAACTGATGAAAGAATTCATCATTTAGTCACAGCACTCACACACACTAACTGCAAGCTAACCAACTTAAGCTTCATTGATAACAAGATAACTGACGAAGGTGTTAAACAACTGACTGTAGCACTCACACACACGAACTGTAAACTAAATAGCTTATCCCTCGAAAAGAACCAGATAACCGATGAAGGTGCGAAACAGTTAACTTCAGCACTGACACACTCTTACTGCAAACTAACCTTCTTAATCCCTCAGTAGTAACCAGATAACCAATAAAGGTGCTAGACTCTTGACATTAGCAATCACACACTCTAACTGCAAACTAACCTACTTATTCCTACGAGGCAATTGGGGAATAACCCATGATTATAAATCGAGGAATAAAAACTGTGAGGTATATATACCTAAGCTATAAAAATGTGCGTAAATGTTTCCCTGAACAGCGCTGATTTGAGTCAGAATTGTGTGGCATTTTTCATTGAGCCTTAAAAAAAAGTTAAGTTTTTTCTTCTTCTTCGGAAACGTTCCACGACCAGGACACTTCATCCAATGTTGAAGTTCTTCTGTTCCCAGTTATGTATATCTGACTTCATGTAAACATTGCTCCTCCTACACTCTTAAAGTCCTCAGCTAAGTATGGCTTTGGTACAAAGAATTCACCCTCCCCACCCAAGAGACTCAGGGGTTCTCTACTCATCCCCTTGAGCTCTGCAATTGATCATTATCTGCAGAGGCTTGACCGAGCTAGATCAGGGGCGAAAGGAAACAAGTTATTTCCCAGTAAAAGCCTCTACTGGACAGTGTACCTTGACATAGTTAAAATGTGTGATTTAAACAAACTAAAGCTAAAAAGGTCCAAACAGATAAAACTTTGCTTAGTCCTAAAAATTTCCAATAATGGTTAAGCTTAGCATAACTTAAAAATTATTTTACGTAGCTATACACACAGCTATGTGATATATTTTAGCTCTACGTGGTAACAATGTATATTAAAATAAACTAGGAGGGTCCATACAGATAACAGTTTATAAACACCGAAAAAGCATCAATAATGGTAGAGACTAGAGTAAATTAGTAGACATTTCGGAATCATTTTAGATACCTGTAAATATAGCTGCGTGTGATATATTTTAGCTTTACATACTAACAATGTGCATCCAAACAAACTAAAATTGTCCATATAAATGACGCTTTGCTTACTCCGAAAAATATCGTCCCATAATAAAGACTGGGACAAATTGATAGACATGTATAATCAATTGAGACAGCTATATATACAGGTTCATATGATATATACATTAAAACCTTTACCTTTAGGGATGCGTTTTACCCTATAAGCATGATTACTGATTCACAGTAACAATAATACTCGGGGGCACCCAACGGGAAATTTTAAGAAAAAGACCTAAAAACAACAACAAAGCGTTAATAAAGTTTTCTGAGACTATTTTAAGCATTTTGGGAGATTGCTGGAAAAAAATTATCTGTTCCTCACTCCCAGCAAGACTGATGGAAGAGTTCCCAGCCAGCAACCTTACAACCTGCAACCTGACTTACTGGGAAGTTTCATAGGGCACAATTCAGATCTTGAGTGGTAAGTAACCCATACAAGTAACCCGTAGCAGCTATTCTAGACTTCAAATCCCCTCTGACACCCCGAATTATCTTTTTCCCAGCAACACTTTCCTTCCAAGGACTATTATTTCTTTCACATCTCCCAGCCAGCAAAACTGTGCCTGAAGAACAGATATTTTGAGGAACAGATCCATTGGGTGCCCCTGAATACTGACAGTAAGCGTCATCTTGTATTTTATCATGCAGTTATCTTTTACATAAGTCGCTGATACATTTTTAACACCACCACCAATAACAACAACAGTTTATTCAGTTGTCAAATGAGTTTGGTCTATGTTACCCACAATTAATGGAGCTATGCTAGGTGGGCAATAATACAATAATTGTCTTCCATAAAGTCGGCAAAACAACGTAAGTAAAGAGAAAGGAAAAATAAAAATAAAAGGTAGCACCTACAGTTATAAGGAAGGAAAACACTTTAACTGAATAAGGAGTTCAGGTAGGAGCTGGTAATGGTACTCATAACAACATACACCTTCTTGGTCTTCAAAACCTTGATCAGTAATTTATGTAATTTACGCTTGAAAGGGTCTTTGCGCTGCTTACACCACTTCTAGAAAAAGATAATAATAGCTGATTGAGTCTAGATCTCTGGACGTAAAAATTACCTGCGGCAGAAAATCTGGTATAATAAGAGTGGATCATGTTAGAACGGACGAACAATTCAGAAATTTTAGAGGGAGCCCGGTTATTGGAGATATCGTCCATTAGGATAGCCGAATATTTAAAGTACAGGCAAAACACCAGACCTGACGAACAAAGGTATGGCATGAGCTCTCCAGTCAGAAGAGCACATTAACCGTAGAGCTCGTTTTTGCGGTATTAGAATTTTGTTCAGACTTGAATTGGCAGCTTGTCCCCATGCAACAATTTTAATTTAGTTATTCATCACAGACTGTATATAGGTTTAGTGTTTGATATGATGTTATTAAAGGTCTGTTAAACTAGTAAGAAGTCGGCCTGGCCTTCCTCCTTTAGTCTGCTATACACAGCCGTGTTTAGTGTCGTCACGCATTTCTCCTCCTCAACAAACGGCTGCCAGAACCGAACCATATTTCTTTCCAGCGTTTAGCCAATTAGAATCCAGCTTCCATTTTCTGGAAGTTGTTCGCGCCACGGACACTCGTCCAATCACAACCTTGCTTTCATCAGTACCCCATGTGCGGTTGACAAAGCACAGCAATATGGCCGCGCTCTAGGAAGCATTCAGTCGAGTGGCTCAAATCTTCATTCAAAATTTCGGAATTAAGGTGGCCCAAACCAATTTATTTGCGCGTTGGTTATGTTTTGAATCGCGTTTTTCAGCAGAAATGATTTAACCGATTTCTATGATTTTTGGTATCCTTAGTAAAAAAAATGGTCGAACTTTAAGAAAATGCTATTTATTTTCTTATAGGTGTAAAAACATTTGCGATATCGGCATATGTTTAAAACCGCATTTCTACAAAAAAAGTCAGCAATTTCAAAACCCTAAGACATATTTTTCTCTAACTTCGACAAATAAGCCTAAGAGCTCTCTAGTTTTGTATCTGCAAGTTTGAAGTCAATCGTGATCGTAGAACTCTTAGCACAAATAGCTGGTCAAATTTAACCTTAAAATGCAACGCTACACATTTGTGAAAGTTGACCCACAAATAGAGGAAAACTGCCGACGGACTATCTCCTATCTGCAAGTGTATTCTTGCCCATAGCTTCAGTTGCAAGAAATTGAGTAATCAGAAACCTACGGCGAATACAGTTCGCAATATAAGAAGGACAACTTTATTCTGAATGCGGGGCAAGATTAAATAAATAAATATTTATCAAAGTTACTGTGTATTTTCCCTGACCATTCACTATTTTCACATAGACCATAATGCACCTTGTTTACCCCTTAATAAAAAATGGTCGAGTTTTAAACTCGACAAGTTTACTACAGTAACTATATTTATCCAGTTGCTCGTCTGTTGAAACTTGGAAATTCTTTGCAAACATGCTGTGTGTTTTTCTCCGCTTGAGCTGTCAATAACTTCGAAACCCTAAAACAGATTTTTCTCCAACTTCAGCAAATAAGCCGAAAAACCACAGGCGGCCCAGACGTAGTATGTGTCACTGAATGAATATATTAATATCCACATGGACAAATTAATGCGATGAGTCGTCGAAACTCCCATGGACTAAAATAGTCTAAAAGTCAAAATATAACAAAACAAAGCTAAGATACCTTCAACTGACCGTATCCTTGTCTTTCCTGGCCGGTTTAAGTGGCATTTTGTTGAGTTTTGAAATTGTAGGTACTATCCACTAAAGAAGAATTAAAGGCTGGCTACAAAACAAACAGACCATCTCCACGCGCCTTCACACGAAGCGCTATAAATTCGAGAATAATCGACGAATCCGCTCCAAATAACCATCGGCTAATCTGCAGGTAACGTGTGCTCCTGCTTCTGGCTCGCTTGCTCCACAAAACCCATCGCAACTGCACAATAATTGCTCGCTCATCAACAACCACTGTTGACCTTTACGCTTCGATATGACCGCAAACGACCAGGTATAATACGCGACGTGAATATTCAAGCTTAGCGACCGCGTTCGCGCAACAATGCAGCACTTGCTATGGGAGGAATGGTACTATTGCTTCCACGTCAATCAATCGGGAAAATAATATTGAAGCCCTTGTAATTCTTAAAAAGATCCAATTTGCCCAAGGAGCACCGAACAGATACGAATCTTATAGCGGAGCTAAAAAAAATGAGCGGCAGTGGAAAAAGTGAACAAGAACATGTACCACATTTTCTCCATAAAAAGTGAAAACCAGGAAGTTTTCTGGACGTTTCACGTTGCAGTCTTGCAAATCAACGGCAAGGAAATGTATAAGAAAGTGTGCTGCAATTAGACCTATTGTTGTTTTTCACAGTTCTGGTCAAGGGCATCCAACTTTTAATTTTTCACATTTCACTCACCGGGTTAGGCTATTTTTCGTAGAGAGTAAAATGGAATCCTAAAATTTTCGGATTCAAAAATGTGATGAAAGAAGGTATCTGAAAAATTATCTCCTTCGTAATACGTTAAATTGCATCTAAAATTTTCGGGAAAATAATTCTGAATTCCTCGTAATTTCGAAAAGACTCAAGTTCCTCTAGAATGGCCGAACACTGAGATGTAAATTTTATAGCGCCACTTAGAATGCATTTCTATAGAGCTAAAAGTACTTTATGAATAGCTGCAGAAGTGTTTTCAATTGAAAGTATTTGAGGAGACAGTCGTTGGGTGGCCCTGTCTCGTTGCCTTCTCCGCTTAGCATTACACGATATATTTTATATTTAGTATGAGCAAACTATAAATAATAAGCTTCGCTTTTAGCCCTCCTGACTAAATTTATGTAAGCGCTGTTTAGAATGCATTTTTCGATCAAAAGTACTCTGGACAGCCTTAAATGTGTTTTCAATGCTTTTAGGGGGAAATCATCGTTGGGTGCCCCTGAGTTTTGAGAATTATAATAATAATAAGTAATGGTAACAGGACTGAGTGGAGTCCAATTCGGTCTGTAATCATACGAGTGATTAACAAAATCGGACGACCGCGTAGCTGGAGTCCGATTTGTTTAATCACGAGTATGATTACAGACCGAATTGGACGACACGAAGTTCTGTTACCAATTACTTATTATTATTATTATTATTCTCAAAACTCAGGGGCACCCAACGATGATTTCCCCCTAAATGCATTGAAAACACTTTTAAAAAAGATATCGCGCACATAAATTTTACTTTACGATATCTTCAGCTGTATCTTCTATTCAGCTGCATAGCGGGGGCCAGATTTTGCCTTTTTCCTGGGCGGAAAATTCTCGTCCTCCTTCACCAGTTTGGACAACATATTATGGAGAACACGTTGTTAATCTAAGCAAATAAGTCTGGTAGAGTCAAGAACCTATGCAAGCGGCTGGACGAACAATGTGACAACAGCTGAGACAGCGAACGTTAGAAGAATTCGAACTTGAAAACCAGGGCTGCCCTGTTGAAAACTTACGGACGGTCCCGCGATCGCCTTTTGTTTTCTGGTCAAAACTAACGCAGCGAACCTTCGGTCAGTCGATTGACCTAGAAGCAATAGTACCATCCCTCCCATAGCAAGTGCTGCATCGTTGCGCGAACGGGGTCGCTAAGCTTGAATATTCACGTCGCGTATTATACCTGGTCGTTTGCGGTCATATCGAAGCGTAAAGGTCAACAGTGGTTGTTGATGAGCGAGCAATTATTGTGCAGTTGCGATGGGTTTTGTGGAGCAAGCGAGCCAGAAGCAGGAGCACACGTTACCTGCAGATTAGCCGATGGTTATTTGGAGCGGATTCGTCGATTATTCTCGAATTTATAGCGCTTCGTGTGAAGGCGCGTGGAGATGGTCTGTTTGTTTTGTAGCCAGCCTTTAATTCTTCTTTAGTGGATAGTACCTACAATTTCAAAACTCAACAAAATGCCACTTAAACCGGCCAGGAAAGACAAGGATACGGTCAGTTGAAGGTATCTTAGCTTTGTTTTGTTATATTTTGACTTTTAGACTATTTTAGTCCATGGGAGTTTCGACGACTCATCGCATTAATTTGTCCATGTGGATATTAATATATTCATTCAGTGACACATACTACGTCTGGGCCGCCTGTGAACGCACGTATACTCAGGTTGCAAAGGGCGCAGTCTAAAATACTCGCCCTTTTGGCATTGTTTGCAGCTAATTTAAAGTGTTTCGCAAAGCGGGCAAAGCTGGACATTTTCTCCTCTAGCACACCATCCAGGCCACACAGATTTTTCATTTTTTTTACACTTGTGTTTGTGTTGATATTTTCTACCTCCTGACATTTTAAGGTTGGTTAGACTGCCTGCAGATGTCTCAAACTTAATGAACGTCTCCCAGAAAAGGCCAAAATAAAGGCTGGCATCGTACGCGTTTACAAGGTTCAACAGTTAAAAAAAATTGTTTTAGTAGCAAACACCCTAAAAGAAACGAAATAGATTTAGATTTAGAGATAAAAAATTATTACTGTTTTTGTCTTCTTTAAACTGCAGAAAGGCACCTAAAAAATGACTGAACCACATCATGTATCTAACAATACGTTAATGACACATGACATGTTCAAAGCAAAATTTGTTAATATTTGCAGTCGTATGCAAAAAGTTCATTGACACGCGAGAAGTGCACGAGCGCGTGGTAAAAGATCAACGCGAATTATCTGCGCTGGAAAAACTAGCGGTTGATCCTGGCGCAGAAAATATTGTCTTATCTACTGGTGCTGTCGGACGTCCTTCAGTTTTGTACTAATCTTGACTTTAACACCACAACTTGCGTAGCTACTGGAGGTGGGTACGTACAAAAACTAAAAATTTCAACTTGTTTGACAACTTTAATTGTGCAAGTTCGAGAATGAGGATTATTAACAGTACGTTTTGATAAAAAGCTCCTTCGGCAAAAAAAGTAAAATAAAGCAGGTTTCAAAGGAAAATTTTGCAAGTAGTGTTTTCAAAAAAGCGTGGTAAAATAATAATGGTAAAGTTTCCCGAAAATGTGTTGTCGCAACAATCTATCATAGCCTATGAGCCTAAAACATTTCAAAAGCACTGTGCGGCATGGATTTAGCAGAGTCAGCGGAAGATGTGTCCTAATCCCCAAGTGTTATAAAATTTTCAATTTTTTCCTGACTCAACTGCCGTTTAGTGATGACGAAGGAAAAGGAATCGCGCGCTCTTCGTTCCAGATTCCATAAATGACATATAAAAGACTGTGACGTAAAGAATGGAAGTTTCAAACTTTCTTACAAAGCAGCAAAATGTTTTTGCTTCTTTTTGGGCCGGCTACATTGCGACCTATAAACTTTGGAGATATTGCATGCTTTCATTCAAGGGTGCCTACAGCAGTTAAAGTGATACCTCAACAAAGGTAGTTTGTTTTTTGGGGGTTTTTTATTTCAGCTACAGAAAAGTGTCAGAGCCAGATGCTTTGTCAAGATTAAGCAGACATACGAAAATTTTAATCACCAACTGAAAATTATTGTTCTTCACAATTCACATTTTTCGTTTTCATTTAGGGAAAAGGTAGACTAAGATAATTTTTTTTAACTATAGCAGACTTGTTTATGAACTCATAAGGCCTTTTTTCCGTTGAATAACATTTACCATTTCTTAGACGCATTTGGGAAAAAAATTGTTGACTTTCATTTGGCATGGTAACGAGAGACGACGTCTCTCTAGTCAAAATTTGAACGAGTCATCCAAATTGCGTGTTCCAAACTTTGTCAACTTTCAGTTTACAGGAGTTTAGTTTTGCGGATGGACAGTTTTTTGCACTTTTATTTGTACGATTTTTAGCGGCTACATTCAAATTTCTTGCGTTCATCGGAGTCAAGATACAGATCATTGAAACTGGCTTTCTTCTGTTTGAGTATACCCTTTTTTGTGGTCATGAGGGTAACAGAACTCGCAATACATGGACGCATTCATACGATGATTACATTTACATCTCAAACAGCGCACGTTAAAAAATGTTATTCCAGTTCTAAGTGCATTTGTATTAATTGCCCGGGGTAAATACAAATTTGAGTGGCACAAAATTGAAATTTTAAGCTCAAAACTGACTTTCAGATTTCTTTTTGCGATGAAGCTCCATTCATTAAAATAGAACATTCCGATATTATAACTTTTACGGCTAGGTAAAAGTTGTTTATTTATTTATTTATTTACTTTTTTAGGGTCAAGGACAGCAAATTAGAAAATTTTTTGATGTGCTGTCCTTCATCCTAAAAAAGTATATTAAATATACATCGGAAGCCAAATCAACCGCAACAAATGGTAATAAGAATGGTTTTATGTACGTAATTGATATATTTGTAGTCTCTACCTTTTATAACCATTGCATAAGAGTCGAGAATTGGTTTTCTAAGGTACAATCAGCTACTGTAAGCTAAACACCGACGAAACGTTTCTATGACTGGCGCAGAATGTTCTGGTGCAACAGCTCAACCACGTGACCACATACCTGAGTTCTGCCTGTACATGGGAAATTTTTCCAGTTTGATTGGCTTAGAGCAATGGTATTTCAGCTTCATTTACAATACAATACCCTTTATTTAACGTGGTCAATGTTCTTAGCTAATTAGCTGATTTACAGACATGCCACGAAAATAAATAAATCAACTAGAAATAATAATAGAAAGAGAAGATTTCTCATAAAAACCTGTATAAAAAATATACATATACAGTTAAAAATTATTAAAACTACGAGTAGATCACGAGATTATTACATAATGATGTTAAAACTAAGCAAAATGTATTTACATATATTTGCGCGATTAAAATGTAAAATTTGAGAAATCCAACTTGGACATCAAGTTCTTAAATGTTCCGATATTATTAGCGGGACGAAACTGATCCGGAAGAGCGTTCCAAATCTTAGCTGCAGTATAACGCCACGATTTAAGTCCATAGTTGGTTCTATTTACTTTGGGTAGCTCGAGAATGTGTTTTCCTCTAAGATTATAATTAGTTGATCGTTCATGCAATAGCTCTCCTATTACTCTAGGGACTTTATACCCATGGATAGCTTTGTAAACACCGCCGGCCATTTTAACAATTCTTTGATTAAGTGGGGACTGCAGGTTTAGTTGTTTTAGCAACGTCTCGTACGTGGTTGACTTGTCACTGGTCACAAAGCGAAGGGCTCCTTCATTGATTTTTTCAAGTTTGGCGCAACCTCGTTTACCACAGTGATGCCACGACTCTGAACTAATTGAAATGCTGTGCAATGAAAGCACGATATATATATCTATCCTCAATTCAAAAGGCAATATTTTCTGCAAACGACTGAGAACAGCAACCTGTTGACTAACTCTACGACAGATCTTACGAATCTGTCCCTCAGACTTAAGCTTATTATCGATAGTGACGCCAAGGAGTTACATTTCGTCTTGAATAGGGATAACGGTTCCTTCACAGGTCAACACAGGATTTCTCTCGACCCTTCCAAAAGTAATTGCTTGATATTTTGAATGATTTCCTTCATTTAATTGAATTCATACCACTCATCAACCTTTTTCAGATCGGCATTTATGGCATGTTCAACCTGGTCGATATCTTCCGCAGACTTAAACAATTGAGTGTCATCGGCATACGTGAATAATGTGCATTCATTTATAGTATAAGACAGGTCATTCATGAAAATATTAAAGAGAATGGGACCCAAAATTGATCCCTGGGGGACACCCTTCATTATAGTTTTCATAGAAGAGTGTTGTCCACTAAATCTGACACGTTGCTGTCTGTCATATAATTCGTAACAAGACTGATAACTTTTTGAGTCTCCACCGTAATCTTCAAGCTTTTTGACAATAAGATCATGGGGAAGGTGTCAAATGCTTTTGACAGGTCCATAGACACCAGACTAATAACTTTGTGATTATCTAATTCTTTCTTGAATTCTTCAGTTAGACTAAGGATAGCTGTGTCGCACCCATGATAATCTCTATATGCAAAGACATTATTATGATTAACATCTTCAAAGTGTGAGGCAAGTCTTGAGTGAAAGAGTTTTTCAAAAACTTTTAACGTACAGTCTTTCTTGCGGATCGGGACAATTCCACCTTGTTTCCAACTCGAAGGCACTTTTCCCCTTTCAAATAGACAGTTCACTAAACAGCCGAAAGGCCGACACAGAATTTCAGCGGATTATTTGACGGCTCGAGCTGGAATTTGATCATGTCCAGTAGCTTTGTTTGTCTTAAGATTCTTCATAATTCTCTTCACTTCACCAGGGCTTGTGTTTGTTAAGGTGAAGGGGCGGGATTGATGAGCTTTTATTGTCTGGTATGACGAGGCAATTGATTGAATTCAGGGTGCTGAGAACTTAAAAAATATTAATCTGCCAGAGCCTCGGCGACTTTCTTTTGTTCTCTAATGACACCACCATTGTCTTTCAAAACAATCACTCATTGTGGAAAGACTGTTTTTTCCTGGATGAAATATACGGTCTTATTGTGTTCCAAAACTTCTTTTGATCTGACTTCTGATCTGATCTGATCTCATGCTAACAGCTCTGTTTCTTAGTATACGGTATTTTCCCCAGTCTTCAGGCTTTCTGGACTTGTTGAAATGCCTTTTACAGCGATTACGTTCTCTCATCACTTCCCGTAATTCAGAATTGATCGCGATGTTTTCGTCGAAACGATTTAACTGAAGCATGGTCATCCAGAACTTCAACGAACAATTTTTCCCAAGCACAATATACATCTTCAGGGTCATCAAAGACGTAAGCCGTCGAAAAAGGAACCAAACTAAGGTCGCTACAAAAAGAGCCTTCATCAAAATTCTTGAAAGAGCGCACCCGGATAATTTCGGCTTTAGGTTGCGGTAATTTCTTATTTGGAACCGTATAAACTAGGCAATGATCACTGAGGCCAACCTCCAAAGTTCCTGATTCCCTGAAATAACCTGGAACATTCGTCAGGATAACATCTAAGCATGAAGAACGCTGCCGAGAAGATATTCTTGTGGTTGAATTATTTAAAGAATCCAGATCATAAATGTCACAAATGTCCAGCAGACATCTTCCTTTATTATTATTATCTAAAGGATTACTAATGTCACAATTCAAATCCCCCAAACAGATAATGTTGTTTCTCTGCGAAGTGGCTTTATCCAATAGACTGTACATGTCGGAAGTAAATGGAACATTATCCACAGAAGGGGGCTTGTACGCTGCTATCAGTGCGAATCGAGTTTGACCGATAGTTAAGTCTAGTAGCATTGCTTCCACAAATTTACACACTATCTTGATGGGCATTACTATGATGCTATCATGTACAAAGATCATGACGCCACCGCCGCCTTTCTTTCTATCTCGTCTGAAGATACTGTACCCATTTACATGGAACTGAGAATTAGGGAAAGTGCTGTCAATTTTCGTTTCTTGAATGCAGAGAATGTCAAAAACCCCATCAACAAGCCATTCCTTGATTTCAATAAACTTGCTAGGAAGACTTTTTACATTTAGAAGAGCAATTGTGCATTCCTTCTTGTTGGTTTTCCGTGGAAACTTGATAGTTGGTTCTCCGTGGGAGCTCGTATTTTCAAGAGGGTTATTATTAGCTGGATCTTGTTCGATTAACTGTTGTAACAAATTTCCTATGCAAGTGGGACAATCCCAGCAGTAATTTGAGCAAGACAGAAGCTGTTTGTAGCGTTTCGCAGTTATCCCACCGCACTTTATGTGAGTCTGTTGGCAACAACTATCACAAGTAATCGCTAATTGATTCTTAGCCACGGCAAGTCCACAAACGGAGCACTTGCTAGTGGTTTTTCCTGCAGTGGGTCCGGGGTTGGGATTTATGTCACCACATAAGCTGAGAAACTCCAGATTAAAACTGGCGTCACAGTTGTTATAATAGGTTACCCTGCAACGAGTAAATCGTACACTCTTGATAAGGTGGATTCCAATATGGCGTCTTACCAAGCCATCGGCCACAGAGCAGCTTGATAAACATTTTGCTGTCGATTCTTGGACTTCCAACCTTCTCAGACTATAACTTCGGGAAAAAGAAAGGTTTAAGGATGGCTGGAAATCAAGATTCCAGGGAGCAATGACGCAGACAAGGTTAAAAGAAAAATGTACACGGAGCTCTTCCAAACGTGTCCGACCGCCATCACCGCACTCACATGTAGGTATTTGAAATACCTACATGTGAAGATTACAAAACCTTTGCGGGTAGTAGTATAAACAAATAATAGCATGATTTGTAGTGATATTTGGCATAAATACCACTCGTGATATTTTGAAATTGTGTCAAAATTCACTCGCCTAAAGGCTCGTGAAATTACATGAAGTTACGTGTAACAATTTCGAAATATCACTCGTGGTATTTATGCCAAATACCACTACAAATCATGCTATTACCTATAACTAGCACGGCAACAAACGAAGAAATTTCACAAATAATGAAACAAGCTGTTCCCTAAATAAACGAAGAAGGTGAAAAAATTCGGTTTCGAAGCTTTAACAGGTAAAACTTTGCCGCTTGACTTACATTTATCGATGAAACCGGTGAAAAAGTGTTTTGTTTACAAATGAAAATTAAGTCTTGCGTTGCAGTACTTCATTTAGCAGCTGCATGTTCATAAACAAGCATTAAACTAAGTTTAATAGTTTTTTACAGAATGGTTTCAAATACAAAAAGAATTCATTTATTTGTTTATTTACCAGCTTTTCTGGACCCAGGCCTGCCCAGAGGGAATGTGCACTAACGGGACTCAGGTCCCAGGTCCCGTGAAACGGCTGTAAGACGGAACCTACGGTTTTTCCTTCTTATCCCAGAAGACTAGAAAGTCTAACCATTTGCAGATGTCATTACGAAGGCAGCACTTTCTTCTCAGTTATTTAAAGACCCTGAGTGTTGGTCCGGCCGGGGTTTAAACCCGCGACCTCACCAACTTCTCTACATTTTTTAGTTCAATTGTCTTAAACTGATAGTTAATTACTGCATAAAACATAGAGCACTTTATTTAAACAACTATTATATTCTCTGAGCTATGATTTATATTCTGTCTTAGACAACCAAAAAGCATCAAAAAACACTTTCCAGGCCCCTACATTCAAAGTTGAAGAAAATCCAAGGACTTTTCAAGGACTTACACAGAAATTTAAGGACCTTTCAAGGACTTCCCCTAAAATTCAAGGACTTTTCAAGACTGTGTGAACTCTTTTTCACCACTAGCCACCTTCCACTTCAGTGAATAATTGTTATATATTATTTCAGCATTGCTGAACACAATGAACAGCACACGATATCCAGAGTTTGAGTAGCCAATCAGAGCGCGCTTTCTCCTACTAGGGACAGCGTGACCGAGCGGTTAGAGCGCTGGACTTACAGTTCGAAGTTCCCGAGGTCAAGTCCCGCTCTGACCGCTAGCTGGATTTGTTCTTCAGGGTGGAAAAACGTAATGAGCATGCGTGAACTTTTTTGCCCAGATCCCCTGGTCGAGTTTGAAAAAATGGCCGGATTTCAAATATTTTATTGCCTAAAAATAAAATGTTTCCACTCATAACCTGGAAGGAACAGGCAATTTGTCTTCAAAAGTTGCAAGCTGTGGTTATAACCTTGTCGTTACTTAATTTTTCCGAAAAATACCAAATAGTAAAACGGACTTTAACGACATTAATTTCCTCGCGTTGTACTGGAAATGTGCATGCGTAGGTCGGATTTTTTTCAAGATGCATTCACAAAATGTGTTCATATAAGGAAGTTCCTGGATATATAAGGACCAGAGCTCCACTGTGGACACAAAAACAACACATCTGTCGACAGTGATTTGCCGAAAAAAATTAACGCTTGCCCACAATGTGTTTGAAGTCACTGAACTTTGTCGCACTCGAGCTGATATTTTAAAACCCTCGCTCGACCTGACACTCGTAGTTTCGCAGATCACTAAAATATAAACAAAATCCTCAATGTAAAAGTTATTGCGTTGATATGTGGGCAGAAAAAAGGTCAATCTTAATCTAGTAAAATCTTCCCAAAAATCGGTTTCAAAGCAACTATAGTTCTTTAAACTTGCTCGTTTCGCGCAGACATATAAATTTTGCTTTGTGTTGTCAAGTTCAACACGCATAACATCTGTCCAAAACCTAAGAAGGATTTCGTTCAAACAAAGTTAAAGTTACATTATTTCAACAAATTCTTGCTGACAATGAGGAATGAATTTTCCGTACGAAAACAACCTACCTAAAGATCTTAAAAGCAAAAGATCAGTTGCAACTTGGCAGCCAAGCCATGATTCACCATTTAGCTATTTTCCATAAGCTTAACCGGTCCATGCGAGGGTCTTCGTTTAAGCAAATTAAACTCAGCCGATCATTAGAAAATACAGAAAATTGCACATAAGGGTTTGTTTTGCTCGCCTCAGTCAAATCCAGCTGCAGCAATTGTTTACGGGAAAAGAGTCAAAAATTGAAGTCACTGCCGGCAGTTGTCGTTCTCTACTTCACAGCGAGTGAAAAGGACAATTTGCGTACAGAAAGTTATTCTTATAAAGAACAGAAACTTTCACAGTGTACTGGAAAACAAAACTGTGTAATGAAAAATGAAAAAAACTCTGACTATTTTTACTTGAGCAACAGAAAAATGATCTTGAGTAAGCTTGCTGGCCTTCTATTTCCGAGAAAGTTTAATAAGCGCTCAAGTTTGTTCACTCTGATGCGTTATAACAGCAATATGAAGACAAAGATAAATCTGGTTCTGCAAAGGTAATAGATCTGGGCGTGTAGAAAAAGTAACCGTAACTACTAATAAGAGAATACAAGCGGGTTTTAATTCAACCCGGCGAAATCAACTCATAAATTAATCGCCTCTTTAGAAATGTTCAAAACCTTTTATTCCACCTGAGACTGACGGATGATTCGTTTTTCCTTTAACATTGGTTGCTCTGAATCAAAAGTAATTTTCAAGCGACGAAAAAAAAAAGCAAACATGTCAAGTAAAAATGCTTTACCGGGAGCAAACGTTCGCACCTCGTACATTTCACTCAGAACTCCGCAACAAACAAGCACAGACAACACACAGAAAATTCCCGCCTTGAGCCTGCGATAAGGGATGCGCAGAAGCCTGCGCAGAACGTTTTTCCGCCCTGAAGATTTGTTCACGGTAGTCCCGAGTTCAAATCCTCGGGGCACGCTTGTAAATAGCCAGCCGGTGTGCCTCCTGCCAGTTGGGATTCTTAACCCTGCTATGTTCAATTTGAGTCATTTGTTTCAGTTATTTGCTCGGCCCCTCTAGCATTAGTGCTATAAATGTTGCCAAGGGTAAATAACGGAATTATTTTTTATTAATCTTTCTTCAAAAACACTATCCACTGTTTTATTTAGTATATACTAAAAGCAAATATTCTCGAGGAGCGCAATTTTTGGTGATCTGTCTTCCTTTCTTCATATGAAAAGCGCCTAGTTCTCAAGAACAAGTTAAGACTATGACTTCAAAAACATTCCTGTATATCTTCTAACGAAATGTTTTCTCAAAGGAGGAGAGAACATCCATACAATACATTACCTCAGTTGGTTCTCATAAATGATTAACGTCAGTGCGCAATAAAACTGGAATATAATGTATACCTAAGCTCCAGTTGGCCAAGATCTTCTGTTTCAATTCCTCCTCTTCCTTTATCCGTTGCCTGAAAGCAAGGGATAATTTTTTTCGCTTCAGCGTTTAAAAAATAGTTGAAATTCACGTCCGAGCAACCAGTGATGCCAAACTGAGCAAAGTGGTTTCCCGGTTTGCTACCGTCACAAACGAAGAAATTTCACAAGTAAATGAAGAAGCTGTTCCCCACAACCCCAAAAAAGGCGACGAAACTCAGTTTCACAGTTTTAACAGGTAGAGCTTTGACTGTTTAACCAAAATTTATCCATGAAACCGGTGAAAACGTTTTTTTTTTTACAAATGCAAATTTAGACTTGCGTTACTTTATTTCGCTGATATGTTCATAAATAAACTTAAATAACTAAATTAAATGGTACTTTTTGCAGAATAGTTTCAATACAGAAAGAATTCTTAACTCCTTTTGAAGAAATGTCTCCGCAAGAGCTAAACAAATGCTGTAAAACGTTCTAGTTGTTGGCAAGAAAACGTGATGGCAGTTCGGTCATTTGCTCGCCAAAATTGTAATCGTTGGCTGCAATAAATGAGTCAAAAATCATCATAGTTTTGTGCTCAATGATCTCACTCTTTAAGTACATAGTAAAAACATTATTCACCTCAGCGTCGGTGGCTAATGGTGGATATTTACCTCGCTACATGTATGTCACATAATGCAATGCGACATGGTAGCCTGTGTACAGACGCCCCCTCCCCGCAGTAAAAATCGGAGAAGGAGCCCCTTCTCCGATTTTTACTGAGGGGAGGGGGTCTGTATACAGGCTACATGATATCGAACCAGTCTTAGAGCAATTGATGTTGTTAACGATCGAGGTTAACTGACCGTTTTTTCCCCAAAGAATTACGCGAGGAAGGCAGCATTAGTAGGGACAAATTCCTTGGCAAAAACGTTTTTAATAATTTTTGCGAAAGAATTTGTCCCTACAAATAACTACCAATTTTCAGGTTAGTAAATTTTTACAAATAATATGACCTTAGGCATACAAAAAAATTAGTGGAAATTTTCTGCTTTAATTTTGGACCAGAAATTCCCTTAGCAGCTGTCGAGGTCTCCATCTCCTACACAATAGGGACTTTAAGATCCCGACGACGCGGACGGCAACGAGAATGTCAAATAAACAATAGGTTTTATAGGCAAAACAACAACTTTTTACGTGCACCACGCTTTTTTGTACATTTCTTTGCCCGTTTTTGCACGACTACGACGTGAAAATGCCTAATTTCGCGTTTTATGGAGGACGTAAACAAGCGACGACGAAATTTAATTTCTCTTTCTGTACTTGGACATGGTCCCTAGGAATTCAACTCCAGGAGGGTCCGCCTACATTTGACAAAGTGAGTGGGCAGGATATAATTGCTATAAAGGCTGAAAGAACACAAATTCAATTTTTAAGCGACGTTTTCATCGCCGTCGCGTCATTGGATCTTAAAGTCCCTAATATCTCTCTCGCTACACCATAATTCCAAAAAAAAAAAGAAACAATAAAGTTTGGCTCACTGTAATTCCTGCAATAGTTACGTTTAAAGTATGCTTTAGAATTGCTACATTGAAAAACATTACAGCTTCATGAATATAGGTATTTCAGTTTAGTATTCTCTAAAGAAATGATTTCGAAATGAACATCAATATCGACTTACTTATTATATTCTCCATTCCAATCTTTTGTGATTACAGAACAGAGCAATTGTCACCAGAATTGTACCCCTGGAGTACGATGTGGCCCCCATTGCAGCTCCACCCCTGCCACATCCGGTCCGACCACGACTGCCTTAAATCATCCCCAGAATCATCAGCCAAGAGGTAATTAGCTACAATCAGCGACAAAATTAGTTGAGACACTTCGCCTTAAAGGGGCTTTCTGACGTTTTACTGACTTCCAGAGGGGAAAATAAAGCTTTTCCTACCCCATCCCCTCCATGCAAAGTTGTGCAGCTGTTCAAGCTACCTAAAGAGAACAACAAACACCCCAACTTTGAATCAATGGTAGAGGGGAGGGGTGTGGATTCTTTTGTTCTTTGTAGTTATCCTATTTGAGTACAATGTCTCAACAATTTTGTCGCCGATTATAAATTAAATGGTCTCTCAGGAAATGAACACTTCTCCCCCAAAAAGAACAGAAGTTAAACTACATCTCCCACGAATAGAAAACCGGTTGTGCCAGTGGTGTCTATCTGAGACCAGTAGATCGAGGGTTTATTTTGTACGTTGATAATTAATTAGAAATTATTTCTCGCACATCCATATGTATCTTAACAAGAAACAGAGTAAAGTTTGCATTTGTAAAAGACAGGCCGGTTGTTTGCATGCACCGTTCAAAATATTAAAGCCATAAGTGTCACAGCTTACTGACAAAAAAATTCTTTTTTACACAGCGAGTCCTGCCTTCTATGAGCCTCATCAAGCTTAGCCGTCTTATTTCACGGGACCAAGTAGGCCAACAGCTGACAGGTTGGTTCAGTTTTATTTGAAATCGTCTTCATTCTGTCATCATAGGTTCTGTAAATTTACGTGCTACTTTTCCCGTAAAAAAAGTTTAATGCAACACTCGCAATTTCTGTTGCATAAACGATACTTAAGAGGACACTTACGAAAATCGTAAGTGCAGCCACTTAAGTGAATTCCCTAAGTGGACTACTTAAATGATTTAATGCAACTCACTTAAGTTACGAGGGCACGTACATATACCCGTAATTGTTACGGGCGTTTTAGGCAACCGGGCCCAGGCGATTAAACGAGGAAACACGGTATAATTTTGTCAAGGCAACCCGAGATTCCACCGCCATAAGCGATTCACGCGCAACGTGAGTCCCGAAAAATTTATATACCTTGCTAAACCCAGGCTGTCAGCCATTGCTCCACGTCAGGAAGAATCTTCATTTTAAGCATGCAGTGAAGTCGTACGCGGGCAAGGAATCTTCACCATCAGCCCAGGCGAGAATGAAGGAGTGAGAGAGAGGAAACCCCAGTCTATCAGCAGAGAGAAGAAATATCAGAGGATCATGATTTACAAAAAGGCAGGCGTTCGAAAGGAAGTGCGAAGAGAAACCCCCTTTCCTTTCCTTTTCAAACACATGCCTCCCAGGCTGGATTTACCTATTTTCGGAAGAATATACCGGCATTTTAAAATCGCTTCAAATAAAAGAGGCCTTTTCCATGTCAGATCGACACCAATGTTTCACAGAACACGAGAAGCAATCAATTCTGGTTAGTGCACGTGTAAAGACGTTTCGTGAAATTTTTAGAATAGAATAGAATAGAAAACTTTATTAATGTGTCGGAGCCGTATAGCTTGGGAAAAACCTCATACTAATTTGAGGACACAATTTATTGACATAATTAGAATTACCTGTAAAATACAAAAGTAGTTTAAATATAAAATATTTAAACTACGCATACTGTATTACAATCTAATGATAATCTAAATAACTGAGAGAGAATTGTAAAATTAAATGGCTATGATGTGCTGAGGGAACAGCTCTTACATTCATCATCTATCATTGAGCTTATATCATTTTTACGAAAATCTGATCTTAAAGACGTTCAGAGTTTCCGCTGATGTTAAATCAGGAAGTAATTTTTACCATAACCTAAGCCCAAGATACCTTAAAGAATGTTTACCATATGTTACAGTATTTTATCTAGGAATAGAGAAATCCGACTGTCGTAAAGAATAAGAAGAATTATGATTATTGAAAAGATTACAGATACATGTATATAAGTCGGACATAGATTGTGCTTCACTTTGTACATAAGGATGCAAATATCCTGAAATGTCTATTCAACAGCGTTGGTAATTCAGCCCTTTTAAGAAGTTGTGGATAACTTGCATGTTTGTCCCTATATACAACCCTCCGTCCCCTTTCTTGCAGTCTTTCTAGATTTCGCCCATCTCTACATCGACAAAAATGCCAGACTAAATGGCAATACGTAAGGTACAGTAAAACTGCTGATTTGAATAATATTAGCTTGGCCTTAGTTGGAATTAGGTTCCTAACTCGCATGAGCACGCCGATTCTTTGACTAGCTTTGTTACAAATAGTGCTAATGTGATCAGTAAAGGTAAATTTGGAATCTATTGTAACACCTAAGAGTCTGAGATTTTCTACATTTTTTATTTCCTCATTGTTCGCACAAAGTGCAGGTGCCGCGCTGTTGATTGCCCAGCCTGACTGTACCCAATGTTTATAGTTTGGTATTTCTTGAGGCTCCCAGCAAGAAGATTGGAGTCATACCACTTGGTAGCAGCGCCACCATCACTGAGCTTGAATGAAACTCTAGACTGATCAGATCCAATATGATATATTTAAATTACACAGTTTCATTACATTTGATGACGTACTGATATCTTCGTCTTTAATTTTCATAACCTCGCAAGGAAGATTCATTCCTATTGATGGGGACAAGAGCCTTCTCCACTCGAGGACCTCAAAGCCCAAAAGGCGTGAAGATTGAAAACAATTGTTTGCGGAAGAGCTTGGAGAGTCGCCATTACCTCGTCTTTCAAAAGCTCTGTCAAAAATTGTAGCAACAGTAAAAGGGCATTTTAAATTAACCAGTATGTCTCTTTCTAGGTCACTAAGTTCGCACATATTATTTCGAAATGTTGTCATTATTGTAAGGACTTCTTCATGATGGCAGGAAAAAAACAACAACAACAACAGTATTATGAAGAAGCGTTTCAGTTCGACCCTTGTAACTGAGATTTTTGAAAATATCGTATTGAAAGCTCGAAGCCGTTAGTATATTTACGTTCTTGAAAATTCAACGGTCTACCTATAAATCAACTTTTTCTCTTTTTTTACCAGGCTCATTTCACCTATATTCACGTATGCAAGTATGGGATTAAAAAAAACCTAAGTGACAAGGATAAGCGATGAAGAGCTTTTACAATTGGCTATAGCCATGAAACTACCTCTGTTGAATACATCACCTTGTAGAAATACAAGAAACTGTGGGACAGGATCACTGCTTTCATCATCATCTACAATTATCACATTTCGCAAAAGGAGTCATGATCTAAGCGCTAAAAGCGTATTAATTCAGTTAAAGACGCTTATTTCTTGGTGTTAATTAGAAAGTCAATTTTTGTTCGCATTCATTTTTCGCTGTAATCCAACCAGGTTCTTTGGAATGGTTTCAGTTAATTTGTGTTAAAAATAGTCTAAACAATGGTTAACATTTCTTCAGATCAGGCAGCCAGTCTCCAATCTGTCAACTGGATAAATTAGTGAGTCTGCCCCAGCATGGTCAACTAGGATCATGGCCCTCCTCCTCTAACCACCCTATAACTGAGAAACAAAACATTTCAGTCATGTTTTTCTTGGTATGCAACGCCGTGGACGAGCGCTTACGTCAAGTATGTCAACTGACAAAAGAAGCGTTATAATTTCAAAGTCAGGCGCAAAACAATGGGCAAGTATCTTTTTTTCTCAGTCTCGTTAAATGAGTAGTTTTCCCGAACGATTTATAATGCCTCTGTGTAATTATGATGAATGGAGACTGAAATGGTTTTCACCCAATCGTCGCGCGAACGGCTCTCATAATCTTAACATCAATTGCATTTTGTTTGCTCAAGATATTTCGCCACACTTGTCATCTGCTAAGAAAGCAAGCTTCCTAGAAATGAAATCATCATAATTATTTACTTTTCTGTTATCTAGGCAGGCTATAGCCATATGAAAACTAAATTAGATCTAGACAAAAAAAAAACCGCCAATTTTTATTCCTAGCATAAAAGTGCATTTACGTTAGAGAGCTAATAGCCCCAAATTTAATTTGATATCGCTAATTTTAAGTTTTGTACGAGTACTTTTGAACAAAACTAGCGTTGCTTGGTTGTAGGTTTTTAAGCCTTTTTTCTTAAAGTAAAAATCAAAGAGATCATATAACCTCTTTGCCTTAAGTGCAAAATACATGATTTTCAACACCACCGTAATAAGTAAGCTAACATTGATGATATTCCTCCTACTTTAATAAATATAAGAGGTAGCTGGGATTCACCAACTGATCTTATCTGAACTTAAAAAGTTGCAAAGAAAACCTGGAATATGTGTTGATAAGATCACATCTTCGACTCGGGTGTTTCATTCGCAGCACATATATATAATTATTTTATGAATTAACGTTAACATCTAAAATGCTTTCCACACATCTTGTTTAACATTACTCACCAATCCTACTGGGGCGTGGTCAAATTAAGGTATTTCAAGCAGCCCGTGGGCTGAGATTATTTACCTTTCAGTCTCTAAATCTAAAAGAAGGGATATTACACTGTCTCAACATAATGAAATATGAAAATGATTCTGATTTGCAAAACGACGGAATATCACGCTCACATTTTTGCAAAATGGACTCAACTTTCTTCAGTTTTTCCGTTGTCTCAAATTTCTCGTCTCGTCTCGGTTCTATTTTGATTATGCCATGAGAAGGCAGATTGAGTGTTTCTAAGAGCTTCAGCGCAATCACATTTCGCAGATTTCGGAAGTGTTTCATTTAATTGCGACGTGGCTATTTATTTGACATTTCCAGGATTAATATTCAAATCTAGAAAAAAGAAGTGACGAATAGCAACGGAATGATTACCAAAAATTTTGAGTGCCGATTAGAGCAAGATTTTGAACTGTGATAATCGAATTACATGTATAAATGGCTCGATTTCGGGTTTGCTTTTTACCGTTACAACGAAGTTGGCGCTGAGGTAGGTATCGAACGTTTTTAAAAGGATTAGCAGTTTTCATGCAAAAGAGAATGAATATGCGGTAAGTTAAAGCCTTGTTCATTTAATGAATGCTGCCTATGACAAATATATCCGCGATTAAGAATCTTACTATTAAACAATGGAAAATTTTTCTAATGATTTTCCCTACGCTTTTAATAAACGAGTACTTTATTTTTCTTTTTACTCATACTCTAAAGTCAGAAAAACAAAGAAAGTAACCCATGCATTAGCTATAAAAGCAGTGAAGTTCCTTTTATTTAGGAGCAGCTGTCACTGAGAATATCGCATTTTTCATCAAATAAAAGGAACCAATTGTCAATAACAAAAAAAAACCGTAATTGACGTCAATAAATATATGAATAGTTGTCAGTAAATGAGGAGGGGAGAATCGAATGAAAAGTTCATTTTTCGCTACCAGTTTTTTGTGGAAAAGTGGTTTTTCGAAAGGTAAGTTGTTCACATAATATTTTTCTTTACTAAGGCTCAGCAAAAAAACCTTCTGATCACTTAATTTAATGCCACGAATTTTTATTTATAGATAGTTAGCACAATCCTTACAAGATTCTTCCATGAAGCATATACGTGTAGCTATAATATAGTGTGCTTATTCTACTCTGATTACAACCGAGCAGACTTGAGTACATTCTCTGGAAAACTAGTCAAGACTGCGTACTTTAAATCCCAAAATCAGTTTTATCGGAAATAATTGACGTTAAGGCAGATATTCATAAAAAATATGCTTCCAGTTAAAAGCTAAAAATATTATTACATTACAGTTGTTTTCGATTTTTACTACTCAAGGTTCCACTTGTTTTAACCGCCTAACTCTCTTGGCTGTCAAAATTTGTGGGCTTTCTTGAATTTGCATATAAGTATGAAAGTTTGTCAAATCAGTTATATTACACATTGCTTGTCAAGGTTGAAAATGCTTTGCCAGATTATAAACATCTTCTATTGAGACACCGCCTCGTTTTCAACAGAAGACGGATGTGGCACGTAAAACTGAATTTAAAATATTCAAAAGCCAAAAAAACAGTCGTTAAGTTATTTTGAAAGGTTTATGACAACAAATGCGTGTCTCTTCATAGAAAGATCTCGGGCAGCTTAAAAACCTAAAATGACGCTTTTTCACTCTTTCTGACGAAATGAAATGAAGTGTTTGAACAACTAAGTTGTAAAGCAGGAAAGGATCGGAAAACCCAAATGTCATGTTTCTCATTCAAAATCACGCCGGAACATAATAGCTCAATTCATCGTTATTAGAGTCAGTGCTACAGTCAATTTCCGTACAACATTTTAGTCTCCCAACACATTTCAAAAGCATGTAAGATTCTTTAATTTGCCGACTTTGAAGTGATACTGGAATTTGTGTTTCTTTCCTTTGTCTGAAAGGTACCTTCTCAAGAGGGTTAAAATTAGAACAGTACAAAGGGAGCATACATAAAGAGAAGCTTCATGGAAGATTAAGCGAAACACGATTGTTAAGGTTTCCGTTATATCTCTAAGGCAGAGGATTAAAGACGCTCAGGAAAGAAAAAGGCTTCATTTGTTTGACTTGCTTTAAACAAACTTCATATAGGGCTTCGTAAAAGTCTACAACAGAGTAAGAGTGCAGAGTGATCGTAGCTTTTTAATGGAAAAAATGCAACAGCCCTAGAGTTTTTCTTTTAAATCTACTCAGGGTTTTCCTACAGAACACAATTTATTTGATCACTGGCGGCAACAACTTAATTTGAAAGCTTTTCTTGGATTTACGGAGTGACACGGAAGGTGGGCGGATCAGTTCCGTCTACTCTGTTTTTTTCTATCAATCGAGAAGCTGTGAAATTGAAACTTGTAGGGTTAATTGTTTATCAAAACTGTCTAAACTGAGGTGGTTTGAATGAGTTTATGATGAGAAATGACGTCAGGATTTCAGAATTGTTGCCATCTTAAATTTTCTGTCAGAAAACTGCCCAGAAAATTAAATGGGGAAAAATAAAATTATAACAAAATCGACTGAAAGACGCTAAGATCGTGTATGATAGTTTCACTTTATGAGAAGCTATATTTATAGTCAAAACTAGGCGTCCTAAAATGTCTCAAAGATATGTTGGGTACTTATCACTCCACTGAAGTCCCCCGATTACGAAATGAATAAAAGATAAAGCTGCGACGATAAAATGTGGATAACGAAAGAGGGAACTCTCAAATGTACAATTAAAGTGGTATTGGAAATGAATTATGCAAGAGTGGCGATGGTCCACTCCATTTGGTGTGTGCTGATACCGGTTTTAGCTTATAACTTGTATTGTAAAAGCTTGACTCCATGTTAGAACCTTGAAACTTAATGATTTGAGTCCAGTCGTAGCCAGTCGACAAAAAGTGTCACTTCATTCGCTGGATTTCATTTGTTGTAATCAATGGTATTTACACTTAATAAACACAATTCACTAGCAGGCACGTACATCCGTTCATTACAGTCTTACTATCATACGCTATTCTTTCTATTAATAGTTTCATATAACGTTCGCTACACTTTTCAAGTATCTTACAGTACCACTGAAAGATGGAAGACAAAATCTTCTATGTCAGTTATTGCAAAGCTATTAAGAGATACAGAAGGTAGACAATAAGGAGCTTAAGCAACGACGACGGCGACGTCTAAGAAAACGTCCCTGGAAAAGTGAATTTACGCTGCCTCAATCTTTACGCGCTTATTTTATCTCGTTTAGTTCGTCAAATGTTAGCAAAATTTTTTGGAGTTGAATTCTTAACGACTGTATCAAAGTTCAGGAAGAGAAAAGAAAAGTTGTCTCGTGTTCGCGTCCTCGACAAGACGTGAATTTAGGCACTTTCACGTTGTAGTCGTGCAACGACGGCAAATAAATGAACGTGATGCACGTGCAAAGTTGTTGTTTTGCCAATCTAAACCTATTGCGTTATTGCCGTTGACGGCGCCGTCGTCGATGCTTAAGCTCCCTGGTATGAAAGATTGCCCATTCATGGTAGAAGTGGATACGTATGCTGGTATAACGCTGTGAGGTAGAAAGGGAGAAAGAAGGAATAGAACTCTCCAACTCTCTAATTTACAGACGGTTTCATTTTAAAAAGTTACCACTTTGATGAGAGGGTACCTCCTCATTCATACAGTCAATTCTTGCTTAACGGAGACGCAGCCAAACAAGGCTCGTTCCGCTCGTGTAGAGGTCGACTTGTAGCAAGTCTATAAGACAGACACTTCTCAAAGACGGACACATCTGGTGTTGGTCTCTGTCGCTATTCAGTCATTTTGCTGTAACTATACTCTGCTTTATGGAATGAAAAATACCTCAAAGCGGGAATGTAGGTGCTCTACACGACACTAAATTGCAAACTTTATAACATTTTGTAGTCTTTCTCCAGTTCGCAGAGTGTATACTGTTACGCCTTTAGACCACGAAGTCGTGAACTTTTGCTTGTAATGAACATTTGATTGCACAATAAGAAAATGATTCCACTTTTCTTCCCTAGAGTTGATTGTATCCTCAAAGAGATCGATAAACCGATCTAAAATACAACAGAAAATCCACTTGGGAGTGGCTTTCTTGTTTTTGCAATCCGCAAAAGTTTATTTGGTGACGATTTTTAGAGTAATGTGGTATCAGTCCTCAACGAAAAAAAAATAAGATGAAGTAACTCATTCAATTAAGCCGGGAGTTCCAAAAAGAGAACACGCATAGGGGTGTCTAGAAGTAAAGTAATTAAAAGATGAAGAAACACCTGAATTAAAAGTAAGTCAAAGAAGTTAGCAAAGTTAAATGTCCTATATAGACGCAATCCTTGTGCAATAGCCATTGCAGCGCGGATGATTAACAAACCTTGTCGTAAATGAAGTCCCTATAACCAAAGTTAACAAGAATCAAGCAAAAATTATTTAATGAAAAAGGAGTTTGTAAAACCACAACTTGACTTTACAACTGTACAACCCAATTCAACTTGGTCTTCATCAGCGATTCTTTGTGTAATTCCATCACTGAAACGTCTTAAATTTACTTTGCTCATCTTTCTCACTACTTCCACGGTATAGAAAAAGGAGAATTATATATTTTAAAAAGAGTGGATTTGGTATGGATTTAACGTGATACGCTTGAACTTCCAACAAAGTTTAATTTACGCTTTAAACGGCTGTGTACACGTTTTTCACGCCAGACGCCATTCATTCTATCGGAAATTGATTCTGGTAGTTTTCACAGTTGACGTGTCTCTGAAAATACATTTCATTGAGTTGTCATAAATCATTCCTTAAAGACCAACACCTAAATAAATGTTTTTTTGTAAAGACAGTATATGTCAACTTCACCTAAACATGAGGTAACAAGTAAAAAAGAAAGATGGAAGGAGATTTAGAATCAGGGTACGTGTAGACTTTTACAATTTGTGCTAGATATTTCAGTACAATTCGTCAACTCGGAGACTGAGCTTTTTCTGCACTCTGTATAGTGTTTAGTTAAACTACTAATAGACAACCGTGGTAGCTCATCATTTTATGTTTTATAAGTCTCTAAAGGCTTTCTGATTCTAGTTTGAACTTTGGGTGATTTTAAACAGCATAATTTAATCCGAGGTTCCTCGCCAAACGTACGTAAGGTAAGTCAGAGAGCAATTGAAATTGCGGCCAGAAATTGTGTGGTAATTTTTTGAAAACAATTCCAATTAGGTGTTGTTGACTTCGTTAATCAAGTGACTGAAGAAAAATCGCCACGCCACGGGCACGGCAAAGAAAACAAATCACATCTGATCTTTTGAAGAAGTAGCAATTCATGTCGGTCTTCAATATGACAATTCTTGCAACAAACACACAATTAGGTTGCACCAAAGACTGAGCCACAAGGATTTTATAAGTGTTTAAAGGCGAGTACAAAATAGTTAAAACATGAGAGGAAAGGAAGGGAAATTCAACGCTAGGACTATAGCTCGACGCCATGCACGTGATTTGCTGTTTCATGAGAATTTGCTCACATTGTTACGGCAGAATTAAACATTCTAGCGCCGTCTAGCCTGAATAATGTTATGCGGGAACATTCAAGAAAAAATAAGACTTCTGGCTTTTGGCTAAAAGGTTACAATTCAACCTCAATGAAACAAAGTAACATAACATGATGTCTTCCTTCCTTAGAATGATAAAAAAATTTTTGCAGCCTTTTTTTTTCGAAAGAACTTAGATAACATTTGAACTTACATTTGGACCCTGTTTTTCTTAAGGGTGTAAGCTGTGGTTGATGATGATGATGATGATGATTATAAAAATTGTGATTAAGATTTTCGTATTTGCAGTTTGATGCGCTCTGTAGCACAATTCTGTGGTTCTTTATTGATCTGGGGTCATTTCAAGTTTAATTGTATGTTGCTAAGCTAAGTAAGATACGTTGAACGGTGAGATGCCTATTAATACAGGCTTCAAGAACTACTACAAGTTTCGGACTACTCGTAATAATGTTACTTTGGCAAAATGTGTAGAGCTTGTTTAGTTAATTTTCGTCTTACATTTGTACTTTATAGAAAATTTGTCGCGAATTTAATTTTTTGCTCTGTTTTCTGGTAGACAATAGCGCTTATGGGCTACACTGACTCTATCGTGAATTGAATTTAAGTTCATCCACAAACATTTGTTGATTAGGAACGATATCGCATTATCGCATCGTTTTTTTCTTAGTAAATTCTCGCTTACAGACATCGGAAATACCGTGTGGCACGAAATTTTTGTGGGAGTGTATTTTTGTGGATTGGCGTTTTTTGTGTTTTACGGGAACTAATTATTGCCATTAGGACAGATTGGTTTTTCTCGCTGGGAATTAATTTTTGCGATTTTCAGAAAGTACACGGTACCCAGCATTGATAATATTTTCGTTTTTATTGAGTATGTGCAAAATACACATTTTCAAACAATAAACCAGTATTTCTTTGTATACCGTTTTGTTTCTGAATAAAAGAGACAAGTTGTGATTGAAGAGACACGATTTCTTAGTAGAGTTTTGTGTAGAGAATATTTACTCTGGAGTAAATTTTTACGCGAAAAATGTTTGCGGGAACTTATTTTTGCGGATCGTTAGAAAAATCGTAACAATTAGAACTGCAAAATTTCGTGCCACACGGTAGGTCATTTCCGCGTTGCTCCGAGCCTCTGTTTCAAAGCGAGGCTAAGTGCGAAGCCATTGGTATGAAAATGAGTTTTTATTCTCACGCAATGAAACTCATTATCACAAACTGAAAAGCAGAAGTACAAAGAGAATTGAAAGCTGGCTAAATTCTCGACGCAATCAATTTTGTACATTCATGATTAGTTCAATTCCCCCACCTTCGCTTGGTTACGTTTCTAAAACAAATCGAACTTCATGTATCTTCAAAAGCAGACACGTGTGTCTTGGCCTTAAACCTTAAAAGCTGGATTTTGAAAATCCAACAGAATCAAGTTCCATCCTCGCGCCGTATGTAAAACGTAAGTAAATGATATGCAAACGGACTGTGTAAACTGTCGAGAAATACCCCGGAGTAAATTAAAATCTGATTCTAATTAGTCTAGCTTGTAAACTGAATGATCCAAGGGAGAAGACCAAAATTAACTATTTCAGTTTCCTGACAGTTCACGGGGAAACAAATCTGTTGAAATGAATTCTATTTATGCAGACGTTTAAATGTAAAACGTATTTTGATCAGCAATGCTGTAGCTTGTTTTGAACCGCTTTTTCTATTCCGGTTATAAGCACTCATAAAGCTTCGAGTACGAAGATGTATAAGCTCAGAGCTTAAAAGCGGCATTTAACGGTAATTAAAGAAAGTCACTAAAATTGACGCAAATGACACCAAAATTAGGGAACTGGTCTTCAGTTTCGTACGCGGCCATAAGTATTTCAGATTACAGAAAAAAAAGTATAAGTAATAGCATGATTTGTAGTGATATTTGGCATAAATACCACGAGTGATATTTCGAAATTGTTCTTCGTAATTTCACGAGCCGTTAGGCGAGTGAAATTCGAGACAATTTTGAAATATCACTCGTGGTATTTATGCCAAATATCACGTACAAATCATGCTATTATTTGTTGATACTACTACCCGCAAAAGGTTAATTGCAATGTTCACATGTAGGTATTTCAAATTAAGCTGAAATACCTCTGCTCTAAGCCAATCGAATTGCAGAAATTTTTCGTGTAGTATTATAAATAAATAAATAAATGAACAAATTTTTGGTCTTTACACCGGCTTATAAAATTTACTAACTCTTTTGTTAAGAAGTGGAATGAGAAACAAACAAACAAATAAACAAAAAACTACCAAAAATCTACCAATAAACAAAAATAAAAGCAAGATTTTTTTCAAATCTTAGCAGTCGCAGAATTGAGACCTAAAAATACCCACCGGGTAAATGTTCTATACAAGCATTACAAAGACTTCTTCAATTTATAAATTTCAAAGGTAATAAAAAACAAGTTTATAATATATTAATTTCATGGCTATTTTGTCAGTTTCTTCAAGAAACAAAATGAACCAAACACTTTTAATTGCAAAGTTCTAAAGCGCACCTGTCCGTCACATTTGACGGTTGAAACATACAAAAAGAAAGGAAATTACAGTTAAATTAAGAAAAATACAAATTAAAAACTGATTCCCCTGCGTCGTCCACTGGTTCTAGATGAATCCGTTGTTTACTTGAGCGGCCACATGAGAAGTTTAAGATTTATTTGAGAGTATTGGCCAAGCTTAACAATTTTATCACTTCCGCAATTGTTTAAAAGATTAAACAGAGAACAGCGGAATTTTCATTTAAGCATGCACAAAATACGCTTTAACACATGTCTCCGGCGAAAACATTTTTTTATAATTAACTGAGATACGAATCTGTCAAGAATTTACTTTTATTTAATGAGCCTGCTGTGAAATTGATCTAACAACACAACAAACTGCCTTTTATTTTCTTCAAGCAAAAAGGGACCAATTCAACATGTAAAGAGGAGATAGAAACCGCCGATTTTTAACCGCTGAGGTATTTTTACTTAGATATTCAGCCGTGCTGTAGTACCTGATCTATAGTTTTGAGTAGTTTAGCGACATTATGCACTGAACAGAGCGAAGGTCTAAAAACCAGAAAATAGACCTCTCGTCAACACCGCAAAGTATGTTTTACAAAACTCTATAATATTTATGACGAGATGATAAAACTGATATTTTGGTGTTGTTCTCTATGACGAACGTGGAGCAGCGAAATAACCAATATCATTAAATATACAAAGAAAACAACGAAACATGCATTCCTAATGTAGACAAATCAACCCTGGATATATTTCATTTGTCAATGGTGATGGAAGCAGATTTATTCCAAGTTACCAATTGCCTGAAATTTCAAGTGCGCGAACTTGAAAAAAGACCGGCGAAAGAAATTAAACACCACAGTCTTAAAACTTACGGCTCAAGTTATGAGTCGAGAATGCTAAAAACGAAGTAATTAAAGAGGACTTTTCTACTAAGGCATATTTTATATAAAGTGACAGTCTCCGAAGGATAATTTGGCTGTAAGCGCTTGCTTTGTACAAATATTCATAACCCGTTCCAGGCCGGATTACATGGTGCCAAAATAATCTTTTAACACATTTACTCTTTCCGTCAAACTGATTCGGAAACTGATATCGGTGTCAGCAGCCGGAAACTAAGGCTTTACACCGAACTTCTCGTTTCCTTCAGTTTACCGTCAAAAACGCCAAGGGGAATCAAGTGAGTTATCTGATTGCTGGCGACCTCTTTGTACATGAGATTCAGTTCAAAACAAGGAGGTAGCATACTCTTTAAGCCGCCGGCCACAATTACAAACTTGCTGCTGTTTTTCAGCCAGTTTGAATGAGGCAGATATGATTTGTAAATTGCGAATCTCAAAAGTAAATCATGAGTTCGGAAGATACAGAAAGCGAAAGTTTTGACATATAATGGTTGAAGGAAACATTCAATGAAATATGCAAATCTTCGCATTAATTTATCTTTCCTTTCAACTTTTTTTTTTATTAAAAAGAAAATCAAAAGAAACAATGGGGTCTTCTTGATTGCAGTGTTAAAAAATTCAACTCCAATTTGTCATCTTAAACAAAGACAAGTTGCTCTCCTAGGCAAAGGAAAAATAGCCTGTTCCAAACGATCACTGAAGGTCCCATGTCTGTCGTTCAAACTCCCCGAGCGACTTAGTATCTTCTGAGAACAAGGTTCACTAGATAAAAACAACCGATAGCCATTTGCCTTTTTAGCATTCGAAAAAAACATTTGTAATAATACTTCTGATGACCTGTTGACAGGGTATTTGGAAAAACAATCGAAGTCTATTCGTAACGTAAACAACTCGAGGGATCTAAAGTTAAATTTTATAGAACATCTACTTGCTTGTCCTAGCAAAGATATGAATAAAGATAAGAATACTGAAATATCCTCGAATGTAATAAGTAACATTTTCAACATATTCTGCACACATGCAGTTTCTCATAAATTTCCGGAAATATAAATTACAGCCGACTGAATTGGCTATTCTTTGGTTTGTTGTGACAGCTAGCATCTGTTAAGCGTAGCTGAATAAATACATTCAGATCTCAAACTTTTTCCATTGACTTACAGACGTGAACTAACCATTTCACATCTATAGTAAAGGGAGGGTGTTGTGACCGCGGGTTAGAGGGTGAAAAAAAGTCGAATCAAGTAGGATAAAACTCTGAAGTACCTACCCCTGATTAGGACTGAAATATACCGAAGACATTTACCGTGAACTCTCCGCCACAGTGTAATTGATATCAAAACAGGGAAGTTCGGTTTGGAGTGCCCCACTGCAGATAAGTTAGTTTTTTTATCTACAGTTATCAAAGTCACTTTGAAGTAAAAAACCCTGTTTACTTAATTGCTTAAAAGACTCCATTAAGAGGTCACTGAATTTAACCTCCTTTAACCTCCTCCTGAATTTAACCTCCTTTTAAGAAAGTGTGCGGGGCATGAGCTCTAACGAACATCAAAATGAGGCCGAAAAAATGGGTTTTGTGATTATGCAAAAGTAGCGAAGGAAAGGCACGGAGATTGAGGCTCTAAATCGAGATGAGAATTGATATCACCTACAGTGCCGAATTCACTATGCGAGGCCAACTAAAAAGTAATAATAGCAATAATCTATACAACATCCCATCTTGTAAATGGTTCTTTCATTCTTCTCACGAATGGAAATGTCAGTTAAATAATTACGATAATAGAAGCCCATTACAAATCCATTAAAAGAACAAAAGAAGGCGACCTTTATGCTACTGTTATCTCAAATAGAAGGGATAAAATATCGATTAGTTTTTGATCATATCTGTGGTTCTCAGAGGTAACAAAAATAAAGAACACTTAGACAAAGACATTAGAAGTCCGCACGGGGCACGTATACCGCAGCCATTTCTTATTGTGAGGCTTTCGTTCTACGGAGACAGTGGCAGAAGAACTTGAAAGGTATATTCACAAAGCTTAAACACAAGAAAGGGTAATAATACCGCATAAAATCGAATGGTTTTTAGTTATAAAATGTGTACATTTTCCAACCTCGTAAGAACGTCACTTAACGGAACGATTATACCTGTCTTAAAAATGGACTCGAGTATGTGACTCGGGAGACAAAAATAAGCACACACTGTAATTGTCTTCAGTCTTTTGTCAGATAAACAGGACACATGTAGTTAAATCGTTTTCAAAAGAAACATCTGCAGTCAAAGTTCGATTTGATATACAAAGTATGCGCATACAGTTACAAGCGTTTGATTCATGGTGAAACCTTAAACATTTTTAACACTTTAATTGGCATTCCTTATGAACATTAAAATACAGAAGACTGTTGTCATGCAAGTATTGCATTTTGTGTCGCAGGACTGTGCATATATCGAGAGCTGAAGTACAGTGATACAACTGAAGATTACTCCACGCAGAAGTCTGAAGAGGACTGTACGTTCGTCTCTGTTCTGATTCAGTAACGTTAAAAAAGGAACCAAAGTAAGTCGATGAGTCATACATTCCTTCACGATCGCCTATCCATTTTCTGATTGAAAAAGCTGACAATTTCATTTGTACGTATTTTAAGGTTTCATGATTAGACATAGTTCCATCTCTGCGCAACTCCCTACTGAATGGAATTAGGCAATAATCCTATTTTAATTTGCTCAATCGGTGCTGAATTTCCCCCCTCAAGAATGTCCCTGAAGAATGTGATATACTGATGGTATACAGTCGATGAGTAACATTTAGTTAATGAGGTATCTCTGACAAAAATGTGGTATTGATTATTGAAACAGCGTGCTAAACACACCGTTTATGTAACTGAAATATACTTACGGTACATTCAAGTCCTTGACTTGTATGAGGTCTGTATGACAAACCAAAGGTATTAGAGAAAAATGGTTATAAAAGGTGGCAAACATCAAGGATAACTGAAAACAACGGCGCTGCAGTTTTGGGTGTTCCCTGACATTGCACAATCCTTTGTTCTTTGTTCACAAATTGTGACGGAATAATTTAATGTCAGGTTTTTATTGGTCAATAAGATCAAAATGCTAGGAATGCTATTGAACGTTGTGCACCGTCAGGTCCTCAAAACATAACAACAAAGGAGTTTGACGGGCTTCATAACTATTCCACTCTATTAACTATGCACAAACTGATCCGCCGAGTTCGGTTGCGAGCTCTATGAGAACAGGATCGTTTCTAGTGTGAACGCAACGTCGAGTGACTTTGGGACGTTTTTACTCGAGTAAACACCGCAGATGGAAGCAAAATTACCAAAAAACGCCGCTCATAATCAGAAGAATGCGGTGTTTGTTCGAGAATTAAAAGAAAAAACTCCATACAACTTCCTAATCTACATCATCCAGGCAAATTACGATTCTATCACAGCAAAAACATTTTTTCTGTTTTACATAATAGTAACATGTAATTCATCGTAATTGATGTCAGTGATTTATGAAGAAATGTGATTTGGAAATAAAAGCCGCCCTTGAATAAACACCGCATCGGAAACGCTGAAAGAATAAAGACGGTATTACACTGATAAAGAGATGACAAGAGAAGTACTCAAGTAACAGAGCAATCGATAACAACTGTGAACAGAGGCGATCCCGTTTTTTTTTCACGCCTGTAGTTTATACGGTTCATTTATCAACAAGCGGTAGTAAATTAACTACAAATCACCTCATTTTGCGCAAGATGACTTTTTCTTTTATTATTGCCACAACAAGTATTGACATACAGTGTAGTATATCAGAAACCCATAACGGGTTGAAACGTGTAACTCGCGTTCAATGCTCGTGAATATTCATTTTGACCATATTTGGAAACCTTAGTGACGGATATCCATTTTCAACAAAATGGCTGCTGCGCGATCACCATGCAGATGTTTTAAGACAAGAGTTCTGCATTTCAAGGTTAATAATACACCGTTAAAAGACAAAAAATGGAAAGAGAAAGTTCAAAAGAATGCTCAGCTTTCTTTTTGTGGAGAAAGGGAAGCTTTTCATCAAGAAATCGTCCTTCGAGGAATTCAACCTTGTTTTCTTCACGGCGGAGCCCATGGTCTGTTTTGAAATGCAACCAAGTCAGCGAAGTTTTTGCTGAATTTTCAGGTACATTTTGCACTCTATGGCCAAGACAATTACGTTTTTGAAAGGGAATTTATGTATTTTTAAATGTTTCAAAGACATTTTCTAAATTTTTCTCTTCGGCGCTAAAGAAAAATTACAAAATGTGCCCTGATTTGAGATGGATTTTGTGTTGAATTTTGCCATGTGCTTAGCCGATTTCACTTGGGTGAACGGATCCACGATCCAGATAGTGTTTTCCGAATTGCTTTAAAGGATTAACTTTTTGGACTTTGAGTAAAACTTTTCACGAAACGGCTTCTCTGTCCATTGTTTTGAGTTTGTTCATTCATAAAATTAGCTCAAAACACGATCGTGACTACAACATCTAAGTTTAATTTAAGCTTTAAAATGCTTCTCACATTCATTACAAGCATCACTTTTTGCGAAAATGTCAGGTTCAGGTTCAGGTTTTGGACACTTTTCGATACGCAGCTAATGAATTTTATTCGAAAATATTTTTCACTGTTTATTCTAGACTTTTAAAATAAGAATTTTAAAAGCCTATTTGCAGCATAAGTTTACTGTGCAGAGGGTCAACGAGGCATCGTTTTTTGAAGTGACAACTTCATAATGTTACGTTTGGCCCGGGTGGTAAGGCAATAATATCCTGCTCAGTGTTCCGGTAATATTCCTGGTTTCTACCTTTGAAAGCTTTCTCGGCTTTCGGGAGTTTTTCCCCCGTTTGTCGGCCATTTTTTTTAAGCGGGCGCGGGAACCTGAAGGAAAATTACGTCACGTTGTTTACGAAATTTGATTGGTCAGTTATCTCTTCTTCTCGTTCCAAATATGGTACTTTCAATTTTCAATGAATAATCACGAGCATCGGACAAAGCAAACATATGAGAGTTACACGTTTCAACCCCTTATGAGTTTCTGAGTATATACATATAGTAAAATAACATCACACAAAAAGTCATACAAGATATTTGATTTCAAGTCAAGGGATTCTACATTTTACAAAGTAATTGAAAAACGTGGAGATGTTTTGAGTATGACTAAACAAAGAAAACAAATATTGCCACCAAAAACAGAAAGGTACTAGACTAAAATAAACAAATAAATCAAGCAAAAAGTATATACATATAGTAAAATAAAATCACACAAAAAGTCATACAAGATATTGGATTTCAAGTCAAGGGGTTCTACGTTTTACGCTTCTTATATATTGTTAATGCAATAGATTTTGTGAGAGGTTATCTTTAAAGCGAGACCATTTCCGTACAAAGACATTTGAGTCGTTACTGTGGAATGCAATATGCTTTTCAATTTCTATCGAGTTCATAAGTAAAAAATGTAACCTCAAAGTTGTAACCTCATTTCTATCAGCCCCCGACCACAGCCCCCTTCCTCTCTCCGACGTTATCATGGTGGGACGAGTTGTCACTCCCTCCTTCGCTCTTTCCATCATTAACAGTATACAATGGTATTTTATGGACTGACGAGCCTTCCAATAACTCCAAGTGCAGCATGCTCATCTAGTCAGAATATTTTCATTGCCTCAGTCTGTCTTGTCTTTGATTTATCGTAATTCCTCGGAGAAGTCTCCCCAGTACAGGAACGACGAAAAAGATCTCGGCTTTAAAATGCAAGACACCCAACTATAAACTGCGATCTCCTATCGAAGACAGCGACAAATTTCAATGCTTTTTCAGACAGTCTTTTCATGACGCTTATTTCTGAGCAAAACTTTTTTTCGTGTGGCTGGTGTTCGATTTATATATTTTTAAGTGTTAACAGTCGACATACGGAATCGTTACTTCTGCGAATGTCTCGTCAACGCAAAACTTTCAAATTTATGTACCAGTCAACGCCCAACCCCAAAATGACCCAAAATGAGGCTTGCCCAGTCGGGCATTTGACATTCGTGTCAAAACGCTGGTCAGCGTCACAAGCAAAAGGATTTCGTAATTCTTTGCGCCTTCACGGGTTCACTGTTTTCTTGGAGCATTTAAGAGCCTTTGAAAAAGCCTGTTAAATGTGCAGTCGGGAAATAAACAGTTTTAATTGAAATGTACAAACCACCGTAAGACAGTATTCCGAGACTTTGGATATTTCGGTTGAGTTTAGTAGGATATTTTTGAATATTTACATTTGAATAAACGGTTTTTACGCATGGAAAAATTTTTTAGTAGTCTTTTTTGAAAAGGTGGGGATTTGACGCTTTTTGAAGAACTAGCCGATCAGGGGCATTTGACCATCTAACCTGCCAACATACCGTGGAATTTGACCATAGGCGTACGGGCAATTTTTTTGCCAGGGGGCGGTAAACCATTTGCCCAAAAAATTCTCGCAACTTGCCCAAATTTTTACGAAACCGTAGAAAAGAAACGAGGGCCATACGATGCAACAACGTAGGCCGTACTGGCATATGAAGGCGGCTCGATACTGTAACAGTTTTTCAGGGTCAATACCTCCAAATTTTGAAAATAACTACGTCGCCATAGACAAACATTTGGAAAAATTGCTACCATAGTTTTATTAGATAAAGATGAAAATTTGTCATGAGCAGGGTTTTAATGACATCGGAGTTGTTATAGCAACGAAACGACGCCATTGTCTACAGTAATATTTCTTGGCACTGGGAACTGTTCCTAAAAAATCGTTCACGGGAACTTTTTTCTCCAATAGTCGCCTCGATGTTAGTATATAAGAGCGTTATTGGGATATTTTGGGATGAAGTTTTTATCGTTATAAATATGGTAAAAAAAAAATCTTGATGTTTGGCCGTTATCCGTAGAAAACGAAGCTCTTTTGACATGCAATTTCATCTTATAGTGGCTTCAATCTCTTTAAAAACGTGTGTAAACGATCATGGAGATAGCTCCAGCCGATTGCTAGAGAGAAGGATTTCATTAGTATGTATCGAGGCGCCCTTGTTAGCGGTTTTGTAAACATTTCGGTCTACTTCAATAAATTATTGCTCGACAGATTTTTAAAAAAAGTTTAATATTTTTCTCATAATTCGAGCTGAGTACTAGTCAGCCACTTCTTCATTTTCAGCTGTTGCTGATACTATCTGCCATACACTGTTCTATGAGCGGAGATGATTCTAGAAAGATATGCGGAAGTTTATTCTAATCAATTCACGACTGGAAAGAGCCCATTCCAGTCAGTGCAGTACAGAACAGTGCTCAACAATAAAAAACTATAAATATGTAAAACAACAAATGATACTCTTCCCTATAACCAGAAACTCATCACGAGTTAGGCAACCACTGTGAGTGTCTCGAGAGAATGTAACTGCATCATTACACTGACTTCAGGACTTATTTCAGATTAAAATAGAAAATATTTGTCTCTTTAAACTAATAAAAAAAAACATGGAAACGTCTTTAAAAACTGGCTTTGCCCAAATTTTCTGTTGCTGCCCAAAAAAATCTGAGTTGCCCAAAACGCCCCCTGGCCCGTACGTCTATGAATTTGACCAAAATTTTTCAAAGAGTCAAATGCCCGGGGGTTTGCCCGGTGGGGGTGGGGGGCATGGGTTGTTTTGGAATTGACTGGTACATTAAGAAAACTTCGGGGTGTCCACCACCAAGAAAACACTTCTAATAATGACACAAGTTCTTTTTCATCATGTATTTAGGTAACCTAGAAGGCGGGGAGTAAACAGTTTAAAACGACAAAAGTCATGCCGATTAGATGATATACATCGCATTTCTTTCGCCAGAGAGTGCCAGATTTGACAAGAAATAACAACAACAACTGAGAGCTACAACAACTAGCAAGGACGTCTTACAGATAATAATAGAATACAAAAAGTGATGACGTCGTAAAAACTGAAATTGGAAACTGAATTATGAGATTCGTTGGGGTATTCAGAAAGAACAAGACAAAAATGCCCTATTGCCATCAGAGTATAACGAAGCCAGTCAGGTCGGGTCACACCAATTTGCTCTAACTCGCTGATTTTTGGCAAGGAGGCATTTTTTTTATTTTGTTCCCTTGGACGATGTTAACAAATCCCACAATTTCCCAAATTCTAATTTGTGTGACGTCACATCCCACTTTACTCTATTTTCGAACCATTTCTCCAACCTCGTTCCTAGGGTTCTCTCCTACCCGTCCCTACAGAACCTGGGAACGAGGTTGCCATTTCTCTTGAAAATTTTTCTCTCATCGTTTTTACCAAACTCTAAAGCTCTTTCCTACGAACTGAAATAGTAACTAGTAGTAATCAAAGATTATAGGCGCCGCTGTAGGGCGTTACACACTGAAACTCGTTTCATTAAATACAGTATACATCAGCTGTCGCCAAAACTCCAGGAATCACCAAAGCTCAGATCAAAGCTACGAAGAAAAGGATCTTACCTCGCCTCTAAATCGCACTGAAGTGTTACAAAAATTTTGAAGAAATTGTGCTCCTACGAACTGAAATAGTAAATATATGTGACTTCGCTTAGACTATGATATCAGCAAAAACGTGACATTACCTTACAAAAGCCACTTATGAGCCGGATAGGACCGACGAGGAGGGGAGAGCGGTAACGGTTCAAAAAAATATATATATACGGAATGAGCTGGGAAAGAAGGCAGGATCTGAATTTTTTCCATTTGGAAAATTTAAGTTCTACAATAAAATTTCTTTTGAAACCTTCCGGTACCGCTACAGGCGATTGCTAAAACGTGCTTTTCGCTAATCGGTCTCATAACCTTCACTATATGTAAACAGCTATAACTATATTTTTATCGTGTTTTCCGTGCGTGAAACCAGCTCCGACCAGCCGAACAATTTCACATATACATTTTTCTTCAAATTACACACTTTCACTTCGGTCACAGCAATCTCTGATTCGTTGATTTTAGGCAAAACTGCGCACGCGCAGAACTGCGGGATATTCAACACTCACGGCTTTGCCACCTTCAGTTTAAAAAACGTACAAGCGCTTTACTTGGCACTGGTCGGTATCGAGCTTAAAGCTTTCCCAACTGAAGCTTACCGGATAGGGCGTGGGAAAAGTAGTTATCAAGGAACTTTCCTCGGTTTTCTACAATGAAACCGTGAAAGGTAAATATGTAATTAGTCAGCGTGTTTTTTACTTAAATGTGTTAAGAAAGATTTAACCGCAAGATGATGCTGGGTACGGTTAAAAGAAAATAACTTTCGATTGCAGATTATTCAAATTTCGGCGCTAAGCCAAATATTAAATTCGTGTACACTGAAACGGACTTTTTTAGCATAGACCATTTTCTTTAGATGTGAAAACGTGTATTAAAAAAATTCCAAAGCTAAGCATAGGACAAGACAGTTCTCACCATGTCGAAGTTTTTTTTTTGCCGCTATGCGACAAAAAAAATTAACGGAGATTACCTCTTACATAAGTGTTCCTCGGCAAAAAATAGAATCTCCATGAAATCTTTTGAGTTTGAGGTGTAAATTTATAATTCATGACAAATCTCGTTTAAAAAAAATCTGCTGTGGAACCTCGATATAGTGAACATCTATGTTACAAACTCCTCGGTATAACGAAAGATTTTTTTTACCCCAGTAAAAGTAAAATATATAGAATAGAACCTCGAAATAACGAAACCTTGTTATAGCGAACATATTTTGCCAGTCCGAGGTTTCACTGTACCATGTGTCAGCTGCCATTAATGAAATTAAAATATCTCAAAATAACCTCGAAACTGAAGGGTCAACAATAAAGAAACCACAGAATTCTGTTTAGGATAAATACGTTACTTCAAGTTTTTGCCCGTGAAAAAGTTGAGTCGCACTTTACCGGAATCTTGCTGCTAACTGGCGAAATACCCTGCTATTAATTTTTCACTTTAGTTGAAAGCTTGCAAATTGGGAAACGTGATGTATTCCCAGCAGGAGAAACAGCTGTTTAAGCGAAAATGTGTGTTTTTTTAAGAAACAATAGTATGTACAGAAATCCGAAAAGGCTTAACGCATTACTGTTTAAACAAACAAACAGAAAATACAGCAACCAACTACACAATACATGCTAAATGTATGATATATTGCCAAGGTCAATCTGAGACGAAGTGTTTACATGTATATTACAAGTATACAAAACATTGTACAGAAAAAGGAGATGTGCAAATATATTATTCTCAACAGTATTTATCAAGAGGTTCTTTTTTTCACAATGATAGCATCAATTGGCAATTTCCAGGAACGACTTAAAATAAATAAATAAATAATATGTAAAATATCGTGGTTTCAAAAGAAATCCCCATGCAGTGTGTCAGTTTCGGATTTCTCAACAGAACGAAACATGAAGACCCCAACTTTAAGTGGCTGTGTTTGAAAAAAGTTCAGTCAAACAAACCAAGAATTCCAGCACTAGCAAACTGACACGTTTTAAAAGATGCGTTAACGATACAGTAATGCCCTTACGTCACTGAAACGTTTTTAAAAAGCATTATCTCAAAGTTGACAAAGTCTTTGATTCGCAAGATTCTTATGCAGTATGTTGCTGAAGATTTAGGACAAGTTTTTCACGGCTATCTTTAAAACAAGGAACGGGTAATCGGGGAATGGGAATGGCGAACGGGGAACGGGGAATCTTTAAAAGCGGAAATCTTTAAAACGAGGAATCTTTAAAAGCGAGAATCTTTAAAATGGGGAATTTTTAAAAGCGGGAATCTTTAAAATGGGGAACCTTTAAAAGCGGGAATCTTTAAAATGAGGAATCTTTAAAAGCGAGAATCTTTAAAATGGGGAATCTTTAAAAGCGGGAATCTTTAAAACGGGGAATCTTTAAAAGCGGGAATCATTAAAATAGATGATATTTGAAATAATATTTATGTCGTCGTTGTTTCAAATTTGTAATTCGCTTTCCTTCATGTTGTCGTGGTTTGAAAAAAAAATCCCTCATGCTAAATGTGCTTCGAATGATTAATAAAGCTGACATTAGTCCAACCTAAGAAACAGTGTCCTTTTGTTCTAAATTTTTAAAGATTCCCGCTTTTAAAGATTCCCCATTTTAAAGATTTCTCGTTTTAAAGAATCCCCATTTTAAAGATTCTCGCTTTTAAAGATTCCCCGTTCCCCGTTCCCTTTCCCATTCTCCGATTCCCCGTTCCTTGTTTTAAAGATAGCCAGTTTTTCACCTCTTTTGATCTTAAGGGAAAAAGAGAAATAACAACGACAATAATATTTCCATCACTTCTACCAAGAAAAAAATATCTTAAGTGCAACTTAAATCACCTTCAGCTCATTTGTTAACCAGAATGCAACTCGATAAAAAGATCTCCAATGTTTGCACTGCGGTAAATGATAATTCTGTAGTACTTATACCCGGATATAGAGTGTTTCACAGGAACCCTGCCAATGCGTGTTTTTTTTTTTTTTTTCATAATTAGAGGATCACTGTATCTTTGGAGATGGAGTAATAACGTACATTCTGCTTATTCAAGGTACCACAATATATAAAGTAGCCCAATAAAGCCTTGAGCGTAAATTCCGCAAGGGAGTACGTACATCCTTTCCTGTGACGTGGTCGATCAAAGTCTTATGGTTAGAAATGGATCTATATTGTTAGATTTTTCGAATTTTTCGCCAGCTGTAAACTCTCTCAATTTCTACCCCTAAAGGAGCCCGTAACCTAACATCTTAAAAACAAATAGGTCACGAAGGCGGGGCATACGGGCCATAAAGCTTGTAAATGACGTAAATTTCTCCCTTCTCCCTCTGAATTTGGTACATATACATTCAAGTGACATAGCTGTGACCAAGCACCAGGTGACACGGGAAGAGTAAGATGAAAACTCCTTTCCCCTCCCTCTTAGAACGCTTCCTCGCACGTTACATGTCGATACGAACCATTGTTGTACCAGTAGGTATTCTTCATAATGTCATAATATCAAATGTTTCCCACGCGATAAACGTTACGCCTCAAGACCAAGAGGGTATTAGTCAAACCCGACTGTTTCCGGCATTGTAATAAAAGATAATAGAACTTTACATCTCACTGAATACTAAGTATGTCGTAATATCCCCACAGACTGCGCATAAACCATAAAAAGCTGTTACGGTTCAAAAACACAGCGGCGAATTGAATCCTAAAGAATTAATACAACCAAAACGGACCTAGAGGTTGATTGAAGTACATTGGCAATAAGATATCAAGTGAGTAAAACAAATTATAGTGCAAAATTATGCCCTTAGCTTAATTGAATTAGATAAAGTGATATAGAAAGAGGGATTAAAATGCGTTAAGTTTCAGTGGTGTGTACCTTAAAAAGGTAAACTGGGCTTACCAAAATTTTTCTTACCCCTTTTTCATGTACAAACTGGTAGTTATTTTTGTTAGAGGTTTGGGAAAGCTAAGTGGTGAAAACATTACTTTTCCACCTACATAATCGTATCGGAAAAAATTAATACATTTAAGATGTCTATACATTTATTGTAGATTAAATGTTAGTGTCGGTGGATGAGCAAACGGATATATCGAAGTAGAATGGAAGAGCTGCCCGGAAAATTCATTAGCTCCAGGGCAAAAGCCTGTCTTTATTTGTCTGTGGAGAATTAGACAGCCAACAGATTACTAAAATATCATTCATAAGGAAAATTTAATCCTCTCTGAAGATTGTTAGATCTCTAATAAAAAACTTTGCAAATCGCGATTAGAAGCGTGCTAATGCGATGGCGCCACTAGCAATACCATACAAGCCACTGCTTTTTTCTCATTTCCCACACGGTCACCACACCTTATTAGTTACCGTCTTTTGGAAAAACTAGCCACCATGAACAATGGTCGACAATTGATCTCTCAGACTTAACCAACGTCAGAATTTTCAAGAACATGATGAAATTCAGAAACTAAGTTATACACAACTTCCAGTTTTGCACCTGTCGTCTTGGCTGAGTCAAAACAAGAAAAACTATCAAAAACATCTTTTTGTTTTTCCAGATATTACTAGCGCCCCTGGTTCGAATCGATCTTCTTATTGAGGTAAGCAAAGGAAATTGACTCTATAATGAACCAAAAGAGAAACAGGCGACGTGAATAAAGTCATTCACACAGGAGAATTGCATTTGCACACTACAAGGTTTTAAGAATAATAACTGAAATTAACCTGCTGAGTCGAAATGTAGTCTGTAGAAAAAGGGCTTTGCTAGAAACTTCAAAGGAAACACAGCTGTTGGTTAATATACACAAAATGAACTTCAAAAACTGCCAGCAAGGGACTAGCCACGCAATTCTGAACAAAGGGGCGTCAACATCACAGATTATATGAAAACAACTGCACGATATTAAAAAGACCGAAAGGATTACAATAAAGATCACGCTTCCAAAGCGTCTCGACAAAGTTTTCAACATGTTTCTGATATTTTTCCAAAAAAAACATATTTAGAATTTTAATGGGTCCATATAATGCAGAGCCATTTGAAATTCAAAATGTTTTGACGACTGAACCATGCATTTAACATGTTTTATATCTACTTCTTTAAAACTGGACAACTCCACCTTGAGGCACCTTGGATTTTACAGTACCCATCAAAGTCGTCAAAGCATTTGAGGAAAACATGTCAAAACCTAAGTCAGATGGCAACGCCGTGGCGCGGTCTAGAATGGAAGCAGAAACATTCACTTACAAACTAAACGATTACTTTCACTGAGTTAAAACACTGAAGTAACCATTCGATTCTGAAATTAAGCCAGTTGAATTAAAAAATTACAACTTATTTGACACAAAAACTTATGCACAATAGAAAAATAGAAGTTTTTTTTATTTACATTTAGACAAAAAGCTGTTTTTTGCCTTTACAACTTGTAGTCAGGAACCTAGTTTACTCGTAGTAAGGGTTGCGATTTAGTTTGAGTAAAACTGCATACCATCATTTTTGTACACCAAAGTTTTCCTTTTCTTGGTCATTGCAATTATTGTTGTCAAACCAAGCTGTTTGTTTTGACACAATACTCGAATCCAACATTTTCAGTCCAAAAATTGTAAGACTTTTCCATTTCCGCAAAACGTTCCTTTTTTGCCTTGTTATGAACGCATTAGGAAAATTACAGGAAAGCACAGCATGTATAATAAATTTATAGTAAGCCTATGTATAAAAAGAAACACTATATGAAACAGCGTGAGAGCGTATACAGTTGAACCTCTCTACAACGGCCACCTTGGGAACAGAAGAACGTGGCCATTGTAAAGAAGTGGCCGTTGTAGAGAGGTTGAAACAAGAGTCAATGTATCGACTTTTTTGTCCGCAGGAACGAAAAAAAATGGCCGTTGTAGAGAGGTGGCCGTTAGCGGAGGTTTGACTGTATTTAAAAACACTGCGGAGAATCACGACATTATTCACATTCCCGTCGAGTTTTACAACCTTTATTATTGCTCATTTTAGCAATTTCCGTGAAAGGTATTTAACTCACATTAACAAGGCCGTGTTTCTATTCTCGGGGAACTGCTGATCAAAGAGGTAAAACGTCTCCCGCTTCCGCCGTACCCCTTGTGGTCAAGTTACATAAAAAAATGATAATCGACGTAACAGCTACCGGCGTCCGACGTTGATTCCGGTCAAACTCTATAATTTAACGCCAGACTTTACCGGTTGTTTGACGCTACATCAGTTTACGAAACTGGGCCAAGCTTGTTGCACCATGTAATAAAATCAGGAAGCCTAGTGCGCTGAAATACTAAGTAATAGATATCGCAAAACTCAAACACAAAAATATGTCGTCACTATAAAAAATGCGCCACAAGGACTTTAAGGGGAAAAAGGCAAACTTTCGCTTTGTAAAGTATATGGTATCACATGGGATCAAGATTTCACATGGATGGTCACAGAAACGTATTTCATAACGGTCTTCACAATAGACCTTTTTTACCGATACGGCGGCCACATTGAATTTATTAGAGTTGAGGAGTATTATGGGATGTCCACGGGGCACTCGCTCAGTATTTACGCGCGCTTTTCGGGCAAAAAAGAACTTCACTGTATATTTCTCCGCAGAAAGGCGATCCTTATTACATCCAAACACGGCACTACGGTCTTTTTTCCCCCAATAAAATCTTTTTGTACGAAAACTTAAAGAAAAATTGGCCCGAAAAGCGCGCGTAGATACTGAGCGAATATATCGGATCGTGCATCCTATAATATTCCTTAAATCTAAGTAATTCAATATGGCCGCCGTATCGGTAAAAAGGTCAATTGACTCAGGGAGTAAAATTGGTTAAGGAAATTTTCTTTGTGCAACTAATCATCAAGTGTAAACCCGCACGACTAACGTCTTGAAATTATGTGATTATTCCAAGCCCTTCACATTCATCCTCGATTTACCGAACTATTGTGGTCCCTCATGACACCTAGGGGGAGCACCGCAGCGAAGGGATGGCACCGCCGTCAGTGGTAGTGTGAGCACAAGATTTTTATCAGTGTGAACCAGGTTCTAGTTCCAGAGTCGACGCCATTTTGCTTCCATTTCTCCTTTTCGAGAGGTCTCTATCCTGGTACTTAGGGTTCCTCTCTCCTGAAAAATCAACTTTCAAAACTCCAATTCGATCTGGAAGATCTAGAAACGTGTCACCATCTCTAAATAATGTTAGTTTGGTTTGTGTTCGCGTACTAGTAGATTGGTTTTAAACGCATATTCCCCCTCGAAGGTCAAGCAACTGCCTATTAGCACAGAATTAGAGAACTTATGAAAAACCGTTCTCGAACATGTGCACAGATGAACCCTTTTCGATGAGTTTAAGGCAATGTATGTCCACACAACTCCATTTAAACCCGTTTTAACCTTAAACATGTGTCTGCGGCTTAGTCTACATGCAAAAAGTAATTGTTAACAAACATTTCATAAACAACCTGCAAGATGGGTAAGTGTCACGGTATTGGTCTCCCGTGAACAGGCCTTGTGTGCGTATACAAAATAAACGGATTCGCACAGATATTGGGCCATTTCGAGGCTGCGGGTGAAACTAGGTAGGAGCTGTTTCGAATAGCACCGTTGGACTGTTTGGGAGGACAAAATTTGACTGATTTCCCTTGACAACCTTGAATACCGTAAAAAAGCCGCCACTAAGAACCTGTTTTTTAAGAACCTGTTAGGCCCCTTCTATACGAGAACCTGTTTAGCCTAAAATTTGAAACAAGTTCTTATTTTCTAAAATCTATAAAAAAAATCCTCTTTGGAGATATGTGTCTTATCACTCCAACTGCAATGTAATGGTATGCAGATATGTAAGGAATAAGATGAATATACCACTAAATACTATTACCCGGTAGCTTAAATGTATTTTTTTCTTCAAAAAATAAGAACCTATACATAGCCTAAATTTGCGCTAATTACCATTTCTTTAAGATCCTGTTTAGCCAAACTTGAGAAAGTACATGTTCTTAATCGCGAATTTTTACTCTAGCCAACAAAAGAGGCGAAAGAGTCCCGCAAACAATCACATGGTGCAATGCGACCCAACACTGACCCAGCTTAAGATCAACTTTAAGGTGGCTCGACTGGATATACCTCCCAAGTTTAAGCATTAACTACGTCGGCATGAGTAAAAAAAAAAAAAATGGGAAAAAGGTTACTACAGCCGTAGTATATAAAGATGAAAATTTCTTATGATCTGGGTTTTATTGCAATCGGAGTGGCCATGGCAACCTAATGACACCAATACGTTTTTTATTTATCTTTGTGTTTCTCTCTACCAGGAGTTTTTTTAAGAAAAAAACATCACCGACTTGTTTTGTTTTAAGCGCGCGCACTACAAAGCTTTTATTTTGTATGTTTCCTTTCATGATGCATGCAAGCCTTGCAACAATTCTTATGTATCTGAAGTCCACTGATGAAGGGCCAGGCCCGAAACGTCTGGAGATTGAACACACAAACATCACAAGAAGGCACTTTTGTTCATTATCCTTTTTTTGTACTGAACATTCCTTTATTTACCTTCTCTTATCGGAATTTTTTCCCTTATTTATTTGTTTTGACATACTTTGACGGCTCGTGACGACGCACGCGACAGGGACACAAATAGTTCGCGCCAAATGACATCACTTGATGCGATTTTTTGCAGAGGAAACAAGTCGAGCTCTCGCTCTCTCGCTCGTTGTTGCCGCAGAAAACACAAAAAATCTACCGCTCGCGAAAAGTTTGAGCTCGACTTGTAGGCAAGTCTAACAATTAGCAAATATTTTAAGAAAATGACACACTTTAGAAACGCGGCTTCATCTCATAGTGGTTTGATTCCACTGAGAACTGCGTGCACAAAAGGAGGGGAATTACTCAAGACGATCGCGATTTAAAGAACAATTTTATCAACCTTCAGTTAGCTACTTTTGTTACAGTTTTTGCTCGTAATTTGGTCAAAAACAATTTATCACGGTTATTGAAAATGTAAGGGTCGAAATATATTTACGTTTTATTTGAATTCAAGCATAAAGAATTTTTTACTTATCAAGGAGGTTATTTGCTAAACACCTCACTATAATTAAGTTCCTGGTGTCGGATTTTCAGTAGCAGGTTTAGATCGCGTAAAATTCGGATTTTATCAATTTTTGTTTATTGTTGTCATAGAGATACCGATTTTAATAAAAACTGCATTTTGACAAACTTCAATTCATAGTCAATCACTGGTGAAAGGTTTGTAGCGACCGGACAAGGACAAAATCACTTTTAACGCAATTGAAAAACTTCGGTATGGTCTCCGAAAAACTGTATCGAGATTGTATGTTTCTGATTTTAAACCGTCGCATGAAGGTGCGATTCTTTCTCTCTGTCTTTTCCTATTAAGCCGGAAATTTACTTCACTGAGAGACAAAGTAATAAATTTATTAGCAGCTAAACTCCAGGGGAAATCTCTGAATATAAATAAACTTTAAGTGAGGAAATCAGAGAGCATAAATGAATGGTGATTCTTGAAATTGATCCGTGGATCATTTTAGCATGCTGCCTTTGGCCTCAGTTTAGAAAAATTACAAAAATTCAAGATTGGTTTCAGTAATCGGTTGACTGTGACGATGGCTTTAAGTTTCTAACTTGGAAGCAACGTTAAGTTTAGAAAAATGATTGTACCACGGCTAAATATGTTTGGCTTAACTGTCCATGCATCAGCGAATTTCTTTAGATGATTTTGATTGCGATTTTCCTATTGCACAACAACGGGCATTTGAGGTTATAATTAAAAAGCGTATGATAAATATAACATCCGGTTAGTAATGCGAAAACTGGACAATTAAAGCATCAGTTCGATCCTAACCATTCAACGGAAAAATGAATGGACAATTTCTTATTGGCTGCTTTCACATTCGCCTAGTTAACATCCTGTTTATATGACCATAACATTTAATGGATTATTTCTATAATTCTATTTTTAACTGAAAACTGAAAAAAAATTGAATTACTTTGGATAAAAGTATTCAAATTACTTTTGGCTTCCATTCTTGGCAGTAATTTCCGAACCGAACTCATTTTTATCATTGTTCCCCCTAAACCACCTAAACTCACTCAGGACGTCAGTCCTATTTGGCTGCTTATTTTGCTTAACAGGTAAGCTGAAGGCATGCAAACTGTATTCCAGAGTTCATTACGACAGCACTGAAAGGTAAAATTTACCGATAGACTGTCTACAGCCAGAACCCTATTTTACAGTCAGATTGTTGTAATCGAGGGCTCATTACGGTGAAACCTATCACAGGCTAAGGTATATTCTATAGTGCCGCTTTTGAGGATTCCTGCAATTCGGAAATAATAACGCAAAAAATTTAAGTCAGTGCGGCAATGAGGAGCGAAAATAATCTGAAATAAGGAATGATTTTAACTGTCGATTTCGTAGACTGAGGTGAGAAACCAGAACGGAACAGTTATCGCGTTTTTTAAGTTGCGAAAGAATGGTCGTTAAACGTTCGGAACTCTAATGATGATTTTGAAAGCAAATTTACCAGTCAGTTATGTTGAAAAAAAAATCTAATTACAGCTGAGAAATACAATACAGGCTAAATGTATTTAAGCGGTCACTTTCCCCCGAAAATGAAAGAAAATCCCGAAAATGATTTCCCTTGATTACTTTAAAATTAACACGTTTTAAGCGGTCACCTCTATTAAGCAGACTTTTAGCATCAGGTTTTCATGGTTAACGGCAAACGGCAAACCTGAGGATCACGTGACCTCGGTCTTGCGGTCGCGTTTGCAGTTTGTAGTTCACTTTTGCACGGCAGGAAAAGCTTCCAGCAGAAAGTGATTTACGGCAAGGTTTATTGCCATTAAAAAATTATACAGTCTCACGTTTAAAGGCAAGAAATAGGTTTCTACACCCGCCTGTGAAGTGCCAATTTGATTTTTGAACTCGAATCAATGAATTCTTCATGTTTTTCAGGCGATAAAAGTGAAGCACCGTGACTTGACGAAAAACAACATGGTGGCACTACACAGTACTACTGTAAAGTGCTCTGTTAAAATTAGAAATCTTGACAACGTGAATCTGCAAACGAGTAATTGCAAACTGCAGTTTACGGTTTGCGGTTTCCCAAGTAAAACCTGATGCTAAAGGTCTCTATTGTCTTCACTGTGCATGGTATTCAGTGGTATTTTGATCATTTTCTTTTGGCACAAGCCGTGTAGAAACACTTCGAGGTCAATATGTCAGTCGTGTTATGGATATTTGGCTTTGATTCCTCTATAATCTCTTGGGTTTAGTGTCAAACCTGTATTAAACCGTAAAACTGTATTAAGCGGTCAGTTGGTCCAGCGGTATCCCCAAAAGATGACCTCTTAAAGCTGCTGGTTTGTTGACTGTAGTTGTTTCTCTAGGCACCAGACCCACTCTTCCTCTTTGTTCAAAGTTACGCTAGCAACCGCGCTATCGTTTTGTTTTTAAACGCCTCACGAATCTTTATCGTCTGTAGGTGTCAGTAATTTTGATATTTTTTTGGTTTCCCATTCATCGTTCCATGTTTTTGCAACACAGGTTATTATTCGTTTTCACTTTACTTTGTAAAATAGCGTATTTTCGATCCAAACAGCGTAAATGACCTGATATAGGATTTAAAGGAGTGATATGGATCTCTAGACGGCCTAGATGTATCAATTGATGAAGTGGATATTCCGCTATTTTAAAACTCTCTTGATACTTTTGCCGAAAGCATTTTAGTTTTGTTGGGCTTGATACAGTTATGAGAATAAACTCCTCTCTTTAAATCACCTCTTACCTATTAAACGCCCCAGCTTGGACCCCTAAAATTAAATAGACGCCTCGCCCGGGCGTTTATTAGGTCATTTACGGTAATTCTTTGTCAGAAACCCGGCTCTTGGAGTAACGTTCATAGAGAGAGTTCTGGAGGTCGTCTTTAACCTATTCTGTTAAAGTATCCACAACAGTCGTCAAATTTCGCTGAAACACTAGACGAAAACTAAGGATTTTTCACTTTACAACGTCTCAACCGATTTGGCTGATTTTTCATAGTGCGGTCTGTTCCATCTTCAAGATCTTCAAGATTTAAGGACCTCTGCTCGGAGGGCAAAACCCGGCAAGTTTGTCAAACAAATATGACGATTACTTTAGATGGAAGTTTATTCATTATTCGCTCCTAAATGGCCGTCGTGAAGTGCTTGGCCAACGCGACGCAATTTGATGGCTGATATGATGTCGACCTGGAGAAGAGGTGGTTGTGGTTAATGTATAGACTTTCCGGCGAGACAATAAGAAATGACGGTTAGAAATCAAAAGGCTGGTCATCTTGGTTTCAAATTTTAAGTGATAGACGGATGTCAGGAGTGTGTAGTGTCGGGTTTAGAGGGTTTTGTTTTTTGACCCGGAGAAAAATTGTTGTTCATTATTTGTGTATTTATCTAGACTAAGAGAATTTACTAAATCAAGTTTAGTAACACGATTTTGACATCAGATATTTCCTTATAAAAGTCTAATGAGAATTGTCAGCGACTATTATCATGCATTGACGCGGCCTACCAAACCAAATCTGAAAATCTGCAAACTGATTACCCTTTCAAAATCTAAATAAGATATTGATCAGAAAGAATTGCCAGACTTGTCTGCATTTCTCACTTAATTTAGATTTAGATTACGGTCAGTTATAAGCTATAATGGAAACCTCCCTTCAATTTATTTAACTGTTTTTGTTGTTATAGCTAATTAATAACCTGAAAACTTGTTACTCAAAGATTTGGCTACAATTTCTGCGCAAACAAATCAAAGTGTTTTTTAATATTCAACCTGAATCCCTTGTTTATTTTAAATCACATTACAAGCGCGGTTATTATTGCTACTTTGGCAGGTACCAATTAAAAACATAGTATGATAAATAAATTCTTTAACCGTGACTAGTTTTAATTTAAATGCAAAACAAAAAACTTCTTGTTAGGAAAATTGGCCTAAATTTTCTCTTCTCTTTAATTACTGGTCTTTTTCAATTACGTCTATTTTATCTCGTACTGTTATAAAGCAATTGTAGCTATTGTTTTTCTTTCCAAAGCAAATATTGACAAAGCAAATTAATCAGCGGAAAATGCGCCTTAAGTTACACCTTCACATTCTCCGGTACAAGATGCATATGTACACGTCGCGCACAGCCTGTATTTAGTGGGATTTGACTCTTTACCATAAAGGCTTATTTATCGGTAGGTAGCTTTCAGTGCTTTTCAAATGTTTGACGATTTAGTTCCATTATCCGGAGAAGCGCATAACACGACGGGTAATATTTAAGCATTTAAGTACATAACCGCTATTTGAAATAGCAATAGGAAACTCTACAGAAAACGTCATTATGATTTCACTCTGACTAGGTTGACTAGTGTACGCTCGACATGAAGGTTGTGCCGCTATCGCAGCTGATGAGATCAGTGGCCTTAGTATGCGCATGAGAGCTTTAGTTATCGTTTGACACTAAAGGAAGGGATATCCCTTAGAAAAGAGTCTCTTTCATCTACAGTGCATCTACCAACTCTGAAAACAATATATTTTTTACCTATGACATTTAATTTGAGTTTTTCGCAACAGAATTCACTTTTTCTTCTATGAATCGAGCTTCGGTCCTTTTAACTTCCGATATCAATAAATATGCAATTAAGAAAAACAGTGAAACACTGTATGATTCACGGTTCAGGCTCGCGCATTCTAGTCTTATTTGAAACTTTAAAACGCAAGGACATCTGTGAGCAGGGGAAAAGTCAGCACAGAATTTGATTGTCGGCGAATTCATGCAATTGTCCATCAATCTGCTAGTGATAAGCTAGCCGTTGTTCACTCGTCTTCCTTGTTTGGGGCTGAGTCTTATCCCGGTCAAAGAGAGAGAAAGAGTGTCTGGCAAGGTTTCCAAGATAAATCAAAGATTTGTGAACTCGTGTCTGGCAAACCTCCAAGAGTTTATATATATACAGTTAAACGCACCTTATAACCTCATCTGCGCTTAACGAGTGTCTTTTGGCCCATAACTTTCAAAACAACTGCTCCACAGAATGTCACTGCGTAACGCAAAAGAGTATCGAAGTATGACTGCACAATAAATGTCACAAAATCTACCTGAGCGGTCCCTTCGGAATTTGCTGTCTTTACGTCATCCTAACCATTTCGTACCTACGGACGCAAACAATAGAAACGTCATCATTACCTAGCGATTCCTCGCGGCCCCTGTTCGAGCAAATCGAGATTTTTTCTAGTATACTGACTGTATATTTGAACTGTAAGTACTGTCCTTAATATACGCGCGAGTTACTAGGGTGCCTCCTCGGGATTTCGCCTCTGGGCGAAATCCCTGCGGGGGCAATAATATCTATAAATTAGATTCATTTCCCTAAGGTGTGTTTATCGTTGTCCTCCTTTGTCCCGCCTCGATTAGCCTCGTAGCTATTACGGGGTCAAGCCAAACATTGTATTAATTCATCATAGTGCAATTTTACAAACAAAACCGTCGTTGTTGTTACTAGCAGTATCGTCAATTGTCACCTTTTTATGCTGTGGACCGCTTTATTACGCGATTGAATCTAAACATGCGCACTATATAAATAAATAGGTTAGATAACGTGATCTTTGGCAGTTTCGTCAATCGTCACTAGTTGATTTTCAGTCATTTTAAGAAACAAAATTTCATAAAGCAAAAAAAGACTGGTACTTTTCAAAAAAATTTTTGTCGCAAACTGTTTTAACACATGCGCATGTGCTTAACTGATAGCCGACAAAGACTGGTACTCGTTCAGAACAACATAAAACAATGATTTGATTGAAATTCTCCCACGACGTGAAAATCGATTTTTAGTTTGGGATGCTGCTATTTCCCCCCTGAGTCTAACAACACGCTTCTTTGTTACAGGAGAACAGAAATTCTTACAACTCAAGAAAGGAAGTAAGGTAGGTGTATTATTTCAAACGAAAAAACGATTAACGAATCTCGCCAGTAAAAGAGTGCGAATTCAACTTAAACCTAAAAGGTCTAATTCCTTAGCGATTCAGTATATTTTTGGTTTGGATTGGAAGGGCAATATTTAGTGTAACACGATTTATTTATATTCTTTCAAATCATTATTTTGATTGGCTTAACGCCCGCGGCTAATTCTTCATAGCTAATCGGCATTGACTAAATTACTTTGGAAGGTTCGAACTACACACCATCAATTCGATGTTATATTGGCTTGGAAACTAGATTGATAAATGGTATATTGACCAGGAAACGAGGTTACATGGGCAATAAACTGCAGAGGCATTAGGTTCGATTACCAGCCGCGCGCTGTTCGGAAGGTGTGAGCCCAAGGTATCTTCTCGGAGTGAAACAAGACCGGAGCCAAGAGAGCGGAGGGCGGAAATCAAACCTACCGAGGAATCAGCGAGATGTAGAGGAAAAAATGTTATAAGCTTCAATAAATAATAAATAACAAATGAATTTGGCTTTCACATGATAGGGAGAACAGACTCCCTCCTCCTCGGGTAATTCGTTTTTTTCGCAGTTTGGTCGCGAACAAAGGCAAGCGCGAATCGGAACTGAAGAGTGGCAAAGCGTAAGAGACCATGTGAAGGGGGAAAAAGAAAGAAGAGAGGCGAAGCACCTTCTCGCCCGTTTTCTCCTTCCCGCCTTCCTTTGCGAGCAAATTTACATCGAAAGAGCGACGTCTGGAAACGAGGCAAACCTTCAGAGATCTGCATACTTCTTCATAACATACGAAGCTGAATTCAATAATTGTTCAGTTATTCTACTCCCAGCAAGGTGCATTCTATCGTTGCTTTTATAATAGCACCTTTCAAACGAAAAAAGGGGCCGTCAAATCGCGGTTGCGAAATATTTATACTGTCCTGAGATGTAAGGCTTTCGTCTTCACAACAACCAATTTGCGCAAAAACTCGCCCGAAGCTACCTCCATCATAACAAATTCTCAAATCCTCTCTGCGTTGTCCACGTTTTCATAGCGGAGCTCTGGCACGCGAAGCGCGCCTAAGGAGCACCATGGGTAAGTAAATTTACCCGACCCAGAAAATTTGGTAATCACGTGACCGTACACCGCCCGCCCGTCCGTCCGCATCACAGGGCAACCAATGTTCAACCTCATACTTTCTAGCTAGTTTGGGAGCACAGGAAGACTGATATTGCAGACATATTGCACTTCAATGTTGTGATCAATTGACATCCGTCAAAACAGGGTATGCGCTGACCGTATCGCGGGCGCAGGTGCCGACCCATCGAGGTCGAGTATCTTTTTGAAGTTATCCGCTGACAAGTTACTAGTTTTCAAATGATTGCAGGTAGTAGTCTCTTTTGCAATTTAAATCGCTGTGCCGTTTGTTTTAAGTCGCTTATGAACATCGCTTGCAGGAGTAGTCAAAATGCCGCGCGTATCAAACGCTTTTGAAGATTACACTTCGTTATAAAATCATTAAATAAGTAATAAACATAATAAATTCTTTATTATGTTGACTAAGCGTATAACTATATTAATCTTAATTTAAAAACTTTGGCGCTTGTCAAAAGTGAGAACCGGCTAGCCGTATAGGTGATTTTGGAAATTTTGTTTACGGTTTCGCTAAAACTGAGCCCACGGTCCTGAACATTGAATGAGTGAAATTTGTATTGCAAAATTGTGAAATACTGCATTCTGTCCGAGGTCTGTACGATAAAAACAGCGTCTCATGGTACTGTTTCACCTCAGATGTGATGTATAAAAAGTATAAAAGGTTGGTTTACACGTCCCCAGACTTGTTTGCAAGATTTTGTAAAGTAAACTTGTCGAACGCAAAAAATTCGGCCTGATTTGTTTTCCAGCCCTAATCTACTGTGATCAAGAGCCATGATGGCTCTTAAATGTGATCGAAGATAATTGGTATTTTTTGGGTGTACATATAAGGCTATCAACTTAGCCTGTAGTGCAGGTGTATTTTGGGTGGGCGAAACAGTTGTTTGTGTTCGTATTGTTGTAGCCGCCATCTTTGATTTTATGACAGTGGAAGATTGGGGAGAGTAGAAATAGTAACCCTAAGGGTAGGTGCGAAGGCGAAAGAAGAAAGGGGGAAGGGCGAGAGGAGAAAAAAATACGCCTGCCCGATATCATTGTTCTTTTGGGAAACTCCGTACGCTGGCAAACGGAGCTCCTGATTGGTGCGGCATAGGGAAGTAGATTGATGCCTGTCAATTAACGGTAAGTCTATATGGTTTATTCCATTTATATTTGCATGCATTTGCGGGAAAGAATTATTCCGAATTCAGAAATGGCGGACGTAAATTCGAATTTTAACTCAGCTGTCGAAGCAAGTCTTTTGGAATTGGAGCAGCTGGGAATGTCGCGTAAATTACGCAATGAGAAAGTCAAAGCGATTTCTACACTGGTCTTCAGGACAAGATTTGCTCGCAGTACTAAAACCTACACCACTTTTACCTCATGCCAAAATGCTGCCTGTTCCAATACGTTTTTTTTTTTTTTCTGGCGAGTAGATCATGCTCTAGAGGGTTCTATGCTTTGACTGAGCAAATGTGATTTTAGCCGCTTGTTTCCCACTGAGAGGTCATGACACGCTTATTGATTTTCTATGGTTTTTGAATTTCTGGTTTCCATGATTTGCCCTTTCCCTGTTAGCAGAGGTCTCTCGTCGTGAGAGACCTCTGCTAGCAGGGAAATTTGCCCTCTGATGCAACAGCGTTTTCTTTGACCTCTTTTGAGGCGTAAAGCTCTCTTTTATGGCTAAATAAGGCTGTTAGGTTCTTTATTTTTGTCCAAAGTGCCTCAGGATCTGAATAACTAAGCGATTTTCTTTCTAGTACGAGAACGTGATGTTTTCCTGCAATGTATATTCTGTGCCAGCCATTAATATTGTTTCGTCGACGTTTAGCTTAGCTGATTGTACCTTGGAAAAGAAAATCTCGACTCTAGGTCTTGTTTCAGCGGGCTCTAATGGCATTGCACCATTGGCCGGTTTTTGCGGACAAGAAGGTGATAATTTGTGCACTATGTTTCATTCAGTTTGTTGTCTATTCCATGCGCAATCCTGTTGTTTATCGGACGGCGAAAAAAGTAGTGTTTTGCTAACTATTTAAGTTGTTATATAAGCCTTAACCAGGCACTCTTTCGCTGCAGCTCACTCAACTTAAAAATTTTAGACTGAAATGACACCGGTTTAAAACTTCGCGAGGTCAGTTTACTGAATAAATGTTCTAAAATTTGCGTCATTTTCAATTTGGACTCGTTGGAATGCCCGGCGTCATATAAAGGCTTTTAATCGGCCTTTGAATGAGTTTTGTTGTTTTAAATTGCCACGTAGTACATTGAGTGGATATAACCCGGTTTTCAAAAATCCAGGTATAAATATGAATTAAAGAATTATCACAGCAAAGTCATGGATGGATTCGGAAAAAAAATTCCTTTTTTTCGTTCAATAGACTCTCACTCAACTTTTTAAATCTTCACAGCTCTGCAACACTCGCGTGGCAAAACGGTTCCTCTGAGCGTTTCTGAAAGCTATATTGGGGTACATAATAGTGGGCAACACCGCATGACGTTTTTCGTATCGCAGGCACAACCTGGTCTTGGTCGTTGTTATCTAAAGACTTCCTTGTTTGCGTCGGGTACAATCGAACTTTCTTTGTGGGCGCTGCTTTGTTTGTGAATCACTAGGTACGGTGCTTCGTGTTCAGTTGTGTTAAGCAAAATCAACGTGAAGTCAGTGCTTTTCTTCGCTTTTGGCGTCTTCGCAGTCTTTCTAACAGGTTAGTTTTAATTGAAGTTTTCAAGGTTTTAAATAAGAACTCAGTAATTCTCTAGAACACGTTCTAAAACCAAATGCGATATTCTAAAATGGCCAATTTCTGGTAAAAAATAGCCATTTCCAGCAGTGTTTTTTCCACATTTGATGTAGTAGGTTTAAAAAGAGGTATTATCTAGAATGAAAATTCAAAATGTTACCATGCACAGGACTGGTTTGGTAATATATTCCTTTTTTAATGCAGATCGTGCCGGTTTCCAGTCGTTTTAGGCAAAATGTTTTGCAATTTAGCAATGATCAAGGAAAAATTCCGAAAATTTTCAAACGCACTCAAAATAACCACGAAAATTTCCTGCAACGTTTTAGTAATAGTAAAAAATGCAAGATTGAAAGAGGTTTTGTAAGATTACCAAAAATGAACTCAAGGTTTCCAAATACTCACGTGTACGATTGCAACTCAAAATGACGGTGGAAAATTCCACCGTCAATTTCAGGCGATGGCTGAAAATGCGAGGATGGAAATTTCCATTGTCCTTTGCTTATCATACAAAGAGCAAGACCAAGCAGTACGCGACAATATTTCAATGCCGATGGAAAATTTTGCCGTCAGTGTTACACAAACGCTGAAAACGTAAATACACTCTCCAAAATCATTTTTCAAACAGGCTGTAAACAATAGAGGATAAAGCTTTATCCCGTCTTGGCTGTAAATGACTACCATGATGCATAATTATCATCTCTAACAAGCCAGGTCAGAAATAAAACGTGTTTTTTAATCATAATTTCATTGGTGGCGTACATTTTAGTTATCGCCAATGTCGGTGATTGATTTCGCGAGAAAATAGGGAAAGCAGTCTTGAGCCGGTTGTTTCCGTGTACAATGTAGTGTTTTCTGGAAGATCAAACATGAGTGGATGGAAGTGGCATTACGCCGACAAAGCCTGTTCCTGCTTCTTGAAGAGGGAAAAAGCCGAGCCGAGCGCTTCAGATAATTGTAGAATTTGCAGCTGTTGTTTCAAAACACAGTTCGGGAATTTAAGAGTGGATGGATAAGCTCTGAAAATATGTTTGTTGCCCCTACTAGTACTAGAAAAAGGTGAAACGTTACCAAAATTGGCCGACCTTCTGATAAACGAACTTTTCGTTGTCCAGTCGAAGAAGGAGAATCTTTCTCCACAAAGGTGGAAACTGCGCTGCGATTCTTTCGCAACTGAACACGCCAACGGACAATGAATTCATCACGGTAGGGAACATCACAAATGACTTGTTGCAAACATAACTTGACAGTTAGCTAAGAGCTTGCATCAAAATTTAGCCAACGGGAATTGCCCGTTGCTGGGAGAAGCGGGCAATTCGAACGAATATATCTTATTCAAAACGGACAGTCCGTATTTTTAGTGTATCTCCCCAGTCGCACTCTCCGTTTTCAGCTTTTGTTTAACTGTTCGTGCGTACAGTGTACTTGAATACGCAAAATACGGACTGTTTTGCAGTCTCCGCAGATTTTAACAGGCCGTTTTCACACAGTTCTGACAGTTTGCTTTAGAGTCTCAGGTCGCTTTTCCCTCTAGACTTAAAGCATATTAAAATCTGACTCGAATCTGACCAATAATGTGTTAAAATGGAAGAAGATCAGCTGTTTCACATATACCGATTCCGTGTCTGTTAACTTATCATGACTTATCAACCTACAGATAAGAAATTCAGTATACCTTCTCTTCTCGGATTAAGCCTCCACCGTGTCTACATTTCTGTTCGTGTTAAAACGGTTTCAAAACAGGTGGAAAGGAAATGCAACTCAAACAATAAAATATTCGCTAAATAAGAGTCAGTACTTATCAAAACTTAAAAATAGCGGTAGAAAAATGAAACAAGGAAACTTTAGAGCTAGTAGGGCGCCAGACATGTAAAAACCGGAACTTTAAGTCTGTACTTAAAATACACTTTCTGACAGCGGGTTTCACTTACGTGAGGAAGCAGACATAAAAACGGAAACCTTTCTAGACTGATCTGGAAAATGAAAGAAGATAAATAGACAAAAAGCCTTGCCAAGAATCTATCAGGTCTATGCAATAGTTCATATGCGAGATATTCGGAAAAACGTTTTACCCAAATTTATAAAGCTTTGTATGGAGACGCCATGTTTGTGTCCCTTTCAGGGGCACAAATATGGCCGCCGGAAACCAACAGAAACATCTGTTTTTGAGTTTTCCTACTTATGCGTGAATTCTTCGCTTGAGGAACTCATAAAGATTAAAGTAATATTTATTCTAAGACAAGGAATGTTTAGATAGCAAAATCTCCAAAAATCCGTAATGTTTTTAACCCATATAAGAGCTTTCCCGGCCGCCAGCTAAATGACCCGTCACGCAAAAGCCTGGAAATTCAAGCATCCTGTATCTCAAAACAAAGAACCCTTTTGAACCGAAAATTTGTTTGTATGAAGCTTTTAAGGTGCTCTAATATCACATGAAAGTAGAAACTCAGAAGAAGGGATAGTTTCTTAGTTTGAATTTTGGTGACGTCATGTGAAAACCGAGAATACGTTGCTTATGATCGTTACGTCCAAAAACAGGTGACCAGGTGGGGCTGGCAGCGAGGCCTGGAACCGAGCTTATATGATCGCCCAAGTTAAGAAATCTTTTTTAAACCATAATTTTGTTCCAAGGGGTAGTGTAGTTTTTGGAATTTACATTATGTAATTTTTCCCTTTCTGTTGGCAACAAAACACACTTGAATGAGGACTCAAACTGAAGGCAGTGTAATAACTGCCGTCATGAAAAGAGAATTCCAAACACAAAATAATTTCCCTTTCATTTCAAATCACAGGAAGATAAGAACTTAAGCATATCAACATGTACAAAATCAAGAGAGAATGATCTCTTGGCAAAATTTATTTAGCTTTTAGTACATAAAGAAATACATGAACTACGAGATTTGACCAGGCCACTCAATCATCCCACGCAACGCTGCCAGGATAAGTTCACAATCAAGAATGAAGAATTAAGACTCTCAATCAATCATTTCTTGTCGTCTTAAAGGTGTAGCAAAACCGTAAACAATTCTTTCGACCACAGCCACCGCCCTTTTCTTAACATCCCTGTGAATTAATTTTGGGCCTTTCACTTGAAAATATAAACTCTTCTACATACGTATTGGAGGGTTGGCCCTTTTTTTAGTCGTGTGGGTCTTCTAAACAGAAACACAGCTTGAGAGCCTGCATCTAGAGAAATGAAGTGAGTCAAAAGGTCCGGCATCGAGGAACAATGTCTGTTTTCGATCAATGTTCACTGGTCTCGTTCTTAGCGTAGCAAACCGCATGTAATGACAAACACAAGACCAGAAGAAAGGAAAGCGTAAGCTCTATATTACCGCGGACAAAAATTGGTTACAGCAAAGAAGGCAATGACCAACGGGACCAAAAGCGAACTCATTTCACAATGAGCTGCGAAGACAAACTTCTTGTTGTTGTTCCCAGTCCGTTTCGCGCATGCTCACTACAAATCTCGAATGATTGTCAGATTTCCTAGCTGGGGCGATCATGGAAAGCCACATGTTAATAGGAGCTTCGCTTTAGCACTGGCTAAATCTATATATTTAGAAAGCGTCAAGAGACAAGTCAGGCTTCAACCAAACTGCTCGATTTTCAACACGGTGAGAAACTATCTAGATTTAAGAATCTTTCGATACAGTAACTGTGTATGTATAGGTCTCTTGGCTCATTTTTCATCGCTTAAACTTGCCCTAGGTTGAAAAGGGTAGTGCATGTTAAGGCGAAACGTGGACATGAGTAACTTATAGGATCAAGATATATAGTTTTTATTTTATTTTATTTGTTTAAGAATGTTCGAAGAGCAAACGCATATCATATATATTTTCGTGTTGAAGAGAATACAACTTCTGACGAGAAAATCTTCCGTTAAATATTTGTTTACTGTACCGTCTCCTTCTTATGTTTTAAATGAATATTACTACAGACACACAAAAACACTCAAGTACGTAGCGCCACGCTCCTCTGTAAAGCCTATTTAAGACCGAATGAGCCGCCATGTACAAAGCAGTGTTAAAATACGTAAGACTTTGATGTTGCGAGGTGCTTTGTTATGAAACGTGTTAAACTAGCATATCTTAACTATAAGCGCAACCGCTATAGCTGTTTCTCTTTTACTTTTACTACTCTTGAAAGATCTTAAATATGGGGAAAAGGAAAGATTTCACGATACAATTTCGGGTTTTATAACTCCATCAATACCCTATTGAGTATAGAATTATTCACATTCTTCAAACATTTATCTGCCCTCAGAGTTTTTAATTTTCAGGAAACGAGCTCTGATGTTTCATCAGATTCAGCTATAATTCACACACAATGCAAAAAAAGTCCAACTCGTTTGTTTACAAGTTTAAACGAAGGACTCAGGTCAACAAAAAAATTGGTAATAAGTACTCTGAAAAACTTACTACAACATACCACGTTTAAAAGTTCATTAGCGTTTACCAAGACCAGTATTATCTTAAACATTGATGACTTTAAACTAACAAAGATAAACATATTATAGAAGTGGGTGTGTGACATAGGTAAAATATGAATTTCAATAGCAGTACTGCGGGTGTATTTATAGTAATGAGGAACACATATTTATGTCAAGCATGATAGTTTGATAGGCCCATGAGTGATGTCGCGCTGCTCAGCACAATAGTCTTTTAGGAATGTGTTTGGTATACTAAACTTTCACAAAGTGTGGGCTCTACTCAACTAACGTTGCTTTTTTTCATTTTTACATTGTTGCCCGACAACTGGTGAGCAGCGGCATAGCAAGACCAACACTTCATTTAGGTTGTTGTAATTCTTTAACAAGGCTTGCACACGCTTAAATGGAAATATCCACGATACAGTTAGCTATTTTCTTAGATTGTATTTTTAACTTTTAAAACTCTCTAACGCTAACTTGCTTAAATGGCACTAAATTTTCAATTTAAAACCAAATGAACAGTACTTCTACTAAACACGAATAGTTTTGTGTTTTAATTGCACACATATTTTGCGGGACCAGGTAGTTCCTACGCAATCGCCTGGTCATGCCAGTTAGGAAACGAATTAGAGCACGGGTGTTAACATGAATTTCAGCCGTCTACTCGAGTCGCACACTCACGAGTGTGCGACTCGAAGAGAAGGCTTAAATTCAGGCTGCTTGACGGGCGCCTTATTACACACACACCTAGCAAATATTCCCTGGTCACAAATATGATTGAGTTACACCTTTTTCTGTATTTGGTGCCCTTAAACTAACAGAACAGATCAAGACTGAATGAAACGGTAATTCTAATTCATGCACAGGCGTACTTTTTCTCAACCTGTCGAGTAACTACTTGTTCTCAGTTAATGATGCTGCAACAAACAGTCCGTGCATTCAGTAAGAGTTAGCCTTTTCACCTTTTCTTTTTACTTCGTTATGAAGAGTGGTAGGCAAACCGACACTAAGGTGAAAAGTTAATTAACTATATTAATACCACAGAAGCGTAATAACTAGCGAGAAAAAAGTTACACTTGGCGAATGAACTCCGAGCTAGCCAATCAGCGCGCTCAAAAAGCACAATTCAAATTGACTTGTTTGGTATTTATTACAACTCACTTTTGCTATTGACGCTCGGCACCAAAACCTGTCAGAAAATTGTAGGAGTATTCACACCCGCTTCGGCGATAGTAATTGTAGAGACTTTCTACCAGTAAGTGACATAGCGGCTCGTACATTGTTATACATGCAATGAAGACAGTGGAACCTCTCCTTTGCGACACCTCCATTCAGGGGGCACAAAATTTGGTCCCGGAAAAAATGTTGACATAATCTTTGTGTTTGTTACTTCTATTGAAGGAACACTTTTTCTGGGTCCCGAAACCCGGATTCAACCTCCATTCAGGGGACACCTTAGCAATCAAAGAGAGCATGACTGACCGCAATAATAGTCGATAAGTTTAAGTGTTCACTAGTCACAATGGCGACAGCTCTCAAAACATGAATTAACTCACTTAAATCCATGTACTGCACTTATGGGGAATTCAACACACAACATCGCAAAGTATAAGTTAATCACGATTTTTTTTACACATTATCCAGCTGCTTGAAACAACGAACTGCATTAGATTCCATAGCCTGCAAGAGCAGACGCCTTTTTGAACTTTTAATAAAAGTCAGTACTTTATATGTTGGTTTATTATTAACCAACCCCAGCCCATCCTCCATTCAGGGGACACACTCCTTGGTCCGGAGGGTGTCCCCTGAACAGAGATTCCATAAGACTGTACAGTGCTAACGCAATAGCTCTGGAGTCAGTCTAAACTGTGTGCGGAAAACTGACTACTTTATAAAAAGCCAGCTACACTATGAAAGGCCTCAGGCGAGAGTTGTTTCGTTGTTTCAGCTGTATACTAATACTTGGCAGCAAGCAAACAAACTTCAGTCATAAAAAAACTCTTCATGGAGAACACTTATGTCACTCGATGATGCACGAAATTACTTTCGCGGCGAGGTTCCACTGGCGTCGATTTGTAAGTTTAAAAAACGAGATTGGCTTTTTTTTCCAACAAATACCTGACACTGAGTGCACGTTGGGGGCTCAATTAAAGTTATGACTATCAGTAGAAAGTGACGCCAAAAAGTTTTCAATTTCAAAAAAGCTATTTGTACCTCTCCTGAATTAACGTCCCTGATAGTGCGAGATGTCTATTTGGGTTTCCGGGCCAAGGAGCTGCTAAGTACTGCCTTTGCATTTGACTTAGCTGAATCGTTACTTAGCATCCAGTGTACAAATATATGTTCAAGTAGTTTTAGCAAGGATAACTTTGTCATACAACAAAACGCATTTTAAAGGAATTGGGTTTCTCATTGCCAATGCTTTGTAAGTACACTATTCTCTTCCATATTCCCAGAGGGTTTTATGGTTATGCAAACGCACCGAAACAAAAATAACGGCGCTGAAAAGCACTCTTTCTATTAAAATACTTTTACTTTAAAAAGACGCTATGATTTACTCGTTTTAACACCATGTCGCTAAAAAGGTCTTCATACATTAAAAATTCCGCAATTGCATGAATATAGATAAAAGTAGACTTCAACTTTACCTTTTATTTAGCTGTGGTCGTTGTTGTTATTTTTCCTTTGATGCTATCCGCCGATTATTATAAAAAAGCTAAGAGAAAGCAAACCATACTTCAAGCTACCTTTTGTGTGCTTTCAGAATTTTCAATGGTTAATCGATTCAAAACCATTGCCTTGTAATACGTATGAACTGCAAATGGCTTGAGCGTAATTGGGAGATTTACAGGCATTAGCAAATTACCTTAATTGTAGCTTCTCTAATTAGGAATGAAGACCAACGGTGAGTCTAGTTTGTACATTCACAGCCATCAGAACGAATAGTAGGTCAATCTACTTTTTATGGCGGCATACTGGCTTTGGTACCTAGATCTTAACATCTCAAGCTATTTTAAGCCATGGTACACTGATATTGCTTGAGATCGTCAGGACCATACAGGACAATCATACAGAGAACGGTAAGAAAAACATTGATCTCTCCACGATTTAGAAAACAACTTTTTTGCAGATAAAAACTATGCGTAATGCATCCGCAACAGTTGACAACGAAAACGTAATCTCCAAAGTCGTTAGGACTTCTTTTGTACCTTTTATGAGTGTTGAATGTGATTTTTTTTTTATCTTTTTCCAGACGATTTCTTATTTTAGCACATTTCCTTATGAATTAACTGTGGTGAGACCAGGTCATTATGTTCATGTTTTTTTTTTTTCGCTTCTTCAAATACCTACATTGTACCGAAGCGCCTTAAGTCAAATGTAAGTGCTTCATACCGTCCTGAGGTGAAAGGTTTTGCACAATACAGAAAACTGGAAATAGTTCTATCCTTTCTCAGTATCGGGTCTCAATATTCTGAGGACACAAGCCATCACAAGAGATACCTATACGTCCAGGTGAATTCACGTTTATCTACACAACAAAACAAACCCTTTAACCATAAAAACCAGTAAACGGACCGAATTTCCGGACCTTTTTCCTGGTAACAATTAGTATGATTTCATTTTAATCTGATCCAAAATTTTCAAATTGAGAAGATAAAACGCACTTATTCAGGCTATTCTAAAAGTTTTAAAGAGTCTTGACTTGATAAATCCTTTTGTCATCAGAATTCTTCTTACACCGTTGTTGTCATGATTTTTAAGCTATCATATTGCCTTTTCTGAGGACGGTGAACGATTTATAAACTGGCAGGACAACGATGACTCTTTTACATTTAAGGCCAGAGATTTGACCAGTTAACACTATTAAATAAACAAGGATGGAGGTTAATGTCAAAAGAGTATCGCGGACTAAAGTATAGTCTACTTTGCGTTGAAGGCATTTATATCGAGCTACAGTAGAAACGAGCATAAAATCCAAATAATCTCTCGCATGTGCCATTGTGTATCACTATACCTGTCTGCTTTTAATTTAGGGCTTTGCACTCATTATCGACTCACCGTTAAGTATCAGAAGTATAAAGGTAGAGGTTTTGCGTATGACCAACGGCGTGTCTTTACATTTACATTAGTGCGTATTATTAATTAAAATGGCTTTCAGGTGCCGCGGCATTCAAAATCATTGCAAATCGAAAAGATAGCTGCTTCGCATTACCGAAGAGACGTACAGGCGCATTTGTTCAAATCTAACTGAGGCCGTTTCATTGATGAGAAACATAATAATTTTTTTCGGAGTAGACAAGTAGGCATCATTAAATCGCATGAAAACAAAATCACTAAATAAAATTCTTTATGGAAGGAATTGTATGAAAAGTTTCAACTCTTAAGCGCCTTCAAAATCACTTACTATTGAATCGCAACTGAAAAAAATAAAAATCAATGATTAATTCAAGTGGTAAAAATGTTAATGGTTGATGATCCCATTATCCGTTAGACGAATACTTTGTATTGGTATAAATTCGAAAGACGAATTCAGATGGATCTTTAGCTTTGAGAAAGAATCTGGCCAGAAAAAAAAGGTACAAAATGGCGCGTTCATAGTCCTGGTAAGGAACTGATAGATGGAAATGCAGAGAAATCAGTGAGTAAAGCAGCGGAATAGTATGTTAACCAAGTGTATCATTGAACCGGCAAGACAATGGAACATTGGATTCCATATTCTCAACTTATCTATATTTTCTTACTCGAGAAGCAAAAAATTGGCCAAGACGAACAAAGAACGGTAGGAGAAGAGTTAACCAGTTGTTAAGCGAAAGAGTTTCGAAAAAAGTCGCTTAAATCGCCCCTCCAAATATAAACCCCCCGGGGCCTTGTACTTGGAAAATTGCCCGGTTCAAACAGGGTTGCATAACACTAGTCGAAACCTAGTAGAGCTACTGTTAGAGCTGGTCACTTCGGAGAGCTACTAGTCGTAAAGAGAGCTTCGACTGTATATTCTTTCTTCACAAAAAAATCGATGAGGCGATATTTCGATGTTTTACTCTGCTAATAGAAAGCAGCGTGGCCGAGTGGAGAGCACATCGGACTCCCCAGTAGTTTGGCGGTCCTAGGTTAGATAGTCCCGCTCGAACAGTGCGTCTGCATGGCTAGATTTGTTTCTCGGTCGACCTGAGTCCATTCAATTTATCATTATGAGGTTTCCCATAGCATCATTTAAAAATAGTTATTTTAAGCAATAGTAACACATTATAGAGGGTCCTCACTAGGTTTTACTGAATTCGGGATTTCCCTTATTTGAAGCTCGGGATTCAGGATTTGAAAGCAAAATCGAGGCGAGATTCGGGATTGAAAGTATGCACGGGAGGTGGGACGCCAAAAATAACCCTCGGGATTACGGAATTACACGAAATTTTAAGTCGGGATCACGGGATCGAAGGACCCTATTGGGGACCCTCATTATATGCCAGACGTAGTTAATCGATAAACCGATAATCAATAGTAATCGAAGTTGTGACTTTGATTAATATCGATGATTTTCCGATAGAAATCAATGATGATTTTTTATTGATTGTTATCGATTTAGTTAGTCGATACTAATCGATAAATTACGGTATTTTTTCTGTGACTTTGATTTCTATCGATTTCCGATATCAATCGATATTTATATTAGGCGGATTAAATCGATGAACATCGACGATATCGATTGACTTCCGTAATCGATATTGATCGATTAAGTACGTCTGGTATATGGCAAGGATAAGTACGTTCTATTGATTCATTTTTAACACAACAAGCTACTGCTATGGCCCCCGTATACTGTATATGGAGAAACCTTGGCCTGGGGAGAAGGATCACCCTCCCCTTCTAGCCCAGTCAACTTTAGTTATATCAACTCGGTTGATAAAGTGAATCGTAAAAACAGTCAATATTGTGTGTGGTTTGGGCAGTTGATAAAAAAAAAATTGTGTTTCACTCCACGAACGACGGACGAGCTTTAGTGAGTTAGTTTTAACTGAACTAACCCCTTTATTCTAATATTATAAAAGCACACGCCATTATTGTGTTACTGAGCTCGCCAATAGCGAGGTTATGGCTGCCTGTGAACACTGATACTATGCCCTGAGTGCGCAAGGGTGAGGACGGTGTATTTTATCATTTTCACGCAGTTCTCGCGTCTAATCAGAACATCCCAAGCAGTATAAAGAAAAAGGTAACTTAGGTATTGCTTTTTCGCCTTTTGAGTAGAAAAAGGCCAAAGAATCGTGGACAGAATTTAACAGTTTCGTTATTAAGTGAGTGTCTGACTAAACTGAACATTTGGTGAAGAACTTTTATTTTTTACAAGTGGAATTAATAGGTACGTGACTTTCAACAGGATCCACCCAAAACAATTAAGACACCAACAAATTTCCGACGATCAAATGCGAAGATCCTTTCCGGAAACCCACGAAGCTTTCAATGCCTAAACTAAAGCATTTATCGCTTTTAAGTTCTTTCCTGGTGATCGATTATCTTAATTCTCTGAAAACGTGCTCGCATGTGTGAAACTAGGGACTATAAAAGGTTTACTGGTGTGCCTTTTGTTAAACTCAAAAGTTTGTTTTGGGAGCAAACCTTAAAGAACTTTAAAATGACAACTATCTTGTTGAAAAGATGAAAAAAAGGTTTAAGCACATCCGCCATTTAATTGGTCCTAAATTTGTTATAGTAAATCAGTACAATCGGTTTCGTGACCTTTCATGTTTATTACAATTATTATAACTATATTTTTTAACTATTATGATTCTTTCGTATCATAAGGTTTTTTAGGTTAAAATAACATGAGGAAAAGCACTAAGCAATCAGGCGTAATAATTTTTACCGCGTTGGTGCACCAGTCTAACCTAACCTTAGATACAATTTTTCGATAAAGATAAAATTTTGTCATCTTAGACTAAAAAAGTCCTGGAAGGTATATTCTTTCAGCTGACCTTTGCCTTAAAGTGTTATCTGACCGCAGGATCCTGTCTTGATGAATATTAGAAGATAGATAACACTGCAATCATAAGAATTAACGCGAAAGATTGTGAAAAAGCTCGTGAGCATCATGATAACCAAGAGTAGTTTCACAAATCTAAACTATAAGCCAAAGACCACCTCAGCTTTAACTCCTAGAATTTTAGGTCAGTTTATAGCCGACATGTACATGATCCAACACAGGAGTTGATTTGTCACGATTCAGCCAAACCAACAAAGACTTTAAGCGTGCTGAGAAGGAATATGAGTCCCGTAGATACCCCACTGGACCTGTGGGTCGTCATATATCCACCGTATCGTGGAAAATAAGGGGAAAAAATCACTTAAATAATTATATGAAAGGAATGTTCACCAGTGCCCGACGAGAACAGTTACAGCTTCTACAGTTACAGTTCCTTTTTTTGCTTTTTCCGCCTTTTTCTATTTTTAATATACTTTCAAAGCGTCTGCACACGATAGATAACGTGATCTTTGAGCCAAACTATCTCCAGTGAAAAACAATAAGCTATTCCACGGGCGGATCGAACGCGTCGAAATAAGTATCTGTCCCAACACATACATCGCCGAGGGACGAGTTTAATTCGTACAAGAAATAAAAACACGCAATATAGATCAAAATCAAACAGAGAACACCTGCATGCTAGCGTGACTTGTGCGTGACGTCAGATCAGAACGGGCGGCGGAAATGACCCACGACCGACTGTTGTGACGCACGCAAGTCGTGATCAAAAGATCAGAGCTTCGAGGACCTTCGGAAGGTTCGATCATCACCAGTCATGGAAGAAAACACAAATGCGCCATACACTGAAATGAAAGCTAGGAGGTTTGAAACAGTTTCTTAACCGGGTTAAGAGGACAAATTTGGAATGATATGAGGCATATAGATACAACGCGAAAAGAGTTAGGTAAGTTTGGCTTGTTTTTCAACTTTTGTGTATAATGTTTTAATGAGATTGGCAGAGATTAACACCGGAGAAGCAGGACGCTCAATCAAAACTATCACGCTATTTAACTTGTGTTTACTTCGTACTAATAGTGTAGTGAATAATTTCATGGTGATCCAAGTCTCGAGGGAATTGCTAAACATGGACGTGTAAGTCTGTAAGTCCAGCAGTGAAGATTACGTCCAAATATATAGGTGTTAAGGGTTATATTTAATCATCATCTGTCATTAGCCTCTCTAATCAAACAAATATCAAAAAGTCATTTTGCGTGCAGTTCAACTAAATCTTGTTTATAAAATAACGAGAAATGGAAAATCGTTACAAGTTTACAACTGAAACATGTCACCTTGCTTTTTCCCTACCTGCGGTTAAATCTTCATGTTTTAGACAATATTTAATGACCATTCGTGTAAACCACTCGTTCAAGTGCTTCTTTTTTCGTAAGCTCTTATCCGGAAACACATCGACTGGAAATCGCGCGTGAGCGAGATCAGGTAGCTAGCGAAGGTCAAGTAGTATATTCCTCCAGTTTATTCCTCTTTCATTACATTTCCTACAAAAAACCGACCAACAACGGAAGATAGTCATGTCATTTTAGTATTTACAGCTTTTGTAAACAATTGAAAATTAGACATCGTTCTATTTTTCTGATAATAAGACATTTCAAGTGTTTCTACAGGTGTCTTTTTATAGTACTTATCTCCTCTTAATCAGTGATGATCGTTCGTACGTGGCATGGTTGGCGTGACAGGACGTGCTGTAACTTGACCTGACACAATGGTCAGTCATTCATATTTCCAACTTTCGCAACAAATTCAATGACCCATACCCTTTCATGTTAGCTTCACTTATAAAAAAAAATTAAAACAACAACAACAAATAATGCGGAAAAAAACAAATGTATCCGCTGGATTTCACGATCGCTTACACTATTCCAGCGGACACACGATATATATCAACCTGCCGTCCAATATAAGGTACCCAAAACACAAGGCAACGCAACGTGCATCGCTGATACAATATTGAGTCATAGGTAGCAATTTTAGCATACGACAACATCCTGATTTCTGTCTTTTGTGCCTTGCCGATGAGCGTTTATTGTCCCATAAGCTTAACTAAATCGCAGCTCTTTTCTCAGTTCCATGGAAACGAACAAGAACTACAAATTAGTTTCTTTGTGTTCGATCGACAGAACAAGCAACTAGGTCAAGACGATTTAAGCAGAAGCCAAACGTTGTGCCTGCTGGGAGCACTCAAGACATAAGCTAAAAGTACACGAAAAACAACGTTACGTGCAATAATTCTCACGTATTCCCACTGAAGATTGAATACTTAAAAGGAAACAGTCAACGTCAAATAATTGAGTTATTTGTGTCGCTAAACTTTTAAAGAGAAAGTTCAACAAGCTTTCGCTCCCGGCTGTTAAACACTGTTTACCGTTCAAACCTATTCATATTCACTAGAATATTGACACAATTACTTAATAATTTTAACAAATACCATGAAAATCCACTGAGAAGGGCCGGGCCGTCAAGTAATCTTTTTATACGCAAAGGGTCAACAAGGGAAATAAAAAGAGTATTTTGAAAAGAGTAGATAAAAAGCTAATGGTCGATTCATTGATTTACGAAAAGCTCAGCAACTCATATTTATGGCCAGTGTCAAGTTCTGCAAATAATGACTGGCGAGAGGCTGTCGCGATGAAATAATTAGAGGAGCCGATTATTGGATTTTTTGATAATTACGCTATACATCATGCCGAATAGTTCAGCGTGGTTCTGAAAACCGATGTTCAGTCAATATTTGTTATAAAATAACTACTAATACCAGACAGTAAAGAAACAGTGAGAAGCTACGTAACCAAAGTTTTCTTTAAAGGCAGAACTCAAATATATATGATCTTAAGTTGTTGTTACGTGTTAATATTATGGTAAAGTTATACCGTTTTCATAAATCATTTGCCGACAAAATACCGAAAGGTTTATAGTGCAACAGCCTAATGCACTTCGAGTTCCGTTTTTATCCTTTGGGCAAACATCTAGTCATGTTTAAACAAATAATAATGTTCACGCCAGTCCAGTTAAACAACGAAGTTATTTTTTATGCTGAATTAAAGAGTGTATAATCCGAAAACTTGTTGACCTTGATTCGGATGAATTGACATCTCCCAATTTTCTTAAAATTATCATGAGAAAATGAACGAGGCCTTTTGCGTTGACAGGCAAAATTTAGAGAAAGTATGTCTTTTAAAAATGTGATTTGGCTTGAGCAATCCAAAGTTAGCTACAGGTCCTACAGTACAACCCTCAATATAACGACGGAAGGGCTAAGGGACTGGCAACTTTGTTCGCTATAACCAGGTTTCTTTTAACGAGATTCTTTTTCATATATTTTACCATATTACTGGGGCAAAGAAAATCGTTCGTTATACCGAGGACTTCGTTATATAGAGGTTCCATTGCAATTGTTAAAATAATCAGTAACAAACAGGCGTGAGGTGACAGTCTGAACGACTCTGACAAAGCGGGCGCATGACTAACTTGCATTTTCAGATTGCTCACTAAATTTGTAATGACCCAATCAGCTGCTTGCAAGCAGCGAAATTTCACGGCGCAGGCGGGGAACAAATGAATAATGATCCCTCAGGGTACGCGGAGACTTGGTCAATTTAACGTCCGCTTGCTAAGGAACAACGACATGTAAGTTACTCAGTCAATTAAGTACGAATCGAAAGTGAGACAGGTTATTCAGTCTAAGAGGTGACTTTGTGAAATTGAAAGAAGTGGAAAGACGTTATGAAAAGGATAGGTATGTTATGTTAATCCATGCTTTGTCGCTATAACACGTATTAAGTTCCGTGTATTGTGACTTTTATGTTTAGAATAACACGAAACTATAATTAGGACTCAATGAATGTGCTTTTTAAAGCACGTTATTTTATATAACTCTCAAGTTACGCCCAGGCGGTTATTTACAACTCGTTATTCGAAGACCTTGGTAGTGAAACTGAATTATAGGAGGTAAAGCCATACAGGCAGGCGAAAACCAGGCGACCGTAGCAATGGAAAGCTGTAAACAGACCGATTTATTCCGCTTTCTCAGTTTCAAGAAAACTGCTTTATCAGAAGACCGCAGCGGGGATTGATGTTCTGATTACGGTAGATATCACAGTCATAATATCAAGTGAACAAGTCGGTCAAGAGAGTTCAAAAGTGTCATAGCTGGTCAAATCCTTGAATCGGATTAGCGGCGGGAAAATTCATTATAGCCATATTCAACAATATTCAAAGCTAATTGCATGTTCATTGTTCGTTTGCATTTTTCTTAGTGGATTCAGTACAGTGTAAGTTCTTTTGAAATAAATCCCTCCGTCAGTCAGACGCCTTCCAAATTAAACGATTTGTTAGCTTCAGCAAGAGCAGCATTTGCATAGAATGACAACAGCTAAATTAATAATGAACATGATTATGGATAATTTGAAGTGGTACTGAATAGATCCTTGTCGTGTCGTGACCGAGATACGGTTTATCGATTTCTTTGTTGGGAGTTTGGGCATCAAAAAATAGCGCAAACAAAGTACGTAGACACGGTGTCGAGCCAATTGAACGGTAACTACAAAATACTGCTCCATATATAAGTCATTTGCTGTAAACTTGGTGGTGTCAGACGAAAAGCCGTATTGGCCACCGACTTTTGAACTAAAGAGACGAAACACAGCTGGCGCCCGGACCAAGCCCAACGGCATAACTCAAGCGTATGTACCTGTATCAATGTTTTCCGCGAACAAACACAATTAGTTGCTAACTTTAGCTCATGTATGTGGCACAATCTCAAATCCAATCACGCTTTTTTATCACACACTGATGCTTTGTCGTTATATTTAGCGCTCAGTATGATTTGATCGTGCAGGCATTCACTTGTTATTCACACGGGGTCGGTTAATAACAAAGGTATTTTACGCATCCATGCTGTTACTGCATTAGAGGAGCGCTGTTAAATCAACCTGTGCATAGTTAGAACACTTACAAAAAAAGGCAGACTTGCTATTCTTATTATATCGTTAATGAACACCAAAGGACAATGATGTTTGTCACCTCACATGTGTGCTGGCCGATCAATTTCTATTCGTTTAGTTTCATACTCATAACAATGTCTCATTATATTCGCAAAATAAAGGTAATTGTACTTTGAGAACTTGGAGCTAAGAGCATATATTATCACATCAGATCTTGTGAATGGTTATTGAAACGAATATCGCAATACTGAACTAAGTCAAATGAGAAACAATGTGAAGTTATTTAGAAACGGGGCCGACATTCATACGAGAAAATAGGCGCGAATAACATAACTTATTTCGTTGTTCGTGCATCGTTAATGAAGTTGAATAAACACGCTATAAGATGATTTGCTAATGATAAAAGGATACAATTCGACATTCCTATTTACAATTTGGCTTTGGTATTAATTGGTCAAGATACTTGGAAGGTAATAATGATCGGAAGTTTGAATAGTTGCAGGTTTGGTGGTTACTCTATTTCTACCATTACATAACTTTCTCTTTATTTCCAGTCTCCAGCAGCAAAAAGGGACCTGAAAATTCTGAGGTGATCACTAGCAATATATGGTTTGGTCAGGGTATAATAAGTAAGTTTGGCGAAACACATTAAAAGACGGTCTACGAAGAGAGAAAATGCATCTTTTTTATTTTACTTTGCACAAAAAGATCCCTTTATTCAAAAAGTAATGTTATGATGTATTCTGACTCAGCTTTCGGCGAACTGATAACGTATTTGTTGACGTTTGTAAGTCCCTTGTTGGATTTACCTGCCTTGTAGATGTCCGAATGTTACACTGAGTGTTGAGGGGGAAAGCTCTATCTAGCTGTCACAAGGGGAGAAATGATCAGTGTTTTTTTTTTATAAGATAACCTTCGTTGACAAGGATTCATTTTGCGGAGGCATATGGGAAAATTATTGACGTAAAGCGATATTTAATGAAGAGTATTTGTAAACACGAATTATTAATCGAAAATCTCGTTCATTATTGAGTGGATGAATAATTGCACACTGAGTTTCTGAGTTCCAACTTTACTACGATCAGTTCATTTGAGTTATTAGATCAAAACTGAAAACTGCCTTCTCTAGAACTGTTACGGCCTTGAATCACAAACGAAAGATACACGAAACACAACGCATGCATTTATGACTTCGCTTGAACTATTGTAGATTAGCATATGACATAAATTCAACGTTTCTGACCCTGCCTACTAAGGCAAAATTAAGAAAGGAATCATTTATATTAAGGGGGGCTTCATTGAAATCATTACTTACACATTTATACAAGATTCCTGCTTACTCACCTCACGGCTTAGTACAAACGATTAAACTTGTGCCGTGAATATTGAAGCAAAATGTTTGTCCAATCATTAGCACAAAAAAGGAAATTGGTATATTGTAATAAATGTCTTAAAATGCTATTAACGTTGATTTGTAGCAATTATCTGTCGTTATTACTGGCTTTAAAAAATCCTGCCGGCGAATAAATATTGCGATAGTTCGGATTAATTGCCTAACAAACGAGTGTTTACCAAGGTAGGAGACCGTTCATCGCTCTCTCTGAGACTATACGGAACAGTTTACCTTTCACAATGTAACGCGGGACTTTGTGTTTAAATCACCGCCCGACTTACCTCTAATCCAGTGAGTCGGTTCAATCAAATGTTTGATATTGTTCAAGAAACTTTTTAAAATTTATTTAAACTTTGATCATTTTTATACGTTTGGTATTATAGCATGTTTCCTACGAAGGAAATGCGTGATTTGCGCCATTTTAAAATAATAATTCAGAGAAAACTGCCGTTGCATTGACCTTGGACGCTTAACAGTAGTTTTAAATCGAGGCTCTGGTTAAGATTCAGTGATTTGTTTGTACGCTCAACAGTGCATTCTTTCAAGCTAGTGGAGACGACCAAACCAAAGCCCCTTCGTCCTCCCTACTTCGCTGCCCAAAGGGTCTCCTTCTCCCCTGGAAACAAACTGGTCTTGATCTCCGACTGACTGTGCCTGCACTTAAGATTTTAAAAAAATATATCCATAACGTAAAAGATTGAAAGAATGAAATTGTCCACGTGCATTTCAAGACATGCCTGGGGCAGCAGCCCTTTCTATTAGCAGGGGACAATTAGCTAAAAACACTTGAACGACAGAGCGGAAAAACAACAATATCTTATATAGTCATTTCGAAAGTTCACTTAAAGGACAGCTAGTCACCTTGTTTGTCTCTTAAAGTGTTGCTTTTCTGGGTCCAGAAACATATTTCTTTGGACACTGAAACTGCCTTCGACTGGACCGAGTAAGTATTTATATATTCCTTTTTTACCAAAGTAAGTTTGACTTTAAAATGCTTTGTCAATCTCGGTGGATAGTTTATTTTGCAAAATGCGTTTGGTTAAGTGGTTTCGTGCGGGAATTGAAGTTTGAGAGGTGTATATAACAGAGAGCCCAGCCACAACTCAAGTAGAAGGTGTATATGATCTGATTTTAATCTATAAGGGACTCAGTTAAAGTATCTTAGTATATTACATGTAGTTTAACTCTCCACCACTCCGGCCATTTCTATCTCTTCGTGTAAGAAAAATGAAGACAGATTTGTTCTCAGCCATATTCTGAAACTTGCAAACTTAACTTATGTTTCTTTAAATCACTGCGACATTAAGTCGTAAAAACGAGCCTCATGACGATTTAACTCAGCTTTGTAAAGATTTTAAGTGAATATCAATGTGTCCTTTCATTGTCTCGGTCTATAAATTCACTGTCGATGACAATCGTCAAGGAAAGGCCTGCGTTTATTGAAAAAAACCGAACACATTGTTCCATCCCAGCAGAGCAAACAAACTGTATTTCCAGAAAGAATATGACTTATCGTCAATGTGTTTTACCTACTGAATAGTTCGTGCCGAAGGAGTAATCAAGCTAATGGATTCAGGCAGGATAATAGCTTTTACTTACTTATGGATTCAATTCAGCTACCTTGGAATGCATCATTAGTGCTGTGAGGGAAACCACGTGTCACGTGTCTGATTTCAAAGACTAGGTCTAGATCATGCGAACTTCCATTTTTGGCGAACAATCTTTATCATCCGCTACGCAAGAGTGAATAAAAGTGTAATTAACACCGCGTGCTGCCACGCTAAACTGAGCATGTTCACTCCATAGAACTGAGACACGACTACTAGTATTTAGGAAAAATTTCCTAGAAGAATGGACAACACTTTGATTGACTTCAGCACCTCGGTTCGTACACCTGTTTCGTCCGAAAAAGACCAATTCAAAAAAAAACTGAATCGTGGAAAAAAATTCCTGACTGTAACTTGGAAAGTAAGGCTTGGTTAGGAAATGTTAATAACAAGATGTGGGCGTTGAAATCGCTGAATCATAACTTGAAATGAAGGACATTCATGTCGATCAGTTACGCCGCGGTAAACGGGCAACTGAGATGTTTTTGAAAAATTTAACGGTTAACTATTGTTTAACTATAGTTACATGAACAGAACTTGTGTCTCAGTCATGTTTAGTCTAAATCTTTATTCAGTTAGTGGAAATTCTGCCACTTTTACAAGTAATTAAAATAACTGATGCGTAACGTTAATGTTGGTTAGAAAATAATGAAATTCTAATTCGTTGCGTTTTTCGAAAACAATAATGAATAACTGCATTTTAAATGGACAATTTACCTTGGAAGTCGATGAACACAAATCACTTTTCTAACCAACGCAAGTAACAAAAAAAGTATTAAGATTTTCTTTATGATATTTTAATACTGATGCACGTTAAAGGGAACCTACCGAACAACAAAAATAGATGCATGTGAAGAAAAAGTCTGAAGCAGGGTAATTTGCCAAAAATCCAATGCAATGCAAGGCATGAACCAATAGAAACTATTGTTTTATAAACAGAACACCACTTTGCTTCAATATGAGTAAAAGTTATGAGTAAAGTTATGTTATATGTTGCTATTATTGAAGTTATTTTCGACTAATACAAGTTGTATCCATAATCTTGAACTCTTTCATTGACGGTAGAATATACTTATCAGAAATCAGGAGATTCATCTCCGAGAGCTTTATTCCGCTGACTCCTGTGCCCTTGTTTGATCTGGCCAATTAGAAAGCATTTCTACACTTTAAAAATTATCATGGTATCCCTTCTTGTAATTATCAAACCCGGCTTTTGCCACACAGCCTTTAATCACCTGCCACAACTAAATAAATCATTTTTTGTATACTTTTCATTTTGCTTTTCTAACTTAACGATATGTCAATTCTATTAATGATATCGATTATGTGCACTACATTTAAGGCGTACCAAATTGCGTTCCTCGGCACTTCCTTTATCAAAATAAAACTCCCACGTGGAGTATTATGTCTTGTCCAATGAGGTCACTACAGAAACCTTATGAGAGTGATGTGACTCACGATCAGGGTGGTATGCTGTAAATATCTAAATATCTTTTCCCTTAATAGAGCTTGATAACAAAAAAGGCATTAGGCAAAAGATAGTTATTCTGTGTCAACATCATTTTGCATCGTGCGCGGATATTGCTATGTAAAATTAATCGTGTTGATTTTTAGTTACATGCTTCCTCAAGATATTATTTTTTCATCAACGGGAAAAAAGAGGTGAAATTATATTCATCTGTAACATTTTGTTCGCAACGAAACTGATTCATGTTAGAGTCATTAAAATATACCGTTGATATTGTACAATAAAAAATGCAAATTAGACAGTCTTTGATGAATAAATAAATATCACGGCAATTGCGTCTCACGTCAAAAGCTGACATCAGTTCAGTGGTTAAAGTTTCTGCCACTTTGAGACAATATAGTGCTTGAAATTTTTGCCAGCTTATGGCGAACCAACGAGTAAACAAAGCCGCAAAGCGCAAGATTACCTGATACAAATTGAACTTAAATAATCAGCCGTTGGCCAGGGGACACTGCAACAGACTGTGATGAAAAACAAAGAGAGGTGGAGGAAAATAAGATAAAGGCAAGTGTAGTGCAATAAGGCATTTTGCCTGTATTGTCAAACATATGCCAGAGCCAAAGGGCCACAGGGAAATGCATGTTTTGTTTTTAAGCACACTTTTTTCTTTGGAGTGAATGTGATTATGCGTCGTTGGATGACAATAGTTTTTAGAATTTTTACAACAAACTTGTTTCATTTCTTTTCACAAAATTGATTCATATCTTTTGCACTCGGTTAGATATCGAACATTCATAATTCTCCCGCCAAAGAACCACTCTTTTTTTAGTGAAAGTATGTTTACATTCACGTGAGGCCAACTAATAGATTATCTGTTTGTCTCATTACCTTTTTTATGACCCTTTCAAGATCACGTTCTCATAGATTGTCAACAGTTAACGAAAAAAAGTCCAATGTAAACTGCGCTTTTTTGTCTTTGAAAACATCCTTGGATAAAATCTGGATGAAGACGAGGCTGTATGAAGACCCGATGCTGGTATTTTAATAAGTCAGTTTACAATATCTTATCCACGCATATAGGCAGTGAACCTAAGTTGAAATTCCTTTTTAACGCTAGAGGTTACATGACGGTTGACTGAATAGAGCTACGCTCAGGCTACAGGTTAAACGCGAAGGTTTAAACAAGATTTGGTCAAAACAAACACAATACCAGCCTGATTTACAAATCTCTTGACAGTGTTGTGTTGTTATTTTTCGTGACCCAATATCGCTTAATAGCAGTAATATACTATCGAGTTTGAATATGTTAATTATAAATCACTTTCAAACCAAAAGAAACTGCACGAGCGTCACCATACTCGTTCGGAAAGAGTCATCTGGTTTTTCACACAAGAGGTTTTACCCAGGCACCATTTTTCAGCTACAAAAGACAAAATAATTGTTACCGCACACACTTTTTTTCATCTACCGTATTGTTCGTATCTTAGCCACCAATCACACCGTTAGCAGACTGATGAGCCGTGACTATGCATTATGCACTATGCAACAACGTGCTCAAGCAACTGCTGCTAAGGATTATATTAGAACTATAAGAATATCAAAAATAGGAACATAACATCTTAAAAAGAGTGTTAGAAAGTATCTAGTGAGATAGCACAGAAAACACGCTGTTATTGTGTTGAGTGAAGCCTCTCCGCAGAGCATTCCTCGCTTACATATCTGTGCAAAAATTGGGCGTGTTTAAAGTCGGCAAGTCGGCGAGTTTCTAGGTATTTTGTACTCATATCGAATAAGCTGAATGAAAATAAGACTTCACCAAAGAGGAAACCACTTGAAAAGAAAGAAAAGATCAAGAGCTGGTTTAAATTATGCTGTGACTAGGGATGTCAAAAGTTAGTTAACGTAGTCAAGTCAGTCCATGATCTATCCAACAACGTCAATGAATGCCTGTGAAAACATACAACATTTACAAAATCTCTCCGGCATCTTACACAGAATACCACGTAACTTAAAATAGCTCTGAGTCAAGTAATAAGTTCATCAGTAATAAAAACAATTTGGCCTAAAGCCACCAAGCTCCCGGGCCACCATTTTAAGTCCTTGGCAAATAGCAATTGTGAAAACAATTCTTGCCTTACGGACTCATTGTTACAGAATAATATTCAAAACCATGGTCCCAAGATAACCAAATTTTTACACTTCATTTTTCCTGCGGTTAGATTGTTTACCATGTCATCACAAGTATCGAACTGAAAGTCTCTACACATTTAGCCCCAAGGCATATTATAAGGTAGTCGTAGACAAAACTGTGCTTTTAACTTGTCATTTCAAACAATATCCTTGAGAACGAGAGAGGATAATTACCCCTTTGCATTGGTCCTTTCTTTCTCAAAACTAATATGAGACTCAGATAAAGACGCACCAAGTTTTTACCATCTTTTTCAGGGAAACGTATAGTTTCCAGTACTCGTCTGGTTATTCCAGAGGTGACATTGGTTTGTACTAATGTATCGTAGCGTTAGCTTGCTAAATGAAGCGCATTTGGTAAGGCCAAAACCATGCGAAATAAGAAGACCAGTCCACCACAACAATAAGTTTTAAAACACCAAAGATTTAAAAACAGGTCACTGACAAGTAAAAACAAAACTTATACGTATGTGCTGATGTTGGTATTGAATATACATTTTAAAGTTTACAAAGGAGAGACTTGATGCACTATGCCTTCCGGCTTTTGAATATAAAATTCCATCAATTTTCATTCTGTCTTGTTCGTTTGAATGACAAGAAAACACTGCTTTTATTATGGAAATGGAAATGCCCTTATCCTCAAGATTATGCGCTAGTCAACGGAAAATTCGAGGTGATACTAAAAATCGAAGGCGTAACAAAACGAGGAACGCAACATCGCAGAAGTCCGACAATTCGAGGCTAGCAATGGTTGCTTGATACTGACTGGCCCGGTGATAATCGCTCAATGCCAAACTTAGCACTTTTGAGAATCTTCGTCACTTCCGTCCTTCATTACTTATCCTAAGTTTCTCATTCTCACTGTTCACGTAACTTCTTTGCATAGGACGCTTCGAGACGTGACTGCGTAGGGAAGGCAAACTTCACGCAAAATTACCAACAATTAACCTACCTGTTTTAAATTTTTTGGGGGGGTCGTGCACAAGTGCACATGACGCGAGGAAAGAGGCAGGATGAAACTATAGAAGCAAATTACAAAGACTGACTACAGCACCAATAACAAAGTAATTCAAACAAGATGGATACTTTTCAAAAATGGTTCTCACAAAGAAATTGTGCAAGACATGCGACAGGTAAACCACAATTTAAGCTACAGTTATTTTAGTTATTATTGCACGAAGAGAGAAAGTTATTAAAAACATTGACGAAGAAAGCAAAGTGTTTTTGCACCTTTAAGCTGTTGTGTCGTTGGCCATAATTCATTTTTTTAAACAGTTATCACTAAGGCAATCCTTATTGACCAATACTTTTTACTGTCATTTCCACAACAGCAATGCTGCACTGCTAAACTAAAAGCGACATTAACTGGAAGTCTGGAAGTTGTTATTTAAACGCTCAAATTTCCTAAAAAACGATACGAGGAAAAATACTTATCAGGGCATAAGACTATTTCCACTTTATATTCAGAAAAAGGTTTCCATTTTCCCCTTTCGTGCGCGGCTTAATGCATAACATGAGAACGGCTTACTTCAGGTTATTGTCAGTAATTCTGAGTAATTGTCTTAGTCCGCGGTCCGTTCGAAATTTTCAGTAACCAAACGATGAACCATTTTTCTCAGTGCTTTGTGTACCAGCCAACTGCCGAAAAAACAGCTTTCTCAGTCCATACATCTCTAACTAACTATGTTGTCTTTTCAAAAAGTTCTCCAGTGTCCCGATAAAAAGCAATCTCTCCATTCAGCTCATTTTTTTGTCTTTCGCGAGTAATAAATAACAAAGTCTTTGTTAAAACCGACACACAAATCCGTGTAATACGTTGCATCCTAATACTATTTCCAGCAATTGAATATTAGCCAGTCACTTGCTTTCACGGAAATCGGTGGAATTCTCACATCTCGGAATAATTATTTGGTTCTGCTCGCGGCTGCAATTGAGTGGAATTTAATTTTAACAATACAAAAGAAAAATCTTTTCAAGAGGAAATCCTTTTCAGGTGTTGCAAGAAAACCACGCCAATCCATTGTAATGGTTAAGCCTTAGGCCATGTATCAGTCCAACACTGTATAGCTGTCATTGGAAACCAAAAAAGGCATGAACGAATACAAATTCGCATTGCATTCAAAACTCTGAACTGCTGACAAGAACCACCTCAGTCGTGCAAACGAGTGAGTTGGTGAGTTTGATTGCCAAGAAGCGGTATCTTCGGCACATTTGTGCGATCAGTGAATGTTTTATGTATCACTGATCAAATACGCATCTTATGCTCCCTTAACCAGTTTATGCGGCCTCCAGTACGAGTGGTAGTTGAAGGTAGTATACTGTCTCCTCAGGTGTTGAAAATATATTTCTTACACAAAAAGAGGAAACAACTGTATTTCCTCTTCTTACTATCAATATTTTTTTGGTAGAGTAACCCAATTTTTCGCCTCTTCATTAACACATGAATTACCACCCAGTTTTTGTATGGGGTGCCCATTTTTTTTCTTACTTTTTGCTTGCTTTGACTCCATTATAAAGGGTTCTGTTTAGTTCTATTAATACATGTATAAAACGACAATTTTTGAACATCGTGTAATTTCAACGAAATTCTTAGAGGACCCACTTCCAATCAAAAAACGTAAAACCAACCAATAAATTTAAAACCAGCGTCTAAACAGGAATAAAAAAATGTAAATATACGGTGCGCATCTAGAGGAGCTCGGCGACCCTGCGTTCGAAGAGAACGTTCATATCATTTAAAAAAGTAAATTTAGCAAACGAAATTGAACATAACCAGTAGGCTTTAAGCCAAAAATAATTATCTTATCTAAGGATGAATAAACGCCTGAGTCATCATATGAACACGAAAAAATAAATTTTACAAGGCATATGTAAAAACAACACGTATTGTATCCAAAAACGGCTGTGTGAATTGCTCAATAGACCTTTTTACCGATACGGCGGCCACATTGAATTAATTCGATTTAAGGAGTATTATAGGATGCCCAGGGGGCATGAGCACATTTCGCTTCTATTTTCGGGCGCTTTTCGGGACATTTTTTCTTAAAGTTTTCTTAGAATAAGATTGTAATGGGAAAAAAGATCCTTGTGCCATGTTTGGATGTAATAATGATCGCCTTTTTCTACAGTGTAGTTTAGTATTAGAAATATGGTCTTTCACTGTATATTTCTCCGGAAAAAGGCGATCATTGTTACATCCAAACACGGCACAATGATCTTTCTTCCCATTACAATCTTATTCTAAGAAAAATCTACGAAAAAATGTCCCGAAAAGCGCTCGAAAATACAAACGAAATGTGCTCATGCCCCCTGGGCATCCTATAATACTCCTTAAATCGAGTAAATTCAATATGGCCGCCGTATTAATAAAAAGGTCTATTGGTGTAAAAGCATGAGTTCATCGTGTAGCAACACGAATAATTATATATTCATTCACAAAATGAAAGCTGAGCAACAGTTAGAGAGAATATATTATAAATGAGACTACTGAGGGCAATTTTAAGGACATCGTAATTCGCTTCTAGTCTCCTACACTTAAAAGAATAAGGTTTGTAATAAGATGCCAATATGGAACTTTCTAGGTGCGACATTTACAACATGAAAATTACTTTTAAAGATCACAGCCAAGAGAAAGCATAAAAGACCAAGCACGATCAACCTTAGACTGTGTAAAAATCTCCGGGAAAATACCCTGCCAAAGCTGCATTTGATGATTAATTTCTGTTTTTCTCACTTTCTCCACTAGGACTGGACGACCCAACAGTTAACAGAGAAAAAAAGAATTTCTGACAAACCAGTAAAACTATATCATTCAGCAAGGATTCAGTTGGAAAGCGGGAAGAGAGTTACAGTCTTCAACCTACAACGCGTCAATTAGACTACATATCGTTTGTTCCCTTAAAAGCTGAGTAGTTCGCTGAAACGCGAAGAAAGGAAGCGAACAGAATATTAGCAGTGCCAGTACTGTAGGCCACTTATTCTCGCCGGAAAACTGTCAAGAACTGAACATGAATAACACAACTCAAAACGACATGAACAATGCATCTCAAACGACAAGTGACGACCTAGGTGACGTGGAGAGAAACATTCTTCTGGCATTTTACTCCACTGTGTTAGTGCTAACCGTGCTCGGAAACACTCTGGTATGCGTCGCCATTTATGTCGACCTGCGCTTGCGCAGTCCAACTAACTGGTTTATAGCATCGTTGGCAGTGAGCGATCTTTTTTACGGGCTCGCAGGCCTACCTTTTCGTATTGCAAACATGCTAATACCCATGCCTAATAAGGCAGTTTGCTCGATATGGGTTTGGATAGACATGATATGCGCCGCTGCCTCCATGGCTAACTTAGCAGTGATATCAGTAGACAGATATTTAAAAATAACCAAACCATTTGCTTACCATAAAAATATGACAAAACGGCGCTCATTTGGTGCTATTGGCGGCGTGTGGATTTACGCAGCCACTTTAGCGTCGCTGTCTATTATCAGGTGGCCTGGAGCGGGAGGCGTATATGTGGATCCCGTTACTGGAATGTGCCCGAATGACAATGGAGTGTTCTATACTGTGGCTAACATTGTGGCTTTCTTGGTTCCGCTTATTGTGCTTTGTGTTAACTACTCAATGATTTTGCGGACGGCCTGGATTCAGTTCAAAAAAATGCAACACAGTATTGTGAATACCAGCAGCAAAGACGATAAACGTAAACAGAAGAGTGTTACGCGGGACTTCAAGGCCACTAAGACCTTGGCTATAGTGCTGTTAACTTTTACTATCTGCTGGGCACCGTTTTTCATCATGTTCACCATCCAACAATACGACCCCCTATACCTGGCGGGCCTTCCACAAGATCTAGGCAACGGTATTGTTTACACTTTCTTCTTTGTGCTACCAAATATAAACAGTGCGTGCAATCCAGTGATCTATGCATACTTTAACAGTGACTTCCGGCGTGTGTTTAAAAGGTTAATGTTCTCTGCCTGCGATAAGGATCTTCGTAACTATGGAAGCCGCACTAAGAGAAAAAGCTCGTTAACTAGCTTTTTCCAAAGCACTTTTGTAAGACGAGGAAGTCCATCGACGCCCACGGACGATGGAAATCACAATCACAATCACATTCACAGTCCGTCAAATAACCATGATGAGAAGGCCTCATTCATAAATGGAGACACTGTGATTACAGAAGTGTGACACTGGCCAACGTTTGTGAGGAGTTATAATCAAAGAAGTCACACAACATGACCCCCAGAGATCATGTGACATGGTCACGCAAAAGCATCAAACAAAATGGAATATGAGGGATCAAATGAGGCCACACTGAAACGCGCTAAAATCTATGTTGTGCAGATCATTACGGTGAAAATAACGATCAAGCTACGTTAAGTGGCAAAGGAATTACTTCTGTCACCGGTAATGAAAAGAGGCATGAGCCGATATGAGTCATTAAAAATGGCCATACAAATCAACTGGAACATTCTGAAATTATCACTATCATTACCATAGTAATAGAACAATATTACAAGTCGTTTCATACTTAGTAGGTTTATCCTGCTGCTATGTTACATACCTTAAAAAGCATTACCAAAGGGGTAAATCCAGTTAACTGCATCCATCACTTTAAGTTTGTTTCAGTAGCATGGAAATACATCCAATCAAGTGAACTGTGTTATATGAGAGTTTATCACTGACAGAAACGATGCCTAGGATAAGTAGAGGAATAAATAGATAATAAGGTTGCATTCGATTGGGAAATCTGGCAAAATCCAGAAACAGATTTCACCTCTGAGAAATCCGTCCTCAGGGTGGATTTCAATTAAGAAATCCAAATCCAGATTTCATGGATTTCCCTTTTACCGTTTGATTGGGAAATCTGGAAAAGGATTTGCAAAACTATTCTCGTGAACAGCGTTCTTCTTTTTACTTATTATGCAAATGCATGCAAGACCGCTGTTCTTAAGGACAGTTTTTCCAATCCTTGAAAGGAAATCCAAAAACAGATATCCAAGGGTTTAAATCCGTTTTCAGATTTCATGTTCGAATGCAAATTCGAAATTCAGATTTTAAACTCTAAAACCAGATTTCCCAATCGAACTGCCTTCACTGTTTTTCATCATTATTTTAGGCATAATGCTTCATATAGTGATACATACAGAATATAAATGCTACAAAAAGGGTTGCACATGTGAAGAGGTATTCTTAAATGAAGTACTCTAGACTTAAAACATTACACACCTATACTGGGAGGGATTAAAAAAAAACACAAACTTGCAACCCATTTCTAGAGCTAATTATATACTCAATCAATCATCCCCTTAGTTTGCACTAGTCAGACGTTCACAAGACAATTATGCAAAAAAAAATGAAAAAGCAAGACAGCTGTCTTTAACTCTTGGTCGAAAAAGTCTTTCTGGTCCACAGTATTTGACTGACCATAAAGTCATGTTGATTGTGCACATAAGTTTGCGCCCTCTCAAATCCAAATGAAAGAGAGGATAACTTTTTGCTATCTTACTCATCAGAGCTTTGTAAGGAGATACTGGGCGTGATCCATTCAACCAAAATTCAGACCAGTGTGACCGTGAAAACTGTCCCACCTCAAAAGGTGGACCAATTTTTTTTGAAACTTTTCCGCTTGGACTGAAGCGATCCATTGAGTTTTGGACCAAAATTTCCAGAAATTTTGGTTGAATGGATCGTGCCCATCATATACACAACGGTCATCAGAAAAAAGTGAAAGAATTGTATATTATTAAAAGATAGATACATGTCACAGCTGCTGTATAGCACATTAGTTATATATATTAAATATATTAGTGTACATAGCATTTTTTCAAAAAATATATCAGTCAGATTGCCTCTTTGTGTTAGCAATTTTAGTTCCTTTATTTTTGTTACATGTAGTGTCCAATTTTAAATTGTCATAATGAAACAGAGAACATAAATTGCATGTTATCAGTCTTGGAAACATTATTAATTTTCTCGGACACACAAAGCCAAAATTATTGGTGCGGGTCTGATCAAGCTCAAAACCTCTTCTTGTTATTCTTCAAGTTTATAAAAAGTTGTATCGTCCATGGCTGGCCATATACAGCTGTAAAGTGTTCAAAGAATGTAACGTTTGAAGATTTTCCACAAATGGAACAGTCCATTATCTTGTTATAGACATGCACCTTACAGAAGGCCTGATTTGAAGAGGGCTTTTCTTGACTTTTTGAGCTCCCAACCACTCCTCTGACCCTTGGTGAAAGGCAGGATTAAACAGATACCGATAGGCCATTTCCAAGTCCTAAATACCTTCACTTTCAAAGGAAAGCAACACCTTTCTTGTGATTATGCCTTTAATTTACATTTTCATATCAATGGCTTCGCACTTGGCCTCAGGCCATCCCCCTTTTTTTTCGTTAAGCGCCAAATGCATTTCCTGATATTGGGTCGGTCGGTCGGGATGAAAAAAAAAAACCTAAAAAAAATCACAAGAATTCTCGGAATAGGAGGCCCTGGTATCCCAGGACGATGTTAAAAGTTGATAATCACATATTTGGATTATGAAATTGCACAGTATACTGTAAAAACTGTTCATATTTTTCTTCCTGTTTTTCTCAATGCTGTTACTATGCTCATTTTTCAGATTAAAAGAATTATTTCAAGTGAGAAATGGATTAATTGCCTAGTTATTTTTTTTTTTTTTTTCGGAAAAAAATGCCAAAGATTTGGGTCGGTTGGACGACGGCAAACGGAGAAAAAAAAGAGGATGGCCTCATTTTGAAATATGGGCTTGGGGCAATTGAACTTGGAAACGATCTATTCAAGAACCTCGTGACTGGGTTTTTCTAAAAGAGTACAAAAAGTCCGTCTCTTTTAAGAACACGGAAATGAGATTCCTTCCAAATCACTTTACTTTTCAATGTTTATTTGAAGATTTTACATCAGAATAGACCTTGTCACAGTTTTCAACGCCATCTTGCCGAGTAGGCAAACCCATGAGAAATTACAGTGTTTGTATGAGAATCTAATTTCAAATAATTTCCGTAAAACGACTCTTTTAAAAAATATATGAACTGTAAACTAAAGCTTCACTCTTAAGGATTCTACTGAAAAAATTTGAGGTCGTTACATACGCTAGAAGACCTAGAACCTTTTTTTAAAATTTTCTATACATTTGTCTGTAAAAATTTCCCGGGAAAAATTGCAGACAAATATATGGAAAACCTAAAACAAGCTTCTGAAGAAATTTAAGCATAGTAACGGCCCTCAAAATTTGTTGGTAAAATACTTTGCTGTGTAGCTTTAGTTTACAGTTCATATTTTTTCCAGAACAGCCGTTTTACGAAAATTATTCGACATTGGATTCTCATACAAACACTGTAATTTCTCACGCGTTTGCCTACTCGTCAAGATGGCGTCGAAAACCGTGACAAGGTCTATTACTCAAGTTCCCTGCCTAACATGGCATCAGAGACATACGGTGATACCCCTGCATGTGCTCTATTCTTAATCATGCTATTTTCCCCACTGCCAGTGTACAAGAAATGCAGACTACAAACTAACAAACTGTCAGGTAAACAATGTCATGTAATGCTCTCAAAACTATGGAAGACTTCATGAAGTTTCAGGATAGTTTCGTGAACATTTCACAACATTGTTCAGAATTCAGCTGCGATATCGAAAGGATATCATTTATCAGATAGTTATCAGATTTTTAAAATCGATCTAGAATAGGTCTAATATCGAACATTATCAAACTCTTTATCAGATGGATAAGCAGGACAGACTGTAAAGTCAAGAAAAGTATTGACTTGTCCGGGGTAAGAAAATCAAGATGGCCGAAAATATGTAATCCGCGCAGCTAGCTCGATCGTTTGCATATAGAAAAAAGTTATGTATTACTTATTTTGTGGGAAAAAACTTTAAGGTTAATGACCTACTTACCAATTCCGAAAGTTGACTGAGCATTATTCCAACGGCCGAAGTGGAATTGCAGACTGAAAATATATACCAGACATTTACCTTTGCTCGTCAACAAGCTGCAGTAGCTGCTCAATTTCCCGCCAAGTTTAAACCGAGGCTCGCATGGCTCAGCCCCAGGGCCCACGAGGCTGACCTACTTGTAATTTTGATGGGTTTGGGGGGGGTCTTGAGAAGGTAGTTTCTTTCACATTCCTTCCTATTTGCGTACATAAATACGCATAATTTAGGCGAAGCGAAGAAATTCATTTGGACACAATCCCAGGCGAAGATACTTACCTTAGAGGTGGGACTCGCCCTGCCTTTCCATGATGCAAAGTCAGCTTTGAAGAGAGTACAAGTAAACAAATATTCCTCTCATCACAATCTCTAACTTTTTTAACATACCCTTCCCTATGATATCAGTAGAGAATACAGAACGAAAACGCGCCAACCCATAATGAATTATTGTACAAAGGTTATATCTTTTATAAGGGAGCTCTGACCACTCGATGTATTTGCTCCCCTTTTGGATAAAGGCTCCCGAACAGGTTCTAGGCTAGGTTGATGAAAAGGAATCTTTCCGTGCGCGGCGTGGCCGCTCCAGTTTGTCCCCATTCCATTGTTTCCGCACGCTTTCGTTCCCCTGCGCCAGCCTTCGAGCATTTTACAGCCTAGACTTTCTCGAAGTCCTCCGCTTCGCATTTCCGGTTCCGGCAGTTGGCCCTAGCGCGAAGGACGAACTCTCACTCTCTCGTTCGCTTTTGCCGCAGAAAACATAAAAAACCTACCGCTCGCACTTTGCGCTCGTGAAAAAATTTGAGCTCGACTTGTAGGCAAGTCATTTACAGCCTTGCTACGCTAGCAGCGTCTTCTACCCACTTGATCTGGGCCGAGGTGTTTAAGGGTGAAACCATTGCAGCGAAAGTTTACAAAATGGATGAAAGAGCTCCAGGCAACTCAAGAAAAAGCATTTCTGTTCCTGCTGTCCAAGATATTTTTCTTATACTTAAAAGAGGAAAATTGACGACAATAAAAAAAACTCAGACAAGTTTACGAAGTTTATTATAGTTTTTTTTTTGTACAAAGAATCGAAACAGTTATTTCCATCGTTTTCTGCCTGACTATGTACAAACTGTGGCCCACAAGACTGTTAAGGACGACAGAAAAATGAAGAAACTATAGATGCGGTGGTTATGGGAGTGAATACAAAGACTTGGTTTTAATAGATTGGCCTCACGGTGGCCAATTTACCTTATCAAATCAGTTCAGTTAATAAAACCAAATCTTTGTTGACCAAAAAAAAAGGTGGATATAAGTTTAACGCTATCCATCGGATTAATCTCTATCCACTGGATAGCGCAATTGGTTTTCCTAAAACTCATCTACTGGATAGTGATTTATCCAGTGAATAGTGCTATCCAACTTTTGAACAACCGGGTCCTGGACTACATTCACACGCACGATCATATGCAACCAACATAAGCTAAAATAAAATGCCTTCATCCGTTCCCAAACTTTTTCGTACATTAATGACATCACCTACTTCTACTAGTTCTACTTCCAGCAGTACTTTGCAGTCTCTTTTCACCGCAAAAAGGAAATTTGATGATGCTATTCGCTAAGTTTTTTATAACGTTAATACCTACCAGGGCAAGATTTTGTAGAGAAACTCGATTTCTGCTTTTTTCTTTTTCATTTATGAAAAGAGTTAATTAGGAGAAAAAAGTTCTAACAACGTTTTGTCTCTTCTACAGTTACTTTACAACCTTGCTCGTAAGGTACTGTTGAATTTCGAGCTAGAAAAGGAAAAGAAAAACATACAGGCTCTTATTAAGAAAGTCTACTCCGAAAAACTTGAAGGGAATACTCATAAACGGAAGGTGTTAGATTTCAGCGAAAACCACTCTTTGCCGAAGGCGCTAAATTACACGATTTCTTCTCAGACGAGCGTTGAGACTGACAAATCTTCAAAGTTATTAACGATTATCATGTTTGGACTACTGTCATGAATAATGGCAAAAATATTACATATTGACAATGATAACTTTCGTTGTGGACGTTTCTTTCTGTGGAAAGACGGGGAAACAAAAGTACTTTTCTCCATTACAACTAAGCAAGGTTGAGTAACCTATCAGGCATTTACATGTCCAGTGGTTGAGTAACAGAGAGCAAGCGCACTAGATGTCAGGTCGTGACTGGTTTACTTTCCCCTTGCGTAGATAAATCACTGCTATTTTCACTGGTCTTGCTTGAATTCACTTCCTTTTCTTCGCTCCTCTTTTCAGCTGGAGGCTCACACAACTAAAAAAAAAAAAAGAAAAGAAAGAGTTTGCGAAGGAAAATATTTGCACAAACTTTACAGTCAAGTGGCCCTAGACTAAAACCGCATTTCACTTGAAGTATTGGCGACTGCATCACGTACAAAATTGTTTTTAGCTCTACGTAATAGTTTTTAGTGCTCTTTTGCACGTTTACACGTGGATCCGATAGATGGAAGGATTAATTTGTGGGTGACGGGATTTCGGTCTCCCGCACAGCTGTCAAACAAGCTGAAACACGACTGAAAGGAAGCACAACAAACTTTACCTTCTTAAGAGCGTCGTTAAATTTTTCGCTGTCATCATTGAACTTCCGTTTTTTACTCTCAAATTTCTCCTCTATTTGTTGCAGTTCACTCTCCAGTTTTTTCTAGCGCAAAAGAAATGTACATGTTAAGAGCAATTTTATAACATGAAAGAGGGATTTTAAGGGCTGTTTATATGATACCGGGATGATTTTCATTCCGGAATGAGTTTCGTTCCAGAGTAACGCTCGTGCTGTATTCAAGTGATAAAATCGAACGGCTCAGCTTAAGGCGTTCTCCCTCGCGTGGTTTTTGCTCCAGATCAGATAAGTAGCGTCACTCGCTCAAGACTACAAGATTTGCGATTTTCAATTCGGAACAAAGTTTGTCTTCAGTTTACTCGTACCAGAACAAAAATTTCGGATTGAAAACCGTCGTGAGCGCATTCCGGAATGACTTGTACAGGAACTCAGTGTCGTTTTGGTAAAAATAAGGAGATGGAATGAACTCAATCCAGAATGAAAGTCATTCCGGTATCATGTGAATAGCCCCTTAAAGAACTCTTTGACGATGGAACACTGTCACGTGACAAAATATTAAACACATTCGCCACACATTCCTCCCACTAACTGTCTATCACGTGATGTTATCGATGGACAGATTTTCAAGATAGTTTATGACGCCTGGAAAAGGAATGAGAGGCAAGGCCATAGTTCTAATAGCTGGAGTTGCTCAACTTTCACGTGCTTATAATATTTGCTCTCGTACAAATAAAGTGGCCTCCAAAGTTTTTTACACAGGAGGGGGTGGGGGGGGGGAAGTTGCGTAGCAGACGAGTGGTAAGGTTACTGAAGTAAAGGAATGGATTTCTACAGAACTTAATTCTCTTCTTGAGTAGGGAAGCTTATGCAAAGTTACCTGGTGTGCAATCAGAGACTGGACTTGGCGTTTTAAGACTCCCAGACGGGTCTTGGTGACCACTACAAATATCAAAACGGTTACAGAGCAAGTTAAGAAATTAATATTTGTAAATTATTTATAAACCCAAAGATTAAACAAAAAATGTTGTGTTCTTCCCAACCAAACCCAACGTATTATTAAATGGTAATTATTAAGGTAGAAATGAATAATACTCAAAATGTATCAGCTAAACTTCACCAATTTTGATGCGAATAATGTTAGCATAAAGCCAAAGCTACGGATAGCCAGCGCCAAATAATAACCTTTTTTAAGAAACGGAGGGAAACAAAAAACTGCAACGTATCAAATCCGAGAAGTAGAGTTTTTATCCGCAAGCGATATCTATTTTTTTCCAGTTTCATTTATCAATAAGTTTGATTCAATTAAATACTATTCTAACAGGTGGCACTGAGTAACAATTATACTTTTTCCTGCTAATAAACAGAAAGGGAATTTACTTTAGTTAAATGAATCTTGTCACACCTGGGCCCGGTTCAATTTTAAGCAAGGTTTTCTTATCTGAGAACATGCAACTTAAGCTTACAAAATACTGTTCAGCCTTTACTCCGAGATACAGTAATGATAACACAAAATGTTACTCCAAACAATGCATAGGAAGGTAAGATGCAAAAACGGAACAAAATTTCAATCCTGGATTAGCGCTAATTGGCCTTTCAGGAACCGGGCCCAGCTGGGAAATAAAAAAAAGATTATTCATACCTGTTCGAACATCTCTTACGACTGTATCACTAAATATCTCAGCCATTAATTTGTGATTTCGATGAAAGCGAGCAGCTGATACGTGCTTGACAGAAAACGAGTCATCCTCATCTGGCAAAAAAGTGAACAACAGTTACTGGTTAGATTACAACACAGTGATGTAAATTAAAATACCTAAATATAAATTAAAATAAATCTAAGATTGTTTCTGTAGAATCCAAAGCAGACAAAATATATTAAGTACTTACCATCATCGTCATCCACAGGCTGAATGCCAAACCTGGCATCGTCTAATTTCTGGGAAAAACAGAGAAATTGCACGTAAGCTTGATATAAACTATCAGAACATACTACGTGGATAATAACCATTTAAACTAGTGGATCTTCTAAACCCGTATGATGAGACATGTCACAGTATTAGCTTGCATAGTAACTGCATGAGAAACATAAAGCCAAGTAAAAAAGACGTCCTTATTTCTTGAAAGCAAACAGTGGCACGCAATGACTGTTTTCGGTAAAAATATCTGTTCAGAGAACCAAGTATTGCCTTGAATTTTCTCTTGCTTGAAGACGGCTAAGAATTTTTAAAATAAACGTTGCATTCAAGTACAATTTTCGAAGCTTATCTAATAAATTCCCTTCGATTTTCTGAAGTTTAATTTTTCACTTTTTACCACCCAGGTTACACTATTTTTCTTAGAAAAAGGAAACCTAAAATTTTCAGATTCTAAAATGTGATGGACAGAGGAATCAGAAAAATTCCCACTTTCGTAAACCGTTAAATTGCACCTAAAATTTTCGGGAAAATAATACTGAAGCCCCATTCGAAAAGACTTCAGTTCCCCAAGGACGACCAAACAGATAAAAATTTTGTAGCGTTGCTTAGAATGCATTTCTAGAGATCTAAAAGTAATCTGGTGAGCTTAAAAAGTGTTTTCAATGTATTTTGGAGGAAACCGTTGTTGTGTGCCCCTGAGCAATGCTCTATTTTGTGTTCCATATTTCTCTTGTGACTGAAACACAGGCTATTGTATTGTAAAAACATTCTACAATGGTAAAAATAATTAATAATCACTACACTGCAACTAAGAACAGATTTCCATAAAGTACAGACAACAACCTGTAAGTTAGGAAAAACTAAAAGAATAAGACATTACCCCAAAAGGCATTGAACCCATCATTGCTCTTTCCATAGCTTGTTGTTCCTGGAGGGCAGCTTGGGCTGCAATAAACAAGTCAAATATCATGTTAAAACAAAAAAAAGGCCACAAACCAACAGTCCTTGTCCAAAGTTTGCGGCATCCATGTGCTAGATACATGTACAGTGTTCATTCCATAACTTTTTCAGAGTAGGGCATTGTTTAATAGAAATGGGAACATTTGATGTACAAAAGGGCTCTTCCTCTGCCTTAAGAAATGACTACATACAATATTAGAAAATGACAAAGAAATTTGAATGTTTTTTTTTTCTGGTTTTGGGGCTTTTGCCTTGGCCTCTCAGCTTTGTTTGGCACTCTTATGACATGGCAACCAAAAATAAAAACCATCACACTTTTAACTCTTCCTGAGTGATGAATCAGACTTATCATTATCATAATTTATTATTACTATTACTATTATTATCATTATTATTATTATCATCATCATCATTCCCTACTTTGCACAGTAACATGATCCTAGAATTCGTGTCAGTTATAGTATGTGCTCTCTATGTCAAATCAATGACTTCAGACAGAAAGCACCTTTTGCAGAATTATACATCATGATTGTATTAGCTGTACCAAAAAGTGCTGATTTCTGCAAAGATGAGACATGCAGTTTAATCCTGAGTCTTTCAAGGTGGTGTGAGACATGTATAATTATCATGTACATCACCAACACCATCATCATCAATGTGTTTGGCCAAATCAGCAAGAAATTTGAACCAAGTGATAAAATACAATAGTTTTGTTCTTTTTTGCATCAGCAGGCAGTAAAAGTGTCTAGTAGGAACTACTCAAGATGCACCATAGAATAAACAGTGTACATACAAATGCACTTAAACTGGCATAACCAGTATGCTAACGTTATAAGTTCAAAACTGGTCAAACCACAGGAATTCATCAAGATTCTCAAAAAACTAGTTAAAACTACAGTATCGATTGCATGTGTTGATTTCAGAGACAGCTTAAAATGTTTGACATTATACCATTCAATGTAACTTGACTGAAAAGGCACTTATTTACCTCGTCCTTTTGCTACAATCCATGCTTGGTAAGCAGGAGAGTTGTGATATGCCTTCATCGCTTCATTGTACTCTTGCTAAGATATAAGGGGAAAAACAAATCAATTCCGCACTATTCAGCAAGGGTAAGAAGAACAATGTTCTGAAAGGGAATGGGCAATACCATGCATTCTTATAACACTGCACATATCAATATACCGTATTTCCTGGAATAATAGCCGTCCCTCGAATAATCGCCCCCGTTTGACGGAAATATTTGAAATAACCGCCTCGAATAATCGCCCCCTTCGCCCCTCTTGCCATCTTCTCTCTCTTTTATCCCCTCCTTGTAAAAACTGATCAGTGAGATTCAAGCTCTGAATCAAGGAACGAAATTTGCAACACTTAAAAAAAACCCATGTTCAGTTTATTTGATGTGATTATTTTTTATTTAATGGAAAAATAATAAATAAAATATTCTAAATGTATTAAGGCACGACTTCCAGTGAGCAATATTTGAAACAATCACCTCCCTCGAACAATCGCCCTAATTTTGTGTGAAAAAAGAAATAATCACCCCTGGCTATTGTTCATGGAAATACGGTATGTTTTGTATGGCAAAATGAAAAATATTCTCAAAACTGCTTTATGCACCTTCTGGCACGACATGTACAGGAAATGGATCAAAAAACAAATTTAAGACAGTCACGAGAAAAAGTGCCATTGTAATTCAAGCACATGTTTTCACTGTCAGTGTTTACTTCACCTTTTCAATTTCATATTCATCCATATGCTCCTAAAAGAGAAAAAAAAGAATTATTGGCAAAGAATGGGACTAAGAAAAAATGGACTCCCAAACAGAATTCAAACCCACTGCCCTCCAGAACACCCGTTTGGTACACTTCACTACGCTGGCTGTGGAACTAATAGTAAATTTTGAAGGCCTCTCACTAGATTTTCAACTTCCTGATGGACACTGGGGAGGCATTGTCAGGGTAAAATTCTGACAAGCAACATGGCCATAAAACAGCGACATAATATTAGATGAAGTGGAGACAGGGTTAAATGCCAACAGGGACATGGCCTATTTCTCAAAACACAAAATTAGCATATTTGTAATTCAGAGACTAGGGACATATGTACCCCCTGTCCCCTCCCTTTAGAGGGACTCATTGTATGCCCTCAGTTTGCTTTGACTTTTGCGACAAATTATTAACAAAGTACTGGTGGCTTAACTGTCTGGTGATAAAAGTTTAGTTGTTATTCTTAAAACCTAAATAAAAATAGCTTTTGCAATACTGTATGTAGTTGGATGGTCCTGCAAATAAAGCTTGACGTTGTTCTTACAATCCATCTTGCATTAATTTTATCAGAAGGGAAACAACATCAACCTGATTCAAGTGATTTCACCATTAAGATAGTAAACTAGTTCTTTAACTCTTGTAAAGTGAATCAACTTCTCAAACCTAACAAAATAAGGTTTCTTGGACTTCTAAAAATTAATACACAAAAACCAACCTTTTTTTTGCTACATTATAGATATTCAAGTTCAACCTTGTACCTGCTTTTCTTCATCACTCAAATCTCTCCACATTTGTCCAATGATTCTTCCAATTTCCCATAATTTCAACTCTGAATGCTGAAGTTTGACTTGGTCCCAAACCTTAATGGAATTGCAAAGAAAATAAAAATGGAAATTAGGGCAGTGTTGATGAGTTTTAATTAAGATCATTATAACAGCAAATGTTCTTAGAACTAAGAGATTTTGGTGGTTGTTTTAACTGGCTCTAGAAAACTCGCATTTTACGAGACTACCCATGATACATGTAAAGGCCAGCTTCTTCAATGGCCACTTCTGCACAATGGCCATATAATCTGAACAAGGATAAACCTTTAAGATTTTAACTAACATAACTTTTAAAAAGCCATGTCTTTTAAGCTCACCTTCCTGCTATACCTCATGTATGGCATTAACGGTTTCTCCGGAGGTTTTGGTGGCTTTGGAATACGAATATCGGACGTCTGTCAAGAAAATAAAGCACTACAATGATCAGCAAAGTTCTATTAAATAGAGAAAAACAACATGATGTTAATTTCAGTTAATGCAGTTAACAACAAGGAGTGCCACCTCTTGTTGTTGATCAGCGGCCAGTTGGGTTGCTCAAGCGCAGTCAGCCTTGCTGGCATCAGCTCCATGTGCTGAGTACAGCATTTTCCTGGCAGCCACTTGCTTCATTTAGCCTTTGGATCAGGAATTTACCCCCACCCCTCCCCTCTTATTTTTCCACTGGTAATCAGTATGACAGGTACCTAGTTCCATTGGCATAGGGGCTTATGGCTGGAGGGCACAGGTTTACCAGCCAAGAGGGTATGACTCTGTCTAAGGACTGGCTTTGTCAAAAGTGGGATCCTGGACATCCTGAGCACCCACCTCCACTAAGCACTGCAGTTGTTAACAGCGATTAAACATGGTAAAAAACAGTGCAAGAAAGGATCCAGTGCTTGCTAAGAACAAATTCATGCACTAAACTAAAAGAAAGGAAGAGCAAGGACCTTGTCTCCTGCTCATTTAAGTCTAGTAACATTTATGACTTCCAGCAATCCTCTATACTTACGGGTGAAATATATCTTTGAGTAAATCTAGGCTGCCCATAGCCAATCTGCCCCCATTGATTTGGTGTCTAAAATTAAATTCAAATAGTCGGTGGTAAGTACATTGACATTTTTCTGCACATGGGGCCAAACACTTTAAAATGACAGCAAAAATGATAATGAAACAAACCTGTGTCATCATGGCCTGAGGATTTGGGTGATAAGGGGGACGAAATCTTGCTGCTAAGGATGAAATAGATGAGAAAACAGTGACATTGCATAACAGTATATAATATTCGCACCACATACCCATTGCTCCGACGGTGTGTAAAGAAAGTCTCAAAGCGCTTGACAATGCTTTAATTTTTTGGCTTGTCTTTCGAATTCTACTTGCCAAATTTTTCTTATTTTAATAGCTCAATAAAGACAACATAGTTCAGTGAAGACAACATAGTTCATAAAGGACACTTAAGTTCATTAACAACTACATGAGTATATATATCTTTATTTGGATCCCATATGCGTAAAGGCAGGGGAAGGGGATCTCAACGGGTATACATGTATGTATACACTTATCTTACTAATAACAGTAATAAAAATAATTAACTTAAATTATTATCATTATTTTATTTTTTTTATAAATAATCCAATAAAGACACGTAGTTCAAGACGACAAAGTTCATAGAAGACACTTTAGTTCAGTAATGACTACAAGAGTTCAGAAAATGACACATGCATTAATGTATCTTTATTTGGATCCCACATGCACTAAGGCGGTGGAGGGGGTCTCAAGGGGCTTGTGTATAAACTTATGATATTAATAATAATAACAACAACAACTAAGTGCCAATGCACAGTTCAGTTCATCATTTTACGAGGGGCTTGCTTATAATGCTCCAACATTCTGCTTGTGTAGTTTTGTGGCATTTACCCAGTAGGCACGTGGTAACCATCAACAGGTGTAGCTTAGTAAAACTTCCATTGCTGCAAGACTATACAGTGGTTCATTATAGTAGTCATTACGTACCCTTGTCATTGTTATGGCAGGATTAGAAACCAGTTTTAGATTGATTGCACAGCTGCATGGACCTTATTAAATCTTAGACTGCTTGGTTGTATGGAGTTCATTTTATTTTCTAATCTTGGGGATTTTACAATCCTGTTTTAGGGATGGGGGACAGGGTGGCAATATTTGTTAACTTTTAAATTGGGAGATTTAGGGGAAATGGGTATTGGTATTAAGAACCTTTAATAACATTATTTATTGATTTTAATTCAGCTGCCTCAGCAAAAAAAGGGGGAAACAAGAGGGATGTTGAGGAAAACCAACAGTACAAGATGTAGGATTGCTGTTATAGGAAAGGGGATTTTTCGACCTAGCTATGAGTGATAGATGAAGAAAGGAGTGATTGATTAAAGACAGGAATAACACAGGAAGTGGAGGACGACAGCAATGGAGCACATACCTTGTAATACGAAGTGAACTTATAACTCATGAGAGATTACATGAATTGTCTTTTTATTACAGTACGAAATATACAACACTTGGGCTCAGTTCTCTTTTTGGAAATAGCACATGTTGGTCTTATAAGATGTGCGAAATATACCTTACAGACAAAACATACGGATCTTTACATTGAAAATAATTAACATTGCTGTAGTGAAGTTAAGATAAATAATTTTGCAATAAATTAACTTTTCCTTGGATGTTTTAAATTATTCATTCTTTATTTCTGAAAGGACATGGTTAGCCAAACGGTCGAGCTGCCCAGCCATAAGTTGGAGCTGGGCAGCCACTCGTTTGGCTTCCATTGTGGTCTTTTTTATTTCATTAGCCTTTTGTTTTTATTTTTCTTCTTTCTCTTTTAACTCTTTTTCTTTTTCCTCAATTTCGCTTTTTCTTTCTTTTAGTTTTAATTCTTCTTCCCTTATCCACAATTTATTCTCTTTTCCCTCGATTTCTTTTCTTTTCTCTTCCATTTCGATGGCCGCCAGGCATGATCTAATTTCTTTTTCTTCCTCTGGTGATAGCTGTAAAAGTGAGTGACCTACCTATGATAATACTTCTACTATTGTTATCTTATGTTACCCCAGTCTAAATGATAAATAAGATATGATGAGCTCATCCTTAAAAACGATTCACTTTGGCCTTCAACTTTTTATGGTTCCTCTACTGCTATGTAAGTTTAACACTTAAATAAAAGTATTGATTGATTGAGTGAGTGATGACACGTGATTGCTTACATGAAAGTTTTGATTTGAATATACAGTACATGTAAAGCTTCAGAAAACTTCAGAAACTTTAAAGATCTTTAAAAACAATATAATAGTCTCATGCAAAACAATTCGCTTTTGAAATTAACATCGCGCAATTTTTCATCATGGTAGTTGCAGTCCTGTACTTGGCAACAAAAAAGTTCACGTCTCATGTTTCATTGCAGAAAAACAAGGCCCAATTTTTTAATACGAGAGATGAACTCAAACTTAAAAGAATGTGCTACATTTCTTGGTAGAATTAAAATTGATTGTCAAAAGTTTTCAAGGATCACAAACGCAATTTTAGAGCCACAGGTTAGTCAAGTTACCGACATACATGTATGTTACAGCTGATTTTTATCATGCCCATCGCCCAGATAAGCCCAGAATGGTTTGACCTTACAAAATAAAACATAATATTATTCATTTTCTTTCTTGTACATGTGTATACACCGTTTGTTTGCATTTGGAGCAGGCATTGGAAACTGTATTTGAGGAAATGAGGCCTGATACAGATGTCCTTGAAGAAACATTCGCTTAACTTGGTCTTGTTTCAATCTTTAGACTGCAGTCACTAATGCGAATAAACCATGCCGTGTTGTGTTATGTCATTGTAAAATTAGTCATGGGTAAATCTTTTGTTTTCTAACTCGAGAGACTCCATCCTCAACTCGATTCTCGATAACTTGTTCTCAATTCTCGATTCTCGATTCACACAGGAATCAAGAATCGAGAAATGAGACTCACAGCAAACTGTCAACTTACTTTTTAACAGTATTATATAAGCGAACTGGATGCAAACATTGCGTTGGTTTCTTCACCTCAACCATAAGCTCAGGTATCATGCCCAATGAAATGAACAAAATTACCCACAAAGGACTCTTGAATTTATAGTATAGTCCTAGCACAATTTTGCTGAGACAATTAGAAGGCTCACTCTCAATTTCGTTCGGCTTTGATAACAACTATCTGCCGATAGGAATCTCAAGTTTACCCTCCGGCCCCTCTAATGTTGTTAATTAGAATACAAGTAGCATATTTCAAAGCACTCGAAACCAAAATCAGTTTCAAAGAAAATTCTCTCACCTGCTTGGGCCATTGCAGCAGCCGAAGCACTCTGAAACGGCTGTGACAAAGGACTCTGTCCAAACTGTCGGTAATCACGGTTAACACGCGGCGAGGCGCCTAATGGCAAAGACATGTGGAATCCTTTGTTATGTCTGGCGTTTCACACAGTGCACAATGCTATGGCGCGGGTCATGCAAGGATCATCAAAACTTAATCCTCTTTAGACAGGCTTTTTGTCTTCCGGTATGAGTCGACTTTCTTTTTTGACCACTCAGAAAATAAAATGAGCGCTGGTAATAACAGTAAGTCACACAAAAGATAGGCAGTTTGAATCAAAACTTGTCCGCCATATTTGACATGCTGAAAGAAGTAAGTACTTTATGTATGGTGTCATGTAGGCTCTGACATCTTGCGGGCTCAGGCAAGATTTGTGGGGACCAGCGTGTTTTAGTGCGATCAATAAATGAGATATTAAAAAAGACAGAAAAGACTTTAAAAATATATCCACACTACGAAACAATAACTTGCCAACAACAGTTTGCGCGGCAGGCGTTTTGTTTTGAGTTGAGGCCTTTAGCCGGGACCGGCTGTAGCAGAAAGAAAACTAAACTCAACGAACATCCTTGCGACTCTTTTTAAGTTACGGAGTCATTAACTTCCGACCTGTTAACAAACTAAGCTGAGAAGCTCCTAGTGCAATCTCAGACAGAGATCGCGGCAAGGGGTGGAGCTCTGGGGCTTTTAACCCACCCCCTACACAAAGACCGTTTACCGGAGCGGTACAGTAACAAAGTTTTATACCCGAAAGCTCCGAGCTCCAGCCCCCTACTAGCCACTTTACTGTATATGACATTTTTGGCAGATAAAGTACCCCTTTCGTATACCTTCTATTGACAAATGTTACATGACTCCTTTCACAGTTTAGAACTTTGCCGTTCCTCTTAACCGTGCTGTAAATGCCATCACTGTCTTTTAAATATGAATAAATAAAAAAATAGAACGTTTTCTCTACTTTTTCACAGCCATAACATGCAGGCTGAAATGACAGATTATCTGCCCTACCTTTAAAAGTTTTTATACACAAAAAGGTACCCCTTTCGGGAGGAGCCGGATCCTTCCCGTAAAGGCCATTATAGAGAGTACCCCCAGGCACATTTATTGTGGTTGATGGAAAAGTCCTTCGTCGTCCCCTAAGCCGGGGAGTTGGTCACTGTGTGGGTATTACAAGTTTGTGGTATCAAGGCCTACGCACCAAAACTTTAAAGTGCGGCCGGTGAAGTTGGCGAGGGAATGAAATTTCTTTTCCAATTAGGATACGAACAGAAAAAATTTATTTTCTACGTCGGGAACGCAAATTTGTCTGTTCTCTCTTTGTTGCTATTTAGAGCTGTCAGATTATTAAACTGACCTTCTTAAGTCATTGTTGATTGTTGAGCAAAGCCATGTTTTTAACTTTGAAGCCGCTGAAAAGAGCCTTTTTACTGCTGCGCCTGATTGCACATGCAGGATTCATCAGCAGAAGTTTACAGATAATGATCTTCTCAGGTTCCTGAAACTCCTTCATTTTGTCTAGAATGTTATCGAAACATGTATTATCACAACCATTGATCATAACTTTAAATTTCCAGTTGTGCGTTTCATACATCAGAGACCACATCATCAACCGATATAATTCGTTTTAAGAAACCTTAATTCCGTGGAGTAGTAGCTGGTAGTATTTCGATTTAACCGAGAACCTTCATCAAAAAGACATTTCGCATCGTTGCATATGCTACATAGCCTGGCTGGTTTGAAAACGAAGAAGTCTAAGACTATGTGCAGTTTTGTAGGCGTTTTGAAGCTACCATTGGATATGGGATCGAAACCACACAATAATAAATTTAGATGCTTTTACGAGGAATATTCTTATTCCAGCAAAGATACTTTTAAATGAAAATGTAAATTACTTAACTTTATTTAATGATATATGAAATAAATCATATATGAACTGCGGAAATGAAATGAAAATGAAGAAATGATCGTCGCAGTGAACGCAATTTTTGCAATTGCGTAAAGACGCCTGAAAAAAATTCAAGACTTCAACGGGGTTTGAACCCGTGACCTCGCGATTACTGGTGCGATGCTCTACCAACTGAGCTATGAAGCCACTTAACTTTATTGTACTTATTTATTTTTCAAAAAACTGGAAGAGCCTGTCCCCCGGGGCCTAAGTATAGACGTAGAACATGAAGATATGTTTGTGCCAAGAGCCGCATGGTCCGCATACTTCTAAAAATAACTTTTTTGAAATTAAGATATCCCGACCAACGCCCTTAGACTCCCTCTCTGTCCTATTATGGCTCTTGGTTTGTGCACATACGAAAACTTCATCAAATTAAACTCATACTGGAAATAAGTAAATCATACCAAGCTTTAAAAAAACAAAGAGAAATAATTGGGAAACTGTTTAGGTTTATTGTACAGATGAAGCAAACAGCCAATACAACATAATTATTATTATTATTAACATAGAAATATTGTGATAATAAAAACCTTTCTTCAAACTTTTCTTCAAGGTCCATAATATTAATTTCCTTTTTCAATTATTTCACGTCTTTGCCAGTTCTACTGACTTCTGACAAAATATATAAAATAACGTACGAGGCACTATACGGCGCTTATCAAAACCGTTCCATTAAATATTTGTATTTATACAAAATATCAAGTTATCATTATCAATTTATAACACCTTTCCATAACTATGCAGCCATTGAATAATAAGAACCAGGATGAGAAAAGGAGATCCTAGCTTTAGATCTCATTCGTGACAAGTAATAAGAAGAGAAAATCAATCGTTAATATTATTTATTACTAGGAAGTTATTGTTTATCATTATTCGATGGAGGCCAAGGGAGTGCCATGATTGCCAGGAACATTGGAACAATCCGAAACACTCTCGGGTTTCCCGGAGCTAGGCTACGAGCAATCTCTCCTTACGCGCACGTGAGCGTCGAAAAAAGAGCCTCGTGCCTCCGAGCGCCTCTCCCGTCTTGCGCCTTCTATAGCGCGCGTGGTCATTTTCGTGTCTCGCGCGTTTCCCTCGACGGGCTAAGAAATAAGAGAGACTGCTCGTAGTCTACCCCGGAGCAATCCGTAAAACTTGGCAATAGGTAAAATAATAAAGACAAAGAGAAATCCCAACCGGCCTAATCTAACGCTCAATCGTTTTTAAGCGATGTCTGATGAAATAGGGCGGTGGTTTACTTTGCTTTTTATGTAAAAAAATGTACTATATTACAATCATTAAAAACTGTTATTTATCATTTCTTCGGAAAGACTGGCTTCTATTAACAAGCGGCAGAAGCAACAAAACTTGATTATTTTCTGACTACGGTCTTCTCGGCCAAGGGTCCAACGAAAATCACCATACTTTAGCCTTTTTAAAGCGCAGGCCCGTAACCAGGGGGGGTGCACGGGGTGCATTCGCACCCCCCCACAGGCCTCAAAGGTCCGCATTTTGATACTCAATATCCAGTTTAAGGAGTGCAGTCGGTTAAACTGAAGTTTCAAACTTAACAGTGATATTTAAACAAAATCAAAGAATGGAAAAAGCAGTAGTGTATTCACTGGGAAAATAAGACCAGCTGCACTCTAGTAGCCCGAGCCATTCAGAACATTTCAATGAGCGCACAGATGCCCCAGCGTGTCTATATGAAAGATGAAATTAACGTGCGCACACTTTTGCACAGCAGCCAAATACAGCAGCCAAAGCTCTTAAGGAGTGCGATGATGATCTCTTTCCAAAGAGGGTCTAGAAGAGGGATAGGCGTAAAGCGGCCAAAAATTTAGTCGATAGCCGTAAAATTTTAACCGTCAGCCGTAAATAGGGTAAAAAAGAGTTAGCCGTAAAAGAAATTGTTTCCTAGATTTGTTTATTTTAAGGAAGGTGCTAAACTCGCTTATGGTTGCTTTTTTTATTTTCCGGCTACCTTTGACTCCGTACGCACGTTAGGCCAAGCGCCTTTTAGGTGTTGACCTAGACCTAGGCTCCATTTCCGCCGCTCTCTCAAATAATCAAGTTTTTTTCCATAGCAAAAATCTGGCTTCTTGCTGGCGATTACTATTTGTGATTTTCAGGAGGTCATGCCCTCGAAATACTAGTGAAACAACCCGCAGAGATGTCACTGTTTGTAAAACATGTTGTCGATAAACAACAATTCCCCGTTTTTCTCTGATGCTGCGGTAGACATTGCCATGCCTAGTCCCTGTACGGCGTCTTCCCACGCAATCTCGGTCAAGGCAATTTGGTGGCGTATCTATCCCTGCAATGAGCTGTGAATGTGAAAGAAGTGCGAGTTCTTTAAGGCGGCTGCATACATATAACAGGGCATGCATGGGCCAGGAAAGGCTGTCATCCCTCGCACTAATGCACTTACATTATCAAGTTAAAATTGTTTTGGATGAGGTGATAAATCTGTTTGCCACCAAACACCCACGGAGGCTGGAGCTCGGGATTATTCTGAGGGATTAGTTCCGCAGTATTTTGATGTATCATTCGACAGCGTTAAAATTACTCCTTTATAACTTTATTCAAACAGAGGTATTCGACAAATGTAATATTCAGTTCCTACCGTGTACTTTGCCATTACAATTTCTCATGTATTGCTACTTTCCTAAATAAACGGATCAGACAATAAAATATACATTTCGGTAGTTTGGTCCACTTTGGTCTCGTTAGCACCCCCCCATATAAAATCCTGGTTACGGGCCTGAAGCGTCTTGATTGATTGGCATCAGGAAAAACGCGGTTCGAGGTCCTAAATTAATGCAAAAAAACCCAGTTACTCCCCGAAACCTGGGTTTAAAATCTGTCAGTCACTGGAGAAGTTTAATTCTCTCTTAACCGCTGTCTTTTCCTTGAAACGCTGTGATAATTTAAACTCTTTCATTATCATGAGTTGTCCTTTGGTATCCACGAGCGTGAAAACAGAGGCCGTGTTCATTTCAAAAGTTATCTATAACCATAAAAACTAAAACATAGCTTTCGCTGGAGAGAGACTCGTCATATTTGTTATCGTTTTCTTCTCCCGTGTCGAGGGATGTTATTCCCTGGGACATTATTTTCCACTTTCCGCTGGTAATCAGTTCCTCGCATTTGAGTCTGAAGCTGTCGTGGGGAAGATCAAACTGAGCTGCGTTCATAGTGAAGCAAACAATTCCACCTGAAAAAACAAACAAACAAATAACAACGAAACACAGTTTTACACATGGACAGAGCAAATGTCTTTTGAGTACCACAAACCTGCAAACCAGTCAGAAAAACCTACAGACCTAATAATGATAATTTTGACCCCTTGACGGAGTTTAGTTTTTCCTTTTGATATCTTACCCTTGCCTTCGAATGCGCTCATAGACAGACGGAGCTTCCATTTTCGCGGGCAAAAGTGCTCTAACTGATGGCTCCTGATAGCCCTGTAAGCAGGCGTGGACGACTACTTCAACCTCGCTGGAACTCGTCAGCGCGCCGCTGCTGGCTCAGTAATAGTACCTTTCCCATTTGTGCTTCTGAACTCATTGTGATCATGATAATTTACAGCATATGGGATTTGGTCTCGGTTTGAGTCTAGTGCTCTCTTGAGTCCAAAATAAACGTGTAAGGCTGGACCACCTAACCAGCTGTGAAAGAACTCAGCTTCGTATTCAGTTTGTTATACTTTACATAATGGTAACAGGACTGAGCAGAGTCCAATTACTGAGGTCTGTAATCGTACGAGTGATTTATAAAATCGGACGACTGCCTACTTGGAGTCCCGATTTGTTTAATCACGAATTGGACGACAAAAATTTTAGTAAAAATTTACCCAGTGCGTGCGCGATGGCGCGTATCGTTCAATTATACTGTCCTATTAATGTTGAAATCAGGACAGCTTATAGCCAATAAGTTTTGAGAATTTTTTGTCAGTATAGTAATGATAAAAGAAGAAATCGAACAGTAACAACCCAAGGAATCTACTGAAGCTTTGTTTCTTTACCTGGCTTAACAAGACGCAACATTTCGTCCAAGGCATCAGGGTTAACTTCATTTGGAAAAACGCCGTCCGCGCAAATCACGGCATCAAACGCGCCCGTCGCACAAAGCGTTGACTGTGCTTTGAGCGGTGTGTAAAGTAGGTTTCTGTAGAGGCCACTTCCTTCAGCATTATCCAGTCTCTCTTTAGACACCGTTAATGCGTCAATGTTGTTGTAACCCAGTGAACGCAAGTAGAATGCTGTTAAACCTTGTCCTGCACCTGCATCCAGAATGCGTACGGATGACCTCTTTTTCTGAAACGCCTCTGTGACGGCTGCATCAAAGTAATCCGTGCAACTGACAGAAAGAAAGAGACAAAGACTTGGTTAGACGTTCGCCTGGCTCTTCATACCCAAAAATTAATATACTTCAAGCCAAAGGCATTGCAAAAGCACCATTTGAGCGCTAATACCTAAGCCTGGTTCAGGCGCTGAGATCACGGGGATATAAATGGCGTAAAGAGAAGCAAGAAGGAAAAAAACAAGAGAGAGGGGGCGAAATAAATTTTCTTCTTTCTGCTTCTCCCTATCTTTCGCCTTTGTTCTCTCCGGAACAGGCAAAAACAGCCTGGAACGGTCTATAACACCGTCTTACCACCTTCACGATATTTCGTAACGTAACGATTAATAGGGTTTAAAAAGAAACGTAAAATGCCGAAATATCGCCTCATGTAAGTTTTTTGTGAAAAAACGAAATAAAATTTTATGTTTAAACTTTAGCCACAACGAGCCTCACCGGTTTATTTCACATATGACCCACGTAAACCTATTAAAACACTACAAACTGAACTTAACCCATTCCACCAATAAGGAGATAATGATATAGGTCAACGTTTTGGCCCTGGCCTTTTAATATTTTTTCATTTTCATTTTTTTCTCACTTTTTGGTAAGTGCTATTAATATCTATATAGAATTCGATTTCACTGGGCATAAATAGTCTTCTACGCAACTGCAAATTGTGGCTTTGTACAGTCGCGCAGCACTGTAAAATAGTCGTAATCCCTGATATGGGCATCACGAGTGGAAACACCCGCATGGCGGTAGATCCCAAGGGACTAAGATGGGCGTGACACTGTTCTTAAGTTATGATAAATAGACTCTTACGCGACGGTATGCAATACAAGAGCTAAAGACTAGCTAAATACGTATAGATGATACTACAGTTTTAGAAGTCCTACCACGTCACTCCATTAGCATTTTGAATTTGGCTGTTAGAGACGCAGCCTAATTACATCGGAAATTACCAATTAGAGCGTGTTTCGACCTTTAAATTACTTGGTGTAAAAATTAGGCACGATCTTAAATGGAACGACCACGTTGATTATATTTATCATGGTAAAGCCGCCAAATGATTGTATACGTTAAGGGTGCTTAAATGAGCTGGTGTGGCTGGCAGCAATATTTTCAATATTTATAAGTGCTGTGTCAGAATAGATCAATATGCTGTCCCAGCATGGCAAGATATTCCAGCGTACTTATTTGTCAAGTTCGAGTCTATACAAAAACGAGCCCCTAAGATTGTTTCCCAGACTATAGTTATGATGAAGCTCAGTACATGTCCTTCTCTGGCCTTGAGAGTCTTGAGAAAAGACGATTTGCTATAAGTCGCAGGTTCATCTCTGAATGGAGGTTACTTGTCACGAAGTTATTATTGTACCATATGATCTTAGATCTGGCCATGAAAAGTCTTTCCGCCCTTACACTAGAACCAAAAGAGCGAATGATTTTATTACCTTTAAATTTTTAGACTAGTTTCATAATGTTTTGTATATTATAGCATCGAAATTGTTAATTTTAGCACTTGACAATTCAGTTGTATTTTACTGCAAAGAGTGGAATAAACGATGTTTTTTTATTTATTTTTATCAATTGAGCTTTTTCGCAAAATTACGAGATAAAAACGATGGAGTTATGATGTGCCTTTTATAAGCTCAGTTAATTCCTAGCGTACGCGACCATACAACTCCTCAACCACTTTCTCGGGTATTTGTCGACAATTTGTAATTTTTCCTCCGAAAAGCTGAAAAACCACTCGGACCAGCCCATACCAACCATATCGAGGCTTTTGAGGTCTCAATAAACACATCCCACACAGTGAATAAATGAACGAAACAGTTTTAACTCTAAGAAAAAAAAACTAACTGCAACTGAGTGTTAAACGAAAATCAACTAAAACAGAGCAGTATCCGAGACCTTACAGTTTCCGGATATTTCTGTTTGGATGGATCCCACTGTAGAAGGTCTTGACAGTCCACAATTTTACCTCCATCGCTCGAAACAAGAAAATCACTTTTCTTTCAAAAGTGTCACTTCACAAGTTAAACCTGTCTGTGTATTGCCACAAACAGGTTCATTCACGATGACATTTGATGCAAGATGCGCGGCCACCTTGGCCAACCTTGGCCTTGGTTTTAACGCTGTCAGAATCCTAGGTTCCAATTTCACGTAGTAAACTTCACGTGTAGGAAACTTCCGTATTGGTGAGATCGATAAAATCTGCTCAGGTACTTGGGCTCTCGAATTGCCCGAAACTACTAAATTAGTACAGGTACTTAACATCTGCCTGCTCACTTCAAACTTGAAAAAAACTTTTTTGATCGCCACTTCATCGCGCCTTTTTGAAGGCCGTTTTCATTTCCAGCTGTGCTTTCGTACAAAAACTTGACAGTCGAAAACAGGACACCCGCAACAGACTGCAAGAAAAGCTTGAAACTGAAAAAAAAATCCGATAGTCTTGCCTGTCAACCAGAGATATAAAAAGAAATAATAGATCTTTGCGAGGCGTAAGCAATTTGCATTGAACTAATATTTTGCAAAAAATGTTAATCCAGCATACCGGGGTCAATAACTGTCATAACTGTCAGGCACTTCAGAAAATAATATTATTTTAAACCAATAATATTTACTGCCAGTCTTATCTTAAAATCGCAATATCCTCAGAAAGGAAAAACAAAAACCTATTAAACCAATTTGACCTTTTGGTTTTTCCAAGCACGTGTTGAAGAGCTTTTTTTTACTTTTATGGTATAGGTACTTGAATTGATGAGAAATGATGTGAGAAAAGAAAATACATCAGACTTGAACCGTCATAGTCTAAGCACGATTGATCAAACGACAATTCAAAGCCAATACATGTACATCGTTTCTTCCCGTCTTTGCTAGTTTGAGCAAACCGTAAAAATGTTTTATACAGTCGAACATTCGAGTGCGACCACCTCTCGTAAGCGACCATTTCCGCGACCACCTATCCAAAATAAAAAATTTTTTCCCACTGAAATCATTAATAGTTTGGATCTTCTCGTAAGCGACCGCGAAAACTTTCTTGGATGACGGCGTTAGAATTTTCTACTGTTTTTATCCTCACATGGTTTGATCTATATACTCGTTGTATGTGCCGCACTACCAAGATAATGTGATGTTAACTTTTCAGACTTTTAGCGACAACATGAAACTACACATATATCGTAACTCGCAGAAAATGTATATGTGTTTGGGCATCTTCCGCAAGAGACCCCTTGTGGTGCTATTCCTCGTAAGCGACCACGCGACATGACTAAAATTAGCATTTTGGATGGTAGCTTGTTAACCGTCCGTACGTGTGAATTACCTGTTGTCTGGAGTTATGTACATTATAATAAGGTATCGTTGTAATGAAATAGAACTTTTAAACCATTAAATTCTCTTAGTATACAAAAGAATATTTTCCTTTAAATTTAAAAGTTAGTTGGTTTGAAGATAATCAATACAAAGTTTTGGTTTGCAAAAGAAGGAAATCACAAAACATCACAGATGATGGCTCAAAACAGCGCAATGCGTTTGTAATTTATAATTATTTTAGTAAGTTGTTACATTGAAGGATGAAACAAAATAAGATGCTTTGTAAAATGTAGTTTAACTACTGCAAAAAGCTTAAAGGAAGAGCCATAAATCAATAACATAACTGGTCAATAAACGAAACAGATAAAGCAAAACGCGACGCTTGCAAGAGCACGCTAGCGCAACTCACCTGCGATGTTTTGACGATTGTGTTTTTACGTCATGCATGAGGAAGTCAGTGATGTTTTCCATCGACCATTCGCTCAAAAGTCTTGCTTTCTTGTTCTGTTCAAAACTCAACGACGTCAGGAGATCGTTGGTAGACGCTCCAATGATAGAAATGTCTTATACGTAATCGTTTGTTTCGCAGACTTTCAGCTATTACGAATCCAAATACAGAAGAAAACATCAATAATTAAATTACATCGATCAAGAAGGTACACGCGCCGTGATGTAGCGAAGTGTTAGTTACGGTTTAAATATAGAATGCACGCGACTTGATGTCGATGTATGTCAAATATTGCCCAGAATTTGAAAAAAAAATTCCAAAAAAATCTCACACATTTTCCTCTTAACGGGGGTTCGTAAAAAAACTCTTTATGAGGCATGGATTTTCCAGAGTCGCCATCTGCCCGTCACGCACCAAGCACGTGTACGTGATTGCACGCTACGGATTATGACAGGGGTTGTAACCCCTAACTTCCGTTTCAAGTACGGGGCCGATAGAGAGACTAGTCCAGAATGACAACTGCTCAAACAGGTAAGGCCGGCTTTGAAAAAAAAACAAAAACTCCTCTTCCACTTCAAAAATGTTGTGTCTTTTCAATCCCAGTTTTAAGGACACCCACTTAATACGGACACAGTTTACTTTTTTCTCTGCGGAACGAAAGCCCTTGCAATTTTCTCTATAGCCCCCTCAGGGTATTACAGTCTGCATTTCAGCCATCTCCGCGAGTCGCAAATCTTCGAAGAGGTGGCTGATATTCGACATATTCAGGCTGCTAACTGTACTGCGTTCAGTAAAATACCAGTTTTAATAATTAAAATTCAAACTTGGCTACGAATCATACGAATGAACGATCGAATGATTAGCGATAGAAATGACCTTGGATCGTCTGATGCTAAATTGCTAAACAATATGCTAGCGAGCTAAAGCCGGTATTGAAATGAGAAATTTTTTCAACTCGAAAAAATGGAAGTACCTACCTGCACTATTCAATAGAGTTAGCCATTGTTAGAGATCTCTCATTAAAACCGGGTAACTTGTTGGAATATATGGAGGAAAAAATCTCGAGCCAAGAAGACAGAGTTGAACATTTTTCCAGTGTACACAGAGTGTAGACACACCGGGTTTTTACTTGACCAAAGTACAACCACGTGGGTCATGGCGCCATAATTAGCATATGAAATTAAATCAATATTGCTGTGTCTGTCGTAACCGAACTAAAAATACAGAATAGGAACTGACGCATAAAAAGATGAAGCCAATATTTCAGTATTATTTAGCGCGTGACGGTTTATAGAAGTAGGAATTATATTTCAACATTTATCATAAAATGGCATTCTTGTGTTCAAATAGCAGTTCTGGTATGCGGCTATACGTTACTGATTAAAACCCCCGGGGGGGCACTTGGGTATTTTTTGGGTGGGTATGTGCCGCCCGGGACTCCAAATTGGCACCCCGTTCTAGAAAGAATTTCCCCTAAAATTGATACCCCGTTCTAAAAATGGGCCAATTTTTTATACCCCGTTCGAGTATACGCCCTAAAACTGATACCCCGTTCTAGAAATGGGCCAATTTTTTATACTCCGTTCTAGGGTGCAACAAGAGTACAACAGTTTGCTCGTTAACGCATTGAACCGTATTTTTAAAAGCAATCTGTCCTTGAATACTTTCAAATGGCTGCTTACAAAAGTGGAGCTTTCGTGCGTTCGAAATTTTATACCCCGTTCTAGAAAACGCCTCTGAAATGGATACCCCATTCTAAATCAGGAGCTTCAAAATCACGACCCCTTTGGGCGGCACATACCCGTATAGGTAATGTATGGGAGTACCCCCCCCCCCCCCGGGTTAAAACCTCGTTACTGATGTTTATTGTTATTCATTTTTAATATGTGACTTACTGACATGGAGTGATAAACTTTTAGACTACAGACGTCGTTAATCGATAAAAATGGCTCTTGTCGAAACCATCGATATCAATCTATTTAATCCGCCGATTGATATCGATTGATATCGGAAATCGATAGAAATCGAAGTCACAGAAAAATAATTTATCGAGTATTATCGATTAATCGATAACAAGCGATAATCTTGAAATGAATGTTCTGAACATAATGATGATATTTGGCAAGCAACACCCATGATACCATATATATGAGACCGGCTTAAGCTTAACACATTTTATTTTCGACTTCAGCAACTACTCCAGGAACAGTCTTCATCACTTTCCATTTTTTTGTGTCTTTCGTTTCCTAGTTTGTTTCATTAGATATTCGCATGTCCGTTCACTCCTGCGCCATGTACTGCATCTTGCATTTCTTTCCTTGCAATCTCGCTGACACTGGAATCCAATTCTAGCAATTCAGTATATACACGGGCATGGAAATACTCCACATACAGTCGTACTTGGTATGCTCCATGCTTATGGAGTCGCTAAAAAACATACAACATAGTGTTAATGTTGAACTTCTCACGAATGACCTGAGTCTTTCCGATTTCTATCGGAAATCGATATTAATCAAAGTCACCACCTTTTTCTCTTTATCGATTTCTATCGATTGATATCGGAAATCGGTATTCATCGATGATTGATATCGACTACTATCGATTATTATCGATTATCGGTTCATCGATTAACTTCGTTTGGTAGACTGCATTCTATCTTTGCTGAAACTGTTTCCCAGCGAGATGGTGGTCTTGCTTAAACGTGCTAAAGTACAGTCTAAAGTGATAAAACACTCACGAGGGTTAGCAACAGATTGATCCTTTTAAGGAAGATTTCTAAACTGTTTTCTGTCTAGAAGAGTCTTGATTTCCCTATTGAAGCAAAAATTTTATCCTCAGATGTCTAGACTGTGTACAGCAGCCCACTCCCCCTTTTTTGACGGCTGTACACAGGCTACAAACGTCAAGCAACATTTCCAAATAATAGTCGTAGCACAGCACAAACCCCATTTGCATTCTATTATGTGTGCAGACGTCTGCTGTTTCCGTAACTGTTCTATTAATTAAATTAAAAAGCGACGGCAGACAATTTCAGCGGGGGTCGGTCAAGGGCTTGGCTGTCGTCTCCCATCTTAAAGTGTACACCATGAAAATGTGGGTTAAATAAGTGTAACCCATAAATATCAAATGACAACCTTTTTACTCTTGACATCTCTTTCCCTTTCTTCATGTTGTTTTTATTGCTAGTCTAATTTCTGATTACTAGTCTAATGAAACGTCTCGTGACAATCTGACTTTTTGAACACTACAAAACCTATATTTTCTCGTGAGAAAACTTGCTCGTGACAAAGCCTTTTCTCGTGACAAAAAGTTTGCTTTACATGGCAAAACTTTTTCTCGTGAAAACACTTTTTGCTGTTGACAAATCTTTTGCATCACGTGAGGTTCTGAGTTAGACTCAGTCAGGCGGGGCTTATGCATAATCCTTCCCACTTAAGATGGCGCCTTTAATAGCGATACTTTCTCTTTGCGCAGTAAACGAAATCATAGCAAGCTTAAAAGGATCTATAGCACAGGAAAATATGACGGAAATAGGGTAGGTAGCCTGGAAGTAATTGGCGCAAGAGAGGAAGGGACGCGCAAGGGAAGAGGAAGTGTCTGCCCGAGAGGCCCATGAAAATCGTTTCCCGTCCCCAATCCAACTACTTGGCAACCGCTACGTGATCTGTCAAAAATTTTGACAGAAAACGATACATCTAGTAGATGAATAACTTTCCATTGGATAGTGGTTATTCGGGACCCCCGGTACCTCGAAAGATGTTTAAATTCACCCCGGGTTATAGAAGCCAAACTTTCAGCAAGGCTTTCTTTTCAAGTCCATGTAATGGTAGCTTCAGTACAAAATATTTTCGAACCTTTCCTCCGAGATCCAGCGATGATAGCACAAAATGACACTCTAAGCAATCTACGGGAGGTAAAATAATTGTGGATTGAAAAACCGGGCCGGCGGGAGCTCTCATATGTAAAAGACGGAGATGCCCATCATCTCGCTTAGGGGTAAAAATTGCAGATTTTGATCTCAGTTGGGTGTTAGGACAAAAAGCCATCAGTTTTACCTATAAGGTTGTAAATGAATTATTTTTATAAAAAGAAACAAACGCCGCCATACTAAGTGGGAGTATGGTCTTCTTTGGAGGTCATATGTATAAAGCCTGAACCACCCTGCCAGCCGAGACTCCTTTTATTTGCCTTCGTGAGGGAGGAGGAGGAGGAGTAAAAAGACGCTCTGCCTTAATCACGTCAAACCTTTGAAGTCGCCGTAAACAAACTTCTGGACTAGTTAATCTTGTTTTCTCTCGTCAGACCGGTCTTTTCGAGTGCCAGCATCCATTCATTGACATGACCGATGGTCATTACTGAGCCCGCTGTACCAAGCGAACGGCTATTACGCCTGGGTTCGAAACTATATCCTAGCAACATGACGCGCATGCTCAACAAAGATCTTACTTGATTCAAGCAGTCTTTCTAAAGTACGCTAAAATCGAGCAAGAGACATAAAGGCTCTTCTGGCAGGGTAGCCTGAGCCATGCCCAGATCAGTTGGTCCCCCTCAGGAAGATTAATTCTAATTTCCGACGAGCATGCGCGTCTCTTTTATAAGGGAATCCCCTCGGGGAATTTTTAAACGCAAGATAGTTTGTCAGAAGTCAAATTCTTTAATGCAATGTAAATAACATTTTACAAACCAAGTTAAATTTAAACGTTTTCACGTGGCTTTCCTCGGGTTTGGAGACGCAGTCTTTTTCTTTACAATTTCTAACTAAATTATATTCAAATTCGTTTACGTTAGTCGTAGTAAAATTCCTTGGTATAACGCAGACTACAAAGTCCTTGATAATCTTTACAAAATTAGAGGGAAGAAACCTACTTAAGAACAACTTAAACTGTAGTCTGAGAAAACAGCCGACATTTCACGACACCGCCACTGGTTTTCCCGCCAAATGACGTCTGAGAGACGAGCGCAGAAATTCCATACTGATGACGTGTCACTAAACAGATCTGGGTAGTGCTTCTGATTGGTCGTGCCGCGAGGGAAATTTTCTTTAACCAATTAGAAGCACTACCCAGATCCGGGTAGTGATACGTGATGACTTTGAAATTCTTGCGCTCGTTTCTCACACGTCTTTCGCAGGAAAACCAGGCAGTTGTGGCGTCGCAAAATGACGGCATTTTTCGCAGGCTAGTTTAACGAGAAGGTGGTGAAAGAAAGAAACAGTGATCCTCACGCGTGGCTCTCTGAGTGCGGAGAAGTCAGTTGTGTCTTACACGATGCGGCAGCGAATCTTTAAGCGCTTTTCTTAGTTTTCTTATTCTTCTTTTTCCCTTTACGCTGAACTCTTTTGCCTTGAACTACAGTGAGTTTGTCCTTTATGTATCCTCTCCTATTATTCTGCACAGCAAAACAAAAAGAAAACACATTTAGATTGCAAATACCCGCTCCAGGAAATATATCTACGCTATCTGTTTGAAAACCTTTTAATAATCATCTCTTCGCATCAATTGAATTCCAACACAATGGTCCAGTTTTGTTGTTTAACACTAAAAAATTGTAAAGTGTAAATTGGATCGCACATTTTCGGATTTTGGGGGTAAGAAAGTATTTTACTTTTGATTTTGGGGGTAAGAAAGTATTTACGGTTAGCAAACGTACCACGATGTTTGTACTAAGAGTGAAAAGTAAAGTGTTCTTCATTAAATTTAAACTGAACTGAATGTGTCTGATCATTTTAGGTTGACCTATTTAAAGGATTGAAAGAGTGGATACATAAATAGAAAGTGACTAAGTTGGGATCGCGGAAATTACGTTTGCCCGAAAGTGACTAAGGTGAGGTCTATAATTGGTCACAGAATAGACTATAATGGGGTAGGGGCTCTGAGAGGCCAACTGGCATACCCAGCAAAAATTAACCCAAGTACCCACCTCGGGGTCTGGGTAAGGACCCATAGTAATAACTTCAGCACAGAATTGACCTAATACAGTAACATCCTTGTGACATAGCTCCTTTAATTCTAAAACAACAGTGAAGTCTACTCAGCGTACTAAATAACAACACTTACCCGCCGAGGAATGTATTTACTTTTAGCTTTTAAATTTGTTGACCTCAAAGTCCCACTACTCTTCACTCGGTTTGCATAATCTTTAACCCTGTTGAAGTAGAAGCCGAACAAAACTTAATATTCTTTCTTTGTTAGAAGAGAATTGATCATTTGGTGAATAACTTAAACGTGTTATGAATCATATGGTTGGTATATTTTCAGTTTAGCTTGCCTCTCGGACCAAGAGTGCCTAAAATCTGATATCATCGATAAAAAAGTAGTTTGGCTAGAATAACGCTTTACTTGTAGCAATTTCAGTGACAATTTTGCCGTACTCCTATTCTATTTTTCCAATGGCTGTTTTTCGAATACCCTGTATGGCGGCAAACTCGTTCCCAAGGTCCTTTAATCGTCCCCACGAGTAGCAGAGAACACTGGGAACGAGGCTGGCATGGCAGGGGTTTAAATGGAAAGGGAAGGGACAATTCAATTCCACGGACTGCCTTCCTCCCTCTCTCCCGTCCCTTGCTATAACTTTAGGCTTATGTAATGGTTAGCTTCAAAGTCTTTACCAGGGTCTCTTCACTTCCTCGAAGAGAGACCCTGGGAACGAGGTTTGTTAGCTTGGGATGCCTGTTGATCGAACGCCGTGGTCAGGCCCTGACGGGGAAAGCATTTCGCAAATAGAATAACACAACAAAAGCGCGTAGGGGTGTGCCATGCGCAAACCCAAACAAAAAGAAACTCAGTGGGCCCGGAAACAAACCAAAACTTGAAAAAACAGCCCTAAATGTCTAACCAGCAGTAAGTATCCATCCTATAAATTAAATATGTTCTCGCTTTATAAAGTTGCGAAAAATAAGTGAAAAACGTGTCTGTGTTAGCGAGAATAAAGAGAAACGGAATTGGTTCAGCCGTACCTGTATATTCTTACAAGCCAATGCTCAGAAGTAAAAGCTTCTTCTAAATGTTCTAACTTAAAGTTTTTGTTTCCTATTTCTACGTTACGAGTCCTGTCGAAACCAGACGGAGATCGAAAGTCCAGCTGAAAAATAAAAATACAAGCAATTCAATTTACATCATAGTTTACTAGATTCAACGCATTCTACTGACTCCTTTGCCCCTAAAATATCTTAGCAGAAGGGACTTGAACTAGCTATTGGTGACTTCAAAAGGGAGGTATTAGATATTAAGAAAGTATGTTTATGCACAAAACTATGAAAATTCGGATGAATCAAGACCACCTTAACAAGTTCTCCTACCCGCTCAAGCCTACCGCACAGTAACAAAGTCGAATGTACTTAAGTTTGGTGATGTTAAGTTGTTAAATGGATGAAAAGAAAGTCGATAGTCGACGAACCTGTTAAAGTTCAGAGTCCTGTATGTCTCAGATGACAGACAGTTTATCATCGTTGCCTCTCAAAAGTTCACCCGTTTAGACTTTTGATCGCGTTTCAATTGTGTCAAGAGTAAAACATACTGCATTCGGATTACCTGCATCTCACCAAATCGATAATAACACATCTTGTACATAAGGCAGTTTAAGAGGATAGGCGAACCGGCAGCGTCTACACGGAACTCGCCTTGAGGGGTAAAGTAGTCTGATTCCTGCAACAGATCAAACATGAGCAGTGTGAACAAGTCGCTCGCAACGAACAAGAAAAGATGGGGCAAGAGTGGGGTGGGGCTAAAGCAGTATAGGGTATACAATAAACCCACCTCCCCCTCCCCCACCCCGCGACCAATACTTGAGCATGTTGACCACGGTCTGATACTAACACCGACAAAGTGAAACTTTTTCTGGTAAATATGAAAGGAAAAAACAAAAAAAAAAGAATCCTTCTCCTGTATGGTTTAATGTTTACTTTCCTTTTTAGTTTGGGCAGTCCTTCATTGAGGGGGCTTCACGTAATTCATCACCAGATGAAACACTGAGAAGAGAGTTGAAAATAGGACGCGTAGCGGAGTGTTTGTGACGAACTTCAAGGTGTTTCATGTAATATATCAAACATGAGACGCAGTGTTTCATCACCAGATGAAACACCGAGAAGAGAGTTGAAAATACGACGCGTAGCGGAGTATTTTTGACGAACTTCGAGGTGTTTCATCTGGTGATGAAACACTGTGTCGAATGTTTGATATTTCTTCTCAAACAAAATCATTTTTGAAGGAGAAATTAAGGATGCAAAAATGAGCAGTTTTTCATCCGATATCCAAAACACTCATTAAACATTAATTTCCTTTGAATTTTCTTTATGAATTATTAATGAGTTTGAGAACTGGTGATGAAACACTGTGTTGAATGACAGATATTACTTCCCAAACAAAATGATTTTAGACTTGGAGAAATCAAGGATGCAAAACTGAGCAGTGTTTCAACTGTTTTCCAAACACTCATTAAACATTGATTTCTCGTATTTTCTTTATGAATTATTAATGAATTTGAGAAGGCAGGTTCGTAAACTATCGTACTGAACTACTATCTTGCTACCATCAGCATGCGAAAACGAACAGATGATCGAGTACCTTAATTTCTTGTGGGTGTTCACCTTCTGCAATCCTGACCATCCACAGGAACTTGTTGATATCATCACCTGAATAACCAATCACACCACCGAATATAACAAGTACATAATCCACGTCTAGCATCTTCATGATCTTGTAGGCTGAGGTCTCGTTAGATGACATGGCTTTACCGACCTATACAGAAAAAAAACAATACAAAAACACAAAACAGATTCTATTACACATCCATAAGTATTAACCTGTATTAGTAAAATCCAACTAGTGGTCTTTTATCAATGCTGCGTTCTGACTGGGTGAGCTACTACTAGGCTATATGTTATAGCCCACTAGTAGCGAAAAGCGCGGGCTTTGAAAACCAAAACAAAGGCGGTTGAATCGCGTTTTACAAGCTACAGTTGTTTTGCCTCGATATTTTTGACCAGCTAGTTGGGCTATTGACTCAGAGCCCATTTGGGCTCGAAGAATAATTGTTAAATAGACAGAAGTGTGGCGTCACGTTACCATGGTAGCAAAATTTCTGGATAACAATAAGAGAGAGCTTAAGCAACGACGACGGCGACGGCAACGACAACGGCAAAAAAGCAATAGGATTAACTAGTAGCAAAACACTTCTTAGCCGTCGTTGCACGACTGCGACATGAAACCTTCCTAATTCCATGCGCCAACTTTATGGAGTTGGTGAACACAACACAAAAATTTTCTTTTTCTTTTTCTTTTTCTACACTTTCGCATTCAAACCAGGAAAAATTTTGCCAGCATTTGACAAATTAAATGTATGAAGTTTGAAACAGTGAGAATTCACTTTTTAAGTGACGTTTTCAGTTTGTTATCATCCAGAAATTTTGCTACCATGGCAAGGTGACGTAACTTCTCCTCTCTATTAGCCATTTTACGCAGACACTTGTACAGGAATGTGGTTCTGTTCTCAATAACACAAGTCATTTACGCATCCTGTCTCTATCACTAGCCGAAATGCACCAAAAAATATTCATCAGGCTAATTATATGGGTGGTGTTTTGAAAGTCCGCTCCCTGGCCCTACCCTCGTCAAGTACCTTTGCAATGATCGCTTCTCTAACTTAGCCAACTCTTCCTCCCGTCCCCTGGAGTATGGGAAGGTTGAATACGTGTCTGCAATATAATAAACTGACTCATACCAGAGCTATATGGCTATTGTTCCACGTGTTATTGTCCACAAGCGTTGTTCTGTTGGCCATTCCAGCGATCTGATATCCATAATCCCACCAAGACATAATCCTGTAGCACAATGCAAAAGACACATCAACAAAACCTTTTCACATCCATGAGGGTTTTGTGGACCTTTCCTAGAGGCCTAGCCCACACTCACTGGAAAGGAATCACCAGCTCGTGCCGTCATTGGTCAAAGTTCTCTAATCGGCACCACCTTCCAAAGGTTTTGGTCGACCCCCCCCCCCCCCCACCACCAAACAACCGTATGTTAGGTCGCCAGGTGTATCATTATCACTAGGCCACGGGGGGGAGGTATATATCTAGGGAATATGAGCGGTTAAAAAACTTTCCTGAATGAGCAAACAGGAGAATCAATTGACAAGGACATATGGCGCACTCTCCAAATGCGTTTTCCTTTCGCACGGAAAATTGTCTCAGATCAGAGGATGATATATAAGACGGTTAATCACTTTAGGGGAACCTTTTAACGATCGGAGAGCACTGTTGTAATTAACATATCACCATACATGTACATACCGTGCATTATCATCAGTGTTTTGTCTCAACCAGAAGTACGCCTCTCTGAAATCATCAAGAATGTTTCGACTCCTGCAGGGAGATAATGATGGAAACATCCCTTACTGCTGGAAAATGGTGTTGAGCTTAGTTTTTAATAGAGTAGCTATCATTTGAGTAATTGATGCTTCGTGGTTGAATTCAACATTTCAACTGTTTCTTAACCAATAATAACAAACGTTTATCCAACTGTATTAGCTCTACGAGTACAGAAACTCATTGAGATAGACTCCTTTGGGACCGGCTGGCACTGGGTGTCCGTCCCAGGAAGTTGGTTACTTTATAGAAAGTCAGAGAAGAGGACTGAAGACGGCAGGGACCAACTCTAGGTATTCGTTTTGGCAAGATGTCCGTCTTATATCGCGTCAAAGAAAATAAAGAGCTTTAGCAACGACTTCGACGACGGCGACGGCAGCAAAAACGTCACTATTAAAATATATCAGGGCTGTACAATAGCAGCGCCTGGTGGTCTGTGGTGCCTTACTTTTGCTCTTGGGCTGCTAGAACATCTTACTTTTATCATACCTGGCACCCTGGATTTCACAAGTTCAGAGCACTGGGCTCCCTTCAATTTTTCTTAGAGCACAGCCTTGTATATACAAGGTTTTTTGTCAGACTTAGTGCCAGCTTGCTCAAAATGTCAAATGTGGGCGCATTTCCCTGGAGTTGAATTCCTGGGGAGAGCAACCAAGTTAAAAGAAAGAGAAGGAAAAAATATCTTCCGTGTGTTTACGTCCGCCATTAAACGTTGCATACGGAAATTTTACGTTGTGGTCGTGCGGGGACGGCAAAGAAAAGTGCCAAAACTTGTTGCTTATCTAAGCTTTCTTTCACACAGGAATGGACGAATTTTCGTCCAGTGAAAGATTCGTGTATCTACAATCATGGACAAAAGTCTTGGGACACTTTTGCGTTTTGGGACGTTTTCCAATTCACACCGGCCCAAAACCTCCCCTCACCCCACAAACAATGTTGGACGCGTGTATCCAGAATTTTTTTCCGAGTTTCAACTTTGTATGGAGTGGGGGGGGGGGGGGGGGGGGAGAACTGTAGCAAAAGTTCGAAGAGGATGTACTGTTTTATGAGGGAACCTAGAATGAAGAATGACAGAAAAATATGAATACTGCAGTACTGTCCCAAGGACTTTTGTCCATGATTGTAGGTGTTCACACGGAAAAACCCTACGAAAATTTAGACGCCAAGCCGTTCAAAACTTTGAACTCTCAAAGCGAGGTCAAAATTTTAGCCAGCGCGACGTAAACACCATGGCCATCTAATTTTTTGTACAGCAAAGGCGTGATCTGATTTTAAGGACGCGTGGAAACTCAGCTGGGAGACCCCATTTTGGATTTGCCAAACTAGCGTTCTAAGCTCTGTTTCCAGACAGTTTACAGAGAAAGAAGGCTTACCCATCATAATTAGTGGAAGCCAATACGACTGATGGACTGGAGTAAGCATTGCTTGTCACCCAGGTACAATGAACAGCAAACATCATCAGCATCATCACTACACACATGACAACCATTCCCTTAAGATTAGCACCAATCACACCTCCATCTTCCTCTTTTTCTTTTTCCACTTTTTTGGTGCTTTGTTTGTTGTTCTGTTTGTTATTTGAGGTCTTTTTCTTGCCGGGCTGTAAAAGAAAAAAACAGTGCCCAGAAATATCAGTATTGTAGCCTTCGTAGACTGCGTAGCAGGCGCAGGTAATTTTCTTTTCAGCCGCGCGAGGGGATCACACGCGTCCACGAGATTTCTTCCTTCGCCCTAGAAATCTCGGCGCCTGCTAAGCAGGCTATCAGAGGTGTTGTAATGAAAACCAAACGGCCCTCTTTTTAAGTCACCTCTGAACATACAATGTGAGTGTAAGCAGTAACGGTCTGCCATTTCCTTGATAATATATTATGTAGATCCATAGTAAAACACAGAAAATGAGATAGCCAGTTATTTAAATTTGAGATTTTCCTGGACAAGGCCCCTTCTCTAACATTTAGGAGTGGTCTTTTACTTTAGCTGAAGCATTTTATCAAATGTTAATAACGAGTTATTTAAAATTAAACTATAAACAAATAAATTACAGTTTAGGAAAAACGATAATAAGAGTACCGCTCAGAAGGTAAGTTATCGCCCTCTCGTGAGACGCGTATCGCGTGGCGCGCTTCGCCATTCTCGTAGCGCGCGACAGACACACTAAAAACTGAAAGTCTCAGGGCTAAAATTCTAGCGCGATTGTAAGAATCCATTGTAAAACCTAACCATGACTTTCAATAAACTGTTATTTATATTAACATCATATATTCCACTGTTCTCAAGCTTTAAGTTTTCATAGGATACGAATAACCATATGTGAACTGTAAGGTGACTTTGGTGTTCCAAGAAATGGTGATGTTAAATCGTAGGTATTCTTGTTTTTTGGCCATCTTAGCTAACGAAGAAACAAAAAGCAAACAGCGGTTTTTTGTATGGATGTTCCATATTTCAGTTTAAGAGGAAATTATCTCATTTTCTGTGTTTTTCTGTGGTTCTACATAATATTGAATATTTCCTACCATATGTCATCTTCTGTTTCTTTAATTATTTACTTATTTCTGTTGTTAATCAACGGTTTATTACTTCTGAAGATGTATGTTGCAACAGGTGAAACGTCAAGTTAAAAAACCTTTTTTCTTTCCAGAAATGCATTTATATTTCATTATGTTTATCACGGCAGTTTGCTTTTTGTTTTTTCTTAATTATGATGTTATTAATCGCGATGATGACCACAATAATGATGAGGAAGATAAAGATGAGGATAAGCACTTCATAAGTTAGGCAACTGCACTGAAACAAACAGCTAGCTAAGCTAGCAAGTTATAAATGTACCTTATCATAAAGATCTTTTCTCTTTTTCTTGTCACTTTCTTCCTCGCTGCTTTCTGCATCAGCATCGCGACCTTCAGTCTCCTTGTTTTCATCCTGGCGATCTTCCACGAGATAGTTATCCAGGGTTTTAGAGAAAGCAACAGCGGCAAGAATGCACACCACTGGCGTCAGGGTCAACATCAGCCGTACCATCACACCAGCAAAATATACGGCTGTAGTAGCATACAACACAACTGCCAAAGACAAATTAAATAAGATGCTGTCAAAGCCTACACTTGGGTAGAATACGAGTAGTCCCCATTTTTCCTCAGGGATAGTAGAGCAAGCGAACTGCAAGCGCTCGTGAAAATCACCACACGCGATCGTGGTCGTATCCTTCCTGTTATCTTATGAGTAAAAAACATAATTTTTTTCTCTGAAAAGAGAATTCTTTTTAATCAAACAAGACAAAAAAGCTGTAAACTTACAAAAAAAATTTGAATTCTTACCAAAAACTCTTTCATCATTGATTTTCTTCACCACGAGCCACAAACCAGCAGGGAAAGTGCAGATCAGGATATGAAGATCAAAGAAGAAAGACACCCATGTAGTTGGCTGATGCTCAGAGACTGATGCAATAATGGGAATGTGAATCTTGGCATAACTGCAAAACATATCAATAAAATAATTCAGTAAAATCCAACTAGTGGTCTATTATTAATGCTGCGTTCTGATTGGTTGAGCTACTACTAGGCTATATATTTTAGCCAACTAGTAGCGAAAAGCACCAGCTTTGAAAACCAAAACAATGGCGGCTGAATCGCGTTTTGCTAGCTAAAGTTGTTTTGTCTCGTTATTTTTGACCAACCAGTTGGATTTTACTAAAACAATATTGTTCCTCTCACCCTCATGGCCTCAGACTCAATAGCCCATTGGGCCTTCCATATTGTTAATTAGTAAAATCCAAGTAGTGGTCTATTATCAATGCTGCGTTCTGATTGGTTGAGCTCCTACTAGGCTATATGTTATAGCGTACTAGTAGCGAAAAGCGCGCACTTTTTGGCGGCAAGAAAGGATTAAAGTCTAGCTTTAAGTAGCTAAAATTCTTTTATTCTCAATATTTTTGACCAACTAGTTGGATTTTACTAAAACAATTATTCCTTTCGCCCTCACGGCCTCTGAATCAATAGCCCATTCGGGCTTCGTCCTCAAGGGCTATTGACTAAGAGCACATTCGGGCTTAAGGAATAATTTTTAAATAGACTTAAATAAAATTTCTAACAAAAATTAATAGTTAGTGGAAACTTCTGTTATGCACTTGGACGTTCTTTGCTAAAATCAGTTCCACTGTTACATTGTTTAAGGAAAAAATAACTATTTAGAGCAGTCTTAAATTGACAAAAACGTTTTATGTGTAGCAGTTGGACAATAAACATTACCATTGGCTTTCTCAAATCAGTTTGTGAAAAATGGGTTTAAAAACTGCTTGCTACTTTTATTGGGCATTTTAGATTTTTACAGTAAAAGGGAACTAAAAATTATGTCTGCAAAATCTTTATCAAACTTATCGAAAACAGATAATTAAAGTCGAAGAATAATTATAAACAGCAAGTTTCACCTTCACCTTACAACCACTTACAGGGCATCTGTATAATACTGTAGTATCAATCTTATTTTCGAATGTTGCTTGTTGTCTTTAGTTGAGTTATGTAAAGTGCGCTAAATACAGCTAAATTTACTCACCCAGTATCATATAAGGAATAAAACCTTCCACTCCATGGAGCAACATAACCTGCAACAACACAACACAAATTTGTTTTCTGAACAGACTGTCAGACTAATACCAGTAACTTGAGCAGCACTGATGGGATACAAGTAATATCTTGCTTGCCTAGGTGTACTAAATCAGTGAAAGGTTCCAGCAATTCTGCTTTTTGCTCTTTTAATAGGAACGTTTCTAAAAGGCAAAAAAGGTACCTTTTTCGCGCTTTTGAAGAGTTTAAGTTTAAGTTGAAGTTTAATAATTCTTTTTACCAATGTACAAAATAAAAATATATATACATATATAAAAGTACAATAGGTAAAGGAAAGCAATAGGGGGAAACTGAATTCCCATATAAAAACTGCCCTCCAAAACGAAAAGATAAAACAATTAAGAATAGAAAACTAATACATAACTATACATCATGTGATACTAACAGAAAAAAAAAAAACAAGAACAAAAACAAACAAAAAAAACAACAACAACAAAATTTAGCTGTTTTGTTTTTGTTTTTTTTTCCTCCCTTTCCCCTTCCCCTAATTTCTTTAATAAACTACTAGATATTAAATAAAATACTAATACTTAGATATTAAATAAAAAGAAAAAACCAGATTCAGTAGGAAATAATAAAAATATGACTATTTACAAAGATAATTAAGTAATAAAGTTTTAAAAGAGTTCAAGCTGAAAGCAGATATAACTGAGTTTGGTAAAGAGTTCCAGTCATTAACGTAACGATTAAAAATTGAAAATTGAAAATAGTTTGTCCTTGCTGCTCTAGGCCTGATTTTAAAGTCATGGTTTCTTCTAGTTCTTGTCAGGCCAGTCAGATCCACGTATGTGGTATAATCAATATCAGAATAGCCATGAATTATCTTGTAAAGTTGAACCAGGCAAAGGTATTTTCTTCTTAGCTCCAATGTTGACCAGTTTAGTTCAGTGAGCCTTTCAGTGTAAGAATTATGAGATCCACATATCAATCGAGTAGCACGACGCTGAATGGATTCAATACTGTGTATGTGTTTAACCAAATATGGATTCCACACTGGGCAGGCATATTCCAGAATAGGACGAACCAAAGCGATAAAAGCTGTTTGATTGGCACAGGATCCTCAGACCCAAACGTTCTCCTTATTAGACCCAATACTCGATTTGCCTTACCAACAATGTAATTGATATGAGCGTCCCACCTTAAAGAAGATTCAATCCAAATGCCCAAGTGCTTATGTTTATCAACAGCCGACAGATTATTCTCATTTAACACATACTGATGAACTAAAGGACAAGAGATCGCTTCAAACTGAAAAAGGTACCTTTTTCGCGCTTTAAAGTTTTGTTTGATAAAGTGAGAAATGGATGAAAAGCGAACAATATTGACGTTAAAATATTTTCACCCAAAAGCTTAAAATACCCGCCTTTTTTTTTCTAAAAAGGTACCTTTTTTTTCACCTGATCAACTAGCATTAGAAAAAAAGTAACAGTTTTGCATGTTGTTCTATGAAAAATAAATGCAGAGTTGATCTTTTTGTAAAAAAGCAGGATTGCCCGAACCTTTCACTGATTGTACTAAAGGGTACACTGTTCTGGTGAAATTATCACAGTATTCTGCCAAAGTGGGAAGCCCAGTTATAATATTATACATTGTAATCACTATCTGTCTTCTGAATGGCTAAGAGCATACAGTTATTTTTGGAAATGAGTGCAACCTACAGGCTATTTTCTCATCTGTCAGCAGATAACCAACTAGTCTGTAGATTGCATGTGCAATGCATGATTCCCAAGAGCAATGTCAAACTGCTTTCTGTGAAAAAAATTGGTGTTCCTATTTCCTTCAAACCAACAATGTGTAATAAAACAATTCAGTTTTTTCAATTCAGTGTTTGTGAAATCCAATATAATCAAGGTCTAGAAAAGTGTCATCAGTCAAGGCAAATAATATAACATTTATGTGACACAAAACAAAACCCTCATCCAATAATTGTTCAAGAGTTGCAAGCAAACTGCCTTTGAACAACTATCATCTTGAAGCTTGGAAAAATTAGTGATCTATATGCCATCTGATGGTCTACATGCAAGGTTTTAAGTGCTTCTGAGTATAAAAACAACTTTCATGCCTTTCCTGACACAAGAATTAGTCACGTAAAATTATCTATTTTGCTAAAAAGGCCTATAAACATGGTCTTAGTATTGGAGGCGGTGCTACACCCCTACAAAAATGCATCTTAGAGTCGTCCAAGTAATCGTTGGTAAGGAAAGCCATGAGTCAAAGACAATGGGATTTCATTCCCGCCTAACGGCTGCGCTCTAAGAAAAACTATAAGGAGCAAAAAGAGCTGAGCTGTAGGATGCCTGGCATAAAAACTTAAAACTATGATTTTTGTTGCACCCAGAAGCAAAGGTTAGTTGACAGGGGTGTTGGGTACCGCATGAGGACAGCCCTGATGGTAGTTGCTCCACTGTACACAATGGACGGCAATGAATGCAAACAAAATTAAAGTTAGAATGATGAAGTATGCATTGCTTACCAGCATAAGTAAGAAAAATGACAGCAATAAACACCAAACCAGCAACAGCCACAACAGCAAAGATAAAAATGTTTTTAAAATCAGTCCATGACACTTTGCTTCTTATGTAAACCAAGAATCCATAGGCTTGAAGCAAGGCAAATGTTCCTAACAATCAATTTTTCATACTGTTAATAATCAATTGATTGATCAAATTACACAAATAACACACAGAATGCCAACAAATCAAATAAGTGCATGCAATTAAAACTAATTTCAAAAATGTACATGTATATGACAGATGTGATGTCATGTGAAAAGGCTCTAGAGCGGTTTACACAAATTTTACTAAACTTGTACAACTGCAGGCAAAGATACAATGCAATGCCTCACTGTGCTGGCTGAGGTTACTATTAAACGAAATAGAGAGCTTTACATTCTAAGATGAGTACGACTACAAGAAAAAGATTTTCCCAATACTAAGTAGTGCACGTGCACAAACCAACATCATTTTGGCGGGAAAAAGTGATAGCCATCAACATTCTACTACGAGTTTTAGTGAGATTGTCACAGTGGTGAAAACAAGTTATCAAATGTTAGAAATTTTATCATTTAGTGATCAGGAGAGGGCTTTACCTCCTTCAACGGAAATAAGCATACATTACTAATTTTTGTGCAGAAAAAAGTTCAATGAAGCTTTCCGGAGTGTCTATTTGTAGAGAATAGGTGTTAGAAAACTTAAAACTAAATGTCATCCTTGTAGTTGTCCTCATCCTCGTATCTAAAGCTCTCTCATAAAGGGAATTCCGTGCATTAATTTCCAGAAACATTTATTAAATCCATAAAAGTTTCCATAATCACAAAAATGAAAGCACCCTACCTGCTGCAGCCATGTGTTCACTTGTTCTGATTGGCTGGAAGCCGACAAAAGGTACTTGCATAGACATTAGAAGACCCATGATAAAGAAAGTTGTGTATGCTGCAAAAATTGAGAAGAAATCGATGATGACACTTGGATCAACAGTTAGTTTTTTGTAGTAGGTTAAATAGCAAGCATTTTGTCGTATAAAACAAATAACACTCTGGGCCGGGTTGTTCAAAGCTGAGTTAAGATAACCCAGGGTTAGCGCCAAATTTGAACTCAGATATGAGAGCTTAAAAAACAAATCCAGTTTAATTCTCTTTGCCTACAATTTGATGACTGGAAACTCTAAAAAGAATATAGAAAATTATCTGAGAGAGTGCTTTTGATGAAAAGAAAAAGAAGCCCACATTAAAATTTAACCCTAGGTTGGCGCTCACTGGAGTTCAAACAACCGGACCCTGGCTGATGACATGAGCATGCTGGTAATTTTTCATTTTCTTCCTCGCAGACACAGGAGCAGTCATTTGAGTTGGAAGAATAGCATGATGAAATTTTTTAAGCACAGGCAGAAAAGTGACTAGGGACACTTCTTCATCAGAACAGTTCCAAATGGTGTTTGTAAACTTTCATTAGGCTGATTTAGCAACAGAACAGGAATGTCAGTTGACAACGGCACGCACAAATCAAACAACTGGCATGACCAATGGCAAAGCAGCAAATTAGGCACCGGAAGTCGTATTTAGTCCTTTCCGCACACTTTCCCGTCGCCAACTGACATTCCCGTTCTGTTGCTAAATCAGCCTATTGTGCCATTTCTTTCAACCTAACAGACTACCCAATGACAGGAGCAAATCAAATTAATGAAAAACAAAAATCTGGAGGTAGTGTTTCAGGGCATAATCGAGGGCTTGTACATGAACAAGATTAATGGCTGTCGCTTTCCAGATAAATACCACCAATTCAAATTCAATATTATTGAAAACCATGCTGCGCCAGACCAGAAGGAGAAAGATTGGTCGATTGATGACACGATAATTACGTAACACAACCAAAGCTTTAATAACAAGGTAACTTACAAGACCTAACACAAGGGAAAACTGAGAGAAGCCAGCTGGCATGCGAAGCATGCCTTTTACAGAAGTACTGCTGACCAGTACTGGCACTGTATTAAAAATCAATATATTAATATACTCTGTAGTATAATGCACATACCAACATAAATCTTGTAAGAGAAGCGCCCCATGAGAAGCAAGAAGAAAACATGAAGAGGTATAAGGTTGATGATGAAAACATATCCACCCCAGGCCGAAACCTAGAAATGAAAGATGTGAATTTGTCATGATGTAAACAGACTATTTCATGCTATTTGCTATCTTTTCAAAAAACTAATTCTAAAAAACAATGGTTCAGTTTTGCTATTCAAGACTATGTTTAGACATTAAAACTGATTCCTGTCAACTGTGGATCTGTGGCATGTATGGATATGGATTGAAAGTTGAAAAAGTTGGGTCAGCTTTCTTTTCCAACTTTTCTTAATAACACTACAGGAGCATTTTTTGTATGGGAAGAGGCACTAGAATTGCACTTCAGCATAGAATTGACCCGCACTGTAAAACAGAAATACAGCTGTATTCTTGTAACATAGCCTCTTTAAGAGTACAAGAATAAAATAAAATAACCAACAGCAGTCAGAGTCAATGGTTTCTCTTTCCAACAAGGTGAAGTGCTCAGTGGGTAAAATTATCATGATTTCAGTACGATGAGACTCTGTGATACTAAGTCTACAAGGAAAACTACATAAAGCTCCTCATAGACAAAATGCTTATTTAGGATTTTACACACCATGTAGAAGTAAGATAAGCTGGTACATGCTGCCCAGAACACTGATCCAGTCTTAACAGACTTAACCTGCATGAATTAGTAGAAGAAAATGATAAAAAATAAATTATTTGCAAAACAAATGTTCACCCGAAGGAGCTGAGCTGTACCCAGTGAAGCTTGAATGAAAATACAGTACTTTCCCAAGGTAGACTGCACAGGTTCTTCCACATGTGCATATAAAAATTAATGGTACATGTAACTAGCACAAATTTAGGCCATTAAGGCCCGGTTCAGACGCCAAACTTTTCATGAGCCGAACCTAATACATTGAATTAAGTACATGAAAAGTTCGGCGTCTGAATCAAGTAGGAACACCTGATTTAATTTGGAACGGCTCAGCCATTCTTTTCACCTAGCCCCGCCAGGAAATTCGCCTTTGGAGTGACTTTGATTCAGACCCCGAACTTTTCAAGTACCTAACCTAATGCATAAATTATTATAAGGTATTTTGTAAACAGTTAGACTGAAATGAGCATTTTTCGCCCTTGAACTTAGTTCAGCTGCAATTAAGATCGGCGTCTGAATCAATTCAGCCGGTCTAAATAATTTGGGTCAGCTCAATTCAAATTAGGTTTGGCTCATGAAAAGTTCGGCGTCTGAACAGGGCCTAAAATTCTTGGATAGGTCCTTATTTCCTCAAGAAAAGAGTTACATTAAAATTAAGAGAAGGTACATGACTATATTTAAAATATTGAAGCACTTAACACATGAATTTTGAACAAGTCATCCTTCAAAGAATATTATATTATAATAGATTTTAGAAAATAAGAACCTCTTTCAAATTTAACGCTAAACATGTTCTTAAAAACTAGGTTTTTATTTAGTGAGTAGAACTGTAATGGAGGTAAACGACAATGGTTTGGACACTCCTGATACCACAAAACTGCCTAGAATCACTCAGGTCCATTTTTTAAAGTAGCTTACAAAACATTTCCACATCTGTTTCTGGAGTTTCACAGCTTCTTAGAAACCCCGAATCTAATACACTATTCAAGACCTTTTATTAATTATAATAAATCATTTAAATCCACACCTACCCATAAAAAATAAGTAAACTGCAGTGCAAAGATGGCAATTCCTTCATTGTCATATGATCCTGCCACTGAGCGCGATATGTAACCAGGGACTGGAATAATCACAACAGAATTTTACATAGACTTGAGTGGACTGATCTTCTGCATGTCAAAACTGCCAACTGACTAATCATGCCTTAAAAGTTCCACCTTACATCTATATACTATGTTCAGGGTTGTCACTAAGATTTCAAGTTGCTGGGTTAATACAACAAGTAGGCGGGGAATCAAACAGCTTGGGGTTTCTTTTGGTTTTATTTCCAACCCTCCAAGTTGCGACTATTTTAGTTGCAATGGGGCCTAAAATTTTGCAGCTGGAGACTTGATTTGTAAAAAAGTCTCCCTGAACCAAAAGAATTGGTTGCCAAGTGGTGGCCAAGCAAAACTTTAACTTGGAGGGTTGATTTCTCTTCTATTTTGCTTTCAGGTTCTCCAAGAATCGTCAGTAATGGAGAATATAGCAAAGCTAAATTGAATGTTTAAAACCTGTGGAGTGCACAAATTTGATTTGCTTTGTTTCAAGCTCATTGACGTACATTACTACACCAAATGTTCAGCAAAGGAAAATCAATTTGAACCAAGGGCAGAAATGAACTAAAATAATAAAATGTATACTGACATCACAGAAGTTGCTACAAGTTGATCCAAGGATGCAATGTTCAGCTACATTTAATATCTAATATTGTTTACATGTACATCTGTACAATGTAGATTGTGTTAAAACAGTTTACAAACTTACCAATGGCTATAAAACAGGCTGCAAAAAGACCAGCCCTATCATTCCACAGTTCTTTTGTTAACAAATATGTTGCTATGGCAGTAAGACCACTACAAATGAAAATGAGATAACAATGTCAACAAATTAATGATTGTGTATTACTAAATACTAAATACTAACAGTGCATTATCAAGTGGTAATAATAATTATAATAAAACTAATAATAATAATACTTTAATTATCCTCTCTCCTTATAAGGCTTTTCAGGGGTAATGAAACAAATAATTTAAATGGAACATAACATAGTTAGAAATCCCAACTGGTAGGGGGTGCAATCAGTTGGCTTAATTTTACAAGCATGGCCGAGGATGTGAACTTGGGACTTCCGAGAACAAATCCACCCATTGGTCTGAGCAGGACTTGAACTCGGAACCTCTGAATTACAAGTCCTCGCCGCTAGGCTGCTAGGGACATTTCACCAGGAGGAATGTTTGCACTTTAGCAACAGGTATTCCATACTGATGATGTAAAATCTGTGACTCCAGAATCTGGTCAGGAGTTCTGATTGGTTGACATAGTAGTTATATTGTTTTAACTATTGTTTATGAATGACATACAAAAGAAAAAAGGCTGCAAAGGTCAAATGTAAACAGGGTCGTAAACGTGATGAATCTACCATGAAACAGTCAATATTCCTGGAATACATTCTTCTTTAGAAAAAGCATTTGAGTTTTGCTGGAGCTTGTTCGCAGTAGGACACATCTAATAATCGACCAGGAGAAATGTAAAATCAAACAAATTTACATTTGGAACCCCATGAATACCGCATTTCTTATGTAAACATTGATTTACTTCATCAGTATGGAATTTATGTTGCAGAGGCGCAGACGTTCCTCCAAGCGAAACATACCTCACGGAGAGGAGCAAGGAGAAACAGCTGTATTTTCGCAGGTTAATGTCTAAGTTACTCAAAAAGTAGATAGGACTGTTAATTACCTGAACATGGGGGCCAAAAACACACATACGTCTCTAATGTGCACTGTGACATGAAGAGTATTTAATACCCAGTGAATAGTTGCTGATGTAAGCATCAATCCTGGGTAAACCTGTTATAAAAAAAAATAATTTAACAACAGTTGAGATATATAAGAATTAATCTGCCAGCAAATGGAGTTAAAAAAAACTACCCCCAACAACAACAACAAGCTTTTAAATTACATTTCACTTTAGAATAATTATAGTTGCAGAAGGTAGTTTTAGTCTAACGGTCAGTCACATGCACTATAATATTTGCAAAACTAAAGATACTTTACAGGTAAGGAATTGCCTAGAATCTAAATAAACCATTAGGTTTCCGAGTTAGATACTAGTCTTGTATTGTTACAATTTAATACTAGTATGTAGACATCAAGAGCAAAAGACAACATAATCCCAGTGAGGTTTGAATAGCAAGAGCCGCACTTTGCACAAGAAATCAAAACCCTGAAGAATTTTGGCCATAACAGTATAAAATGACAACATCATGCAAATGGTCTTTTTACAATACTGAAATGTTAACAATTTGAGATAGATGGACAGATATCTTAAAAACTTGCCTCCATGAGCTGATTGTGATGAGGTTTACAAATGCAATAATTTACAACTGTACTAAATTAAAACTAATAAATTAAAGCACTTTACAACAAATTAAAGAAAGATGATCCAAAATAATTTACAATTTTAAAACTGTTATAAAATCACAAATTCAAAAGCATGCATCAAGTCCCTATATACAATAAGAAACAAAATTATATCCAGTTCTCAACTACTGTAAACATAACTTAAAAGAAAACTATTCTTCCATCTTTCAGTTTTACACTTTGGATGAATAAATGTTCTTTGTTCTCTTAAAGAGTGGCTTGGCTGATATTTACTTGAAAGAAGTTTGTGGAGACTGTGAGATTGATTAGTACATATTTCATTTGTACCTCTTCTAAGAGGGTCTTACGAGGGTATTTCTGTGATACGTGACTAGCTGTTTTTATTTTTCACGAATTCTGAATTCATAAACTTTTTTTTCGTGTTCTATGACCAAAAGGTTGAGTGTGTGCCGAAAAACTCAAATTAATAATTGATATTCACGATTTCATTACTTAACTTTCTCATGATTTTCAGTTTCAAGACCCATGGAAGATGAATAAAGACTACAAAAATATCAAATGAGAATGATGAAGGTCTGTAAGTTGCTATTTGCAGTCTTTCTTTCCCTTTTTGCCATGGCACTGTTTTCTCAGATGTACTCTTTTGCCACCTTTTTCTATGCTTAACAACATGGCAAAGAAACAGGGGATATTTGTATATTATTGTACACTACGACAGAATAGTCCCATACAGAGGAGTCGTAATAAAGTGTATGTTACGTCATCTGACTCAATGTAATAAATACAGGTATGTACTTACAGTTCCACCAACAATTCTCCCCAGTGGATACCATGCTCTCTCATCAAACCAGTTTAGAAAGTTGTAGAAACCATGGGTCAC